>JARKIC010000040.1:0-642220 GCA_029378375.1 Mycena olivaceomarginata
CCCCCATCACATCCATCATTTGTTGATCAGTTTGGACATGTGCTACTGGCTAGCTAGTTTTTAAAAGCTGCGCCTAGCGTGGGAATCCTCATCCTTTCTTCTCTTTGGATTCCCCCGCTAGGTGCGTAGTATTTCTGCTCCTGTATTCTAGTACCTATATTTATACTTCAGACTCCCCCGCTAGTTTCCGTGCCCCGCGCTGAGCTTAAGGTTGCCCTTACAGAAGGAGGTCCCCGTTCGACTCGGGGTCGGGTCATGGGTTCGTTCAATCTTTTTTTCACACAACGCCTTCTGCTTTATTTTCCCTCCATACTTACTCAAGGTGAGAAATAGAGCAGGAAAGACCTGTAGCACGTGGTTGTGCGTCTTCATCTGTTGCCACGTCACGAAGCAGATTTAATGAAGGAGGTCCCCGTTCGACTCGGGGTTAGGTCATGGATAGTCTCTCGTAGACAGACGCTCTATACATACCAAGCTCATACCTCGCTTCCCATTCTCAGTGTCTATTTCGCACTCAGTGGTCTCCTTGGTACCCTATTCACAAAATAACCCAGAAATCTCATCTGACATATTTCGAGTTTATGGTGCTATATTAACATACTTTTTGGCTGGGAACTCTTCATACAGCCTGGAATATATGTTTGGATCTTTCAGAAGGGTCCCTATGACCCTGGGGCATACTGAATGGGGTGAAAGGCAATATAACACATGGTCACCTCAAATCATGGGGTATGGGTGTCCTTGATGTCAGATGTCCACCTTTCTAGTATATATACATAGAAAAGATCCAAATGATGTATGCTGGGATATCTCACATCATGGAGAGGTCCAGAATAGGGCGAAATTGGTATTTCCTGATATGGCCAAAATGCGATGTTTTGAATGATAATAACCTAATCCATCACTTGCAGGGTGCTCCTATAGCCTAAAGGAACAGATTGATACCATCAGGAGATATTTTTACTGCTGTATCCACAAGATATTATGGCCAGGAATACAATTTATGAAATTCGCTATTTTCACCCTATTATTGCACTATAATGGGCTCTAATTTGGCCTGGTCAGCTTCAAAGAACCTGTAATAACATCCCTATGTGGTTAGATCATCCAAAACGGTTGAATTATGAGCCAGGTAAGGGCAGATGTAGAAAATTTCCTTTTTGGGCAAAAGGTGTTAGTGTCCAAAAAAGGAAAGTGATGCTCACATCATAGAGCTCATCAAGGGCTACAAGAGTCACCTATACCATTTTCCAATCAGTAGCCCCGTTGGCCCACAAAATGCAAAATACCTTCTGAGACATGGTGCTTTTTTGCAGCATTCCATCAGTTGCAACCCCAATTTGGCCAGCCATCAATGGTAGAGCCCCCAGATGGACACCCATCAATCTCAAGGCAATGGCCGGGGCCCATCAATCCCACCCCAGTACAGGTAGCCATTAGTTCAAGTGTTTTAAGCCATTAATTCAATTAAAATATGGGCTAATTATTCATTTTTCACATCTGCGGCACTGTGCCGAAACCCCATCAATCCCGAATGTGATTGCCACCCAGAGTGCGCATTATAAAACGTACCAGGCCTGGAAGTTAGCCCGGGCATTCTAACATGCACTGCTGGAAAAAGCAGGGTGTGTTATAATGGTACCCTACGCTCTGTTGAGCTCCTCAAGAACCAGAAGGCCCCCTCCCCCCGCTCAGCCAAATGGCAGATCTCGGATGGACTCCTCCTGTTCTGCGGCAAGATTGTCATGCTGTGGAATAAGGACCTCCGTCGCCGGATTATGGAGCAGCACCACGACACGCAGGTCGCTGGACACGCTGGCCGCTTCAAGACGTTGGAGTTGATCTCCCGGAACTACTGGTGGCCCCAGTTGTCCCGACACGTCAGCCAGTACGTCGGAACCTGCGACGCGTGCAACTGGACGAAGGCGCTCCGGCGACCTCCCCATGGTGAGCTTCATCCAACCGAGATTCCGGACGAGTGCTGGGACACCGTCTCGGTGGACTTCATTGTCGAGCTTCCGGAGGCCCACGGGTTCGACGTGGTCATGGTTGTGGTTGATGTCCTCGGTAAGCGGGCCCACTTCAACGAGTGCCACACCGGCCTCGGTGCTGTCGGAGCTGCCCAGTTGTACTACCGGAACGTCTGGAGGCACCACGGAACCCCCCGGAAGTACATTTCTGATCATGGTCTGCAGTTCATTGCTGAGTTCACTCGCGAACTGTGGCGCCTCATCGGTATTGAACCCGCTACCTCCACCGCTTACCACCCGCAGACCAACGGTCAGACCAAACACGTCAACCAGGAGCTCGAACAGTTCGTCTGTATCTTCACGAGCCACAAACAGGACGACTGGGATGAGCTCCTGCCGGCAGCCGAGTTCGCCTACAACAACCACGTCCACTCCTCAATGCAGCAGGTACCGTTCATGACAGACACCGGCCCGCCTTCCTCGGATGGGCTTTGAGCCAAACAGTAGGCGCTCTGCCGATGAGTCCGTCAACGAGTTCCATGACCGGATTGCCGCCGGAGTCTCCAAAGCCAAAGCTGCCCTCGTTAAAGCCAAGGACGAGTTCAAGCTGTACTATGATTGCCGGCGCGTGCCCACACCAGAGATAAAGGTAGGCGACTGGGTCTGGGTGGATGCCTCTGACATCAAAACGACGTATCCATCGCCCAAGTTCTTGGACAAACAGCTCGGACCCTTCAAGGTCGTGAAAGTCGTGGGCAACGGTGCATACAAGCTCGAGCTTCCGCCGCATTACTCCCAGCTCCACCCGGTCTTCCTGGTCGTGAAGCTCGAGCTTGCGAAGCCGGACCCGTTCCCTGGACGCCCCCGGCACGACGAACCACCGCCCGTCCTCCAGCCGGACGGAGACGAAAGGTGGGAGGTTGACGAGATCCTTGAAGCGTGAGTCTGATACGGCAGCCTCTGGTAACATGGTGTGCTGGAAGGGTTACGGTCCGGAGCACAATAAGTGGGTAAAGCACTCTGACGTCTTCGCCAAAGACGCCATTGACGCCTACTACCGCCGCTACCCCAACGCCCCCCACCAGATCGCCTCAGCCGCCTTCAACTCGCTGTCCTTCCGGAGGCGCGATAGGACCATCCGCTTCATATGTCGGGACGTCGTATTCCAAGGGGGGGGTGATGTCAGGGGAACCCCCGCTCTGCGCGCCTTTCCGGCCTTTCCGCCCGTTCCGGCTATTTCTCTGGCTTCCGCTCCGGCCTCAGCTCCGGCTATCCCTCCGGCTAATGCCCCCGACCTTCCGCCTGCCCGTTCTCATTGGCACGTGCTATGCGACCAGGCCCGTGATCATTGTAGATACCTCCGGACACGTGCTACTGGGTAGTTACTAATTCGTATATAAGGTTTCACCTAGTGTGGGAATCCTCGTCCTTTCTTCTCTTCGGATTCCCCCGCTAGGTGGGTAGTATTCCCGCTCCTGTATTATAGTACCCATATTTATACTTCGGATTCCCCCGCTAGTTTCCGTGCCCCACGCCAAGCTTAAGGTTGCCCTTACACACCTAGCCAGAGTCCTGAGTGCTAGTAATAACACATCAGAAGTGCTAGCACTTTCCCGTTGTATAAATACTGGTCCTAGGAAATTGCAAAATAGCACTAGATGCCGTGTGCTCTTATTACAGTGTTTCACCAGCACCGGAGCCGTAGTGGCAGGGGCGGGGGCAGACAGTGGGTTTTGATTGTTGGCCAAGAGGCACTCAAGCATATGCTGAATGCCCACAAGGTAGCCTTCAATGGCAGCTAGCCGGTCCATGGCATTGTCGAAAGCCAAATCCGGAGGGTGAATACTCGGAATCTCAGGTTGTGTGGCGCTGGGAGCAGGTAGCTGATCCATCAGAACAGAGGAGGGGTCAGGATTGGAAGTGGGGGAAGATGGAGCACTGGAGTAGTGGTCTGAGTCCATGCCTGCACCAAACTTCCCAATCTTGACTGGTTGATCTCTTAGATCCTTTCTTCTGCTGTAAAGGCAACCTTAGTTCAGTGTGGGGTGTGGAAGCTAGCAGGGGAATCTGAAGCTTACATAAAGGTACTAAATACAGGAGTAGGAATACTACGCACCTAGCGGGGGAATCCAGAGAGAAGAAAGGATGAGGATTCCCATGCTGGGTGAAACCTTATATTCTAGTAGGTACTCCCCGGTAGCATGTGTCTGGAGGTATCTACAATGATCACAAGCCTGATCACATAAAACGTGCCAGCATGAGCAGATAGGGGTTGGAACGAGTGCCAGAATGGACAGGGCCAGAGCGTGTGTGAGTGCCGGAACAGCCAGAAGTGCTGGAAGGGTTGGAAGTGCTGGAACGGGGCTGCGCAAGAGTGCAGAAAGGGCTGGAAGTACCGGAATGGAGCTGCGTGAGAGGGCCGGAGTGGGGGTTCCCCTGACAACAAACTGATATTACAGAACCACCGTGAATGAAAGATTCTCAAATGGTCCTGGAGATGTCACATTAATATTTTAGAAGATCTCTGCCAACATTCCTGATCCAACCTCTCAATCACATCTGACCAAATTGGGGGTGTACTACCCAGTAGCACATGTCCAGAGGTATCTACAGTGATCCTGGGGTGGAGGCACATGAGGCGGCTGGAGTGGGGAGTTCCCCTGACATTCAGAGCATTGTGATAGTGCCTGACCTTGCTGTAGAGCTGGGTTTGTTTATCCTCAAGCCACCTCGGGTCCAGTGTGTCAAGGCAGCTCTTTATCCACGCTTCGGCTATGGGGGAGCATTCCTATTCTGTTTGTAATTCCATCATGTGATATTTCCAGCCTCATCACAGATTCACACCTCGCATCAGTATTAGAGTGTATGCGGTGGAGCCACCAGTAGCCACCTGGTGGCTCCCAAGGCATGCGGTACCGAGTAGCTCCATCAACTTTACGTAGGGGGACATCATCTGGTGGCTGACCCAAAAATGGCTGGTGGCTCGTTTTGAGGGGATTGCACATCATTGCACATGCCAGTGGCACCACATGCCTCGGGAGTCACCGGGTGGCTACCGGTGGCTCAACCACATACACTCTATTGGCCACAGATCCCTATGCACCACCATCACCACATGCCTTTTCAAATCCCTTGCCCTTCAGGCAGCCCTTGCTTCATTGGGCATTACATCCACCAAATTTTTCTAGCGACTTTCATCATATCCTCGCAGAGATCTGATCTGGGGGAGTATCCACTTCCATCCTCGCATGCCCTGCAATTTTCCTCTGGGCAGCATTTCCTCATGTTTACTTCCGCGCTACTCCTCCTCCCATCGCGATGATTCCAAGGCAGCATCAACTCCGCATGCCATTCACCCAGTATCTGGGGGAATATTTCCCATGCCCATCTTGCCCATTCTCCTGGCCATTACGCACTCAATATCCTAGCGCAGACGTGTCTATATCTGTCGCTCACTATTCAAGTACGAGGTGACATCCACGCAGAGCTGCAGACCTCATTCACCGCTCTCAAACCTTCCTCCCAATTCGGGAATTCAACCCTCCTGCTCACTAAAGCACAATTTCCGACTTTTATTCCTCTTGCGCAGATACAACTCTCTGCAGCATTGGTCTTTGATCTGGTGGGTTATTTTTTGCTCCATTTTCCTCTTATGCCATCGACGTTCGCACCCACAGATCGTGCTTCTTCCATTTTTGCCAAGTCTATTGCTGGCAGAATTTTAACTCCAGGACCACCCAGGAAAATCTCGGGGCTTGTTCCCCCATTCTACAACATCTATGGGGACCGTCAGAATCATTCTTTCCCTCTTCCTTCTATGGTGTCAGCAGTCACGGACCTCATTCCACCATTTCGACGTTTACTTCTGTATATGTTAAATTTCGGACTTCTCCCCTCCAAGAAAATGCTTGGAGCCTGTCCTTTGGGTGTACCATGTCTTGTGACACTGTATGCAACCCTTTGGCATTGTTCTTCGATTTTTTTGGCGGCAATGGCAAAGAATTGATACATCCTGGCTGAAATCAGCCAAATCCCTAATCTGATGCAAACTCAGCCGAGAAAATTTTCTCACATGTTGCGTGCTACAGTGTAGTAGGGCTCGATGGATACATAGTTCTCAATGCACCAGTGCATCATACCCCGTGATCTGTGGCTGTGGGAGGCCACCTCACACAGCCACCTCCCACGGTCCCCCATCACATCCATCATTTGTTGATCAGTCTGGACACGTGCTACTGGCTAGCTTAGTTTTTAAAGCTGCGCCTAGCGTGGGAATCCTCATCCTTTCTTCTCTTTGGATTCCCCCGCTAGGTGCGTAGTACCTGTATTCTAGTACCTATAAAACCTGAGGTCAGCTTGAAATGGAGATTCAGGTGTTGCAGAAACAGCTGGGGCTGGCGCACCAACATGTTATTGTGCAGGGCCAGATCATCGAGGAAGTGAATGCAACACTGGTTGTCCAGAGCCTGGGCCTGAAGAAAATGAATGACACTCTTCACAAGCAGGAGGGGAAAAGTGTGACTGACTGAGCGAAGTTGTTCAAAGGAAAGGCATAGTGTCAGGGCAACCACTGCATTTTGATGGCTTCTCGACCCAAGCCTGCGCCGAGGTTGCTCGGCACACCTGGACACACTTGGACCTTGGCAGACCCTGCCAAGGTTTGCTCAAGGTATGTAGAGGATCACTGGGGCTCCTGGACTCGACCATGCTAAGTTACTACTAAGCACGCAACTTGTAAGTGATCACAACACATCTCAAGTTGACGTGGGAAGGACATGACCATGATGTCACGGTGACAAAATGGTGTTGCCACTTCGAATCTTTCAGTGAGCCAATGCTCCTGTCAAATACCTCTCATCTTTAGGTAAAGCAGATACATCCCAAGTATTAGGGTCTCATATCTCCCATGTAATTCTCTCTGACAGAAATTACGAGGACACTGGATCATGTCCGGATCCGTGGGAAACCTGCGGGGCACGGGTTTCTGGGGCCGTTTCCCACCGGCCTTTTGATCTGATTGATGCGACAAAATGGGCAACGGGGGCTTGTATTGGAGTCAAGTACTGAGGAAGGTGGCTACAGAAGGACACAGTCCGCTGAGGGACTCGGCGCACCTCGAGAGAGGTTGTATGACACCCACACCCTCCCCCTTGTCATCCAGTTATCCAGCATGTTCCCAAGTTGATCCTGACTCCCAATTGGTCGCTTTCGTTCCCAGACACAAGCACGGAGCCCTATATTTATACTTTGGATTCCCCCGCTAGTTTCCGTGCCCTGCGCCGAGCTTAAGGTTCACTGCATTTTGACGGCTCCTGGAGCCACGTGAGTCCAGCTTTGGCGAGCCTTAGCCGAGATCAGTTGAGACGGCTCGGCAGGGTCTGCCCATGGTCTGCCCGGCAAGGCTGTGCCCAGAGATGACAAGGTGCATGTGAGGCAGCCTCGAACCACCTAGCACGGGGCTGCTGAGGAGGAGGGAGCCTGTATAAGTGCCACTGAGATGTGCGTATAGTGTTCTCATCTTCTTCGAGGGTGACCACAGCCCAGGGTCGATATTCTCATCCTCTTCATCCCTCCCACATCGCCGGGACAGCGTTTGCGGCAGCCTCGACGTGCTCGCCACATTCGATGGGAACAAGTTTGAAATGTGTTGGCAGCTGCACACGCATGGCATTCATGATGCATGGACTGGGCTTGGTTGCGGCATCGGGAATTCCGCTCGCGTCGATGTCACAAGGGTTGGCTTCATCTGGGCCTCTGTGATGAAGTTGGGGTTGAAAGGTATGACACCTGTTTCCTTGAAAGCTGTGCAGACTGTTGACTTGTTGAATGCTTCGAGATATGCAGGTGCCCACACTGTCATGAACTCGGCCTTTGAGACGTTGTGCATGTGCTTCGACTTTAATCCCACGATCGCCGTCTGCCAGCACACCTTCATCTTCCTGAAACATACAACATTGAGTCCCTGGAGGGCATGGGTGCAGTGCGGAGGATAACCGAGTAAGATGATATTGTTCTCTCGGCAAAACCTGAGCACTTTTTCGCTATGGTGCGAGCTGTGGCTGTCAAGCAGCAGCACACGCGGGAGGCCTTTGGTGGTGTCTCAGGTCACCGGGTCGAAGACTTCCGTGATCCACTTGTAGCTGAGGTCGGCATTGGTCCATCCGTTTATGGATTTAGCGATGCTACACCAGCAGTGAGCTCTTTTCCTTGCACCAATTGATGGATGGACTTACAATGCATTGATTGTGTTTCCCATTGTTCCAGGCTGTCTGGAAATTCACTCCCAGAAATATCACCATTGGCAGTGCCACCATTTCCCTGCCGCTCAGATTGTCACCAACACAGTAATGTTTTGGTGTTGGGTTTTGGTTCCACCGTGCGCCCACCACCCGCTCCTTGCCCCTGTAGCCTGTCGGAAATCCACTCTCATCCATCCCATACACGCGATCCGGTGAGACACCCATGTCCACAACATATTTTTGGACGAATTCTACCCAGGACTTGACAGCTTCAGGATGGAGGCTCTGTGCATGCTGGGTGTCAAGGGATGTACTCCAAAAGGTATGCAGTGCATCATGATGTCTGTCCAGGGATCCAAACACCCATTTGAACACCACCGGCTCACAGCCCACTCCAAGTGTCAGTTGGCGCACGGCATTGGCATATTGCTCAATCTGGCAATGCCCCAGCGGAAATCCGTGATCCGCCGACTCGAGGAGGAATTGGATGAGGCTCCACTCTTGGACAGGTGTGAGCTTTTGTCTTTTCTGATTGGCATCACAGATTCTTTGCCTGCCTTGCACACAGCGGTGTAGAGTCGCATAGGGGATATTGTAACTAGTCACGATCACAAGAAGAGACTTGGGCTTGCCCAAATTCAACAGCGTCAATTGTTCTTGTCGGTATTCTTTGACGGCTGCTGCGATGTTCAGCTCCTTTTTGTGGCTGTTCGCGTGGGCTTTAACCCTTTCAGATTTCGCGTGTGAGGCCATTGGACTTGAATGGACGCGCCGTGTAGCTGGGTCGCGATGGGAAGATGTCAACAAACTGATGTCACACTGCATGTGGATCTGCATGAATAATTTGTAGAAGGACCAGTTTTGCCCCAATTGCCTTACACTTTTGGGTAGAGTTGTAGTAAGGAAGGCATTCTATTGTACAAAAATTACTTTGAGGGCAATTTGTGCCCGCATGACGCCATAGTGGCAAAGTGGAAAGTTGATGATCACTTGATTCTGTTGCTGATTTGGTTGAAAACACCATGCATTCAGTCTCAATCACATCCCACCCCCGAATTAATTTGGGCAGGCAGACTACATGGATAATGATATGCCCCAAAGGATTTGAGGCCAAGGTGAGTGTAAGCACCCCCAGAAAACAATTATCCATTGATGTGTCACTATCCATTGAGCCCTACTATACTGTAGGTTTATTTCGTCGGTCCTCGTCATCTCTTGTCCCATATCTCGGTCCATGTCTCACTCTCCCCTTTGATCGGCCGCAATACCGATTCTTCGACTTGACCTTCCAATTTGGGTCATTTGTTTAACTCTTCGTGAATTCCATCTGAGAAAAGTTCTTAGGACATCCGCGACCGTCATCGTCAAATCATTCGTCTCTCGCCCTCACATTCCATCCATTTTCCATCACCTTCACATTCCTTTGGCTCTTGACACGAACTTTTGTTGTCAACATCATATTCTTTGTGTTCTTCTTCTCTGGGCAACTCAACCTTCCACGGAGGTCCATGGATGTTTCGTTGTGGGGGAGTGTTGAGAGAATCAGTCCGATGAACCTTGTTCCAGCTCAATCGACGCGTTTCTTCGACGCGTCCTCGGCGCGACTCCTTTTCGGGGATTCAGTCCCATGATCGCCAGCACATCAAAGATGTGCTGGCGCCAGCGCCGCTATCCCCAGTTGTTATCACTCTACATGCACGTCTGAGGTATGGACTCTCTATATATTGCTCACACACTGTACTTACTGTTGGACTAGAACCGTACTAATGTCCGTTTCTTATTAGGTACAGTTTATTCGCGATATAGTGATTGTCACTCTACATGCACATCTGGGAACCATACTAATGTCCATTTCTTATTAATCCGAGTCAACTAGCACTGGTCTAAAGCCCTTGAAACATTGCAATGGGCTCAGGGCATGGTGGTATAGCATAAGAACAGGATGATCCCCTAACCTTTCGAGTTAATTGACTTGAAGAGGGAAAGGGAAGGATTAATATGGGAGCCTGCACCAGTGCTCGTACAAATTTGGGGTCCGAATTTCAGAATGCAGGTCTACAAGCAGAAGTAGTTTGCTATTGGCACGGGGAACTGGCAGAAATATGCTAGGCATCATTGTACTGAGGATCTAGTTACCATCCATGTCAGAGAATTTTCCCTGAACTAGGCAGCCTTGTCATCTTCGGCATCACTCATCTCGGTCTCGAGGTCATCTTCAAAATCCAGATCCATGTCCCATATCTTGAGAGGGTACTCCTTTGAAAAATCCCGCCACCTCCGCTCGAGGTTATCCATATCCCAGTCATCCCAGTCAGGAAGCTGATTGTTACTCTCTATCAGATACTCCTCCCAACGGCTGATTAGCTGGTGTGATGGATCAGGAGATTCCTGAGGAGTCATGAGTGGGTGTCTGATGCCATTCCCTGTCGTTGCACAGACCTTGAGCCATTGCACACATCGTGAAATTCATTGTGAGGGTAACACATATCTTCTTTGCAAATGATGTTCCATGGTGGAACAAATCCATTCAGTTCATGCAGCAGTTCAGTGCTCGACTGTGGACAAGATCTGATGTGCAACCCCCATGCCCCAAGGGGACTCTGCACCAAACGATACCTGTAATACATTATTAAGGTTGCAATTCGCCTATGACAATCCACTTGCAAGAAACGTGCGGGCAAGTCATGGGCACCAATTTTCTGTATTAGACGGAGGAATCCACGAGCCAAGGATGTATCGCCGGAGAGCTCTGAACAAAGAGCATGTATGACGTCAAGCAGTTTCCCCATTCGCTCAGGCTTCCCATCCAGAATTGATCGTAGCGAGCATATGGCGGTTCTCATTTCATCCCATGATAAATCCAATGCAACTCGGAGTCCCAATAATCCAACGGATGGCCCCGAACCCGTCTTCATTCTAAAGTTTAGGGGCTGGAGCAGCTGCCCAGCTTGAAAAAATCTGGACAAAGTGGGGAGACCGAAACAAGAACTCGCGACAGAGTTCCAGTATTGGAATGTCAGATGGATGGTTGAGTTTGAGCCGAAACATACGAAGGGCTTGCAGAGACGGCCTATTATTGATCGGTGGCGTCTCATTCCAGGCAAGACATAAATCAGTCTGCAGCTCGTCGTGTGAAGACTTGTAAAAGCCCATGAAACTGTAATCCTCCCAACGCTGAATTAAATCTGTAGGTGGAGGTTGGATTTCCTGAAATGCAGGATATAGTCATTGTCAAATAATGGGAAGGATACTCACTTTCAGCCAAATTATCAGCTGGGCCACGTTGTTTTTGTCGAACCTTTCACCATTGCTTCTGTACCACAGAAAATCTGGATTTACAAGTTCAAGAGAGGGCACAAGCTCTGCGGAAGGGGGGATTGAAACGAGATAATGAATCCACCCGGGCTCGTGTGTAAGCTGCCTACATGTCAGCGGTAAGCAAATGAGCTGCCCCTCGTATCAGGCTACATACCAAGCGACATGGTTATCAGCACGGTTGATTTCCCGATCATCGTGTTGATATGACACGCCTGGAGAACCGAGCGAGCCAATCTGTTGATACTGTGAACCAGGGCCAACATGAAAAACCGAGGAGCGCTGTGGATCACGCAAAAAATCGAAGAATGACGCATGATGTACATGGATCACATCCCAATGAGAATAGAGAGAATCGGAAGGGATATCGAGGACGGAGTGCAGACAGCGAAGAATTAATTGGGCATCGCCAGGCTTTAGTCCGAGAAGTTGTTCGATATGTTGCGGGATGTAGTCGGAAGTTCGCAACGACACATAAGACATCACAAAGTTTGGCACGATTGCGTTGGGGAACACTTGAAAGAATTTGAGTGTATAGCTGGTCGAGAGTATCCAATGGTGATTCTGAATCACTCGGGACGGGATTCTGAATGAGTTCCAGTTGCTCTGTCGGACGGAAGTGCTTGTCGTCGATGAATTTGATGACCGTGGAGGCGTAGATGAAGTAGCCGGATGACGTTTTGACCAGTTTCGGCGAGAACTTCTGGGAGTGGCCACGGAGTGGGAATGGAATCCATCGTTCCCCGGTGTTCACGATGAATTCGTGAGAACTCGTCACAAAGGTATCGCCGCACGTCCTCGAATGATTGTTCGACATTGGTCGGATCGTAGAGCCCGGAGAACGAAGGATCATCAAACATCTCGCGAATGTGCGGTTCTGGTCGGCTGGCGATCAAAATTCTGAACTGCCGTGGATGGTCCCGAGCAGTGTTTCGTAGTAGACGCAATATTTCCACCTGTGCGCTCTCGTTTTCGCACTCGTCCAAGCCGTCGATAAGAAGAACGGGACTCGAAGGGGCAGTGTCTGCGAAGCATTGACTCGGCCCAATGATGAGCTTGCGCAGTTGGACATCCATGTGTCTCCCTACGACAGTTGAGTCGTCTTCAATGCTCCGAGAGATGGCGGCTTTCCAATGGCGATTGCGGAATGCAAACTGGTAAGCGAGTGTCCCGAATAACACTTTCGCATTCCCGCGAGTCGGGTGGCCCCGCTTGAAAAAGAAGCTTGCTCCGAGCCGATCTGCATCCGGCAATAATCGCTGACATAGACTCTGCATGATAGCAGACTTCCCGGAACCAGCAGGTCCGTACAGCCATCGGATTGAATGGATGGTGTTGTCTGAAATCGCCCAAGCGTACAGGTCATCCAGGATTTTTTTCCGCGTTTCGGGATGGCATCGGGGTTGGGGAAAGCTGTCCGCGGAGTCGTAAAGCGCCTCCAGCACGACGGATCGATGTAGAAGATTTATTGCATCCTCCCCGTGGCGGTGATTGACATTCTCTGCAGTGATGAATGTCCCGCCTTGGATTGGCTGGATGATTTGACCCACACGGCGACGTGAGAGGTCATACCCGATGTACCCACCGAGAGAATTTTCCAGGTGATGTGGGACATGCTGTGGAGGGTAGAGATCACCCGTGTCTGCAGAGATATTGGAGTCCTGGTATACATGATGATGCTGTGAATTGGACGACGATGCAGATCGGTTGTGCATAGGAGGTGACGGGGTTAGGGTGTGCTGGCTGGGGTGCACATCCAGAGGGGAGGGGACTCCTCGCTGAAAGTTGCAGGCGAGAAGATATGTCTGCAGGGAATGAGAAGCAGGGAAATATCGATGAAAATTTTAGGCACACCATACGGAGTCACTCTCACTGACATGTCATGGCGCACGTTCCGCGAAACCCCCGACAATTCGCGGCCGTATCCCTCTTGCCCACCGTCCGTTAGGGTGAGCGCCGCGTCCCATTCCGGCTGAATATGTTCCGTATGGACCTGTTGGTCCTGGAGCGTAAGGTGCTGACGGGTCTGGAGATTTACATCGCCCGAGACGTTGTAGAAGTTTCCACCGTTGAATTGGAGGCCAGAACTCTGGCTAAACATGGGAGTTTGGGGCCTTTGAGGCAGTGGGTGCAGGACGAATGCGACTTGAAGGTGAGAGATAAAAGGCACAGCCAGAAAGCTGTTAGCGTGGGAAGGCACAGCCTGACGGTGGCACACTGCCAAATTGCAATGACGGCAGGACTTGAGAGTTATACAAGCGGTCGCCGGCGCTTGGCGCCGGCTCCCACTTTATAAATAAGCGACAAGATAGGCCTCCGCTTCGCTCCGGCAGTCGTGTACATGCTGTACGACGGACACAAACGAAGCAAACAGCTGTATCACGCAACTGACCTTCCGGAGCAGCGGCCGAATAATATATGAAAAGGAGGAGGAAAATGCAGAGTTCACCCCCGCCGTGTCGGTCACATGGACTGCGGCCGCGGGTAATCAGGCTGATCATTGGTGTAATGTGCATGCTCAGCGGCGCACCTTCCACTAAAGTGGCAGACCAAAAACTTATGTTAGCTTTCGAGGCAAACTTCAAGTAGAGGAAAGATGCATTTAGTTATTTTGGTACAGGGCGAATAATCGATTTACGAGGAACAGAAAAGAACTCGTGAGATCGGATTCCTGAATGCGAAAGGAACGGAAAGTTGAGCGCACTGTTCCGGTGTACTCCGTCTGGAGATGTCGAAATAGCCAGAGAATTAAAAGGGAATAACCCAAAGGGAATATTTGAGAATATCGCAGGCAGCAGACGGGAACAACGTTCTAGTGTAGCAAACCAGCCAGAACAGAATCACTTGAGGCTTGAAAATTGACGGCAGAATAGAATCTGCAGAATCCTTCGCATGAGAACTTAGATAATAATACGACTATTGAGCCACAGGACCAGCAAGAGAGCGGAAACTTGGACGTGCACAGATTTGATACCAAGGTTTGAGGATGCAGTGGATTTTGAGGAGCAGGATATTACAATATGCAGCCAAGTTATCCTGGGAAATAATAAAAGCTAGCAGGAGAGACACAGGACGACCGGGAATCGAGAGAAAGAGCCTCGATGAAGCGGCGTTGCGACGGTGTTTTATACGGCGAGATGACTCTGGCCTGCGGACCTGCGGCGCAGATGACAGCTGTCAGTCTGTCAGTCTGTTGCTGCGGCAAAGCCAATGAAAAATGCAGATGCAGTGCTGGAGTGAGCAAATGGGGAACAAAAAGTGCTACTTCGAGCACTGGAGAAGAGGACACACAATGGGGATGAGTTTGAATGGAGTAAAAGCCACAACAGTTCCAAACGAAAGCCGTCCATTTCGTTAAAGAACGGTTAATGTCTGTCAGCGGACCGCAGACGTGTGAGAGCGGTCTACAAATGGGGATACGGCTTCAGACAGACAGAGCGGCTTAATTTTATAAAGAGAGTGAAGGGACAAGATATGCCTACACTTCGTTTTGGCATCAGGGTACCAAAAATGAAATCAATCAATGTATTGCAAATGGGACTGAACAAAATTCAGCAAATCAGATAAATTACTGACCCGTTGCAAGAAAGAGCATCTGAGAGGTGCCACTGACTCGCAACAATCAACGATGGCTTATAACAGGGAAATGACGCCAAGAAAAACAGCTGGCAAGGCAGACCGTTGATCTTGACTTGAGCTTGACAAATGATTGAGAGCCCAGGGGACTAGTAATAGTATTGACAGCGATGGTGGTTGATGGGTAGCCACTGGCAGGAAATTCAGCTTGGTTTGATGGCTTCTGCCTGATCCAACACAGAGCCTGTTAGTTACCGCGCCCTGATTACCGTTACCCCTTATTATGTAAGTTTCCTTTTCGAGAACTCACGTGCGCCTCTCGCTCAAATGGTCGACCTCAATTAACGACGTGCAAGTCTCGAATTGACGCGATTTTCGAGGCCTCAGACGCGTCAAATACCTTGTAAAGACATTACACTGCATCAAAAGCTCTCTATATCCCAAATAAAAGTATTTCGAAGTCACATTCCAGTTATTCTATGCTAAATCTGTACCCGCATCCAGGATTCTATCTCATTCTACCTCGGTGAGATGCTATACATTCAGGGGAATCAAGTATGATAATCCTCCGGTTTTGCTTGGGTGATGGTGATCAATTCGCGTAGTCGCGTAGTCGGTCCATCAAATGCACGTGTAGACGCGCACCTTTGTTGACACGCTCTCCGGCACTCGTGCAGCAGCTCCGGGACCGGAAGGGACTGGGTGCACGGCGGCGTTGATCCAGCAAGTCTCGCTGATGAGGGGCCCTCGTCGAGGACTCGAGGAAACCGTGCGGGGCGCGTCGTATGTACCCCATCGGGTATGCGAACGGTGGCAGCTGCGGATGCTGGAGCTTCCCCCGAATCCCAGCACATAGGCGCTCGCGCAACGGCGCGGAATCCGAAGGGATCGCAGTAGCATCGGAACACGGCGAGAAGGATGCGGGGCAGGGGCGAGGACATGGAGAACGCGACCGGCGACGAGGACATCGATGCCGTTGCGCAGAGTGATCACGAGAATGTCGCCCTTACTCGCCTTCCTGCGCGCTAACGACAGCGGATGCGGATTCGGATGCTCGAGCTCCACGCCCAGGCGCTGGTATGGGATGCGAGGGAAGCTCGTGGCAGCGTCGGAGTCGATGACAAGGAGAACACGATGGCTGCGGAACTGCGGAAAGCCGGCACGAACACGCGCGCGCGGGGTGCTTGAGTTTACCCGAATGGTGGTGGCAGTGGAAAGACTTGCAGCGGGCAAGTTCAAGCGCGAGTGCGTTGTCGAGGTGCATGAGGAGGGCGTACCCCCTGGTGCGAAAACGGCAACGGTTTCGAGTCGACTGGTCGAGCGTCCCCCGCCTGACGCTCGTCCAGGACCAGCGGTTAATCCAAATGGTGGTGGGAGACACGGCGGCGTCGGTGGATCTCGAGGGCGGGCGGATAGTCGACGCGGATGCGGCCGTCTTCGAGGACACTGTCTTGTGGAGGACAGAAACGAGGACGTCGTCCGTCCGCGCGCGTGTGAACAGCACCCGGAGCCACATCAGCTTCGATTGCTGAGCGGCAGGTGCCGCGATGAAGTCAGAGGGTACAGCGGGATCGGAGCACGGCGATGAGAGTGGTGAGGATGCAACCGCGGACGACGCGAGCGCCGAGGAGAACGTGGGCATGGACGTGGGGCTCGAGGGCGGGAAAGGCGAGAGTCAGCAAGACCGAGGATGGAGCGCTTGACGGTGAGGATTTCGGGAAGATGTTTTATCTTCATCGGTGCGGCCCACGGTAAACGCGTCCCGCTGCGGTGCTGGGTCAGCCAAGGCTTGGGTACTTGTAAAAATTGTGCAGAATATCAAAACGTGGAAAATGTGAATGGACGCGCATGCGCTCAGGACCAGGCGAGTTATGAGGGACCAGACTACAAGGAGGAGGCGCACGTAAATGCAGACGAGTCGACCGACTAAAACCGAAACGCCCGAAGAAAGACCGATTCAGCACATGATTGCGTGATCGGTCCGAAGGACCGAGAAATCTCAAAGAAATCTTATAAAGGGTTTGATTGATTTGATGCGCCATCCACGGAACAGTACATAGATGCGAAAGGAAATATGGCGGAATAGGAAGGAAGGATTGAGCTGATTGAGATCTACCCGGAAGACTAATTTTGCCTCCATTCTCGCCACGTTCGACGTGCAGAGAACACACACCGAAAGATCAATATCAGTCTCGGTGACAGGGTTCAACTGTGCAACTGCCACCAATTGCCCGCCGGCAGTCCGGATTCAATTCGCTATGTCGCAGCTATGAAAATAATTGCAACGGGAGAACGGCTCCGATTTGGTGACACTACGAATGTGCGCCCTTCACGGATCGAACCCACGCCCACAACACGGTGATCGGCCGGCAGTGCGCGATCTGCAGTGCACGTGGTGCCGTCACTGCACGAAAGTGGGCAACAAATTTTGCCGCCCCTGTATTAGTGGATCCACTTTTGACGCTCACCTTCACCTGCTGGAATGGCCTCCCACCACCACCACAGCCGTCTTGCACGTCTCCCTCGCTGGATCTCTCACTGGCTCGGCTACCGCGCCGCACCCCCTCCCAAACAACCTGAATACGTCGTTTGGCTGTGGTCGTTCATCGGCGCATTTTGCGGTCTTTCCCTCATTCAGGCAGTCTTCGGCCATTCGCAGTACTTTCTGCGACGCGATGTCCCATCCATAGTGGCCAGCTATGTACGTTTTCAACTACCCAACCAACGATTAAGCTCTAACTCTGTTCGCCAGGGCGCCTCTGCGGTGCTCTGCTATGGGGCGATCGAAGCACCTCTTGCCCAACCTCGTGCCCTCCTCGGCGGGCATTTCGTCAGCGCCCTCATCGGCGTCTGCATCACGAAGCTCTTTGGTCTGCTTCCGACTGAGCATCGGCTGGACCAACTTCGCTGGCTCGCCGGTTCACTTTCAGCCGCCAGCGCCATCGTTTTAATGCAAATCACGAAAACCACACATCCGCCTGCCGGCGCGACAGCTCTGCTCGCCGCCGTCAGCCCGGAAATATACTCGATGGGATGGTACTACCTCCCTGTCGTCCTTCTTTCCTCGACTCTCGTCCTCATCTCCGCCCTCCTCATCAATAATATCCAGAGACGATACCCCGTCTACTGGTTCGAGCCTGCTGTCCCTGCGGTGGTCAAGCCGCTCCCGGACGATGAGGAAAGTGCGACCCCCACCCCTCCCGAAAAATAGTCTTGCAGATTTTTGTCGTGTTGAGGTTCGCTCTGGTACGAACTTCGCTACTCCTTCGAGTCCGAAGTTTGGAGGACCGTTTAGCATGCGGATCGTTTATTGATCGTAGTTATTCTGTTGATTTCTTGTCCATGTCTCTGGGATATCTCTTGATCGTTGTCTTTTGATACTCTCAACCACTTTCATCCACTTACAGCTCGACACTTACAGCTCGACACCTCGTGAAGCACGTACCATTCAATTCATTCTGTTCCCATTCACAGCAGCTGGGCTACTACTGGGTCAATCACGGTGATAACCAAGGTCTACTCGTGAAGTCTCGTCTCAAAGTGAAGGCGTCAGCGAGTCGCGTGTGCTTTGCGTGTCTAGGGTTCAGCATTGTATCCCACGGTACCACCTCAGGAAGCATCCGCGCGCCCCCATCGTCAGGGAAGTCCGGTTAAAGAAATGGTACTCAAAAGCCTCTTTAACGACTGTCCCGGACTGTAATTACCAAATCGCTTTGCTTTCCCGCTGTCAATCACGCCATTTTCAACCCACAACTCGCCCCCACAAATAGCCTCATTGCATCAAGACGAATTAATAGCACCCAATTCCATGTTTGATAGATGATTATCATGCACAATTCTCCTACTCGCTAGATGGTCGAAGTTCAGCTAGAATAGAACATTTAAGCATACGATTGGAGTGGATTTCCGTCCACCTCACTGCTTCTCAGATTCAGCAAACAAGCTGTTGTCGTGGAGACCTGGTTTACCTATGGCACCTACCCTGGGACTTGAGTTTCCGCCACCACCTCGGACCTATCTTTGGGAACTGGTCTCCGTCCCTCTATCTCCTACATACGTGCTCGACGGCGATGCCGCCTCTCGCTTCACAGTGATACACATCCGTGATACGCGCCGCATTCATCCCTCTATCTCCTACAATACATGGTCGAGATTATTTTTATTTACATGTAGTTCAAAACGCTCGATCAGATTCCAAAGGTTTTGCGCCGGAAGAAAATCAGCACCCGGTCTAATTGAAATGCTGTGATCCACGCGTCTGAACACAGGCGACCCGCTGTCGCCGTTCTGCGCCCTGCCTCAGTGTTTTGTCTGTGCAAGAGCAATGATGATTATGCGCGGACCCAATCTGTGGAGGCTCGCTCAGCCTAACTCTTGATCAGCAATTTCTGTCGATTTCATCAAAAGAAACGAGTAAACCACCGGAAATTCACCCGGCAGACCAAGAACTTTGGAGCCCCTATTTGGACCTTCGGCCATCAGACCATCATGATGGTGTTTTCCATTACCTCATCTTGCCTCTTCCTCGATGGCCTCAGTTCCGCCATCGATGATTCGTCGAGGAGTCTACGTCCTGAGACTTCTGACAGACTTATAACGCCTACTCGGGCCGGGAGCGGACTTGTGCTAAACTAGGACCTTGGCGTCAAACAACCAACTTCCAATCCTTTATTGATTTCTTACCCGTAAAGTCCACCACTTGGTGGATATCAAGGTGTCAAATGAAGGGACAGGATATATGCGATGCGATTACTCAGCTCGTTTCCTGATTGCAACATTCCATTTTATGTTAAAGCCCAGCCCGAATACTTGGTCAGACGAACCACTTCCTCTCGTATATGTCTGCCACCGACGCCGCTTCGGGCCCTACATACGCTGAGCTTATGGTGGGACCCACCTACGCTCAGATTTTTGGTCCGGTCTTCTGGGGTGCATCTTATTTTTCATTGCATTATTCGGAGAGCGTTTCACCAATCTGTGTCTGCAAGGATTCTGCTGCACGCTAGTGTATGTGCATTGCTCCAGAGTTTCCGCTCGTGCTCACTATCTGCTAGCCTGTGCGGAGTAAGTGCCTTGCAAGGGTATCTATACTTCACTCGGTACAACGATAAGCTCGGGGTTCGCTCTTTGGTTAGTGGAACTCCTTGGCCGCGGGTAATCAGCTTATCGTGGTTTGGCGGTAGGCGATTTTCATGATGTGAGTTTTTTTTTTGACGAGACCTACTGCTCCATAATCGAGTCCCCAGTATTCTCGACTTTCTTTCCATGGCCCTAATCTGCCAATCGATATACTATTATATGGCTGCGTGCTTTCCTCCTTTCCGCTAGCTTGCATCTGACTAGATATCCGCAACTAGCTTCCGCATTTTGGTTCCTTTGCTCCTCTGAGCGCCGTCACGAAGTATGCCCGTCCAGTAATTCTTTCTTGTGGCCGTCTGATACATTTTCCTCCTCACAGCGAGCTCGTCGTCGAATGCCTCATAGCCGCCATCATCACGTTCGCGTAGGTCTTTCCGATCCTTCCGTCGTCCATAGATAAACCAAGAGACAGCTCGCAGATGTACTTTGTGTACCAGCTCTACATGGGTGGGTCAGGAAATCGATTACTCGGCCTCACGCCTAACTCTGGTTGATGGCGGCAATAGTCAAGAGTGTAGGCAGTACGGCGACTGTGATGAATGCCCTCGTCGTATGTTTATTTCCTTCCAGGTCTTTTTCCTCTTGTTCTGCTATCTCACTGAACCGACAGGTTGTGTTTTCAATGGCTGCATTTGGTGGGTGGCATGGATACCCTGTGTCGTTTTCATTATTTTATGAACACTTCTGCAGCTGGTTCTCTCGGTTGTGTCGTTATTATGTTTCAATATCCGCAATCAATATTTATGAACCGGAACTATTACTTCGCAGTGAGTCTGTCTGATGAATATTGGACGGATTGGTTTATCATCTATCCGCAGGTTCTTGCGGGGTTGGCCAAGGGGTTTGGCGCAGCGGCGGACATTATAGCAACGATCGCCATGTGCATATTTTTGAAGTCCGCAGACACTGGAATCACTCGGTTGGTTTGAAAGGTACCGGTCCCCTATCTTTCGAGTTTGCTCACCTTCAAATTAGGACCTCGTCTATACTCAAAACCCTTATGCACCTGGTCATTAACCGCGGAATTCTCGTCACTGCCACACAAATCCTTCAATTGATATTCTTCTTCGCCACTGCAAACCACCTCTACTGGTACGCCAATTTGTCTGATGGAATTGCTCTCTTCCTGCTCACTCACATTGATGCAGGCTCGCCGTCCACATCAACACTACGAAGCTCTATGTCAACACCTTCTGTGAGGGTCTCTCTGCCCGAAATAACCTAATTGAATTTACGCCATGACAGTCGGCATGCTGAATGCACGCCCGTCGTTGCAGGACCGACACACCAAGGACCATGGCATGTCTTTCAGCAGCAACGAGGCCACCGGGACCTCCCAGCGCTTTGCTACTAACTCCAAGGCGGGTGGACACAATAAAGTAGCGTCTTGAAACTTCCTTTCATCTGGGTTATGCTAATGTACATCCCGCAGGGGGCTGAACTGGACACCTCGGAATACCCCCTGGGTACCATTCACGTCACTACCTCCTCGACGGTCGCGTACCTGTAACTTTTATTTATGGCTTCGGTGATTAACTTCTACCGCCCTCGTGTACGTACGAGCGGCTCATTATGGACTATGTCAACCTGTAACCTGGACCGTTGGCGCGTGCAATATAGCCCTTTCAGTGCAGGAATCTCAGCGCTGTTGTATTGAAACATCAGCCGCGTGCAACTAAGGCCGTGATCTTTAGGTGATGAGGTATGTTTCGAGTCACATTGTTCTGCGGGAGATGTTGCGAGAAACCTGAAGGTAGCGTGCAGTTGAACTGATCCCGATCGAGCCGTGAAATCTGATTCGTCCAACGAAGAGGTGATCAATCAAGTAAAGCACCTTATATCCCACAATTGCCCCACCGTCCAGCTACAGGACAACTTATCTGTCATGTTGTGCAAAATGTATAATCAAGTTTCTTCCATTTTGATTGAATCCATGCGCCGCCGATATGAAGTCGTTTCGCCTGCAGTTCCCCGTGGTCCGCACGTCTGAATCTGTGCAATATATTGATCTGATAAGGACGCTGGGAAGTGAAGAAGCTAACAAGGAAAATCAGACAAGTAGAATACGAGGTCAGGAAAGATGAACATAAATAATTGTAAGTTAACCTCCTGGAACGTTTTGCGGGAAACCTTGGATAAGTTACTGCACTTTTTCCATTTCCAGTACTTTGGCGACCTTGGTGTGGCGGGGTATGAGATTAATCCTGAACGGAACGGGCGAACGCCCAGAGAGCCCATCATACTCCTTCAGATCAATAGGCTCGCCCGGGAGTGACTCCATAGTGAAGGCCCACAACATGCGAGAGATGGTCAGCCAAATCTCACGCTCCGCCACAATCATTCCGGGGCATATACGACGTCTTGTCAAACGCGTCAGCATGAAACAAAATAAAGACATGACACTCACCCCGCGCCGAACATCCAATGGTCGCGCTGGTACGGATCCGCCAAGTTTGCACTGTCGGCGGAAGTGAGGCTGTCTCCCATATAGCGGTCGGGATTGAAGTCGTCTGGGTTGAGGTGCCGGGATGGATCATGGTGCATAGTCCAGGTGTTGAGGACGACAACGGTGTCCTTAGGAATAAACTGATTATTATAGGTGAAGTCTTGGCTCGCGACATGCGGGGTGCCGAGCCAGAACGGGTTGTGACAACGTTCAACCTGGGTTGACCGGGTGAGTTGCATATGACGATGCTCGCCCAAGGACACAGACCTCCTTGATTATTGCATGGCAGTAAGGAAGGTTCTGTTCGAAATCATCAACTTGAGTATTTGTCTGTCGAGTGTCCCTACCTTCTCATCTTCAACCGTAGGTAGACGGTCTCGTCCAACAATTCGATCAAGCTCCTCGTGAGCCTTTTTCTGGATCTCAGGGTGTGCCGGGATTAGCGCAGAAAACCATTGCATGATAGCCGCAGTCTGTAAAACATTCAACTTCAGTCAACACGCCCTAAATCGGCAAGTTCGGACGTACAGTCTCGACGCCACCGATCATGAACGCCGATGCAAGGATTGACATGTCGATATGATCGAGGTCCTCTTCCTCTCTCGCGTCCAGCATCGTTTTTGCCAAACAGTCGGGAACAGTGGCACCGTTTTGCATGCGCTGCTCAATGTCCTTGATCAAACCCCCGTACGTATCGACGAGGTCCCGATGAAGGTTTCTTCCACGAGTCCGCATCGTGGTAGGGAAGCTCTGCATCCAGGGCAAAAAGTCGACGAGGTTGGAGACGGGACCGGTGACGTTCCTGAAATTCCAACATATTAGGAGTCAAGATCGGCGTATCATAATTTGGAGACTCACATGAACTCACGACTAAGCCTCAGTGCCTGACCCACAAGAGGGTGATAGATACTGTCTGTGCGGAAACCAAACACGATAGATAGCATGTTGTTCAATGATGCACGCCCGGCATGGGGCTACGGTGCCCATCAGTCAAAATCTCAGACCAAGGATCGTAAACTCACCTGTGGATTGATGGGAATGGCCCCAGCCTTACTCTGTCGGTACATGTCTTGTACCAGTACAGTGGCTTCTCGGTCAAGGATTGAAGTGTAGCTGTCAACTGCACGTTGATTTAACCAGCCAGTTGCAATACGCCGGTGTTTCCGCCTGGAGCGCGTCGTCAAATTGAGTCTGTACCCCTATGAAAAAACTAACCATCGGTCATTATACGGAGTTGCGGTAATCCCGCGACCAGCGAATACAGTCTGGCTTTTGATGAACATTTCTTTTCGAGAGGAGAATACGGCACCATTGGTGACCTGAAATGGGTTGAATAAACTACTGAGTGAGAAACAATGCAACCGGCAAAGATCCCTGCTCACTATGAGGTCTTTCACAATGGCCGGGCTGGACACAATGACGAACAGCTGGTTCCCGAGCCATACTGAGTACAAGTCTCCGAATCTCTTCGCCCAACGGTCGAGCGTGAGTTCTGGGTACTGTGTCAGAAACGGGAAGGATCCTACATTATCAGGGAGGGGTTAAAGGGGGAACAAAAATGCGAAGAAGAAAACTACTCACCAAAAATCGGAAGGCCTGGGGGAATAAGGCGGGAATTCAGCAGAGTCAATGATTATCAACGAGGCTTCTTACCTTTGGGACCGGCTGGAATACTGTTCCCGTCCTTGTCGAACAACGAAGCACCATTAAAAGACGAGGAGAAGATACAGAAAGCGGCAATTGCGGTGACACCAGCGCTCAGAAGACAGGTGTTGAAGTCGAGTTGCACCGCCAATGCCCCAACTACAAAGATTCGAGGTGGGGGAAGTGTGTCAGTGATATTGACCATGACTGGGATGGGGAGACAACAAGCAGTGCTGTGTACTCATGGATATATAAATTTAGCTGCGTCTGTGACCCAGTTCAACTGGTAACCAAACACCTTACATCCTTCTCAGATGTTTGGGGCCATCCAAAACATGATTTCACGTCCTCTACAGCGACGCTCTTGGTGCATTCTGATTTACATAGAATCCGAACAACATCCTGTCATTGCAGACGCCAATGTCAGGTGGTCAAGGCACCCAATTTGTGGGTGCGCACCGGAGATTCGGTTTCGTTTTACATTCGGGCGCCGTGATCAGAATCTGCACTAACATCTGGAGACTTGAGATCATTTCAATGAAAAGCTTAATACCCTCCAGAAATAGGGCTCGCACCGTGATTCCGACAAGTGCGGTGTCTTATTTGAAGAACCTTTCCCACCCATGCCGATTTTGAAGACATTAGCGAATATTTCGGTAATCTTTCCCACATATCCCATTTTTGGGACTTCGGCGAGGCGCAGCAATATTTCGTTGGGTTCCAGGTGTACATTATCCGAGATGCAGTCCGATTCTTCATGCCGCGATCCGGGATGGCTCTTGTTACTCAGAGAAGTGCGATTGAGCGATAGAGGGATGAATTCGAACCTTTGTGTCCGGCGGTCACCTGAGAAAAACTCAGTGTAGGCCAAATGGGTTTCCGTCTAAAGGGTGATAGGACGGGAGTGAAAAGACGTTAAACGCACGATCTCCGGAAAATGTTCAGGAAGCAAATGAAAGGCACGAACTGACTGTCCGAGACGAATCGTAATCTAACAGGTTGTGAGCATGGTAGGAGATAGAGGGACAAAATGCAAACCTTCGTCGATGATTATCATTGGAAAGAAAAAACCAGCGTGGATATTTCTTAACCCGCTAGGACGCAAACATACGTTATTCTCTCCATGTGACCCAGTATCGACGAGTCCTGGCCCGAAATAAAACCTGTCCGCTGTGAATCACAAACAGAAACAGAACGTATGGATGACATTGTTACCGAATTTCCAGACGGAAAACATGTTGTCGGTGGTGGATCACGAGAATTGGATGTCTTCAGTCAACAGTCCGACTTGTTGATATGATGATCCCAGAGCGGCCGGGCAGAACCCGCATTGGAGCACTAAGTCATCGTATGCAATCAACGACGAATCGCAAGGGCATCACTATGGAGCCCACTCCAAGGGGAGAGGCACGATTTCAGAATAACTGTCAACTGGTGGACCAGCCGATTTGTTCTCACGCACTCGACAGCGTGGACTAAAGCTAGAAAAACTTGGAAGTTCCAGGATAGATTGGAGGGCCACAGCGTTTCCGGAAATCTGAAAAACGGGGATCCGACGATACAGACGTTCGTTCGGAAGTTAGTGATAACGGTAGCAGCCCACAATGACATCTTCAAGTGGTGGATCCGTTCTTCTACCGTCGCGGTGAAGCCGATGATCTGCGAGATGTGTCTGTCAAAGTGCAGCAGTAAGGATCTTCTCTGCTTTCCGCGCAGATTGCAGGGAGAATTACCGCACACCGACCGCTCGATCTTGTTCTCCCCCATTACAAGGCTGATCTTTGGAGACTCCAAGTCGTTGACGATGAGAATCCCGGAACGATCCGATGGCCACGGCGCCATCAGTACATTAGTCACCAAACAGTCGCAACTCAGTTCGTTGAACCAATGTTCAACTTTTAACTTCCTTTGCTGTTTCAGGTTTCTTTTCGACTGCTGGTAAGTAAGTTGTAACACGAAAATAATGAATATCGTGGAAACTTGATCCCATTCGCTTTGGTTCACTCAAGAATTATATGAATTTGACTCGTCCGCAAGTATTAATGGACAGGGTATGTATTAGAAGCTGAAAGAGCTTTTTGCAATTAACATCATAAGAGTAATCCCCAAGTGCTAGCAATCAAAAAATCGCCCTATTCAGATTCCAAATACTTGACGACTGCAGTGTTAATCCTCTTGCTCTCCACCAGAAATCCGTCGTGCCCCGCCATCGACGAAATAACCACCAACTGCGCCTCGAGGATCCCATCTGCGAGCAGTTTTTGTTTTCTTTCGCCGGACACAGCACATCCGAGTCGATACTGATGATGAGCGGACGGCTAGGAAGTGTGGCGAGGACAGCCGTGAGCGCTGCAGCGTCGTCAATATTCTTATCCGACGGTACGGGCCCGGGTGATATCGTGCGTGTCCATTTTGCGGACGATGTGGAGGTAGCAGTTCGCGTCGAAGTTCTCGCAAAAGGAGGCGCCTTTGGCGCGCAGGTATGATTGAACGGCGTAGAATGGGGGCTGATGCTCCAAGTCTTCCCCAGGTATAGCTGGATTCTCAGTGAGAGAACTTTGAGTGTCCTGGATGCGCCGCCCGAAGCGCTCCTCGTAGGAGTCGGACGAACGGTACGTCAGGAGTCCCGCCATGCGCGCAGCGGCGAGCCCTTGCGTGGGTGGGCAGTCGCGTGTGTAATATCCGCCCTTGAACGCCGCATCGCTAGAGATGATCTGCCGCTTTACCTCACCCCAGGCGATGCACCACGCAGACTGCTTCGCACATGTAGCCATTGGTATTGCGCGGCGCACGAAGCCGGGAAAGCAGAGCTGCCACTCCAAAACGGTCATCCCCCCCATGGAGCCGCCGATAGCGACTGCGATGGATGAGACACCGAGGTGCCCAAGAACGAGCTTGTGCAGTCTGCGCGCGGGGTGAAAATGAGTGAAGAACAGCGAGAGGTAAAAGTAGCCTACCTAACGTCGTCACGGATAGTTGTAGGTGGGAAATCGGGGCCGTATGGCCGCCCTGTGGAGGGATCTATCGAAAGGGGAGAGGTGGTCCCAAAGGGCGACCCCAAAACATTTGCGCAAAAAATGAAGAAACGCGTGGGGTCGAAGGCTTTTCCGCAGCCAAAGAGTGGAGCCCACCTGCACATAATGAGACATGTGCGTCGATGATTGGATGAACGAACGGACTGACCACTTGTCGACATCGGCGCTGCCGGTGAAGGGATGGCAGATCACCATCACATTATCTCGTTCAGAGTTGAGTGTTCCCCATGTTTTGTACGCGACATTTACGGAGCGGAGAGTCGTACCGCACTCCAGGCGAAAGGTAGGCAGAGTAAACATCGAATTTTGGTCGAGTGCGGGGGCCATTGTGCGAGATCGAGTTCTCTAGAGCACTATGGCTAGCTTTGCTGCTTGTTGGGACGGACGAACTTTGGCCTTTTAACTGTTCGGATGCTGTTGCATACTTCAACAGCAAATTGGTCGATTGGTACTAAGACTTCGCCGATGCCGAGGCGAGGCGTGCGGTATAATCCATTGGATTTAGAGAACCGAACGGGTTTGAACTTGTTCCGTAGCTGATTCGGTGGGATAAGATCCGCGGGCTGTATACCATCCCGGGAGATTCATTTTTGAATACGGGAGTTGAAACTTGAGAGATAAAAATGTAGGCGGCCTGCTATTCGAGTCAGCACGTCATGGCGTGCACGTGAAAAAATTACGGTCAAATGTTGCAAGACACCGACAGTATCATAGTATGCCAAAAGTTTGTTCGTTAAATACAGCAACTTGAAACGAAACGCCGTCTGCAAAGGGCAAGAAGGGCCGGGGAGTCAAATCACTCGGCAATCGCCTATCGCGATTGATGTCTATCAATGTTCCAAGTCCCTTCGTTCATCCCATCGTCGTGGTGGTCGGCCCTCCGACCGCCCGTCCATTCTCTAAAGCTGTGGTTGTGTTGCATTTCAGTACCACCTAACCTGATTTCCGGCTCTATAGATCTCGAGATCTTAGGAATTCGGCAATGGGAACTCTTGTCTGAGTCAGTCCGACTCCGACAAATGTCGGACCGAATAAAAGCACTGCCGACTGCCTGGCTCCTGTGAGTTAGTACTTGGAGCCTTTCGGTAAGTCCGCTGTATTTTTCGCTTCTGCGTGAGTCATTGGTTACCTACTATTCAGTTCTGATCGGAGTCTCGCCCCTGGGTCCTGAAGACGTCTTGAACGACGTAGTGAACAGCTGAACCAACAGCCTTGTTCAGTACTGCTTTAAACAATAGCTGTCGAGGAATATACACGGGCCAACTACAGCAGCGGCTCTAGCCGGACATCAACGGGGTTATGCTTCGCGCTCAAAAAGCAGACAAGCTCGCCATCTCTTTCCTCCGCACTCTTTGCTCCTTGACTGTTCAGCACAATATGGGCGTCCCTTTCTCCACTTCCAAACACCATGCGAACCCCTGCCTATCACAGTCTCATCTCGCCTTAACACCAAACTACTCCGGCTCTGTGTCGAACGACCCGCTAGACCTCGAATTCCAAATTCTCAACGCGTTCACTACGGACGTATTCGGCGGCAATCCTGCCGTCGTCATCTTTCTCAAAGACCAAATGCCGCCTGACGACCTCCTCGAGAGAATCAACGCCAATTTGAATCAGCCTATTGTCGTGTATGTATCACCGCCGACATCCACGTCGCCACCGAAGGAAGGAAGCGCGGTATTCGGACTGCGCTGGTTCGGCCCTAGGAATGAGGTTCACATCTGCGGCCACGGAACGCGTGAGTTTGTCTGTTTTTCCACCCACAAAAATTGGCTAACGGTGGTTTGCAAAATTGCCAGTCGCTGCCGCCGAGGCGATATTCCGGCAGCTTGATCCCGCGAAGAACGTCACTACTCTCGAATTTGAGACACTCTCGGGCACCCTGACAGCACACCGCGTGGGCGAGCAGATCATGATGGAGCTGCCTGCGGGCACGACGGTCCCCGCGTCCACAAGCGAGACGGCCGTTGTACAGAACATCTTCGCACGCGCATTGGGCAAGGCGTCCGTCGATATCAACTACATCGGCTACGGCGGGCCCGGATTCTCCAATTACCTCCTCGTCGAGGTCGATGCAGGCGGAAAGCTTGAGTGAATGGCGGCCGGACGTCGACTGCTTCGTACGTCTCTGCCTCTCGATTTCAATTTTGGGACTAACATTCTCCAGGCCGAGCTAGCGCCCCGGACGCAAATCCTCGTCGTCACATCCGCTTCGCGGGCCGAAGGCATCGCGTACGAGACGCGCATGTTCGCACCGAGTATAGGCGTTCGCGAGGACCACGTCTGTGGCTCCGCGCACTGCCTGAACGCGCCCTATTGGGCTGTTAAAGTACAGGACGCAGATGGAGAATACACAGCAGGGAAGCCGCAGCACGCGAAGGCTGTTAGCATGCGCGGCGGCGATATCTGGGCGGCGTACTTCGCCGCTGCAGGTCGGGTGCGTGTACGGGGGGATGTTAAACGTGTGGCGGTGGGGACGCTGAAGCTTGGAGATGTTGTTGGTTGATTATTTTGCGGAAACGCCGCAATGAAATGTCGAATCTACTGCGTAGAAATTATAACTACTGTAGCAATAATACCAGTTAATAATTTAAAAAATACAACTGTTACATCTGTCTGAGTGCTGTAGAAGCCGGAGTTTCCCAAGTTGCAAGCTGCCACGGCCTTTAACCTGTCCACTCCAGTGCAGACTGGACCGGAACCATGGAAGCGAATACTCCGTATCCAACCAAAGCTGTTGAAAAATCAAAGCAAGGGGGCAAAAGGCGGTATATTCCGCAGCGTTTCGAGTCAAGCCTTGAGTCAACATCTCGGTGAGTCAGATCTTCTCGGGACTTGCAATGACGAGAATTCTGCACCGGAGTATGCACGAACAACGAAAATTCAGGGATGATTGAACTATGGATGCGCAACTGCGCATATACGTAATACGGTGCGCCAAGATAAGTACGTAGATAAGTAAATTGCGGTCAGTGGCATGTTATACGCCTCTATCTACACCGCACCATTAACCTTCACCTCATCGCTTTTATGTGTGCCATTCACAACCGGTGCCTCCACCTTTTCTCCGTTCCCAGCCGCTGTCGCGTCCACTTGCGGGGTGGATGTATGCCCATTCCCCACCGGCACCGGTGCACTCACCCCGGGCTGCCCCGACATCCCCGGGCCCGCATTCACATTCAGCCCCGGCACCCCCGGCGCACCCGGCAGCGCACCCACCCCCGGCTGGCCCTGCGCACCCTACAGTAACTGTCACTCCCGCGCCCGCCAACGCCGCCCGCCGCTTCTCCTGTGCCTTCCGCCTCCTCTCCTCCTCCCGCTGCTCCCTCTCCCTTCGCTCCACACGCACCTGCTCCGCCCACACGCCGACCCCGTGCGCGGCCTCCACGGGGCGCGCCTTATGCCCCTGGAGGTACCCCTGCAGCTCAGCGGTGCTGAACTCGCCCGGGGGCACGGCCGCAGCGAAGACGTCTGCCAGAGCGGGGATCGTCTCGGTCGTCTTTTCCTCCGTTCCTTCGGTAGAGTTGGAAGGCGAAACAGCACCGACGTCCGGGAACCGCCACTCCGGGAAGAACCGCAAAAACAGCGCATGCGCCTGCGGCCCCGTCGCGAGTTCATACTGCACTTTATGGTCGATCCGCCCGGGGCGCAGCAGCGCCGCGTCTAGCCGGTCGATGTGGTTCGTCGTCGCAAAGAATAGCTTCCCCTCCTCGCTCCCGATTCCGTCGATCACATTTAACAGGCCCGAGAGCGTCACCGCCGAGCGCTGCGCGCGGCCTGCGCGCCTTGCGGCCTTGCGGTACATCTGGGGCAGCATCACTGCGCCGGTGGTTGGGTCCAATTCGTCCAACTCGTCCTCGTCCTCGCGCGAGGGGAAGGCGCAGTCGATGTCCTCGATGAGGAAGAGCCCGTGTTTGGGGATGGCGGAGGCGGCGCGTTGGAGGTAGGAGTCGTCCACGCTACATGTATGGAGTTCGTTGGCGTTTATTCAACATGAGAAGATGGTGGGACGTACAAGTTAGACGCCAAGGACAAGGAATATATCTCGAGGTTCAAAGCGCCGGCGAGAGCGTAGATCGTCGATGCTGCGTGCGTACGAGTTAGTATTACATTCTGGGTTATAAAGAACAGCCATCAGAAAATGAAGATGTAGAATGCTGGCGCGTCGCGATGCCAATTAAAAGGCATCGCGTCGTGCAATATTACGCTGGTGCAAGCAAAAGTATAGCGGCGCTGGGTTACGCATGTCACCGCGAGTTGCGCGGAGTTTCTCGCGTTACAGCGGTGTTTGAATGAAGGCGCATCCAAAAATTTGACCCAAAAATAATAAAAAATGCAAGAAACACTTACTCTTTCCCGTCCCCGGCGGCCCATACAGCAAATATCCCCGCCGGAACGGGATCCCCGCCTCGTTGTACCAGTTCTCCGTGCCGAGGAACTCCTGTGCGTCTGCCACGAGCGCGTCGAGGGCGCCGGGGGGGAGGATGATCGAGCTGGGTGAGGTGTGTTAACATTGATATATGAAATGAGAAAGTGAAAGCAGAAAGAGGGGAGGTGAAAGGCGGAAGGGAATGGGAAAAAATGGGGGAGAGGAGGAGGAGGAAGGAGAGCAGAAGAGGGACGCAAGGGAGGGGTGAGAAGGGAAGGAGGAAAGAATTCGACGCGGTGAATTTCGTGGTGGAGGAAGGATCAGAGGGAAAGAGGCGCGAAGAGAAAGGAAGGTATTCAAAGTCAGCTCGTTCAAAATCATAATGCTCAAACGGAACGAAATGAAAGATAATGTTGAAACCGAGACGAAACGAAAGAACGAACCTGAGTGGGCGCCGGATCTTGTGCTTGACCGTCGCCCATGTCTGGTGCGGGCCGAACTGGGGCTGCGGGAAGCGTAAATAAAAATGGAGGGCGGACGAGGGGAGAGACGCACGGAATCCGTGAGATAAATCACGACGTTGGGCCGGTTGACTTCGAGGTAGCGCATGCGCGCGTCCTCGACGAGGTCCGAGAGGACATTCATATCGAGCGTGTATACTCTGTATGCGTCCCCAGATTAATCCCATCTCACCAGCGCGTTAAAACTCGAACGCAACCACTCACGTAATCGAGATACTCCCGCCCCCACCCCCGCTATACCCGCCATACCTTCCGGGCAGCGCATAAGGCCCCACGGAGCCCTCATTTCCCCCGTTGCCGGTGCGCTTGATCTCGACCCAGTACCCGCGCCAGCGGAAGAGCTGCGGCTGCGTGTACGTGGGGACGTACTCCGCGTGCGCTTTGAGGCTGGTGTCGGTGGAGGCGCGCACGGCCCACTTGCGCTGCGAGTTGGCGGCGGAGACGGTAAACTCGCGCGAGCGGCGCCAGACGTTTTCTTGGTTCTGTGTGCATCGCGCCGGGCGTCAGCGGTGTATGTACAGTATATTGGGCACTCGGAGGAAAAGGACGCACGAGGAAGAGGACAATCCACTCGTACGCGGGGTCGCCCTGCATGAAGCGGATGGTCGTGCAGTACTCTGCAGACAAGCTCAGAGTCGGCAGGAAGGAGACAAAGAACAAAAGACACACTAATTGCGAAGCGTTCAATAAACCACATGAAGAGACGGCGGCCGGTTTCGACGACAGAGCCGAGGACAAGCAGCTTCAGACTGGACCCGACATACGAGTGGGACAAGACAGCAATAAGGTCGCGGAAAGAGGAGAGACCGACGGAGGACGCGATGTGGCCAGAGGGCGACGGAGGCTTGCCACTGGGTGGGCCGGAGCCGCGGATTTTGTTGAGGTAGTAGAGGAGCGACGACATAGTCAGCCGCCTGAGATGGTGGCGGGAGTCAAGAGCGGAAGAATAAGCGCCGCTTGCGCTGCCGATTTTAGGCGCCGGTGTAATATGATGGCACCGCGGCCGCCATTTAGGCGCGCGAGCTTTCGGCACGCGACCAATTGCGCGCCAAGTCAATTCTCTCCGGCCGAGGTAGCTACCGACGGGAGGACTAAATAATAGCTAGTCACTAGTGTACACCTTGTATTTTGAAGTAGGAGGGTGCCGACAGAATTCGAGGTCATCAAGTATTTATACTGTACAGAGAGTATCTGGAACAAATCTGGAATGTTCTACAAAGTATCTACCAGATCTCATGTACTGATAGTGATAGTTCTCGCAACTTTCCCAGATGATTAGTAACTTAGTTGTAAGCCCCGGTGGAAAACACTTGAGAAAGTCAATTTGGTGGCTCATCAGAAAAAATCATTGACCGCATTTGTTACATAGAAACAAATATGTAAAGAAAACTCAAACATACATGTGAATTTGGAACACATAATTATAAAACAGGTGTCACATTTTCAACTGAACCACATTCCGGAATGGAAAGCTTGGCATGTGTCGGAATTGAGAATCGGACGCATGTGTCGTACTTTGTGAGCTGTGTCGAAATTGCTGAAGGTCGGCCGTCGTGTCGCCGTGTCGGGCTTTAGGGAGTCTCGCCGGTTTGCATGGGTTACAGTTTGCAGCCGCAGCAACAAGCGCCTAAATAAAGCATTCCCAATGGAACATTCTACCAATTCCTCGGGGTCAGCTCCACCCACAACGCCCCCCGCGTGAACACGAAAAAATCCCGCATCTCCCCCGGCCACTTGCACGCATCTACATCCAACCCGTTATCCGACTTCGACGCCAACCTTATGTCAAACGCCTTGAACAGCGTGCAAACGACCCTGAACATCTCGCGCTGTGCGAACTTCTGCCCAACGCAGTTAGCGGGGCCGAGGGAGAAGGGGAGAAACGCGGTGGTGTCGTGCTTGTCGAATTCTAAGTTCAGCTCAGGGAGCCACCGCTCGGGGTGGAACTGATCCGGATACGGGGAGAAGTAAGCGGGGTTGCGGTGCAGGGAGTATGCGGGGGTGTAGACGCTTGTTCCAGGCGGGATATACCTAATGGAGAGTCAATGAGAATTCAACCGTGAATCGTTGGTTGGAAAACAGGTTGAAAACACACCTCCCGGCAATGCTCCGTCCCGGCTGGTGGAGATGAACCTGTCTCGTTCCATTGGTGGGCAGTGGCGGGTGGAGGCGCAGGGTCTCCTTTCTACAGCGTCTCAATCAGCCTTTCAAGCCCAATCGAAAGATGTTTTCAACACTGACATGCACGCATCGAGGAATTTCAACTCCTTGTGATTTTCTACATTCACCTCGGATGTATCGTCATCTACAACACTGTCCACCTCCCGCTGCACGCGCATATAATATTCGCGATGCGATAGCAGGAACCATACGAGACTGGTGAGGGTGGACGCCACGGTGTCCGTAGCGGCGACGACAGCGACGATCCCGTCCGCCGCACATGTCTCGAGAGAAGGGCGGGTTCCTTCGAGGCCTGGCTCGTCGGCCTGCAGAAGAGGTAGACGAAATGTGGCAAGTCAGCGATAAGTATTCATTTGTCCTATGTAGAAGACGAAGGGGCAGGAAGACAACGAACAGGCACTCACAAGATGATACCACAAGTCCATCCTCCCTGCCACCGCGCCGTTCTTCATCCGCCTCATGGCGAGATTGCGCCCGAAGTCGTTGAAGTCTTGGATCTCTCGACCAACTTGGGGGAGGAGGTGCAGAGTGGTGACTATCCAGGGGATTTGGCTCGCTAGGTGGGTTGCCCTATTCCAAGCAAAGCAAGTATATCATCAGTAAATCAGAAAGTCGAGTTCATCGAATTTGAAAGGACGCGGCTCACTTCATGTACCCCCTGATTCGTTCGCCCACGCCATCGACGTCCGTCCCCACAGTGCAGCATCTCAAAGCCTCCCCCGAACCTGGAATAGATCTGGTTGGAAACTTCGAACTTTGAACTTGTGTTCAAAGGAACATACGCAAGGTCGCCCATGAGGTCCATCCTCCATCGACTGTCAGCCTGTTTGCGATACAACCCGGACTCGTACGCACGAGAATAAATCAATCCACTTCACGAAATCGAGCGGCCCCTTCTGCTCACGCAGCCGCTCCACCAACTGCCCCGCGCGCCTCGCGACAAGTGGCTCGTATTCCCGCTGTGCCGCGGAAGTCATGGCGCGGTTCCACACGCGCCGCTTTGCCGTGTGCGCCTCGCCGGAAAGGCAGACAATAGAGGGCGGGGTGGCGCTATGGCGGCCACTTTCGTAGTCTGGCGGTGGGATATAAGATAATTGAATAGAGGAGGCGAGAAATAGTAAGATCGAGCTGAGCTGAGGACTAACATCGTCCTTTTTCGAGGCCACCGAAGTTCAAAATTGGATGAACAGCGGAAGCGTCGATGATTGAGAGTTCATTCGGGCCTGTGTACCAATTTCGGGTCAGCGCCGTCGTTCCAAGTTTGAACTTGACTTTCCTGTCCGAACATACGCTCCGTAGGTATCATGAAGCTCTTTGAAATACAGATACTTGTACCCCTTCGATGCCTTCCACAGCCCCCACAATTTCGTCACCTTCCCGATTGCGGGGCCGGGGTATTGCGCCAGTGGGTGGAAGGGCGAGAGGCGGTATGCGGAGATCGAGAGACTCAGAGAGCCCAGGAATACGACGTAGCTCCACAGCAGACGCGTTGATGTGAACGGCTGCCCGACAAGCGCGAGAAGGGCCATGGGTTGGATGGCAAGCAAAGGAATGGCGGCGTTTGCGCTTGAGGGTTCATATTTGTGGAAGAAGAAGTGGTTTACCTACCGGAAAAAGGTGGTTCAGACGACATCGAGATCGAGGGATAGTCGCCAACATACCAATCCAAGTCCAGCAGCCCAGATAGACAGACGGTAATCCATACCGGACAACCAAAAGGCAACGTGCCCAAAACGTGGTCCTCGCATTTATTGACCAGCCCGTCAGAACGCCGGGCAGGCCTCGTGGAGAGGTCTCTGCAGTTGCCTGGCGATGTAGATGTGAACTGAGACGAAAGGTACGGAGAGGTTTGAGCGCCGTTATCGTTTTGGGGACAAAGAGGACAATGCCCCAGAAACTACCCTCGTTTATATTGAAATAAAGGTAGCCACGGCCTTTACTCTGGAATAGAAGAAGACCCTCGCAAACGCGCAGGGGATTCATTCGCAAACTACACGGTAGTTATACTACATGTACAATCCGCCAGGAACTACTTAAACTAAAGGTAGGTGAATTAAACTAACTGGGGAGTATTTAACCAAAGGGAGAGAGAACAACACAGAATAAGGTAAATGAATGGGATAGGGAAAGGCACACTACCTGTTGCCTTAATACGCCGGTCAACGGCGCAACAATGGCATCGGAGATAACGAGCGATGGACTCGGAATTCCAATAGTTTATTGACAAGCCCGGGCGAAGCCGAGTGGGCCTCGGGGGGAGGCATCTGCAGTTGCACGGAGGTTTTTCGAGCGCCGTTGCCGTTTAGAGAGTCAAGAAAGAAGGAAACGACAGCCCCTATCTGAGATTGATTGGTGCAGAAAACATGCCGACCTGCCGGAGGTGATGCACGGATGGCCATCAAATGACCTATCGCGATGTTCGGAGTTCCAGACTCAAGAGTGTTAATTGCGCTTGACTTCCCGAGTTTCGATGTTATGAAGGCCGAAGACACCAAAACACCACAAAGTCACAGGTCTGACGGACTTGATGCGAAAGAAGTTAGACCAGCACTGTCGCGTCGATCGGCAGTGGTCGGCATTGGCTGATGGCGGCATCCACTGCCGGGCCCTGGTGCCACCGGCGGACGTTGGATTCCACCCAAGGCCAGTCTGTGTCGGCAAAAATACTATGTAGCGATTGTTTTGGCACCTTGGGACTTTGCAGTGTGGATGATACACAAAGTGATTTCCCCTCGATTGGCGACAAGCAGTTTGTGCATGGTGGATGGGAGCAAGGAGAGGCAACGAGTCGCAACATTAGAGAGGAGGTTACACAAAGCCACCCAGAGCCACCCAGGTAGCTTTGAGGCATGTGCAAGCCAGTGGCTTTGGCTTCCAGGTGGGCCTCTTTGCCAAACCTGAATTATGTTTACCAAGAAGAATTTGGCGCTTGAGCATCACTTATTCACCAGATATTTACCCTTTCTTCACTTGATTCACCAATATTGCTGAAACCTTCATTTCATTCACCCAAAATGGTTTTCAGTATCTCTGAGAAACAGAATCTAGCCTCATGTAATGTCTTTGCACATGATAGGGGACAGACAGATTTTCTGGGACGCAGAGAGGGACATGGGACAACAATAGGAAAGTCACTTGAAAAGCCATCCAGGAGCCAAAGCCACTGGCTTGCACATGCCTTGAAGCCACCCGGGTGGCTCCGGGTGGCTTTGCGGCAACCTCTCTATTATGGAAGAATTCAGGAATAGAACTGTGCTCACGTGATGCAACCGGTGGGATAGTGGTGAGAGAACGAGAATTTGGGACAGCTTCAAGTCTGGAGTCCAGGAACAAGACGAGGGAGGATGATTATCTGTGCTGCGGCTTTCAAGGCCCTGGTATCGCTCTCGAAATGCATAGTGATCCGAAGTAAAGTTTGTACATCAAGCCTAGACTCCGTGGCAATTACTCTCGTCGACTAGAGCCTTCACAAGCTTCGTTATTTCCACAGCGCCCTGAACATTTTATAATGAAATTTGGGAAAGGGGCGAGCAGAAGCAATGCACCGGTGTGTCTGAGTGACAGCAGATAGAGACCTCATAGACATTTTCACCCAGCGGAAGAAAGGTCTCTGCATTTGTCGTGATTTCGTAGCTTTCCAGAAGATGGGTGACCTGCAACATCGGATTGAATGAGCCAGAGAACCAAAAAAGAAAAGTTACCCGTTGTCCGACCACCTCTGCAGAAACCGGTTCGTGTTTCCTGCAATATTGATGTTGTGTTAATAGGGGAAGTCAGAGAGGAAGAAACTCACGCGAAACTGACACGAAACTCGCTTCGAAACTGATCCGATTCTCACTGCGTTCCCACCTCGCCTAGAACGTGAGATGCCGAGTCCCACAGATCCGTTGCGAGGTGCCGCGAGCTCCATCTAGCCGGCATTGAGGATCTAGAACACCGGTTTCTTGCTTAGACAGACACAGCCTTGGCGAGGCACATTGAGGAGCTTTGCGGCTACATAGATGACAATCGTCGAGGCGGCTGCGTACACCTCGACATGTCTCCCTCTAGACGGCGGGGCTCCGGGGCTGGATGAGTGCGCCATTGGACTACTTAGTGGTCGGGACTCGATGCAATGCCGTCATGCTCAAGGCACGCTGTCATTGATTGCGCTGTAACAACAGAGCCGAAATCAACGACGAAAGCCGATACATCTGGAATTAATTACTTCACAGCACACAATTGAGTCGGACGACACACTGCTCAGACCCCGACGATGGCGAGACTCCTCCATCTCGGAGTCTTGGTTTTTGGAGCTTTGTCTAGCCGCCTCGTCACGCATCGTAATGGATGTGACTAGCCGGCTAGATGCGGCTAGACACGGCCTTCGGCTAGGCGCTAGCGAGGCGTCTCGAAACGCCACCGTCTACCAGTGGGCGGAACGCAGTGTCTGAGTCGAGTTTCAATCAAGAATCGGCTCAGACTTTGACCGCACCGATTCTGCACAGTAATTCATATTCGATTCTGCTCTCAATTCTTGTTGATCAAGGTGACTGAGCAGGAGAGCATTTATATTATTTTTGTATGTGTTTGCGCATCAGTGATATCACCGTCAGGAATTTTAAGCCTCTTCGCTGCCTTTCTTCGCCCTCATGGCTCGGCTATCCTCACACCACGCCAGGACTCACAGACTCATTCGGCTTTATTTGCGGTACCGCACGGCCTAAATCAAGCGTCGCATTCGCGTGAAGAACAGGACTATGTGGGTTTTACGGCGGGCAGGATATACGGAGCAGGAGCAGCAGCTAGCATGCCTCCCCGTGCTTGTACAGGCTCCCATTCCGCCCATCCAGCTGCGATACACCGGAGACTCCGACTCCGACAGTCTTACCTCATCCCTGGATTCAGACACCTCAGGGAGCACCGCCAGAGTGACGTAAAGGTCCCTTAAGGTGGGTTCTTTTGTAGTATGCAAACCCACCTTAAGGGACCACATCCGCGCGGCGGACACTAGTCAAAAATTAGTCAACCATGTGTGATGTTTCCATTTGGGAAACATGCGGCGGGTGGACCACCCACCCCACCCTCAATTAGTGCTGTAGCCGCCGCCGTACTCCGCACTACCGCTTCCCCTCTTGTCTCAGCAGGCTAGCTGATTTTTTCAGCCCATATAGGTTCAATGCGGCACATGGAACACTGCCCGGATGTGTCTGTGCATTATCGCCCCGCTCTTGATTGGTCCACCGACGACTCCTTCGTTGCGTCGGTAGCTTCCCCATTGCCTCTCTATCCAATGTGGTCTCTCCATTTGCTTCAGGTTGAATTTGGCTCGATTCGGAGCCTAGAACATCGCGCAGACGCGTCTGCCCATTGATTGCGGGCTTGATTTGTGGTTGAATTATGAGACTCGGGGAATTCGGTTTGAACGGTGTGAGCTTGCAACTGTCATTACATGTACATCCAATCTGACCCAAAATCCCATTTACAGAGCACGGTGGCGCACACTCCGCCACTCGATTGTATACAGCCATACGCCTGACCTTTTCCGCAGCTTTATTGTGTCAGTACCGCACTTGAAGCAGCCCTTTAACATCCAACACCGTTTTTCCAATCCGGGATCAATTCATCGCATCCCGCCTCCCGCAATTCGACGGCGGACAACATACGCCACTGTATTATATTGCACCACCTCTCTCCTCGGGACTAGCCCCGCATTTTGAACAGCCGTTTGTCTTTAAAATGTTTGCTTCCATCTAGATTTAACCTGGGTTTCAAATTTCAACCATGGCGGCAGACACATCCGCCGCCTTCCCCCAACGTCCCTTTATTTTCTCATCCATCATATAATCCTACCTCCAACCTCGGCTTGATTCCTCGGCCTGTTCCACTTTAAGCAACTACGTTGGCATGTTTGCACGGGTTGCAGCAAAGTTGAACATAGCGGCGGATACGTCCGCCGTTCCAGTATACACTTCATTCCCTAATTCGAGGGTCAACTCTATTCCATCTGAAATGCTACTTGGATTGCCTTCCAGCTAAGCATGTCGAGAGTGCAATTGTTTTCATCTGACCAGTCTCCATGTTAAAGCTAATATTGCATCCAAGATAGACTAGTAGCATGCAGCTCCACTCGAGCGATGCACATTCTGAAGATCAGCCAGGCAGATCTGCACCAACACTATTAACAGACATTTTCAAGGCAGAGCCAGGTACACAATGTTATCTGCTACAAGCACAAAAGTACTCAAATTGAGGATCTAATGCATGGTTGGGAGCAGATGTGTACTCCGGAAACGGAGGTTAAGAATTTGAGGGCTCCACAGAAAGTGAACTTAGCACAGTTGAAGTTGAAGTTGAAAATTCGGTGTGCATCGTTTGATGACAGTGATAGACTTCCGCTTTCAAGCACAACACCAGAGGGGCCAAACCCGTCTTTGACTTAACTCTATTGGAGGTGTAGGCTCGGTGGACTTGTCTGCGCCGTTGGCGGACACGTCCGCACACCTGCGACGTAAACTCCGGTGGCGTTTGATGTCACCTGCTCGACCAATCGGCATAGGAATAAACATCGGACGAGTCCATTATTTTTGCACTGTGCTCATTTCTACCCCTTCGAGTGCTTTTGAAGTATGAGATATCATTCAGGATGCATTCCGGATCAGTTTAGATTTATTTCAGATTTTTCTATCACCTATGAAACTCGTGCACTTGGTTGATGCAAGCTTACCAGAAATTCAACCATCAACCTTAGCAACCTTTCGGACGGTTTCATGCACCCAATATCATACTCGGCGAAAAAATCTAAAATAAATCAGACTGGTACCGGAGGACATTCATAATCATATTCCATCCCACAGAGTTGCTCGAACCATTAGAAATGAGTCCGGTAGCCCGGAATGTATCGCACTGCGTCAATCGTCTTTTTTTTTTTCCCCTGCCAATCAGTCCACCTAATTATTGTGCATGCTTCCAGGAAGGAGGCGAACGACAACTGCGACGGGGTCCCCAATCAGCTGAAGCAGAAGAAGACCAGTCGCCTCGAGGCCTTGGCTTGGTACCGCCAGCTGTATAATGGTCCTCATGGAGCGACTGGGGTACAGAAGTGGACGCCGGCAGAGTTGTTACTCTTGCATGTACTCCGCGCCTCAAATGATTTCTAACAATTTTTTTGCCTTCAAACAATAAAATACAACGGTAAATTGCAAGGTTTCTTGAGCATTTCAGTGAGAATTACAGTCTGTTACGGTTTGCCGGAAGGACTCGGATGGATCTAGAAATGCATTGTCCGGATTGCCGCTTTCAATTGACGGCATCACGGCCTTTGTCCAGTGGGCTGGTTCTCGGTCAGTTTTCACCTTGTATTCCCTCGAGCCTTTTATATATCCTAAGAGTACATGTCTGTGTAATTAATTTTGAGCCACCTCCGACAATATTTGAGCGAGAATTCAGCTCTCAAGCGAGCGGATTTATGGCATCTGTTCAAGTAGACTTAAAGTAGTCCAGTGATGCCGTCTTGCCGGTCTCTTTGATCGACTGATCCCGGATCCTATCCTCCTCCTCCCGCCATTCCCTGAGTTCTGCTTTCCCAGAACCTATTATTCAATAATTTATCGTAATGCAATTCTTTAGAGGGCTCTGAACCAAAAATCAACAATGAATAAATAAATAACTTGATGCACCGGGAGTTGACACGGCACTCACAGGGCAATAACTAGTTAAACTACTAATGCGACAGTGACACGCACCTTTTGTGGGACTGATGTGCACAACCAAAGCTTCAACACGAGTCTCAGGCCGCGAATTAGCTTCTCCGAATGTATTTTGACGCCCAAACATGTTGGAATTCAAAAGAGTTGAAAACCAGGTGATTTCCATCCACAGTTCTCGATCACCCGGTGCCTAGCTGGATCTGTTCATGATATGCATTAGCTGCTCTATATGGATGTTTTGGAGTTCCAGTGAGGCCAGTACAGGACCCAGAATGCTCGAAATTGTATCCCCCCTTCCGAGTCCCTCCGGCAAACCGTAGTCTGTACATCGAAAGATCTGCCTAGCGGCGACGCCACATGTACGCATCAAGGTAGTCAAGAAAACTTGGCATACGCGACTGTGGCTCCGGGCTCGAGGTGGGGTTTGAAGACGGAGTAATTGGGAACCGCATTCGCGACGCATGACCCAAGTTCTGTAACTCCTTTGGATGAGTGCTACCCAATCCGGTTAACAGATCTTTTCATCAACGAACGAAGCACTTACGTAGGATCGTCGTGGAGGCGAAAGACCGCATCTCCGGCAACACTGCACCCACCTTCAAGTTAACCCCGGTCCACTCTTATGCATCTACTCACCCTCGTGACTGCAGGCCCATATTGGCTGCGACCCACTCTTCCGCAGTGCCTGCATCTTCTCCACTGAACGCAAAATTTACGAGCGTAGAAAAAGTATGGTTGAGGGCATGGACCTACTCAGTGTGCACGTGGTCGGATAGTAGCCTGAAACCCGTAAGACAAAATCAGCATCTTGAGCAATCAAACACCTACTCATCACAATTGTCGGAATCACAATCGTCGGGATGATCGGGTGCTGTGGCGCATCTGCAACTATGATTGTTAGCCCCGATACATTGCGGAGATGGATGGAGATGGATACACTCAGCACCCCAACCTCTCGTTTGCCTCTGGGATTGCGTCTGAATCTCCTCCACTATGCCAAAACATCTGGGTATCATTGTCAAATCAAGTGAAGCGGAAAGAACGACGTACGCGATATCCATGCGGTCTTGTTCCTGTTCTGGTCCGGTGGACAACTCGGCACTGCTCAAACATGTGGAATGCAATCTTCTGTCTGGGTGGAGATATCCTTACTCGGAATCACCTGCGACCTCGGATAAAGTCCTGATGAATTATTAGTTTCCTTCCTTTCTCCAAAATCAAATTAAACAAATCTGGACCTACCGTACACCCATCTGGCGTTCGTCGTCGGACTCCCCAGTCTCCGAGCTACCTTCCATATCAATGTGTGGGATATTCCTGTTAGAATAATTAGCAACCCGTCAAAAAATAAATTTAACGCGACGCACCAGGTCCAATTTTGAAACAAATCTGGGTCATTCGCAATCCTATCAGTGGCAGCATGAGACATTGACATTCGTTCCAGCGCGTGATACCGCACTTTACTCCTTCTTGTGTAGCCTGGCGCCACATTCTGGTCAGTGTCTCCGACGCCTCTCATTCGGCTTCAGCCAGTGCCAAGTCGGTCGTGTTAATGAGTTGCTGCCGTCAGTACCGTTGTCGTCCCTGTGGACAGCTGGAGGTTTCTTGACTCTTGGTTTGCGCGACTCCTGTTGCTTCTTTTTTTTTGCAGCCCTGGAGCGGATGCCGTCGCAGGTCAGTATAATCAGCTTTCACCTTCACCTCGCTCACCATTTCTCTGCCATTTGTATTCGTCGCTTCTCTCTTAAGACTTCAGCGCTATTCAAATTTTATATGCCTCAGTGACTGTAAAGATGGAGACTCACTTTTTTTTTGTAGTAATTAACCACGGCTACCCGTTTGTTCTGTGCGGCGGTGGAACTAGCACTAGCACAAAATCAATTGAATACATCCCATGGCCACCAGGGCAGAAATCGGGCACGGTGAAAGTGCCGCCAATACTGCCGCCGTGCCGCCAGCACCGCCCCTCTGCCGCCCCCAAGTGCCGCCCTCAAGTGTCTGACTGCCGCCCCCGCAAAAGCAAAGTGCCGCCCCAGTGCCGCCCCCAGAGGCGGCACTTTTGTCACGCTGCCGCCACAAAGAATGGAATTATATAGATAAATATTATAATGTATCTGAGTTTATTAACAAGATCTTTTTACCACTTCCTGCGCGAAACTTTTATAAGGTACTACTTTTAATTAAACGTACAACAGAGTGATATCTACCTCCTCACCCAAATTTGGGATGCCTGAGAGGTTTATGCCGAGTGATAAAACAGGGGTAGTAGCAAGCAATTTGCACCTAGTGTTGGTGTTGGTGGTGAATTAAACCGTAGCCGTAAAGATCGGCCAGGGAACGATTTGAACGGCGCTGAGTGACAATAACTCCTCTAGATGTTCTCAGCATAATTTCTGGGCACGAACCGTAACCAAAAAGCGTGCATGCATACTAGCAGATCAAAAAGTGGGATTTTGGGCCGACAGACACCAAGTTTAGGCCATCTGTGCAGCTCCGAGGTTAAGTAAGACTCAGATACACCTCAAAATGTTGTAATCTCAAACCATAATTTTTATGCAAACTGCCGCCCTTGCCGCCCATTGCCGCCCGTTATCACGCATGGTCACACTGCCGCCCTTTGTCACGTAGTTGCATTGCCGCCCCCAACTGCCGACCAAAAAGGAAAAGTGCCGCCCCCACAGATATTTGCCGCCCCCACTGCCGCCCCTACTGCCGCCCCCCTCTGCCGCCCTTTGCCGCCCCTAGTGCCGCCCTTTGACGCCACTGCCGCCCCCAAAAATAGTTAAATTGCCGCCCTTTGCCGCCATTACCAGTCGAACTTACGCTCAACTGCCGACTTCTGGGTAAGTTTTGTCACTTGAATACATGTGAATTGCTGTAATAACTACACCACAATGTAGGTAAAGATGCTGTATGTAATACTACGGACAGATGGTATGTAACATAAAGTGAGTGCCGCTCCCGAGTGCCGCCACTACCGCCCTTGGCGGCAGGGCGGCAGTGCTGGCGGCAGTTTCACTTTGCCCGCAGAAATCTTACTCTGGGTATTTTTTCGATTTGGCGACCGTTTTGCGTGCGGGTGCCATTAGTAGTCGTGGTACGAGGAAGAGCGGGCAGCGACTGATCAGTGGCTGTATATTTCCCGCCGCAAAACCCAATTCTCATTAATCTGTACAACCTGCTCGCTGGTGTGGTGTCAGTTGCGTGGGGAAGGACTCTATGTTCTATATGAAAGTGTGAGAGGTCTCGCAAATGGTGTTCCAATAGTCAAAGTCACTGTGCATTGTGTTCCTTCCCCCTAATTGCGTGGACTTCCTTACCCTTTCATTTAGCTCGAAATTGACATTCATGCTAGCTAAGGACAACATATCCCTCATTGGTTCCACTCTAACTCATAAATCACTCCCAAAAATGGCACAATCAAGGGTTATATTGCGCAAATCGTACATCGAAACGGCCATCGACAGGTGTGAGAGTGAAGGCGCCTGAATTTATTTTGACAGCGCGCACTGCCTCCGTGGCGCACTTTGTTACCAGGCACCCGCCGTTGAATCCGTCTTCCTGTTGTTTCTGTTCCCGTGCTTGACAAACTAAATGCGTACCTTAATTACTCTTCTAGTACTTATGTCTTGTATATAACGCTCAATTCCCCGCGCGTTTGCAACGGGTTCCCTGCTAATATTGGAGTCTCTGGCCTTGAATTCCAACACCTCGAATCCCATCAAATATAACGGCCGCATATGTGATGCATATGTTCTGCGTTTGGGGCTGCATTCTGACTTTTCGTCTCGGATTCTAACGCCCGGGTGGTTTGTTTAATTCCAGGTTGCACTTTTCCTTTTCGTTTGGCCATTTTTTTCCACAAGACCACTGAAACTGAGATGAAAATGTGATTTCGAGTGATACAAAGTCAAAGAATGTCTTTTACAGAAAGAACGTTGAGTGTACTGTACATATGCTAGCGCATACCCAGTTGTTTTTACATAGCTAGTTGTCCAACTACTTAATTTGAAAAATTTTGGTATCAAATCCGGAGCTCCCCTTCGGATGGCTCAGGTGGGAGTATGAGCTGAAGTCAAGATATTTGATTATTCCTTTTTCACATCCTGGAGTAATCAAGTATTAATCTCGCTGATAGTCGAAAAATGGGACTTACCACTGAGCACTGGCTCCGCGTATCCCCAAACGAGATGCTCACTGCATCGGGTTTGCGATACGGCAACCCAGAATCAATATCCGACATATTAGCGGTGGTGCATTCACGAAGCCTTTGCCTGCCATTTAATCTGTTCCAATCAGCCATATAATCATTTAATTAGGATGTTGTGACACTTACGATGCGAGCATTGCGTTGGAAAAGACTAATAGAGAAGAGAGCTGCATCAAAATTTAGGTCCATGGGTAGGCGAAGAAATAATCGTACGCTTTGATTGGATCGCAAAGACGCCGGCCCAAACAACTGAACAAGAATGTAGAGCGATCAATTTACTGGTGAGCAGAACACCCACTGTCTGTTCGTGTCATGAACTATTCGGGTCGAGTTAACTAGGCGCCCAGTAGGGAGTAGAGTCCTACCAGAATTATTTGAATAACGCTACCGGCACTGCAATTGACAAGACCTCAACCCGAATGTTGAAGAAACAACAGACTGAAATTCACCTAGTGAGGATTGTTGACTCTGGGAATGTGGCTTTAGCGCAACGAAATCAAAGTCGTGATTGAACGAATCTCACCAATAGCCCACAAGATAAGCGTGTCCAGCATCGAACGAGTTCTGTGTCAGTCTCAGTCTTAATCAGGGTTAGCCACAAGTTATCTCACCGCTTTGACTCGCACGAGCGCATATTCCAGAGACAGAAGCACAACGACGCAGTAATCAGAATATCCGTACTCAGGTCAAGTGAGAGCGAGGTGGTGACTAGCCAGCGCCACTCTAGAAGGACGGTAACGCGTTCATATTTCAGCAGGAGCGCTGCGATCCACACGTCGCCGACGAAGCGGAAAAGCCCTAGGACGCAAGCAAGAGCCATGGCATACCATTGTCCCGAGAGCACGCGAACTCGGTTCGCGAAGAAGGTCTAGAACATGCACATGCTCAGAATTACCCGCAACGGCAAGGTAGTCGTGCACTCACTTGAACTACTGTATAAATGAGTCCAGAAAGAAGGATTGGGATCTCTTCGGAGAGAGGCGGACTGAGGACGTGGCTAGGTTGGCCATAGAAAGTGATGGTTTGCAGATAAAGCTATGGAGAACTCGGCGGTCGCGGGTTTGATGAATGAAGCCTACTCACAGCATGCAAGGTCAATATTGTCTGTCCGAGTTCCAGAACCCTGAATATTGATCTCGTGTGAGATAACGTGTGGTTCGGTGGTCGCAAAAGAATCAATTTCACCAGACGAAACCAATCTGGATAGGCCGGTCAGCAAGTGTCTGAACACCCCCTTTCGCGACTCACGGTGGCCTTGAGAAGGTTTGAATCCTTAGGAAACCGCCTGTAATAATTGAAAGTTTGAAGTGTTTCGATCCCGAACAAGAAGACCCCCAGCACGATGCCAATCTCAAGGGCACCGAGACTCCCGTTCAGGTTGAAAGGAGAAACATTGGTGGCCATAGACAAGGGGTATCGGTGTGTGGGGAAGACGTGGCAGGAATGCAGTTTATCTATCTGACCTAGGAAGTACGCGTGGTAAAATTGTACGGGTTAAACAGGTCTGTGGATAGACGAACTGCCATGGCTTGTGATGCAATGATTCCGGTGGGAAATGTGCAGCCGAGGCCACTGCAAGCCCTCTAACTGTGGGAAACCGTCAAGATGCCACTTGTCTGCCACACAGGATGATGGAATGAGTGCGGCATATTTAGGACACCGATGCATGTTTTCGCCCAGGTATAAGCACCGGCTGAAGCTATTGTGGAGTAAGACCAAGTTATCACAGTCAGTGTCTGCGTAGCGGAGAATAGCGATACAACTGAGCCCCAGAAGACGGACACAAATTTGGAACGATCAGATCCCATGGGGTCAATTGGGCTGTCTTGGAACACCTGTAGATATCCACAGATGATTCAATGTTCAACTTTGCAAGGACATACTCATACCTGTCAGCCTGCAAACACACATAAATATAGACCAGGACATGGGTAGTAAATCATGAATCGCTCAATATCGATGCGCTCAACACACCCGAGATGCCGCCAATGGCTGTGAGGAGGGTGATATTCCGAAGGCTCTGGCATACGGATGAAAGAAAGATTCGTCCGTCAGAACACACGTTGCTGAGATAGGCCAGTCACGCGTCCTATCTGTACAAGCTGTTAATACAGCAATTGTCTTCTCCCGCGTTTATCAAACAACAGCACTCCATACACAGCCGGATTGTTATCCGCTGATTCTTACCTCCCATTGTTCACCGCTTTTATTTACTTAGCTGTACATACACGAATTGGTATTTATACTGTTCTGAGTCTTGTATTCAATTCAGTCTTGTTTACCCTGCGTTCATTTGTGTGACTGTGGCCCATTTCAACATACGCAAGTTCAGTTACAGAAAATTGTTTCAACTAGCACAAAAGACACCAGCAACGATTGGTATCTGCTACATATAATCGGATGAGTGTTAACGAGCAGAAGAAAATGTAGTTGAAATTTATACCTCACAACAGCCGCATAACGCGAATAGTATGTCACCACGACGTCCCGGGGGCCAGGGCATCAATAGCGGAAGTGAACGAATACTCAGAGGCTTGTAATTCAACTTGTAACATGGCGTTTCAATGGTGTGTGAATTGGACACATTCTACGAGGGAACTGGGCAAATTATTGATCTATACCGGCTGTTTGTAGCCCCGCATGACAGCCGTTCAGTGTTAAAGAACTTTAGACCGTGGATCTTGACAGGTTTCATTCATTCGTCACGAAGTATGGCCAGTTAATTATTAAACAGGGGAGAATACGAAGACCGTAACGAGGGAACGAACAGAAGCAGGACAAGATGACTGTTGGTTTCCAAGGAATGAACGCGTACGAGAAGCAACTTCGCGGGAATGTCCAGGAGATCGAGGCGGTTTTATACCACACGGCGTGTGAAGGAATTTGAGGACATTTTCGACTCCATGCTGCCCTGAGCAAACTGTATTTTTTCCCTCAAAATATTGTATTATGTAGCCAGGAAAATGTTATCACGGCATTCACGGCATTCAGCCGCCAATTAGCCGACGCCATGGCCCTGTCAGGCCGTGGGCAAGTGAGGCTAAGAGTAGCATTCACGCGTATTTATGCAGGTGACAGGGTGCTGCATATCTGTGACGCGCGTCGAAAATGATAATGATCGATTCCGCCACGACTTCAAATCGGCATGCAGCAGCAACCAACGACGACATCCCGCTTTACCGCCAACCATCACCATGGATATCGCATTATCGAGAGTGACGTTTTTGGCTTGCACCCCACTGTGGAAAGCATAAGCACTGTATTGTAGTACCCACCTACTAATTTATTGATTTGCATACTAATATGCAGTACCTCGGGAATTAGTGCATTTTGGGCTACTTTAAATTAGTAGCTTGGAGTCACTAATTATTGGGATACTTTAAGCTAGTATTTTCCAGGCACTAATTCTCAAGAGACTACATATCAGTGTGCAACCATTTTCAACATCCCGTGTGATCTTATCGAGTTCGGCATCTGATGTGGGATGCCGGTACATCCAGCAATCACCGTGATTCAGTCATTTCCTTCTTCGCTTCCTTTTTCACTTCCTCTTTGATGCTCGATTGGCTTCCCCAGACTTGCTACGGCAGTGGTATGAGTGCAAGTAAATTTAGGTGATCTAGGCGCAGTAGGGAAGAATCAAGAATAGGTGAATGGGAAGGGATGCGATGAGGTCCGAGGTTGTAGGTAAAAAGGAAGAGCTCACATTGGCCCACACATCCCATAAAAGTACATGCGCACCTTACATTCGGTACCGCTCCTCTGAATCCCCCCGCAACCGCGTCCAAGACGCAGACAATTTCAAAACCACTGTTCGCTCCCACAACCGCGACCACAGCCGGATCTGGCTATCTCCCGCGGTGCCGCCACTCGCTGGCCACCCTTTACACTGCATCAGACCCAGCTTTCCATTTCACCACCTCTGCCCAGGACAACAACAACGGCACGCAGACGGGCGGTCCACATATCCACACGTCCACGACGCCACGCTTCCAGAACGTGATGTGCAGCGGGTGGTGGATACGGACGTGGATTGCGTGGGTGTGCAGGTGGAAAGCGGGCGGGATGGGGGACACGAGAAGCGCTACGCCCAGCTGTGGGTGGGGAGGTGGATCCGCTAGTTCTTTCCCCAGCCCCCCACGACAGAGCGCCTGGGGTGCGCAGCGGATGGGGATACATGTCTTGTTCTTCTTCAAGCCCCCGTGCCCCAGCCGCACCCACATCTGCTCGCGACAAGTAGGGAGACTTAAGATAACCCGTCTCTGAAGCCGAGGAGATAGAAGTGGCAGCGCATCTCCCCATCATGCGGCGTCCTCCTCCATGCCCCGCACGGGACGACATCACTCGTGCGGTGGGATGGGGTCGAGTCTTCTTCCCATCCACTTGCGAGCTGATTGTGCGAAGTCACCCTAGTCTTCCTCCCATCCTCCCGCGACCTGAACGTGCAGAGCGCTGTCCAGGTTCTCCTCGCAACGCAACTGCGGCAGGAGCGCTGAGTGTGGGTCCTCGTGTAGCTCGCCGCCATGTAGTGGGAGACGACAACGTGGAAGTGGCAGGCGAGGGGTATGATACGGTCCAGGCTGTGGCACCACCGGCCAGAAGACGGCGGCAGACCCGGAGATGGAGGCCACGGCGCCGACATCCGCACGCCCCTCGGCCGCTCCACGTCGAAGAATCCTCCAACCCGTCGTCCACCGCTGCTCAGCCCTATGAAGACGACACCGATGCGCTGCAGTGGTGGTACAGCCCATCAGAAAAACACAAAGTTGCCGCATAGCTCCAGATAGCACCACATAGAAGCCATGGTGGCCATAGCAGATGGGCCAACTTTATAGAAAGGTGGGAGGGGGGGGGGGGTCAAATCTATAGACACCCATAGACCCCCATAGTTCTCATGTTGTCTGTCATAGTAGCCATAGTAGCCATAGCCCTAGGGCTCATAGCACCCATATTTCAGCCAAAAAGCAAAAGTTTTTTTTTCACCCTACTAGCCTTTTGACCTATTGTTTCTAATGATATGCCTGGTATTAGATCTAATTACAGGAAATCCAATTCATTCTATGTACTAAATGCAACTTGAGTAATGTAAATAAATGCTAGTACAGGGAATTGAACTCTTGACATTCGCGCGAACTAAGAAAATCTTAAAGCGACAAAATAACCTCTACACTAAACTAACCATAGAAAGCTGTGGTGCTTTATGTGATACTACAGTTGTTCTGCCTCCCAGCACCATTGAGGTCCCCACTCATCTCAACTATTCTTTTGATGTGTTATGTTTAAAGTAGTATTGGTAGGCAACATAAACCATAAACTATGATTGTGGTTGATGTAGCCAAAACCCATCCTTGCAGGTCACCAATCTAAAAATAGACCCAAAATGAAACTTATAGAGCCAAATGACAGCTACAAGACTCATTAAGATTACTCGTATATTAAGCAGATCCCTCGAATCAGATTACTCGTATATTAAGCAGATCCCTCGAATCAGATTACTCGTATATTAAGCAGATCCCTCGAATCAGAGTGTACATGTTTGTACCGCCGAAATTACCCCAACCGTTACCTCAGCTGACCCAAGAAAAAAATAGACGCCCCGGCGCTTAGCCTATTCAACCTCGCCGATCAACCGCTCAATTCCCGTTCAAAAGGCTAGATATCGGTTGCGTTACTTCTTCCGTTGTACACCCATCATCTCCGCCTTTCTGGTACTGCGTTGCCACCTCCGCCCTTCATTCTCTCCTGCGCTACCTATGCAACATATATATTACAGTCCAAGCATTGAAACAATCCACCGAGACTCGCCTGCAACACCGCAAAGCGCTATCAAGCCTCGTGTTTACGTCCTAGACATCAAAACCTGAAAGCATCACTCCAATCAAGTCCGCTACGATTCAACGGATATTGTGGTCTAAAGCGGGCCTGATCATGCACGTCTGGGACTTCAAGGAGCAGCAAGACACCACAAATTATCCGCAAAACCCTTTCAAACATTGGCTAACACTTCAACGCTGCTTCCACCTCAGTGTTTCCTCCACTGTTCAACGTCATCACTGTTTGCAACGTCCTGCCTCTGATCTTCTGCTCCAGATCATCTGCCTCGGATCGTCTGCCAGTTCAGTCAAGCCTCAATACACGCGATTATGTGACATGTAGGAGGCACTCTCGCAACATGGTGAGTAATGTTCTGATTTACCGAGTCTCAGTCCTCACAATCGAAAATGTTAGTCACCTTAATCGACCTCATGGGCGCACAATACCTCGTAAAATAGCGGTGAGCGGTGAGCTTTTCATCTGGTTTCATGTCGAGTGAGTGTCCACTGGTTGTATTTGAGTTTCACTCGTCCGCCAACGCTGCGTTGATCAGAGAAATAATCACTAGCACTCACGAAACCATAGACTGGATTTTGCGCTCTCAGCTTGCAGTACTTGATCGAGGTAGGTGTTATTAACAGAGCTTCCGGTCGTCTTCGGTGAGCTGATCACAGTATTTGTTTCTAGCGAGAATATGTTCCTCAAGCTTCCGCCATTTTCACTGACCCTAGGGCGCCTTGGATGCAAGATGGAATTTATCTCTGGCACAGTACGATCCGTGTTTGAAAACCTTGCAGTTTTGCTTGGCAGAGCAACATGTGAGTACTTTTGATTTTTTTAAGCTCGGATTTCATGTACCGTCCTGTTCAATCGCTTGCCAGTTAGACGCCGCTCGGTGATGAGTCTGCGCCAAGGGTGGTGGTCCAGGCATGGTTTTTGTGCATTACTTTGTTCGGTCTGACTGCTCAGTAACTGCCGTAGTGTTACTTCACTAATGACACCCATTGATTTTTTATGTCCAGTCAAGAGCTATGGATGTATCTCCTCCGATACGTGTGTTTCACGTTTGCATGTGAGATGAGGAAAGCAATACAGATATATCTCAGACATGAATAAACAAGTGGACAGGAGCCTGCCGGAGCGAAGCGAAGGCACGTCTTGTTATTTTTCAAGAACTGGCTTTGTTCAACCATGAATTGCAAGATACTTTCCTGGAAGCAGTGCCTTCTCAGGAATTGGATCCTCCTAATCAGGTCTGAATATGCAAGGTTGGCAAATTGTGTTCAACCCAGTTGAGTTGAGTTATCTCATAAGTGATGATAAGATTAACTATATTAAAAGCTACAGCTACTCATAGACCGTGATAGTAGGCAATAAAAATTCATGGACTGACATAATTCACCATAGATCAACATAGCAACCCAAGACACTTTCATAGACTCCCATAGATCCCTCCGATGTTCATAGCTCATTATAGCTCATCATAGTTCACCATAGCCCACTATAGTGCTCGGGGTATCTCATAGACACTCATAGCACCCCATAGGCCCCCATAGCTGCCCTTTCATCTATGGGGCAACTTTGGATTTTCCTGATGCTGTCGCAGACGATTCCCTAATCTCTATCGGCTTGCACGTAATGTTTTATGCATACCTGGTACGTGTTTTGAATCGAATCGTTGCCCGCCAAGCTGACATTCACCGGCGTGAATTTCACAGGTTCCGCAGTCACCATTGAGCGCGTATTCTCGGGTGGTTGTGACACAATTGGCTTGCGTCGAGCAAGCTTGAAGGCCGAGACAATTCAGACATTGATGTTCATCAAGGCACGGTTACTACATTGTGCCCACACCGCACTTGAACACGAGGAGAAGATCATTTCTATTTAGATCACATAGTACTTATTCAAACAGCAGTGTCGTCTCATAGATAAAACTTAGTCCAGCAACGTGCTGGAAGTGCAATCATTTTTTGATGGCAGCCAAACCCATAGCTCCGGCCGTAACCTGTGAATGTAGGGACCCGGCCGTACAACCTTCAGGGTACTCGTGTTACAGGTCGGGTACGGAACGGGTAACCTGTAAATAACCCGACCCGGACCCGTTTATGGGTACAGGCACCTAAGACGGCAACTTTATTCTTACGGCAACCTCTCTTGGGTCATGGTGCAGCAAATGACCTAAGAGGTCACCTCCGGCATCGGAGGCGAAGGCGCTATTAGTCATAGATCCCCATCTGGGTATATTGTGTCCTGTGGTTGACGCACCTCAGGGACCACCGGTTCTACGTAATACCCCTCTTAGGCCATTTAGTTTGTATGACAACAAATGGCCTAACAGGCCTGCTTCCGCCGCGGAGGCGGGACACTTCTATGATGTCACCTGCCTTTTCCGGTGGCACGAGCCCCTTGTCGGTGCTCTAGGAGCCTCTCCTTACCTCTGCCCTCTCCCTCACTGGCCTCCAACTGAACTTCCGCCTCTACTGCATGACTTTGGGTTTCAGGTGCATAACCTTCATAGGTAGTGTCTAATTGAACAAAGAAAGTGGAGGGGGAAGGAGGAGGCACCTGTATCATTCAAGCAGAAGGTGCGGAGCCGGAGATACAGATAGGTTGAGTTTTGGGTTGGTGAGAGATCAGAATATAGTCAGAGCACACTGTAAGGTCAGTAAATTTATTGTTGAACATAGGTAGTGGACTGTAGGAGGCACTAATTGCCTATTTGGCAGAGGAGGGAACAGGTTTGAGTTGACTTCAAGTGCTCATGCCGGAAAGCATCAGAGTAAAAGACAGATGAGTGGCTGTGTTGGTCTTGCGTACATAGGACTTCGGGTGCATCCGATGGCAATGATCGCCGGTTTGATCGTTCGTATTTATTGTGGCGATTAAATCAAGTGACGAAATGAGGCACAAACATATATTAGGGTCAGGACATGGCTAGACAGTGTATGCTGTACTAAGAGTTCGATATCATGTAATAAAATTTTTAACAGCCGTAAATTCATGTATAACATCGCAAAGACAAATATTTAGAAGGGGGCACAGCAGAAGTGGATGGTTAACAAAGTTACTTATACAAACTAACTTAGCCTTACAAAACTAACTTTACTTTACTTGTGGCAGACAAGTAAAGTAAAGTACGACAAAGTTACTTGTAAGTAACTTAAGTAACTTGTAAGTAACTTGCAAGTAACTCAAGTAACTTCAAGTTACATGTGTACTAGGTACCCCAGGATCTATTTCAGCCTTGTGAGGTTGTGTCAAGTGCCAATTCACGCCTTCGCGACTATAGCTTGACGAACTTGGCGGGGTTTGATGCCATCTGATGGCATAAGTTACTTTGTCTGATCACATTGATCTAACTTGGCGGGGCAAGTTACTTCCAAGTAACTTGAAGTAACTTGAAGTAACCTCGAGCAATAGTAAGTCAATGTGTAAGTAGATGCAAATGAGTGAACTGAAACAAGTCTAGGGCTTTTTCTTCACGCGCTATTCAGCTTTCACAATTAGTGCTTCAAGTTTTTGCGCCCTACTACAGCACCCTACTGGTGATTATTGCATGTCCCAGGCTGTGCCCACATGCACTTTATTTTAAAACTCGATTTTCTTTCGCGGAAAATGCGAGTTCGGCCATCCCCGTGCCAATATCTCGATCAGTTTCTCAGTCGGGATTAGAACAACTAAAACCAAGCTTCAAGATGTCACCGAACATCTACGGGCTCTGGTGTGCCTGTGGTTGATTTTTTTTTTGTTATTGAATCAAAGTAATGGGAACTAGTGTAGCGGATGTAATAAGTAAAGTGAGTTTGGTCTGGGTCTTGTGTATCCCAATCATTTGGTATTCTGCGACTAGTACTTTGGCTTTCCGCCTACAGCATGCTACAGGCGCCCATAAAATTACGGTACAGTACATTTACAGATATCCTATACTTGAAAACACGAAGTCACGGGAAATTGACAGAAAATCACGGGGTACCACGTGGAGTCATATGAATTTCACGTGCTCTCGGAACCCCGAGGCGCCGTGCACTGCGAGCGTTAGTGAGCGGCAGTGCGGCGCCGAGGGCTCGGAATCCACTGTGTCTGTGCGGAACTAGGATTCGCGCCAAAGGCGGGTTGCCTATTCTTGTTACAACCATGTACAGCCATAAAAAACAAAATAAATTTAAATAAAGGTAGAAAATACATATCTACGCCTCCTGCATGCCTGGACTCGACTCCACTCAACCAATTGATGGACTAAGGCTTACCCTAGGCCTGTTTTATATACTCATGGGCCAAAGAATACATGAGAATGATACGCACATGGCACGACTTAGGGTGGAGCTGAAGAAATGAACCACTTCGATTATATAGAAAGTTGTGCTTACAGAAAAGGAACGAGGAAATGAGCAGAGTGTGTACAAATCAAAATAACTGGGTAAGTTCTGTATAGAAGAGGTGAACGATGAGGGGTTCGATGAAAGAAAGAACAAGATGCAATGTCGGAAAGGAAAAATAAGCGAACAGTCTACAAGGAAATTTTCAGGGAAACATACAGATAGAATAAAGAACACTAGATATTGGTGTTCAGGCATGACGGCGCAGTCGAATTCCTCTGTGGAAAAGGTTTCAGTTATGTCCGGGTGATCTTACAGACCATATGTCAATGGTTCATTAGTACAGGTGACTAACCAGCCATCACCGTAACCGTAGCTGTAACGATACTCCTGAGAGCTTTTATGGTTACGGTACCGGGTGTGTGTATAGTATACGCTTAACCAAACTACCATAGATATCTAGATACGGGTACGGTGCCAATTACACTGTATCATTGAACCTCAAGTAAACAATGATGAAAGGATTTATACTAAACACTGTGGCAGAGTGAGAATGATAAGTACTAAGAGCTAGGTACTCTACAGGTGTCGGGAAACATGTCCTTGCATGGTCATGTCAGAACCGTACAAGTTAGCTGTCAACAAGTTAGATTTGCCAAGCGTGGGAAAAGTAAAGTAAAGTACCGTAAAGTTAGCCCCGCCAAATCGAACCGGCGATCAAAGTTCAAGTTAGCTGCCACAAGTTACTTTATACGCTCTCAGCGGAAGTGTGCTGATGACCGGGACAGACACCTCTAAGTCTATTCCGGCTCGCCTAACGACAGCAACTATGAAAGCTGTTTACGAGAAAGCCAAACGGGAGTGCTTCAAGGGTGATGCGGAAAATTTACTGCAAGGACACGGACTTCACTCCACTGAGGTAACATTGACCCAATGTTTAAATTTAGATTATACAAGAAGCTGAATAGCCCTCTAGAATGCCTTCTGGTCACTGTTCGGTTCAGATCCATATAACGCGATCTCATATGATACTCTGCACGCTGACGATAGTGGAAAGTGGGAAAAGCACCTGTGGCCTCTCCTCCAGACCATTCTTCCAACCTCTGGGCTCAAAGGTATGATCACAGCAAAGTAATGATCTATTCTCTTTTTTGGGCGGAGATCTTCACTGAGTGCTTTTTTCGACAGCATGGCCAAGGTTCCTTGGTGGCCAGGGCTTGAAAGATACAGGTCAAGCGGCCTACCGCATCATGCTTCATGATTCATCGTGATCAGCTCGCACACAATCCTGAGCTACTGGCATTCGTAGAATCGAACACACATTCTGCTGGGTCGGGGCCAAACAACATGTCATTGTTCGTCTTTGTCTTCACGGGTTTCCTTTTTGCAAAGGAAGTAGGCGAGTCGCTGAATTGAATCCCTAGGCGTATCCGATCTTGCGAAATACAATCTTCAACATCTCTACCTGATTAGACGTCAATTTCGCAGCGGAGCCAACTGCGACGTGGACGACCCGGGCTGACAAGAGTGCAATGCTCAAAGTGTATTCCGTAACAGGAGTATTTTCGTATCAGATGCTAAGTGAGGAAGAGACAAGAGAGAAGAGAGAGATAAGGTAAGAGTAAAGGGGGGAAGGGGAATTACAAGTTGTATCTTGGAAGGCAGCCTGTGGCCCGCACGAATGAGAGGACTGGGGCAGCGTCGTTCTTGGAGGAAAGTAGGGTGCGAAGGGAGAGACACGCGGTCTTGACGCGGAGTATGAGGTGTAGACGTGCGACGCGATGAGCAGGGCAGGTGGGGAGGAGGTGGGGAGCGGACTCGGGGACATTGCAGTGAGGGCAGAGAAGGGACGGCGTGAGTTTTGAATTGATGGAGGTATGTGTTGAGCCCGATGTGGCCCATGCAAAGCTGGGTGAGAACACTGCATTGTGGCCTGCTCAGCCCCACATACATCCTCTCCAGCGCTTTGGAGGGGGTCGCATCGTCGAAGGTGGAGATGCGGGTGTGCTGGGGTGACATTGACCACTCCTTGTGCCACTGCGTTGCGAACACCTTCGCACCAGCTGCCATAACCGCCGCGCAGCTGGTGGGGAGGGGCTCTCAAAGAGCTTAATGCGTGTCGTGAGTGGGGAGGAGGCACCTTGGGCTGCTGCTTTAGCGCAGGCGTCGACCATCTTGTTGCCTACAATGCCGACGTGCGCTGGTACCCAATTGATGCAGATATGGAGGGTGCGGCGGGCACAGAGGAGTCAGGCAAGGATCCCGTGAAAGGTGGCGAGGAGGTATTGGCCAGGTTGGGGTTTGGGGGAGGCAAGCGCGGCGATGGCGGGTTGACAATCAATGAAGACATCCGCGCCTGTCAGATGCGGCATGCCCGCGATGATGTCGAGCGTGAGGATCGCCCCACAGACTTCGGACTCAAAGACTGTGTGCTCACTTTCTGTGCCCAGGTGCTTCTGGTGTTGCTCCCCTACCGCTCCATCCTTCATCGCGACAGCCACTGCTCCTACCCCACCCTCAAATCCCAACCTGTCCGTGAAGATGCAGAACCCTCCCTTCACTATGCTCCTGTCCATGTCGGCTCGTGCGGCGTCCTTGTCTGGCGCGATGCTCGTGACGAGCGCTGATTCCGGGATTGGGGCAAATCGGCGCAGCGGGTCGATAGTCTCGAAGTTGTCACAGAAGATGGGGAAAGCTGCGATGAGATGGTGGATGGGCGAGTGGTGGAAACGTGGAACGCGTCGGCAGCGGGCAAAGGTGCCATGGATGGGGTTGGACGCAGGGAGGGCGGTGAGGCGGGCAGGGGCATTGTAGACCGAGCGGTTGAGGCGGAGGTGGATTGGTGCAATGTTGGCATGGTAGTTTTGTGTGTCTGTTGCGGTGGTCCTTAGCGAGCCGGTGATTAGTTTGCATGCTTGCCACTGTACCTTACCCAATGTGTTCGCAATCCATACCATCCCACCCAGCCTTGCATGCTCTCGCTCTGTCACTGGCCGATACCACACTGGCAGTGCGTATTCCATCCTCGGGACTACCACTGTCTGGAAAAGCTGACGGGTGTAGGAATGAGGGAGTCTGAAGGTGGGGGAGGAGATGCAAGAGAGATCGAGCACCGCCTTGGTTCCTTGGCGTTGCGCGAGCTCGATGTGGTTCCAGAAGTTCCTCCATGCCTAACCCAAACAGCTCACTTTACAAAGCTGAAAGAGCTGAAGGTAAAAACTGCAGACTCAATGCCAACATCACGAAAAGCGGGAAGTAATTGCAATGGTATATATACCATTGCAGATCCGCACAATCATCAAAAAGCTAGGCAGATCTACATAAGTTCTGTGATGTTTGACCGGTGTATGTACCAGACTAGAATTCCTGCAATCTTCACCTACTTTGTGTCGTGTGCAAACCATTGTGAGCATTGTAAAGGATAATCGACCTTAGCATACCCTCTCTACCTTGCTGGCTTTCCCTTCCCCTTCCTATTCTCAGTTCAGACTCGGAGCTCAAGGAGACTTGATGTGCGGTTGTCTCCCTGTACGAGTCATATGACTGTGCGTATAACAGCATTATTTTTGTGGCCGAATTTGTCAGGGATGGACTGGATGACTTTCCGCACCCTGATATTCCCGCAGCTGACACATGCCATGACCGTGGCTTCATGACATTTGAATGGTGTATGTTGGACACTTGCCATGGTGTTGGCCATGGTGTTGCACAGGCATTACTCAAAGTCTTTGTTCCTTTGTCAGTGTGGGAATATCCAGCAATCACAGGGTTCAGCCCAACAGTCCTCAACTCTGTCACCCCTTTTTTATCCATGGCTGAGCAATTTGTTTTCAAACAAGGTTGAAATCACTACAGAGGTCACTTGAGGAAACATTTGAAAGTCTATCTTACAGTCCTAAGGACATTATTGAGCCTGATATTCCCTCAGATTTGTACTGGCCCCATTCCTCTGTGAGCACTGAGCATTTTCCTAACCATTTAACCGTTTAAAAAACTGTTTCCAAACTGTTTGAGCCCAGAGCCAAATTAAACGGAAACAAAAACGGTTAAAACTGTGTATAAATGTTTATAAACGGAAACAGTTGGAGTCTTAATCTCCCTCTTCCCTTCCCCCATTATCTCTGCCTGAATCTGAGCTACCTTGTCTATATTGTCGAGTATGAGTGGCCTAGAGACGGGCCAGAGAGTTCTGTGTTGTCATTTCAAAGCTGAGTCCCTCCCTTGAGTCAGAGAGTTTCCACTTCTACAGCCTAGGGTATATACTCGACCATCACCATTCAGGTCTACCCCTCGGACCAAGCCATCTTCTACAGTGCCGTTTAAGCGCTGCGGCAAATCAAACACCGAGGTACTTGGGGGGAGAAATCGCATTTTTCGTGGTTTTTTTGGTGATTTTGTGACTTCTTTTGTAAGTTTGTGGCTGGCCTCGGTGACCCGTGACATTCGCGAAATTTTTCGTGGTTTTAGGGGCCTGTGATGCGTGACACGCGAATTGAAGTGCTACAGTATGGTTGAATTAATGTATTTCCGATATTTAATGCACAGGAGGACAACAATTCGTTTGCTAGAGGCGGGCTAGAAAAGGCGCAAACAGTAGGCCGACGGTGGGATGTTGACGGTTACCGCTGATGGTATGCGGTCCGTGATCCGGACCCTCCCTCCCTCCCTCCCACTGAGGGCAATCACTGACACATATGATCTTCATATGCATTGCTTTTTGCCCCCGGTGTCCCCTGCACAGCATGTCAAAACTTTTGGAGGTTGATGTCCGAAACTTTGATCCCGCCTACCACTTGCTAAAGAGTGTTAATTGCGCTTGGCCTCCCAGGTTTCAATGTTATGAAGGCCGAAGACACCAAAACACCGCAAAGTCACAGGTCTGACGGACTTGATGCGAAAGAAGTTACACCGGGGGCAAAGGCCGAGGCACCTGGATTCCAGGTGCCTCCGGGGCATGTTCTCCGCAGGTCATGAGCTGGTGGACAAAGCACCAATAAAGGTCCTTGGGTGGACAAAGAATCAACATAGGCGAGACAAAGGGCAGGCAGGATTTTCACCACCGAGCAAATCTTGCCTGTCCTTTGTCCCTCCTTTGTCTGTTCTTTATTGACCTAAGGACCTTTGTAGGCCTTCGTATTCGACATTGCAGCCTTCGGACCACATGCCTCGGAGGCACCTGGAATCCAGGTGCCTCAGCTTTTGCTCCCGGTGTTAGACCAGCACTGTCATGTCGATCGGCAGTGGTCGGCATTGGCTGATGGCGGCATCCACTGCCGGGCCCTGGTGCAAGTGGAATCTACTGGATTCCACCCAAGGCCAGTCTGTTGGCAAAAATACTATATAGCGACCGTTTTGGCACCTTGGGACTTTGCAGTGCAGATGATACGCAAAGTGATTTCCCCTCGATTGGCGACGAGCAGTTTGTGTATGGTGGATAGGAGCAAGGAGAGGGAATGGAGTCACAACATTGTGGAAGAATTCAGGAATAGAACTGTGTTCACCTGACACAACTGGTGGGATAGCAGTGAGAGAACAAGAATTTGGGACAGCTTCGAGTCTGGAGTCCAGGAACAAGACAAGGGAGGATGATTACCTGTGCGGGTTTCAAGGCCCTGGTATCACTCTTGAAATGCATAGTGATCCAAAGTAAGTTTGTATATCAAGCCTAGACTCCGCGGCAATTACTCTCATCAACTAGAGCCTTCACGAGCTTCGCCATTTCCACAGTGCCCTGAAATTTTATAATGAAATTTGGGAAAGGAGCGAGCAGAAGCAGCACACCGGTGTGTCTGAGTGACAGCAGATAGAGACCTCACAGATGTTTTCACCCAGTGGAAGAAAGGTCCCTGCATTTGTCGTGATTTCGTAGCTTTCCAGAAGATGGGTGACCTGCAACATCGGATTGAATGAGCCAGAGAACCAAAAAAGAAAAGCTACCAGTTGTCGGACCACCTCCGCAGAAACCAGTTCCTGCAATATTGATGTTGTGTTAATGGATGTGAATTGGTATCAGTAGTGGAGTCAACAACTAACTTGGTGATGAGCAATTTCCCAGCGGCGTCGTAGTCTAGATCAACGAACCACTCTGTAGGCATTGTGTCAACTCATGCCAGAGCATCGTAGCATGTGCATCAGCCGAAGGACACCGAATTCGGTGTCTTGCATCAGTAAAACTACAAGTTCATCTTTGACATCTTTGACATCTTGGCCAAGATGTCCAAGATGCCCAAGATGGATTTTCTCCCAAGATGATCCATCTTGGCTAAGCAGGTTCAATTTGCTTAGAAAGATGACTTGTCTTGGTCCAGATGTCAAAGATGTCCATCGTCTGGGCCAAGACATTGATAGTCTTGCCCAAGTAGCTGCCTCAAGACACTCGCTTCTGACAGGTATTCCACAATAGGAGATAGATATTGCAAACTACACAACAATTTTGTACTAATCTAATCAGAGACAACCACATCATCCTCATCGTCGTCGATGATCTCAATCACCTCAACTTCTTCTGCCGCTTCAGCTCTTTCCAGACTGCTGCCTCATGGAGCAACTTGTCCCACCGTATCACTATCTACTTCTCGATGGTGCTGAGGTATTTTGTTGCATGCCGCGTGACGAGTTTGTGGCCAGTCTGTGGGTCGGTTTGACTGATGTCGGCTCAGTTGTCGCACGAGAAGAACCAGTCAGAGCCCTTGGGCACAATATAAAGAATAAGATCAATTAACATCCTGAATAAAAATATGTTGGATGGATAACACACCAGACACTGGTCTACGACAAACCAACAATGTTGAGCGTTTGAGATGTTTGAGCAGAGTGAGGTAAGGATATGGGACTTGAAGTGAGAAGGCTTAAAGCTATGGGGCTTGCAGTGAGGTGGCTTGAGCTGTGGGGCTTGCAGAGAGGAAGGGAGCTTGCGACCAAGGGTTGCAGACAGTGCACTTGAGAACTTGAGTTCAGGGGCTTGAGGCTTGAAGGGTAATGTTTGAGGTACAAAAAGCTTGATGTGCTAGGGCTTGAGGGCAGATCCAAGCCTGGAATACCACCGACATTGCTGGATCCGGTGTTACGTCAATTGAAAGACTTCGAGTCGCTGGGTTTGGGGAGGTGGGGATCTAAAAATGTTGGAGTGCATGATGAGCAAATACTGGCGGTGCCAGGAGGACGACGAGGGCGTAGAGAGCGTTGGGGAGAAGACAAAGGTGGGGGAAAGAGGCAGAGGTGTGCGACGTGGCAACGAGCTGTCCATCAATCATGCCATTGATGGGCAGAGTTTGATGGGATGGAACCACACGTAGGCACCTGGAGATTTAGGGCAGGGCTCGGCAAAGTGTTACATATGACCATCCACGGTGTACAGAACCTATTGTTCATCGGTGTGGTATCCAGATTTTGTCTCTATTTCCTTTGAGCAGCCGCAGTTTAGCAGGGTGATTCGGACGGCTTGGTCATACAGGCCTCCGTCCGAAACTATTCTCTGGGAGGTTTTCCCTGATGCAAGCATACTGTTTCCTTGGATAGTTTTCGCGCATATCTCTTCTCTCTCTTTATAAAATAACGGGTGTCTGTCCGAAGCCTTTGATGCCCTGTATATGGTCTTTTCTACCCGAAACTGTGGATTGTCTCACACTAGGCGCTAAGCGCCAATCTCTTCACCCCGAACTGTGGATTCTCGCACGGCAGGCGCTAACAGGCGCCAATTACTCACACGGCCGGCGCTAATTATCCCTTGCCACCTTCGGCCTCCCACACCACCGTTAGGATTTCTGCGGCGATCTCTCAAATAAACTTGAACCCCAAATCCACTCCCCTGATGTGTCACTCACCGACCCAACTTCCGTCCGAAGCCTTTTCAACCTCCGCTTAAGTTATTTTATTTATGTCTGCAGGCACTCTGGGTCGATTGTTTCATCATAACTTTCTAAATCACCGGTGCCGTCCTCTGCCACGTTTGGGCTGGCCTTTAAATAAACTTCAATATGTGAACAAGCAACAGATTCTATCTGCGCCTTTTGTCCGACGGTGAGTACCAATGGTCAACCTTCTCGGTTATTCCCAAGCCGATATAAGTCTCAATGTCAACCTTCACAGGCACGCCCAATGGAGGGGGATGCGAGGCCGCGAAGGGCTCGGGTACGGTGTTTGTTGGTTCCCAAAAGAATTACAAAAAATACGCCGAAAAAGGAAAGAGGAAAGGAAGGGAAAGGGGGAAATGCATATCAACCACCCCAGCCACAGATTCATCCTGGGATATAGTTGATCAAGCAGGTTTCCCAACTTCCTCCCAAATGGATATCTTGCTCGAATTTGTACAGAGTTTTGAACAGCACAACTATCCAGATATTAATTTGGAAGAGGGAAATAGTCATAATATGGCCAGCATCAGGGCAGGATCTTCACAGAAATGAGAAGCTACAACAACTGCAGTCTTTGCCTCTGAGGAACCTCCAAGACAACGACAGAAGCGGACATGCCACAAATGCAGACAAGATAATTACAAAGGGAGTAATAGGGGAAGTCAAAGTTGAGAATCGATGTCGATTCTGACATCGATTCAGCTGTCGATTCTGGCATCAATTTTGATCAAGAATCGACGCCAGAATCGATGTTTTCCAGAATCGGTGTAGAATCGGTGTTTCGACTCCAGAGTCGAAACACAACGAGAATCGATTCGGAATCGATTTCAGAATCGGTCACCTGCTCTGAACCTTTCCATCTCCCTTCCACACAGCAACAATTCATGTGATCATCCGACCTCTGAGTAAGTTAGAGTCAGACCAGTAATTTTGTGTATTCTACTCATTTGTTGTGCTCGCTCGTGGCTAAGCCCCTCGTTGCAGCGCCCAATTTCCATGGACTTTAATTTCTTGCTGCGAGAAAGCCGATCCAGGGTGGAAAGCCCATTCAAGACCCAGGTTGTTAGAGAACTACGTACTAACCTCAAGCTCCAAACAAGCATGGGACCGAGATATGAAGAGAAGCTGAAGAATCACACCAGAATCTATTCTCAAGTTGCGCTCGGAATCGGGGGTGGTCAAAGTTCATGTTGATTCTTGTGTGATTCTGTTTCAGGAATCGGACTAGAATCCACCCCGGAATCGGCGTCAGAATCGACGTCGATTCTCAACTTTGACTTCCCCTAATAGGCGGGAACTTTCCAAGAATCCGTGTGCAGATTGTAACCGGGGGTCATGTGAGGGTCGAAGCAGTGCCCAAAAGAATGTTAAATACGGGCTCAGTTGGTCAGAAACTGGCGATGAATAGCTATCAAGGTATTACACCCATTTTTGCTCTAGAATTGGTTGGTCTTAAATACCTAACAGAATATTATGAGAGGTTGAATCTGTATATACCTTGTTTTGTCCTGATTTTATGCAATAAAAACGGTGTTCAAAGATTGAGCATTTGCCGAGAACGAGTCACCTAGATTGAACGATGTATCACGGAACCGTGGGAAGTACCTCCCATTTCTGTCTACGCTCCTCTATCCACGTGAATAATTGCCGTATTTGGTTACGCTCCAAACCCCATCTGGTTACGCCCAATTTGGCGTAACCGTTTACGGTTAGGCTCTGTTAGGAAATTTGATCCAACAAACACCAGAACCGCGCCCCGCGAAGTGGCCGAGCAACCGCTTGTTACGTTATTACTTCATACCTTAAGCAGATGCCCCGAATCCGAATGCACCTGTTTGTACTGCCGAAATTTCCCCATTCACTATCTCAGTTGACCCCCTGTATCCGCAATTAGCTCAGACGCCCGGGCGCTTAGGTAATTTTCAAGTGCCCTATCAGACCCTCAAGCTCCACTTGAAAGGCAGGGTATCCATTGTGTCGCTTCTATTCCACCCCCATCATCTCTGCCTTCCCTCTGCCTGTGTCGCAGCCTCCGTTCCTCTTTTCCGTCGTACACTGCAAGAATGAGCAGCATATATCCGAGACACTCAAACCATCTACCAAGGCGCGGGTACGCTTCAACTCTAGACCCTCAAAGTTCCGCGAACCTCAAGCACGCTATTTACCTCCTGGCCCTCCGCTACACCTCAAGACATCAATCATGTCCTCCCTGATATTAAACCGCTCCATCAAACCTCGCGTGTTTGTTCACTTCTGGAGGTTTCGAGCTGTAGAACTCCGTAACACCTCACGCATCGCCCGTCAAATCCAATCAAGGTCAACTTCAAGTTCGTTGCCAAGGCTCAAGTATTGGTCAAGAGCTCGAAGTCGATGTTTGCTTCGTCATCTGAACATAACTTCCAGGCTTTCACCGTATCGTCTGCCGGTCAATGCATTCTTGAAAGTTAAGATCCACGGGGTTCCGCTGGTAGGTCGGAAGCGTTCTGGGAATATGGTGAGTGACATCGTCGGTCCCTCATTTCCTGGTTCTCAGTCTTCACAGTCGCAAAATTTACTCGCCTTTGTGGGCGCAGATGTAAGAGGCCTGAACCATCGCGCGACAATGTACTTCAACGGGATTCGCAACGCTCTTCGGACCTCTTTCATGGTGGCCAGAAAGACTGGTTTGTCGATTTCTCGCTGCGCAACACCGGAAAAAAGATATACGGCACTCGATGCATGACTGCAAGTGACCGCGACTTCACGGAGGTGGGTGCCTGCCAGCGATCCTCTATTATCTTCAGTGAATCCTAACATGTATTCGCTGACATGCTATTCGGATTTGCATTAGTTTTCTTCCTCCCGGGACGAGTATTTCTTTCTGATCGGGTCTCAAACCTCTCACGAGTTTGGGAAGACCTGGCACCAATATGAGTATGTCCGTATTTTATACCCGACCGTCTGATACTCAGTTATCATCCGAGCAACCTTCGCCCATCAAATACATCTATGACCGAATGGAACGGGCTGATCTTCGACGCCCATCGTCAGAATGCACCAGTGGTAAGTCATTCTCGCTTCAATGTGACAACAGAGGCTGAAAGTGAGGTTCGTAGTTGACCCTTTCTTGAGCCAAACTGCGGATGTCGACTTCTGCGGTAAGGCCTCAACCTCAGCAGTCCAATGTGGGACTCTGGATAAGGACTTCTACAATTGCCAGTACACGGAACCTTGATTCAATCAGATGCAATTTTGTTGGTCGTAAGATAGGCGTCAATAGGAACCAGCACGTGTTATGTAAGCGTCACGCGTGACCCCGACGCCGACGAAGATCACGGCCGCCCCTCGACCAAAACTCAAAATTTGCCTTGGTAGAGTGTTAGAGGACAGCATTTGGGAGCCCTCTACCAGAGCGGAATTTTAATATCTGTCCTCATTCTCAGGTGATGTCAACCTGAAAAAAAATATGTGACATTTTTTCTTTTTGTTTCTATGGTCTTTTCTTGTCGATTGGAACAACTTTGCTTTTTGTGCATCCCGAATTTGACCCTTACAGCATAATTGATGGCTTCCATATATGGTAAGAGGCTGTGCTCGGCCACCTGCCAGATATCGGGCTGAGTGAAATGGAACCTTTCTGATTGCACTATTCACATCTGTGTGAAATCTGGTTGAAAAGATGTATTTTGAAATTTTTGGGACGTCTTCCAGGCTTCAAACAAAGGGTCAAAAAACCAAAAATTTCTCCGCCGAGGCGGATTTGACCCTTTACGTCACATTACATAATTGCTTATATAAGGGTGCTGGTTCCTATTGACGCCTATCTTACCTAGGTTCTGAGTAATGAACTTTGTCAACCATAGTAAATCTGCGGAGCGCTACTTTATGAAGTGCGAAATGGAACCGTGAATGGGAGTGATATGTTGCTCTCAAAGTCTTAGTTTAATGGCCCGGCGTCACGTTAACACTCAGTGGTTTGACGACTCCGAGTGGGAAGGCGGTACCAACTGGGCCTAAAATACGATCATTTTGCGGCTGTATTGGTATCATGCCATTGACATTCAATCTTGCATCCTGCCTTTGGCCGGCTTCACAGCACTAGCAACACACATGTATCATGTTGAACAACTGCACTCAGAAATTACCGTAGCTGCCGGAGCGAAGCGAAGGCACATCTTGTTTATATGTATGCAGATCATCATTCGTACGAGATTGCTTTCTAGTACATGTACCAACTTGAATTTAATAAGTGTATCTTTTCATCTTTCATCAGGAAAACCGAATGTAACTATGGGCGCTATGCAGCACTTGATAGCACTTGACAGCACTGCATAGTGGCCATAGTTACATCCGGTTTTCCTGATGTTGAAACTCGAAGCCGTCTTTTGCCGTCTTGGCAATGTGCAGAAAATGGCCACCGCAAGACGAGATTCACAAAGATCAGAGATGTTTTGCCAAGAAGAAAGATGCCTCACCAAGATAAAGATGCTTTGCCCAAGATGAAAGATGCTTTGCCGAAGATGGAAGATGGCCCCTCAAGATGGAAGATGCCCAAGACGAACCTGTAGTGAGACATCTGACATCCAAGTACAGTCACAGTCGTACTCGAACCGGGATCTAAATAACTGACACATGAGTTGATTAATTTAATCTGAATCATAACAGCGATGACCTATACCCTTGAAGGCAAGAGGCGAGCCGCGCCTGTGTGGATACGATATGTTGCATTCGGCTAACCATCTATCTACCGCCGGTGGTATTACATTGAATATAAGGGCAGAACGTGGCATTTGGGTCCTTCCTCTCATGGCTCCCTACTCCAACACTATTGACACCAAGAATGTCCACAGCATTTTATCTGGCTTGTACATCGCCATGGTGAGTCCGGTACCTATTCATGAGACCAACGAAATACTGATTCAAGTGGAGAGGCAGAGGCCTTCTTGTATGGTAAGCGACATTCATGTAACCAACAGCGACAACTGAATACGGTTCCTAGGAGGATATGCGGTCATGTTTGCTTTTTATCTGCACGTCTTACACACGAAGCGAATAAAGACTCGCTTTTTGTCCGTTATGACGATTTCGCTGTTCATCCTCTGCACGGCACATTTCACGCTGGTACTTGCCAGCACTGCGGTTCTTGATCAAACGAACGAGTACTCCGTTATTGACGCGGATGACCCTAGCTCCATGGTGTTCCGGTTGAACTTCGTAGCAAACGTGATTTATGTTACCAGCAAGTAAGTGACCATCGTCGTTTGAATTTCACAGGAGTCGGAGTGCTCATCGTTCTGTAGCGTCATAGCCGATAGTATTTTCGTGGGACTGTCTGCTCAGATCAGCTTCACGCGATCCTAACTTGTCGGACAGATATTTCGATGCTATGCTATATGGAATTTCGATCGCCGCATTACTATCCTTCCAATTCTGTCCACCGCCGTTGTCTGCGGTGAGCGCAAATATTACCCCTCAGAGCCGGTACATTAACAGCAACTGCTAGTTGTCGGTTTTTTCGATTCAAACCGTTCGATTGTGGTGTCGCGTTCCATGTTCAATGCCGCTGTTGGAACGTCTGTCTTCACGACCTTCATGTTGATGGGTCTCAGTGGTTCGTTATTTTCACCTCCACCCAATCGCGATGATGTTACTTCCTTGTGTATATAGCGGGAAGGATCCTTTGGCTTGCATGGACAGCCAAACAGGTGCTAGGGAGAACGATGACAACTAGATACCGCACTGTATGCGTCATGATGTAAGTTCGTTGACGTCCGTTATGAATTCGACTCATGTTCACAGTCTGGAGTCCGGAGCGGTCTATTGTGCAGGTGGAATCATTTACATCATCCTTGCGCTCCATCAGCCGAGCGATGAGCCCATTGTAAAGTGGTGTCCTCTTGCATAGCTAAATTCTGAGACTTCCCAGGGAAGCGAGTTTGCACGCAAGAACGGTGCGATATTGGGACAGTTGGTCGTAGGCCACAAACTCAGTTCCCGCACATCGGTAATCTGATTAATCGGCGTACAGGGGATAGCACCGACAATCATCGCAGTCCGCGCAGGATTGGAGAAGGATGTCGAAATTCCAGAAGATCCACCACACGTCAAAACTGTCCGCGACATTCAATTCCCCGTTACCCGCTCTATTCAAAGCCAGATTCTATATCTCCGCCCGGAAAGCGATCAGGGAAGTGCTATGGCAGAGGAGGTCTGATGCCAAGTAAAATATCAACTGATTTTCGTGCACCGAGTTTTGAATGCTTCAGTAAATTTCCTTTGGCTAAGTCCAGCGAGTCACGCGCTTGATGGCCCGGATGTTTGGTGTGGCTTGGTCCTCAGATCTGGCGTACAGCGTCACGTGTGAATCGGGCTGGACACGGGCCGACCCGTGGGTACCCATCAAACGGGTCGGGTCCAAAACTTGTACGGGTCTACCCGTGTCCGGGTCCTCTACGATTTGAGCACTTGTGTCCTTGAGAGGAAAAATGTGTCTGGATGGGAGACACAACCTCAGTGAAGGTCTGCATTTACCCCTATGAAAATGTAGCGGAAGTAAAACTGAATGTTGCTTCAAACCTGTGAATCATTTGAAAAAGGTGAAGTCAAAGCTGCGCACCGGATACCATTGGATTTCACTGGTTTCCGGCGGTTTTCATCTAATGTATCTGCCTCAATTCTCACCTCTGTAGTTGCTGCTGAAGTCCCATGCCACGGAATCCTGAACATACTTACACTGCTCGTGAATTGGATGCAGAGCCCATTTGTATCAATTTTTCATCATAGATTGTCAGAAACAAACATCTTTTTGAGGCTAGGTCACCGAGAATATGGTTTAACTTGGTAGTTCAATGCCAGTTCAAAAGTTGAACCATGGTTGCAATAATCAGTTGGAGGGCCGCCGGTGCATTTCAAATGGCATTTGTACCTTGATACAATAGTTGTATATTGTCTTCAATATTTAAACCACAGACCTTGCTGACATCCAGCACCTTCCGGCGGAAACCAGCGAGAGGACGGTTATAGCAAGCCACCCCTTACCGGTGGCGATTGGCGGGCCGCAGTGATGGACGCTGCCACCGACAGCGGCCGCCAATAACCACCGGTGGCCAGCGGCGGCCGCCAGCGAACTTGTTACCTCCGGGCATATCACTCGTCTCTTCCACTCTCCATCACTACGCTCTCGTAGTGCTCTCGTCCAACTCAATGCACCACACTGTCGACCTGTGAATATCTGGTGTTGTTAAATATCAAACCTGCAGGGGCTCATTGGATCTGAAGGCCGGAGAGTCGTCGATTCTTATGGCGGTCTAAGTGTACATTTAATCGGCCGCAAGATAAATAGGATTTCGGTCTTACCGCCCCAACGATACATGATTTGATGCTTTCCCCGCAAAAGAGATAACGATAACCAGATTGTTTAACTTGCGGGGAATAGCTGTCGCCCGCAAGATATAGACGCCGCCCGCAAGATACAGAGTCGCCCGCAAGATAAAGATAAGTTGCACCCAACTCTGCCGCAAAAATTTTCTTCAAACCTTCCCGCAATAAACACAGGCAAGTCCAATGATTAATTGGCCGTACAAGTTCCGAACAAACCTTGTAATCAAGGCGATTTTCTGTTCCTACTTTTGAACCATCGAGCATGCCGGGCTATGCGCATGTTGCTCGCGAATTCTGTTGAACAATACCCCAATTTTGGACTTGTGAATGCAATAGATGACTTCCTAGCAGTCCGAAGGCACGAAACGAAGTTGACGATATTGATAAAAGCTAGTTACACAATACTTTACTCCTCCTGTTTAACTCTCTTCCGGCCACCTCGACGCGGACTTTCAATGCTGGAGCGCAAGGTCGCGGTAGAGCTAGCGCGGGTTACCGACCGCAGTCTACGTCCTCCATCGCCAACAGTTTCCTCCTTTACGGCCCCTTCCTCCTCGGCGGCATCCTCTTCATCCTTCACCCCCCTACCCCCGCTTCCTGCTCGTCCTCGCTGTGCTAACCACAACAGCGCTCTCCTCTCGCCCGCTGATCAACAGCCGACCAAGTTTACTCGCCGCAAAAATCTCCGCGCGCCCTTTCCCTTTTGCAGCGCGCGAAAACTCGTCTTCCACATGAAGGGTCCTCGGCGCCTGCTGCTCCCGCCCCGCCGCCCCCAGGGCCGCTTGCGCGGGCAAGTTGATGGCGATACTGATTGTGTTGTAGTACGCCGTGTTGGAGACGGTGTGGTGCTGGAAGCCGCTGGATTTCAGCAGTTCACTGAGGTTGTCGCAGAATGCGGGCTTGTATGGGTCGAGCAGCGTGGGTATTGCGTTGGTCTGCAGCAAGAGCGGTTGGCCCGAATTCCGAATCATCCATTGAGGCCGAGTCAGCGGTGTGTCGCGCAAGGCTTCGAGCTGGTAATAGCTAAAGAGAAGGCGTAGGTAAGAAAGCCACCCAAATGGATTCAGATTGACAGACTTGGATTCAATGTCGCGCATGAGCTTGTAGCGGGCGGCCTTCAGCCACTCGACGGCCTGCGGCTTAAGACCCACGATGTCAGGTGTATCGTTCTGGATGGCGGCCAGAGTATCGTGGAAGATCCTCCCAACCGCTGTGAGGTCAACGCCACGTCGGGAAGCGGCCATGAGGGGATCTGAAAAGACGAGGGTCAGACAGGGGCTTTGCTTTGATCGTGTTTGGCACCACATCATGATCCAATGTTTGGCAAACGCAGATCATCATGTCGCTTGCCATACCCGGTAGATTTTTGCGCGGACCGCGCGGTTAGCTCCAGCTGCTCCACTGCAGGCGAGCTATCAACTTGGTCCGTCTTCGAGCCTTTCTTTGCGCACGGTTTTGAGCTCTTCACCGTCTGTGCGTACTGCGTGTTTTCTCGTCTCGATATAATGCCTAATTCCACTGCATTCCCCAGATCTCTACCCCTTTCGATCTAAGTCACTCCAGAACCTTCGAAACGAGACAGGAGTGTTGCGCCTTGTCCCAACACCACCAATAATGCTCCCTCCCGAAATCGTCGATAAAATCCTTGGTCTAATACACTCCAATTCTACTCTACGGACTTGCAGCCTCGTCTCTCGCAGCTGGCTTCCCGCAAGCCGAGCGCGCCTCCACAGTTCCCTCTCCATCTCAAAAAGCGACATGCGCCGACTCGTAGACCTGCTGGAAATTCCAGAAAACACATTCACCCCTATCGTGCGCACCCTGGAGGTGGACACGTATCCCGATGATTCTGCTCTTAATGAACGTCTCCCGCTGCTCTTCGCATGCCTGTACACCTTCACGTATCTGGAAACGCTCGTACTGTGCGGGGTGCAGCTCTACTGCGACTTCGAATTCCCCCTCGTCCCGAGCGTCGTTAGCATAGAACTCATCGCCGTTCGAGCACACTCGTTGCCCATCTTCACCTCCTTCATATCGCACTTCCCCAACCTGAACCAACTTAAAATCACCCGCACTCCCGTCGGTCCGGGAACGAGCTTCCAAACCGATGCGCCGTACCCGCGGCTGGCACTCAACACGCTCTCAATCGACGTTTCGAACATCGGCGCCGCGCTCGCGTGGCTTGCCTCCTCTGCGACGGCGCCCATAGTGCAGACGCTTGGTGTTTTCTCGACGGAGCGCCCGCCCGCGTACGCGATCAACCAGCGCGTCTCGGCCTATCTGCGCTGGCTCGGTCCCCGGCTCACGCATTTCCGCATCACCCTCCGTGCGTTTCGTTCTCTTCACCCCTTTTCCCAAGTCTAATCGGCATCAGCATCGTTCACAGGCCCCCTCGACTTCTCCGCCAACTGATCACTTTCGTCGCTCACTGTGCATGACGCGCTCTGCCTCACTCCTGACTCCTCTGCCTCCTCTGCTTCCTCGCGGTGGGTAGTGCATATCGCACCCACCGTCCCCTCCTTCCTCTCCCTTTTCAACAATACCCCCCACCCTCACAACACTCATCTTCCCGATTTTAACCAGCCCGCTCACCCACCGCACCGGCACCGGCGCCCATATAGATGACATTGCACAATGTCTGTCCACGTTGCAGCTGAAGAGCCTGTATTTACGGTTGGAGGATTACCGCAGTGCGGATGCACGAGATGCGGTGAGGATGGCATTCGTTGACCGTCTCCCGCCTGCGGCGGCCTTGCCGTGTTGTATTTGTTGATGGGGAGGGAATATGACTCATTTACGCGGTTTTTTTAAACTTTACGAAGGTGTGCGTGCTGGGACCAGGAGGCGCTTCAAGGGTGCCGATTTCGAAATCCCACATAGTCGCAACTCTGTTATGTGAGTACAAGACGCAGGCTCGGCGCATACCACACCGGTGGCTATGTAGGGGTCACAGTCGCACTCCGAGTATCCTTCTTTTTTCAAGAGATGGGACGCAGAACCAATAGCGTACTTAATACCTTTGTCTCTGCGTGAAAGTCATCTGATTCTTCTTGATGTCGAAGGTCACCACGACGTTGTGAAGAAACACAATCGCCCCTAGTAACAAAAGGTTAATCGCTGAACGCCACGATACGATGTGAACCACAGGATAAAGATGCTTCCCGCAGGTCTCTGGACCGCCATCCTGTGTTCCCGAAATACACAGGCTCTTGCCGTTCTCGTCCTTCCCAGCCCAAACAACCTGATCCCGCGGGTCAATGGAAAAGGTTTTTTGGCCGATCGTGACGTTGAACGGCGGGGCTGTTGCGGCGCAGTCGACGTAATACGATCCATCGCGCCAAGTGCCGAACCCTTTGTTGTACGCACGAGCGACCTCACTCGGCACGAGGTTGAGCGTTGTTCCGCTGTCGATGATAGTGTTGTTGTTCGCCGTGGCCACTCCGGAGCTGTTGGGAAACGCGTACTTCTGCACGTCGACGGTGTAGTAGAAATACGTCGGGTGGCGGTCTGTAGTCGGCGTGCGCGTAGCCAGGGAGTAGCCCTGGACGGGGACGGTTACACAGGTGGAAGTCACCGGCACATTTACGATGCCGCCGAAGGCAAGGTACCCGAGATGAGGGTCTGCAGCTGGTGAGTGTGTCTCTGCTGCTGTGCCACGGTCGAGCGCGATAGAAAAATCTATAGAGCATAAGCATCAAATTGTAGGCAGAGAAAGAGAGGTGCCAACACGGGTGGGAAATCTTCTTTTGTTTGACTGCGCTGAAGAAAAACGGATCATATTTCAGACTCTCACCGGCGTTGGTAACACTTGTCAGTTCGGGATAAGCCAGACCCAAGAGTCCGGAGTTGATTCCATCGCCGACCCAGGCGGCAGAAGAAACAACTCCGATGACTTGGTGCTTCACTGTACTGGACTTCAATAAATAATCGAGCGATAGCGGGCGATACTTACCAGTCAGACCACCAATGCTGACGGTTTCGAAGGCTGCTGTTCCCCTCTATTTAAGCCGGTTTAATTTATCGTGTCGTAGAACTACTGCGTCCGTACCAAAAATTCTCCGTCTCCGTATGAGATATCGAATATGGTCTTGGGATATGCCTGAAAGCTCTTGGATAATTGGCTATCGAAGCCTTGAGTGCCGAATGCGCAAGTGGAGACTGGTACGGAATGTCCGGTGAGGTTTGAGACAGGAAAAACCCTTTCGAGCCAGCCAGGTATCCGAGCTAGATGAAATTGAGTGACAGCAGGATAATCGGAAACACACGTACCTTCCGGTATCAACGATAACAGAAAAGGTCTGGCTCCCTATGGTGATGTTCACGAGGGTACTCGTAGACGTACTCAGCACCCATGAGTTCAACCGGCCTAAGACTGTCTCCCGAGGCACGAAGAGCGTGTAGAGCGTGGGCTTTTGACGCTCTCCTTAACGTCCGCAAAACTATTGGTGTCGAAAAAGAGGCCCGCGGCAATAGAGGTGTCTTGAGGCTGGAATACTGGGAAACGTGGCGAGTCATGCGATAATCCACAGCATGGCTAGATTTAATGGCACCCGCAAGAAAAATGCAGATGCTCAGAACCGAGGGTAACATCGCGGTAGTGGATAGAGGACTGGAGGTCCGAAGCTGCGGCACGCTTATAAGCGCTCCGTCGTGCTCATACGTACATGAGAAGCAATTAATACACAGCCCCGCGTTTGCCGCGCTTAGATGCGTTTCTGCACTCCAGAGAATCGACCATCCGAGCTTCTGAGAAGAATGGAACCAGCCGCCCGCCGCGAAAATGAAAAAAAAAAGTTGCCGCCGGGATCGGAGGATGGTGGTGGGGGATTGACGAAGAAGTGCTTTCTTTTTGTGGGACTGCGGCGAAGGCTGAGCGGATATGGCCCTCCTGACCCGAGGGGCCCTATTGGAGGTTGAGTTGGTATTGGTTCTCGTCTTGCCAGCCCGCGCTCATTGCCCTCGCCGCGCCGCAAGCTCAGCCGGGGCAGTACCTGCTTGCCGCCTTCCACCTCCTCCTCCGCCGCCTCCTGCGCGCTCGCCCCACCCTCCGCATCCGCTTCCACTGGATCCCGGCGCATGTCGGTGTTCCCGGGAACGAGGGCCGTCGACGCGCGCGCGAAGGAGGCGGCCCAAGGCGCCTCCTCCGCTCTAACCCTTCACCTCCCACTCTTCGACCGCCCCCTCCCCACGAGCAGAGCAGCGACAATGGCGGCCGGCGCGAAGGCGTTCCAGGCGCGATGGCTCGAGGAGTGGTCCACCTCCCCGCGCTACCACCGCATCGCCCTCTTCGACAGCCCCAAGCCGTCGAACTCGGTGGCGAGGATGTACACCGATCTGAGCCGTGCGCAGTGCAGCGTCTTGACGCAGCTGCGCACGGCCCACATCGGGCTGAATGCCTTCCTCTACCGCTTCCACCTAGCCCCATCCCCCGACTGCCCCCTCTGCTTGGTGCCCGAGACGGTCACACACTACCTCCTCGCGTGCCCCCGGTTCCGACGGCAGCGCCTGCGCCTCATCATGCGACTCGGCACTGCCCGCCTCTCCCTGCGCCGCCTCCTCGCCGTGAAGTCCGACCACAAGGCCGTCCTCTCCTTCGTCCGGGACACGGACCGCTTCCCGCGCTACGCCGTCTAGGGTACGCACCACGACCCTCCCTCCCCGCTTCCCTTACCCTTTCTCTTACTTCTCTTCTTATTTCTCTATCTCCCTCTCTCATACATATTCTCTCATAACAACCTGCATCGACTTGACTAGACACCTCGACTTAGTACTTTACCTCCAACCTCCCTCATAGCGGCTCCCAAGATACACCATATTTACATACGCATTACCCTCCCCCCGCCGCTACACCTGCACGCTAGTTTACCATATATGTCTCATGTATAGTGCTACATGGGCCCCAAGGGGCCCGCGCGCACTCTAATGGAATTTGAATGAATGAATGAATGAATGAATGAATGGTTCTCCCATATCGCCCTAGCTTTTGAATTCGGTGGCATGTTGATAGCCGACTTGGGGGGAATAGACGTCGGGAGATAGAAGAGATTCCAAGAGACAGGAGACGAGCTGAAACCCCCAGCTTGCCAAAGAAATATGCGGCAACCTGATCTCCTGGCTAGCGAAGAAAAAAAAGATAAGACCAATCCAAAGTCAAGCGGGTAGTTGGTGGGTTGACTTCGGCTTCGAGCGGAATTGTGCTGGCTTGCAAGACGAAGCTAAGCCGAGAAATCACAAGGCCTGTGGAAAGGATCGAACGCCCCCCTTGGAGGCACCGAAATGAGCAGTACGTCAGATTGTGCCTTCAATACCTGGGCGAGCAGATACAGTGAAGAGTCACGTCGGCGGCAGTCACGAAGAATCGTTGAAGATTGGTTTGGGGGCTATTAGAGGCAGAATTTATGCACCTCCGCTACTGCTCAGAGTCGCAACGGTTTTTCGCGCATTGTCAGAACGAGGTTACGACTATACGGGTGGGAAGTGTAAAAGACTGGTGCCAGTGGCAGGCTTTGGACGTCGATATCTTGTGACGTTCGAGGAATTCAGCAGACCTGCGGGGTAACCGACTTAATCCCGAGAAGGTTCTAGATCTTTGATACCAGCTGGCAGTAGGGAGTCTGAAAAGAAGGGGCATCATGTTTGTGCATGTTGCCGATTTGATCACGGCTTGATCGCGGCATCGGATGAAGCTCTTAAGGTGCTCTCAAGTTCGTAAAATATATAGTTTGAACCATGGAACCACTCGTCCAGAGAACTTTCATAACACTGATATATTGCTAGAATTACAAAGCATATTCCCGACATTTTTTTCGCCTTACACGACTGCGTGAGGATTCCCATTCGGTTTGGCATTCTGCGGGGAATATGAATGAGGCAAGCCACGAGTTCAAATAATTCTTACGAGCAGGTCGAATCAACTGGCTTGAGCGAGAAGCGATAGAACTTTGATGTGGGTGTTCACCTTGACTTCACCCGTATTCGGATCCACGATGTCGTCGCAGAACGTAAGTTTCGCCTGAGGCCCAAACAAAAGAAGATGGCTAGATCCACCGAAGTGGAACATGCCCAGCTCATCGCCCCTATTCACCTGCTGCCCCGTCCGCACCGCCAACGCGCACGTCGAGACTTCTACCATTCCCACGCCGATGAAGCAAACCAAACCGACTTTCGGATTGTCGATGTAGATGATGGGCGCGAGTGGCCGCTTGAGTGAGCCAGGGCTGAGAGCGGATGATGGCGCCGTACGGCGAGCCAGGCTCAAGGTCGGGATCGTCCTCCTCGGCGCCGGCGTCGGGCAAAACGGCGTAATAGGTTCCCGGAACAACGACCCGCCTTCACGATTTTGCCAGCGACGGGACTGCGCCAGCGATGGTAGTCGGCGGGGCTGAGGAACGCCTGATAAGCGGTTCCACCGATGAAGTCCTTCGCAAAGCTGCCGCCAAAGGTTGTCGCGGTCGAGCATGTCATAGAGGGAGTATTTTCTGGCCCTTGAGCCAGAACTGATCATGCAGTTGGACGTCGCGCTGGATGTCGAACACGGTTGACTCGCAGGCGCTGACGATGATGCTGGCATCGATGGCGGGGGTCGTCCGAGGAAACCATGGGCCGGGCATCGGCGAGGATTTCTCGAGTAAAGAACTCGTCCCAAGAAGCGTATCCGCGGTTCGTCTGCTGTGGGTTCGGACAGACGTAGGTGGAGTTGAACTTGCCGCGATCATCATCCTCTAGCGCTGCGAGGCCCATTTCGCTGAACCAACCCCCGGCCGAATCAGTGAGTGTTTTGCTGGAGTCTGGGGTCCTGAGGTATGCGGCCCAGCTATTCAGCAAATCCTTCATTGCGATGTTGAAGGCGGGCCTGCGGAAAAGATCGTAAGCCGCTGCAGTGTTGCTCAGGAGATCGAAGATGATGTAGATGGGTACGCCGACAGGTTGTCCAATCGGATTTCCCTCGGTATCCACTGGAACAATGAAGCCTGGGGCTGGACGACAATGATATCCAGATGGTGGAGAAGCGACTCGAAGTCAGTGATCTAGAAGTAATAGGTGGGGAGTTATTGGCACAGAATTAGACGACCCAACCGTGTTGTTTGGAGACGCCGCCTGGAGGAAAATTTGGTTTAAACAAGTCGATCATTTTTGGCTCAGGATCCGATGGGTCATGTATGGCCCTTGCGAAGGCTGCGACAGCTGGGGTATGAGTTGAAGCCCTGGAGCGGCGACTGGAAACGTGGCTAGTAAGCTGGGAGAAGAAACTATCGTAGGCCGCGCTGCTGGAAGGCAGCCATCCCCCATAGTGAGTGAGGGTAGTCTTGCGATGTCTGAGCTTGAAGGGCGCCGTGAAGTTACCAGTCAGAAAGGTTGCAGGACGGCACACAGCAAGGGGAGTTACAGCGTTGGGGGCCACTGTCCGACATTCTAGGGTTGTCGAGATGCAGCTTCGCTTTGTGAGGAGTCGGCGCTTATATCCCGTCACTCTTCGCACATTCCGAGCAAGAAACTTCTATCGAAAAGACAGTCTACAGTATGTATTCTGAGCGACGGTCCCAGTTCAAGTTATTTCTGGCCTTTTGCACTTCGCTGGCGAATCACGATAGACTTGGAGCCACCAGCAGGCTTCTTGTCTGCACACCATCCCCTATCGGCAAGGGTTCAAGCGCACATCTATCCTGAATCTCTGGTTGAAACAGAGAAATTGTGTCTGACGGCGGAGCGAGCCAGTCCAAAGAACTCGAGACGAGACGCCTGTTGTAGACTTACTGAATTGAATTTCAACTGTGTCGTATTTGCCAACGTTGGTGAGGGGTCAGAACGCAATTGCCTTCTCGAAGCCGGGTGAGTGAAGCGGATGACTGAGGTGAGACCGCAGTGGCGAGCTCTGGCACAGGGTGCATGAATCGTTCTCCGGGAGACGCCCGTTCCATTTTTTGAACGCGCCGATGCGCTTCCAGAAGTCGGCGGGAGCAGAAGGCGGAAGTACCGACAGTTTGGAGAGCGGGACGCTTTGGATGCTCCCAGGTATCTGTGTGCACAGTTCCTCGAGTCTGGGCGCAAGATGCAAGAGTCGGACTTCAGATGGACCGATAATCAAAACACGAGTCTCGGGTTAACAATCAACGATTCAGAGAGAATGAATTCACTAGAATATCTGGATCCGTTACATATATAGACGGTTGTCGTTGCTGTATTCATGGTGGAACAGTCAGCGGAGCTCCAGGCGCCGAAGCACGTAAAGCCAGTATCCATGATTGGAGGCGCATGAGCGGTGTCAAGGAGGATGGACCTGCTGGTCCTGGGAATAAAGACACGGTGACGATCCATCTTCACGGTCTTGTTCCTCGCCAACAGAGGGATACTGAGCGACGCTCGCAACAGACACAGGAAAGGTGGTTCGCTGGAGTAATGGCCTGGCCGCTCGGCGGCCCAGGGGCGGAGAGAAAACCAAGGAAGCGCCGCTTGAGATTGGCGACGGCGGTAGGATGGACATGGTCGATGTTTCGTCATTGATCTGTGAAGGAAGTGAATGGAAATGCGTTCGTCGAGGCTGAACGTGTGCCACGTATCGTGGATAATTTCACAGCGGTTGATTGGTGGGGCCCACTGCGGCCTTCAGGGCAAGCCAACTTCCGAGAGGAGGGCCGAACCATGTATGGTTCCTCTAAACAAGGAAGGATAATTGGAGATTCTTCGTCGCCCGGGTATCGGGTGACTTAATAAAAGCAGGAATTGAGCGATGCGATCATTTGTACAGAGAGGCCGACAAGCGAGACACAGTCGGCGGAGTGGGATGGAGCGAAAGCTGAGAAGAATGCGTCCACCAGTGCTCCCGGACTCAAGGACGACGAATCCTGAAAGAGGTAAAATTTGAAATGCTGGAGAAGTCCCATCCCCGCCGGATAGATTCGGGGTGGCCCATACATCGCACCGAGTGGCGCCGCAACCGGTCGCGCCCTTCCCGGATCTCGGAATCGCAGCCTCAGGACATTCCGAGAGTGCTACTTCCATCCCACGCGTAGAAGGCATTGGCGAGATTTATTGCGGAAAACCTTTCGTTTCAGTTACGAGGATCGACATAAAAGTTGTGGAAGAGAGGCATTTGTTTATGCATGTTACTCGAGTGATCGATCACTGCGGCTGATCGCCGCACCCTTTTGGCACCCTTCGTGTTGAATCTGGTGAACCGAATCTATTGACCTGAGGCAGCGCTGGTTGTATTCAGGAGCTTCATTGGAAAGTTTGGATGTTGAGTTGAATGAAAAACGACTTACTTATTTCTAAGATTAGTTGAAGATTTGATGTATTACAGCGTTTGCCGGAAAAGGTTGGCTGCGCCATTTTTTCGAAAAAAAAAAAAAAAATTAATTGATTGCCGGATCGATATGCTATATAGAGGCGAAAAAGTGACGAAAAAGTTCATACCTGTCACTTCTCGTTGCCCTCATTCCACCCTGTTGGCATGCTCTGCCCTGCCTCAAGAAAGCTTTGCAACCTCACACCACAAGTGATACCTCCATGTAAATGCAGAATAATCATTGGGACAGTCCCAGGCACCCGCTTGTCGTGCAAAGTGAATATATATAGCGCATCGATCCGGGAATCAATTATTTATATATATATAAAATCGAAAAATGGCGCAGCCAACCTTTTCCGCACACGCTGTAAGATGGTCGTACTTATCTTAGGGATGCCATATCCAAATAGGCCGAACCTCATTCAGTGTCTAAAAAGCGGCTATACAGCCCTGGTTACACACATATATCCATCGCCCCGCGCGATTACGGTATCCGTGGTGCTCGGCTGCCGTGGTAAAATCCAGTGATCCAGAATCTGTGCTTGTTTCCTCTTGCTCGCGGTCCATTTTGCTGACTGGTTTTGCTAGCGGTATTGATTTCTTATTCTCGGCGACTGCTCAGTACCTCAGTTTCCAAAGGATGGCATTTACTCGGTCCAATTTAGATCGAAAAACCCACGGTTGCCCTGTGCCTTTAATTACAGGCTCGAAAACAGTTCAGCCAACCGCCGCTGCTGATAGATAGCTGATCGAGTGGTTTGGAACAAGTGCTCAACATCCAGCATGCCGCGGCAAGATGGGTATCAATGATCGCAGTTGGCCTCAGCAACCCGGCCCGGAGTCGCCGTTTTACTTTTTCCTCTCAGACGAGCACAAGAGCATAGCAGTGGCATAACCATGTTTTCTTTCATTCCTCCGAAACCTGGCCTGTATGCCCTCGAAATTATGCGGACTACGACCCATTGGGGACCATTGAGCGTCAGCCTGGCCAGTTGCCAGCATCACGCGGACCTTGTTCACCCATTATGCGCTTGCCACCAGAGCTGGTCCATCTCATCATCTCTTGCGTCGATTCTACCATGCTTGCTACCTGCAGCCTGGTATGTACGCTCTGGATGCCCCATGCGCGCGCCCGTATGTTTTCGGCGCCTGTCGATATCCGTGTCAAACGCCCATCGCTTCGGCCGCCTATTCGAGCCGCTCTCGTGTGCCACCTTTGGCTCACATGTGCGCGAAATCGAGCTGGACGGCTCCATAATTTGCGATTTTGGACGACCCAGGTTCTCCCCAAGTTCATCGTCGACTTTCCGCATCTAAACACCCTCACGCTCTTCGGGGCCCGTCCCTCCACCTCTACCCAGTGCTTTTCAGGTCATCACTCATCTGGAACTCAACTACAGTGCTCTCGCCCCACGAATAACGTGCACTATTTCCCCGGTAGCAGGATTCGTATCGATGTTCCCTCGCTTGGAAGTATTGAAACTGACTCAGGAGAATGGAGCCTACCCGGATTTCGGCGGCCTCTCTGAGCCTAGACAACCCACCACCACCACATCTACGCCGAGTAGATCTCGACAATGCGGTTTTTCTCCCAGTGGATTGCTTCGGCCAACCTATAAACCTCCAATTAGCGCTATCCGCTTTGGATATTTCGCGTTCGGAGTCATAAAGGCACTGGAGTCTCTTCGATGCCTCTCGACCCTCTCTTCAGTCGTTGGAGCTCATCATATCTGACCTGGACGTTGGAGGTATTATTTTTTTCTACTCTCCACTCAGCTCAAAATCGATTCTTCTTCGTCCAGCGTCCTTCCTGAAGCCCAACCGCCTGGATCCAACAACACAACTCTGCACACTGCGCATCCAAGCCGACTACTCGCAGGCAGCACACATCCTCCTCAAACTTTTCTCGTATATTGACACCTCCTGCCTCGCGGAAGTCTCGCTCGACTTCGCCATCCCCTACCTCGACAGCCCCCGACCCGTCCCTTCTCCCGTGGGGCGATTTGGACGCGGCGCTGGCGGCCCTCCCGAGCCTGCGCCGCCTCACAGTCGTCCCAAGTGCTCGTAGCCCGCAGGGCTGGCGCTCACGCATCAACCAGCGCATGCTGCTGCCGGACGCCGCGCATCGCATGCCGCTGTGTCATCGCGGCTTTCGGCGTTGGGAAGGGCTTCGGGGCGGCGGACCTAGATTCGCGGCCCGCCGAGTCGCGCGGCGGGCAAGCCGGCGGTGGCTGTCGGATCTACATGCGTTCTGACGGCGCACCTGGCCCGTGTCGAGTTTGAAGGTCGCTACCCCACAATGCCTTACTTATCCCGCGATTTTTGGATTCGGAGGTTCATACATGGCTCGACATTTACTTAAACGATATATTTATTGATACGTTCGAAGTACTCATTCGGAACATCAACTAACGGATATAAATTATGTTCCCTCTGAGGGTATGAAGCTTTTGTGAGATGGTCGAGGATACAAATTGAAACTGTCAATTAAATGGTAGACAATGCCCGCCATCATGCCGACTGTGATGTGATCTATGATCTGCACGTTCGATACCGGCAGTAATACCACACGGGACGGCGCTGATCCATCACCGCCTCGGTGAGATTCTTGAGAAATCACGAGTTGTCCATCTATCGCAGTAAAAATTTGAAGGTTGCCGAACTCGTGTCAACTCCACGGCCCCAAACCTCACCATACAGGGGGTCGCGGAAAAAAAGGTATCATTTTTTGAGCGATATGCAATACGCATCACCTGCCGCTGTACCGATAACTATCATGTCTTTAGTGGATTCCCAACACATTATAGTACCCATGTGTCCAAAATCCTCGGGTAGTTGAAGTATCAGCCCGTCAGTTCCGAGGATCTGAGAGCCCATCGCTGCAAGTCGGTAGAACTCTGGAATGTGCGGGGACTCTGAGCCGTCCTTGTAGTCTTGCCCAGTGGCCGCGTCAAATGCCCGGGAGACAATCGCCTGGTCAACAGCATACCGAAGAATAAAATACTTGTCTTCAATGGCGTACTGCATTGTTGGCCAATATATGTTACCTCCTTGGATATCATTTGCTTCGTCAGGACAATATTCCCCTTCATTGCCTCTCTGATGGTTTTTCAAGGCCAAGAACATTGTCCATCTGCCGCTCCGAAACGTAACCACATAATATGGCCATATGTGCCCATTGTTCGAAAAAGCTATCGCTCTGTATTCATGGCCAGGGTAGGCCAAGGGACCGAGCAAGTAGTCTCTGTTTGAAACACCCCACACAGTTAATGTGCTGTTCGTTATTGAAGCCAGTCTCAAACCGTCGGGTGAGAGTTTGATGGAAATAACTTCTTCCGAGTGTGTCAATGGTGCACCGTTCATCTGCCCGGTCCCTAGATCCCAGAAATAAATGCTGCCATCTGTAGATGCCGAAACGAGGATTTTATCATCCGGGGAGATCTCAAGTGCGACTATCTCGGCTTTGTGCCCTTTCAGCGGGGAAAATACAGCACTTCCGTCGGATGTGTTCCACACAATTATTGTTGTGTCTCTTGACCCAGATGCAAAGTATTTCTGGTTGTGGCTCAGTGCAATACACTCAATTTCAGCTGTGTGTCTTGGTTGAACTGAAAGTTGCCGATGCAGTTTGACTAGGCTCCAAATCCGAATCTGTGTATCCCTGGACCCGGAAATGATCTCTTGTCATCAGGAGAAAATGCAAGGGCCAAGATGGGACCATGATGCAGGCAAAGTGGTGGCATAACTTCCTTGCCTGTTTTGCAATCCAAAATTCTGATATTATTGTCGTATGAGCCGGTTGCAACACGATCCCCTTTGTGCGAAAAAGCGACTGCCATTACATTTCCGCCACCATTGTGGCAACAAGTGATGAGTGCTGCTCCAGTGGACACATCCCAGATCTTTGTGGTTCCATCTGCTGAGCCTGAAGCGATTTTGGAATCATCAGGTGAAAATGCGACAGCATGAACTCCACGCAAATGCCCACGGAAAGTCATCTGATGAACACCAGCCCAAGACCACATCTGAACTGTGCTGTCATCTGAGCCTGAGATGACCAGTGGTTGACTGTGGAGAATGCAAAAGCTGCTACTGCATTCTGGTGTGCAACTAGAAGTGGAGACAGTGGAAGTTGGGATTCTATGTCCCACACCTGAACACAGCCATCACAAAACCCGCAAATAATTGTGTGGTCATCCGGGGCCAGAGCAGCACAATACAGATAGTCCTTCCCCTGTACTGTACGGACAGTCAAGATAGAAGTGACCTTCCCAGTAGTCAAGTCAAGACACAAACTTCCCCTCGAACAAGTGCGTAGAAGAGTCGCATTCCATCTGAGCAAAGTTGGATGGACATTGTGCCATCTGTCAAATCATCTGGTGTGTGCAGGTGTTGTGAAGATTTCCATGCCAGTGAAAGTGTTCCACACCGTTAAAGGTGCCGTCACACATCCAGCAAGCGATGGGTACCTCAGATCGTGAAAGGGACAAGGACGAAAATTCCATAAAATAATCCAGTCAGAGTCCTCAGTGAAGGACTCCAGTCACCACAGAGGTATGCTGATGGAAATGTGGGCATCCTGTTCAGGTGGAAAAATTACAGGATAGAGGTGTTTTTCGGACAGAATGACAGAGCTGTTTGTGTATATGAGAGCAGGGATGTTTCAATGGTCATGGGAAAGGCCATGGAAAATCGCCAGGCCTCGTGAAGTAGGGTAGCAAATGGAGAATTCAATGTGGAGGCCTATGTACCCATGTTAAATGGTCAATATTCGAGGGAGGATAAGAGCAGGAATATATACCTCGTCTAGTTTGAATACCAATCTTGGAGTTGGTTGAGCCAAGTGATTGCACTCCTAGACTGACCCATAATACCAAGTGCCTCTAGCCAGTGCATCAAATGCTTGGAGAAAAATGTGTATATTGTATGAGCAAGTTCAGCAGTTGGCTTGACACTGCAGACATGATGGGGCCATGAATTGCAGGCATATACAACTGCATCAGACAGAGCACTGTGGGACTTCTGGAGATGCAGCAGTGGGGTCATGTTCCTGCTCAATCTGCTATTCAGACAGTTGATGCAGTATGCTGCCATTATTCTATGTTCTTCTTCTTTGTTGAGTGACCATGGAGCCCAGGATCACACCTTCTTGGATCTACCAGATAATCATGCACTGAAGGATGAATAGCATGTACCATGCCATTTTGGTCTGTCCTGATGATGCTTTGGAGCCGCGAAATCATTTCTGATGTCCGTATATGAGTCATTTCAAGAAGTTCACCAATGCACTCGAGAGATTGTGGGTTCTGCGAAAAAATGATGATGGACAATACACTGTGCATATCCTTGGCAAATTTTGCTTGATCCCAGTTGCCAGCAGCGTGTATTGCAATGGTATATAGATTATCCAGTGATTCCTCTTGCAGTTGGCGCTCCGACGGATTTGAAAGCAAAGTCTTGATATGCTCAGCCGGTTCATCCGCTTTGATGTATGCACATGCCACTGTGGCCCAGATAAAGAGTCCACAAGCATGCTTCACCAAAGAATCCACAGCCTCCATACCTGGCCATGTTGTGGGTAGATGGGGGGTGTTCTCTCCGGATATCATCCATCTGCGCAAAGATGAATCTATGAATGTCATCGTCGATGTCTGGAACCTCATGAGATCTAGGACCCGAAGATCTGGGACTTTGGAAAATGCCTGCTGGATTTGAGGATATTTGCGACTTGTGATCAAGATGCGCACAAATCTGGAAGTTGAGGGTAATCGGGAAAGAAGCTTCAGAAATGCCTCTTGATAATATCCTTGACCACCTTCATCCAGAGCGTCAATGATGATAACCACACGCTCATCATTCTTGACCTCATTAGGGGTTCAACCAGCAGTTCCTGGAATTGGACATGGATCGGCATGTTGTTGATGTGTGACCTTTTTCGCACACATCTGTGAATGCCATCCGCAATATCCTCTCGATGGCGGCTGAGCTGATAGGCAATGGTTCGTACCATGCGAGATGGTTCTGACCGCTCTTCAACATCTTGGTTGAAAAACACAAAACTGCCAGCCGGCCCATGCCCTCAAAGATATTGGCCATAGTCATTGCAATGGTGGTTTTTCCGCTACCCGGATGGGCATGCATCCAGAGGATTTTGTCCGGGGATGACAGCCCCCACTGGGTAATTTCTGAAACCACCTTGGTGCGAGTCCCGGGGAAGCAGACATCTCTGGTAGATGGAGGCACCATTTCCATGGACAATGGATTGAGCAGCTTGAACAATTGCTTGTCTTTTTGTGTCTTCAGCTACATGAAAACATGAGAAGTGACTCTTCTGCATGGTAGCTACTCAATAATCACCTAGGCCAAGTTCCAATTGGTCCTGAACCTTGCTAACATTCCAAGCCACACCGAGCGTCAAAGCCTGTGTCATCCGGATGTGCAGCTCGTTGAGCTCTTCCAGAGCTTTCCAGCACGATGTTTGTCATCGGAGATCAAGAGCATCGCTATAATACTGGATGAGAGAGAATCCCAATCATCTCGACAATATTTACCTGGACTAGCTTGCTCCCGGCTAGATAAAAACAGAATGCAGCGCTCAATACACGAGAGAATGTTGTTAACAAGATCGGGGAATTTCCCGATTGCCGTAATGTGTTGGGTAAGTTCAACAAATTCAAGAACAGTGTGGATTCGATGGATCAACTTTGTAAGATTCTTATTGGTGGCCACATGATCCTTGATGGTCTGGGCAAACTCCGAATCAGACTAAAATGTCTACATGACAAAAAAACAAAAAGAGCCTGTGCACCTGTGCGATACCTTTGGTCAGGAAATACACCGCATTGGCTATCGGGTTTAGCTTGCGCAATAGATCAAATAAATGTGAATCGTTGAATATATTTGGTTGATTATTACCTGCGCAATCCCGGATGTAAAGCGCGTCAGACACTCCAGTCGGTAGAGCACTCGTTGGAACAGTTCATCAGAATTCGGAGATCCAATGTCACTCAAATAGATATTTCCCAGTTGCGCTGATACACTGCCCACATCCAATTCGTGAATTCGAATTGAGAGGGTGAGCTGTGGAGACACAACAACTGGTTTAAACGGTTTCATCGCCAACACCACGACTGAGAAACGAAAGTTAATCAGCATCTAATGAGAACCTGGTCTGGTAGTGTCTTACACCCCTGGTTGTTGCCAGCCATTTTTAGCATCTCCTCAACTGTGGTCTTAGTAGTGCCCAGGAGCTTGCTCTTGCGAAGCCGACACCGTTCTGTGATTTCAAGTTCGACAGGGGCGGATAAAGTCAGAAGTAAACTTGACCAGCCAGTTCAGTTTCTCATGTGTTCCAGCACGAAGGAATATTGAGCACATACAAGGGGAATGTCTCATTCCACTGTGCTGTGCGAGAAACCGCGGTATCCAAGCGGTTCTTCTGGGCTGGGACTCGGATCGATGCAAACAACCGAGTGTTGCTGGGGACATCGGATGCTGCAACAACTGGAGTATTTGCGACCATGAGTAAACATCGATCCAAGGAAGTGGTAAAGCACGAACTGCAGAGCTGGACTCGTATTGTGTGGGCAGACATCAAAGACTTCAGAGTGGCCGTTTGTCGCAATGTCGAGGACTCGAGGAGAGAGTGGAGGAGATACAGCAGCTGTTCAGAGAGCTGATTCTTCTCACCTGGATACAGCATCGTCGGTCCGACCTGCCTGTGGGTGGTACCGAATCGCGAGGCCAGATGGCGGGGATATGGCGGCACAGGATCCAATAGCTGCTAAACGCTGAAGTATTCTTGTAAGGAGCTGATTCCGGCTGGGAACCGCGACAGGTTCGAAAACCACAGGGCCAACTTAGGCTCGCAGCGTTTCGATTCCGGTATGCTGTTATGTTTGCCTGGCGAAATTGGGGAGTAAAGTATATACCGACATCTCTCTTCAAGTTATGAAAGGCTCGGCGTCAAAGGTGAGAACATACCGCTCTTATATATACTTGCTGAGCGCTAAACAATGGAATGACACTGGCTGCGCCAGAATCGGCAGCTTTGTATACACAGCCGCTTCACACAGTACCAGGACCACTCGACCGGAAAGCCCGCAGGCCGTGGATGATGGATATCGCTGAAATAGTGTCAGACAGCTGGATTCGATCCAATGAGCCCTGCTGCCAGTGTATTGAGGTTTGTAGTAGTAGAGCAAAGGCGATAGAGCGGAGACCGGAAACACATGATCAATGTGTCCAAATCGAAATCTCGTTAAACATTCTGAACGCCCGGCAACAATCTGGCTAAAATAACTGTGATAAACGCAGACCACAGTAAGGGCTGTGTTTTCGCACGATGGTTCCTCTTACCTCGCCCTACCCCCTCCCCCCTCCCCCTCATTCCCCAAATCCATTATCGTTGCCAAGCTGAGACGACTAGGAAGTTGACCCTGCGGATCCAACCGGATCCAACATGGGTTCAGACCAATCTGCTCGCAATATTGACGTGGGGTCACCCAGACGATTTGCTTGCAGTTGGTCCTGTTCCTCAGTCTGGCAACCGGAGTCCGATGGCTCCGCTAGATTGCCTACTAAAAGGTGTGTTGTTATTAAATTTTTTACTATCCTTCCCCACGACACTTACCGTTCATATGTAGCATTATGAGCCACCAACGCCTCTCAGCTCGCTCCACCTTGCGGTTTTCTCCGCCTCGAGGTGCCACTCGGTCAAAGCATCCCAACCATTCAGCCCCTTTGAAAATCCACTCTCAGTACGTCCGCATGCCCATTAGCAGCTGATTCGCATTAGTACCCACCCACTGCTCATTCTGCTGCTGTGGAACGGGTGGCGCGTTTTCGATAATGCTCGGCGAGTCAGAACGCGGGAGGCGGCGTTACAATCAAGTCACACGCCGTGTCACAGTCTGCAGCACCGCAGACTTTTCTTTCTCGAGAGGTGAGCTATGAGCCAGTAATGGTGTGGCGGAAGTGGACTGACCAAATTTGCCCCCAGAATCAACTCCATGAACCAATCTTACCCGTATTCCTTCCCCGGAGGCCAGTATGCGCCAGTTGTGGCGCCGCCGCCACAGGCAAATGCCTTTGAAACGCATATACAGGAGGATTTGGGTCCGCATTAGGGGTACGGCTCTTTCGAGACCAGTGTGCACGCATATTTGTCGGCCCAGGGTGAGTGCGGTCGCCAGTCTCCATTCCTACAAATTTCGCCACGCGCTTCTCAGCAATTGTGCATAAAGATTGACCACACCTTACCAGATCGCATACAGTGCCATTTACGGCCGTCCGAGAGGGATACCCTTATCTATATCTCTTCTCCCTTGACCAGCTGGCGAAGCGGCAGCTGAATTCAAAGTATCGAAAGGTGAAGGTCGCGGATCGCGCATATTGCGTCGTTTACAAAGCAGGCTGGGGTGCAGGAGGCCAGCCATATGCTAGCTCGATCGAGGGTGCGTCGTTAATTTGGGAGTTTGAAAGCGGGATCGCTGACGATCCACAGAGGTCTTTGCCCTGGTCCAGCAGTAGCTCCACATAGACGAGCCGCCACCTGTACGACCACACTGTAATTACCATTCCTGAATGAACGAGACGCTGCATGTATACGTCAGGGGGCGCCGGCTTTGCGTCAGAGGCCGCTGCCGGCTTTGTGAGGTCTGAGTCCAGCTCTGGTTGCCCGAGCACCGAATCGTGGACGCAGTCGCCACATATGTACGCCACACAACGCCACATCCTCTAGAAAATTCACAAGAAATTCGGCGCGTTCAGTTCCTTTTGCATGTCCATCTGACAGATCTTGCGCAGCTTCAACCGCCTTCCCGCCCTCGTACACAAATCGCAAGGTCTTGGCCACACAAGCACAAGGTCTTTGCCACACAACTACATCTTCGCTGCGCCGGAGTTAAGTCGTATCCGCGGATATACCACGTGATCGCGAAGAACAGTTATTTTTGCAGACCAGACGAGAAATGAATAGGGGGACGATGATTGAGGAGCAGGCAGCACATTTGGGAACGTTTTCTGATAGACGGGGAGCACAAGGCATCAAAGGTAGAATGACGCTTTGTCTTGAGTGCAAGGAACGCGTAACGCGTCGACATGTGGGCGACAAGACCTGACCAAGCGCACGACTTGCCGAGGAGGGAGGACCACGAGTACGTGCGAGTTCAGTCGCGTGTCTATAAGCGATGTTGAAGTGCCCCGAGCAGCGTGCAATATCCCCAAGGGTAATGGTAGCGCTTTGTCGGAACGCGTTACAGGTCGACATGGCGTGCGACATAGCGTACGACATAGAGTACGACCTGCCAGGGAGGGAGAACCAAGAGAGATTATGCGTCTCGGTGGGCGTGTTTATATGCATTGTTCAAAGTTCCTGGAGCAGCGCGCAATATTCGCAATCTATTTCAAGCTCCGGGCCGATATCGTCGGTCGTGCGCATACCGCACCCAGATAGCCGGAACGGGAGAGCGGCTCAGCATCCCCGAGCATCTAGAAGTAGTCCACGCCCGCAACACGAGGTTCCAGACAGGCCACGGAATCGACCCTTTCGAGATAGAGGGGCCAGCGGCAGAGAATGGGTCTTGATTTTTGTGCACGCGGTTTGGAATTGTGATAAGAACAAGCTAAGAGGGAGCCAGTCATGACCCGAGCAGTATCGTATTCGTGCGATATCGCTCCTCGACGAGGCCCCCGCAACAACGAGCGCTCCGAAGAGCGAAGGGAGACGTCCACCTGGAGCAGGTCAGTGCTAACTTCGGAATGTCGGCGGCTTATATGGATGCTCAGCTAGGAGCCAGAGGAGCCTAGGAATAGTCCAGAACGCACCGACAATAGGGCCTGCACGATATATCGCCCCCAACGCATATCGAGAGCCTGTGGGGTACGGTACGGTCACCTCGGTGGCAAGCCGACACGCGGCAGCCAACTTAAAGTAGACAGATCGTCCGTCATGATACCCGAGGGCGAAAGCGACCAGGAAACGAGTGACCGAAGCTAGAGGCTAGATGTGGAGGAAGGTGAAAGCTCGGAGTAAAGGTGGGGGAGGTGCACACAAGCAAAGGGACAACGAGGGACAACGACAAACATCCGTCATCCTCCGCGCGTAGTAGCCTCATGCGGTAAATGCTGCGACAGTTCGTCCGAGAATTTATGTAAAGCTCCTCGGTTCCAGGCGATCTTCAGGTGCCAGAATCTTTTGTATCGAACTTCATCTGAATTTCGGAGTTATATGTCCGAGGGCGCCCGAGTCTCGAGAGACGGGATTGAGATACTCAAACGAGAATAGATAATGTGGCACACCTGGGCTGGCCACAGCCGCGACGGAAGATTGCGGGGTTGGGACACAGGCGACTGGTCACCAGCGTTAAATTACACCCACGGTGACCCACCGACCATCTGATCATTGGCAGGTTAACAGTTACCGCTATGTGGCCAATATAATTGGACTCGCACTTGAGCATTGCATAGCTCACAGAATTCGTTTTTGGTTCCGTGCCCCGGAGAATACATATGTAGGGCGTAGCGCCTGAAATATTAATGCTACCCTTACATGCACATGCCATGTCGTATTTTTTAGACGCGGCCAACGGAGACGGTCTGATCGACATTCGGTTCTCGACATTTACGACGCACATTGCATCCAGCCCTCGAAAGAAAATTAAACAATATTTGTCTGACTGGAATCAAACTCGAACTACGGGTGTGGCGGTGCACTCTGTTGATGTCTGCTTGCTTCTGAAACCCAACTGCAGCCAACTGCATTTGCCATTTTTGTGGACTCCGGTGTGGTCTGGTCGAGCTGCTCTATGAGCTCAATGGTCCCGCATAAAATTTAAAAAGCTCTGGTCTCGTGTCTGAATCGCGAGCGACGTCCGAGACGACATGCCTAGTAAATTGCGCTTCAGTTGGGGACCATTCCATCCTCCGATGGCTCACCCCCCCCTGGGCGACTACCCAACGAGGATGAACTCTGTGCCTCAACCGCAACCTCAGCCTGGCAACCCTGCATTCCCGACCGGTACTCAACATCGGTCCATCCAGTGCGTATGCCTCCGACCTTCGTGCCTTATCTCACCCCAAGCTCCGTTGTAGTTATGTAGGAGCCTGTTTGGTGCTTCGTCTCGAGGACGCCTGGCCCATCTGCAAGGCCCTTTGCCGCTCCTCCCCTCTATTGCCTTTTTTTTCGGCTGCTCTGAGCCTGACCACAACCGACACACACATCTCGACTCCAGCCGACCGGAGACTGGCCCGAGGAGAAGAAAGTCATAGGAGTGCACGTGTAGGTACGCCAGCGTGCTTCCTGCTTCATCCTCAAGACACCCATCGTATACATCGAGTACGCGGCAACTTTCTAGCCCGATGTTCTCTAACCCTAACCTTACTCATCGCTGCAGGCATGACTCGATGCGATGGTTTCGCCATGACCGGATGGCTTGCCAACGTCCCGAGCTCCAATCACCCCACAAGACGTCCGGAGGGTGAACCACCGGGAGTGTCTCGATCCTCGTTCTGCTGTATGAGGCTTCCACTTTGACCTACTCTCAGGCTGAAGACGGACGAGGAGCCCAGATACATATAGTCCCCACTACCCGCCCCCAGCCGCGACTCGGACCTCTAGCACTATTAAGCCACACCTCTATCAGGCCACACCTAGCGTAGCGGACGGCGGAAGGCCCACATACGTACGCCGCGCACAGCAGCACCGCTGCCCAATGGCGCGGGCTCGACATGCCCCGCGAGTCCGTCAAGTCAAATCTGTCCTACAGCGGCGGCGGCGTGCACAATGGCATAGCTCTCCGGATTCCGAAGCCGCAGGACCGGACATGCATGTAGCGCGTTTTCTGAGTGGGGTGTGGAGCGCGCAGATACATACCCACTATCGCTCATGGAACCCACCTTCGCCCATGGACCTCTGACGCCGCCTGGTGCGTGAGCGTGAGTCCTGCATCTATCGAGTCCATTCGTGCCCAGTGGCTGAGTAATCGATAGTCTGCATACTCAAGAGCTGCATGCGAAAAGGTCGCGTACGCGTCCCGCCGACTTACTTCGCCGACCGGGACCTGTGAAATCTTCCTTGCCGGGAGGGAGAGAAAGGCTCGTTTCCCCCTCCCTCTTCCTCCTTCCTTCCCACCACCGCTCCGCGACCTCAAATACTATCCCGCTTTACCGAACGGAGGTCCCGAAGCTGCGACGGGGCTGGATATATAGGGCACGCTGGATATACAGGGCACGGGCACGCTCGTTCGTCCGCGATCGCGATCGTCTTCAAGTCAGAACCGGACATAGGGTCGAGGCAGTGGGGAGTGGGGGGCGGGGTACAGATCCCAGACGGCTACGATTCCAAGTCCCAGTCGCAGGGGTATCATCTGCCCGCGGATGTATGGAGGACGCATCCGGCGCCGTGCGATCCGTCGTAAATGACGAGCCGAAGGACAAGACGCCAGATGCCATACTATACTGTAGTACACGGCGCGCGCATGCTCGAGGCCCGCGATACCACGGGTATACAGGATCGTATGTGCTACGTTCCCTTCCGATCCTTCACCCCGCTCACTTACATCTTCAAGCTCAGACTCAGCACAGCTACAACGCACGTATCCCTCTTCATCGCCTTGGATGAGGGAGCGCGAGTCGCCCATTCGGTCGCAGCGCAGTACTCGAGCGTGGCTTCGTCCTCGGCGCGCGCCTCCCACTCCCACCTCCCCTGCTCCGCTCCTCTTACCCCGCTCAGCGACCCGTCTCCTCGGTCGTGCATTCCGCTCCCCGTTCCTCCCTCCCAGCCACGGCACCCGCCCCGTTCCTCGTCCTACAGTCTTACAGCGTCGGGAGCGCGACATTGCCACGCCGTCCTCCGTCCTGCGTATCCGTAGCTCGCTCCGCGCACGTCGTGGAGCAATCTGCGGGGTCATGCGCTGGCGGGACGTCCTCGAGACCAGGCCTCGCGTGAGGCGCGATGGACTCCCTCGGGAGCAGGCCGATATAGCACGGCAAGGTGTAGTAGTCGCCGGGGCGCGAAAGGGAGACAGGAGCTGCTCGATGCGGCGGGGCCGATGTCTCCAGGTGAAGGTGTGGTGTTGGCGGAGGTTGGAACGTCGAGCGGATCTGTCGCCCGCCTAACGAGTCGCGAGCCTCACCGACGCACCGCGCCTGCATCACCCGCAGGCACCCATCTCGACGAGTTTCGCGCGCATCACCCGGACGAATACGTAGGCGTTTACCTGCACAGTCCCGGATGTAAAGCGCGCCAAGCGCTCCGGTCGTTGAAGCACTTGTCGAAAAAGCTCATCATGCCAACGAGCCTGCGATTTCCCAGCTGCGCTAGCGCTGATACACTGGCGGGGACATGGAGACCGGTTCATGCCGGCTCATCACCAGCACCGCGAATGGGGAACCTGATCAGACTTCAATGAGGACGCCGTACATCGAGTTACTACTACATCCCGGCAGAAAGTCGCAGAACTGGGCAGTGTCCGATGGCGGCATGTGGCGGCAGAGCACGCCATTGTGAATATTCAGTCACTCGAAATTGCTGGAACATCAGAGTTGATAAGCGGGAGCAGGGTGTGGAAGACAGTCGTCAGACGAACGCGCTCCTCAGCCCCCTCCTCGCTCGCGAGCTGCTCAGGTGGGAGGCAAAAGCAAGCCTGAGATGCGGAGCTGGCAGATTTGTATCAGATCGGCACAGCCACATGCTGGTGCTTGCCCTCTCCACGCGACAGCATCTCAAGAATCCTACTTTCGCGTCTTTTCTGAGCGTTGATACGCGTCTTTTGTGCGCGATTACATTTGTAGGCACTCATATTGAGGGGAAATAGCCCCTATCTGCTTCTTCTGCCCGTTTCGACATCCGCCTCGCGGATCTTGGTTGGACCCTACGTGTACCTCGACACGGTTGTGAATCGACATTTTGGGAGCTCTCAACACCCCTGATATCTCGTTGGTTGATTGGTTTAACGACTGTGTTCGTGCAATTTCTCTTTCACGCCATGTCGCGTCTGTGCGAAACTCCGAGTCCACACCTACGTTTGTCTCTGACTCTCGCAAGCTGTCTCTCGGACTTTGTTAACGTTCTCAACTAGCACAGGTACGATCTCGTTGAACAAATTCCAGTCGAATTATAAGGCTGCATTTGCTTCCCCACGTACGAAGGATCATACAATGCCGCCCGACTCCTGAGTCCTCCTGGGGTGTTCTTATGATTAGGCATCAGGTCAACCCTGTACCTTTATCCCATCTGCTACCAGTTGTAAATATTTATTGGAATTGCCGCATGAGAATGGAGCCCACGTCGGGTTCTGCAGCCGCTCTAAGCCTCCATATATATGCCCACATCTCGACAATTCGGTCTTTCTCTGTTGGATTACTTCAGCCACCCATAAGCCTTAGCGCTATGATAGCTATCCGCTTCGATGTCCCTCGACCTCTCTTGAGTCGTTGGAGCTCATTCTATCTGATCTGGACGTTGGAGGTATCTTTCCCCCTTACTTTCCGTCCCTTGGCTCAAAATCAATTCTTCTTCATTGCTGATGCACAACCACCGGCACAGCTCTGCACCCCTTCGTATCCAAGCCGACCACTTGAATTCACAAGGCGACACTTAGTCTAGTCTACTTGCCATGTTAGCTTGAATGCAACCAAACTTTGAACATACGCAGAGACCCAAGTCAGACGTCAATAGTTGATTCTGAATGCATTGTCAAGTCCAGTCTGGTTCCTGAAGTTCGAAAAATCGAAGGAAAGGAATGAGCTGCTTGTTGTTTTCAAATCACTGGGCCGTTTTGAGCGTTCCGTCTTACCGAAACCCTGATTCAACTCCTTGTCATTTGGATTCGGTAATTATTACCAAGTTCTTGGCCAAATGTCGGTAATCCGTTACTAACATTTCTGAGTGAACCCCATTTGAACGTATCGGTTGTCTCTGTAGATCGGGGTAGGGTATATAGAGGCTGGCACTCAGACAAAAGAACAAGAAACACATCTCACCAAATCATTCGAAATGTCCGCATACAAGTCTTTCGCTGTCGTTGGAGGCGGGACGGTGGGTTTGCCCATCGTCAACGCTCTCTCTGCCAAGTGGCAAGAATGTTCCAGTTATTTTATTGTCGCGGCCTGGCGCCGCCGCCAAAACTTTGCCGTTCAGCGTTCAGGTCGTCCACGTTGACTTCGGGGACGCGGCAGCAGTCGCTGCGGTGTTCAAGGAGCACAAGGTCGACGTTGTACTCTCGACCATCACTACGCTGGCGTCTGGGACACAGAAACCACTGGTGGACGCCGCGAAGCTCGCAGCAGTCAAACTGTTTGTGCCCTCCGAGTATGGACCCCCGACCGATGGTTACACAGAGACGGAGGGTCCCCTTGGAGCGAAGAGTGCGCTTGCAGGTTAGAATACTTCTCATTCATATCCCATTTGAAATTCACCTTTCGGCCAGCGTACTTGAAATCCGTCAACCTGCCTTCAACCAGAATTCATGTCGGTTCAGAGTATCCGCTATATTCTCCCAGAGCACTGAATGTGTTTGCAGACCGGAACCTTCATTGAGTTTATCCCGTGGCTCGTTGACTATGGAAACGGTGGTAAAATCAAGGTCGTCGGCAAGGGCGAGACACCAGTTTCTTTTACCTCCATCACAGACATTGCTGGTGTGCGCATAGTCGATTTTGGGCCCTGTAATTGTTTTTAACGGCGGAAAACCAGGTTTTGTCGCACACATCCTCACAACCGCTTCTCCCTCTGAGCTGGAGGACCGCATCTTGCGGCTGGAGGGCGCACGGTCCACCTTGAACGGCCTTTCCCCGCTATTCGGGACCTCTGTCGAGCACGTCGACCGTTTGACGGGGGAGACGGGTGAATTCCAGACTGCGTTGCAGATTTCCATGGACGCGGGTGCAGGAAGTACGGGCTGGGATGGACTGAAGAAAGTTGAAGGAACGGGAAGTAGTGCGGCGGGCAGTGCGAATGCGTTGTGGCCGGGTCACCAGTGGCTGAGCATCCAGGACGTGCACAAGCTCTGATTCTTGTACATATTCTTTACAGCTGAATGCAATATTCTAGGCCGTTTCGTTCTCGTCAATTGTGGAGCTGTGGCAGCGTGTGAAGGCTGGCTATTGCGGGCGGCAGTAAACGGCAGTTTGCAAGCTGATGTGCCATCAGGCTTTATTGAGGATATACAAAACAAGTCCCGCACATCCATGGAAGAGCAAGATACATCGAGAACAAACACGATACATCGCGTAAATGTATCGTGTTTGAAGTCAAGGATGACACTTGCCTCATTGACCATGTATCGTTGGTCGCAAAGGGCGTGTTGCGACATCAGTCAAAAAAGGGGAAAGGCAAGCAAGGTACGCCTTTGCGCTCTCTCTTTTCTGTGTTTTTCGTAACCATTTTCCAGTGGGTTGAACACAGCGGTTTCGCAAATCGGCTTCTTGGCCAGGCTTGAACACAATATCATTTTTTGTCAAGTTAATACTTATTGAATGTTCGTTCTGATCCTCAATACTTGCGCGATGGATTGCTTTGACCCCTGTGTGACTGCCCGATGACGTACGCCTCGCTAAAATATACCGACTTTGTGTCTTTCTTGCCGGTGATGACATCATAAACTGTCAAACCGGGCTTACTTACCCTGCTTACGGATTCGGCTCCTTGTCACACAATGTATCGTGTTTGTGAATGGGATGATACATTCTCAGCGGATGTATCGTGTTTGACCAAATGTATCGTGCATTGCTAGGAATGTATCGTGTTTGGAATGTATGGGGCGGGACTAGTTTTGTTAATCCCGGGCTTTATGTGACACAACCGGGATTCCCCGGTTGTTCCCCGGCTCCAACTGTGCCACGGATCGAAATGGCCTAGAATATTGCATTCAGCTGTAATCCATGTAGACCTTCCAAAGCGGAGAGAATTCACACTCCGACAGGGGGTGTGACGCGTGACCCAAAGTTCATTTCGACCTTCGACAGACACGCCGCGGGGACCGTGACACAGATGAAAATTGCGAAACCCCGCCGAATTGCTGCCGCGGCGACTGTAAGTTCGTTGTTAAGTATTGGAAACACACTGCAAATCAAGAACTGATTTTTACACCCAAGGTTTTACATGTTCAATTTTGGCTCAGAAGTTGTTTACCGAGGTAGTTTCGGGAGGAAATTGTGTTGAGTAGCACGCTTAGACCGCCGTGACCAGTGACTAAGTTCAAATTTCGTCCCGACAGGCAGGGTGCGTGACCCGTGACCGACGAATTGAAAAATCTTACAGTATTCTATTCAAAAATCTGTCCTTCGTCATGGGGTTGAGTCGTCTAGCAAAACACTCGGAAGATTAGTGGAAGAGAGCGGCTATTTCCGTGGTGGAGTCAACATTGCAAAAAACAATGGAGACCCATTCACGGCAATAACTTGCTGCCAATGTTGTGGCCCCGTAGAGTTGAGCTCTTCGGGTTTTGTATTAGAATAATGGGTGTGCACACGGAGAATTTTTTCTTGTATCGCAATCTAGGGGTCGTGGTGGGGGAGGGGAGGGCACACACATATATTATAGTGATGCAGGTCTGCACCCGCATCACTATGATAATGGTACATAGGTATTATTGAGAAAGCTTGTATTGGGGAGCATAAGAGAAAAAATTCTATAAACGGGAGAGAAAAAAGAGAAGGAGATCTAGAGGAAGGTGGTAGAGTTGGGGAGCAAAGTGACGAATTCTATGGAGGAAAGAGAAGAATTATCGGGTGGTAGGTGGAGAACTGGATAGTTTGTTTGAACATAGGCAATTCGGGGGTGGCCAAGTCTAGGCCCGCAGAACTCCGAGAGCCACCAGCGCATTCTTTGCCGCTTTTTCTCTGGCAGACCCGCTGGATCCCCCGATACCACGGCCGTATTCGATATTATTCACTGAGGACGTGATCAGAAGAAAGTGCCGACACGAGACATGAGCTTGAAGCAGGGGATATGGGATGGAAGTACAGCCATAATCACTCACAGTAAACGGCGGATATCCATCGCGGTCTGTGCTGGGATCCACTCCACGACGCTTCATACGAGACAACATATCCCCACCGTTGCGCCACGTTATTCAAATCAGTTCTATAGTGTTCTGCTTTTGATGCCTTAGTATGGAATCCGTCGGGAGAGATTCCCAAGAAGACGTACGAGACATTGGTACAAATGGTGGCGGATACTGAGGAGAAGGCGAAGACAATGGGTGGTGAATGAAGCCATGGTAAGTTCGACTGCCAATTTATATGTGAAGCAGTATATCGATGGACGTACCCCCGTCCGGGCGGCTGAGGTTAGAGAGCAGATTCATTGCTACGGACCTAACTAACAGCTTGGGGAAAGCCATAGTCTGGAGGTAAGTCCCGAGTCATCGTGACGGATCGAATATTTCGAGAGAGATCCCTTAATTGAGGACAGCACTTATGTTATTGTTTTAGAAACGGATGCAGAGAACTGTATAAAGATATCTGAGGAAATGTTTAATTCGGCAAAAAGGTGCAGTATGTGAGCACTGGATACTACAGCTCACCGCAGACCGTTACTTTCCTCTCTTTCAACCACCTCCTTTTTCGCTATGTCATGGGGCAGATTGGGGATTTACAGATGGAGAACGGATAAGTATGCAGTAGTTCCTCTGCCCAGAATCCGCGGAAATCAGATAGTCCTGAGATAATTGGGCGGCGGACTTGGAGCTGTGTGATACAGCGCGTTTGTCTGCGCAAGAAAGAGTCCAGATACCTCCAAGGGAATGGCATTCGAGTGAAATGAGGAAGTGCCACCGCGGAATGGAGTCCACGATGTGGAAATTCAACCCAATGTGCACATCCGTACGTACATGTGCGTGGTTCAAAAATGAAGAGTGGTGATAAACCTTGTTCCGACAAAGAGTCAATCAAGTTATCAACAGATAGGCGCGCACCAGACCACGATATACCTGGGCATTTCACCGTCGGCGTGAGCGTCTAGGGTGTTGTTGAACAAGTTATAGCGTCACAGCAAGCAGAGCTTGATACCGGGCATCTTGAGCAACACGACGGAATCAGATGTGGAATAAATCGGGTCGGGCGTCAGTATCGCGGGTCGCGCCCGGTAAACGAAATACCGCATGTACACAGCTGCAGTTGAACAAAATCTCCGAGATGGCCGAATCTCAACCCGGCGATTGAAATGAGTTGACCCTAGCTAAACATTTCAGGGCAGCAATGGAGTTTGGGGTCAACACCACGAGTGGAGGGCAGTGAGCTATTTCGGCCGGCCTTCCTCGAATTGAGTCGACCATTAGTGGGAATCTATAGCCGATCGGTGTCGCAGCGGTCCAGTTGAACCAGAAAACGATATCTGCGAGATGCCCGAATCTCAACCGCCGGATTGAAACCAGCAAAATATTTCGACACCATAATGCCTTGCAGACGGAGAAAATAACGAATGAAGGCGGTCACCGGTTTTGATCGGGCTGTTTTTCCTTTTGACATCTAGGGTTGCTTCCCGGTGTACAGCGACTCGCGGAATGACTCGCAATAAAAAAATGTCGGCAATATGGTGAGCGCAGTAATACAATCGCAGAACGGAGAAAAACAGCAACACATCGGTGTGTTGAGATGAGCTCTGTAGCTTGGGAGATAAAAAACGGCCGTTCTGGATGGGCTAGCCGGAAGGAGTGGAGCGCAGCCAGACGGCTGGACGACATCGGTACAGACAAATCCCATTGTGGTATTTGGTCGTTGTACAGCGCGCTTGGAATGAAATGCAAGGCCGCAGAATCTTTCGGCCGAAATGTCCGTAATAAGATGGGCTGTTATCGGAGCAAAAAAAGGAGTTGTTGCGACTTGCTCTATTGCACCCCTTTGAAACAAAATAATCTTGCTCCGTGGACACGAAAGAAGACGCAGTTCTTGAAAAGACAGGCCGTGCGGCGGAGGGAGTGAAGCGACACGGGCCGCAGCATTGGGGAAGAAAAGAAAAGAAGACAAGAGCAACGGAGTTAGAGACCTCGAACATACGGAGCTCCAGCCTCATTGTGATAGGAGCTGCACAGTAATCGCAGGAATAGACAGAGAATTGCCGAGGAATGTTTTTCGGAGGAGGCAGGAGGCAACATTGAAGAACCGGGTCCGAGACAGCTCGATGGGGCTCGAAAGTTCAACTCGATTGTGATACGCGATAGTATGCAGTAGTTGAAGAACGCTAGTAAGACTGAGCCAGGAGGCTGTCACCTGCTCACGATCCGTGAATGGTGAATGGATGGAGTCCATATTTTTGTAAATGAGCTGTTAACGCGTGAATCGGAATATAATGTTTCTCAAAAATTGTATGGTAACACTACCATGTGAATATACCACCAATCAAGCATTCACCGAATTCACCGCAACCCGCGGACTTGTACCCCCAAGTGCAACAATTCACCCCATGCACCGGAATTCGCCGATTCACCTCGTGAACCAGCATCCACCGATCCACCGATTCGCCCGTCAGCTGTTCACACTATTCACCCGGATACACCCAGCTCACCAATTCACCGCATTCACCCAACTGAACCCCAAAATTCACCCGTGTTAACCCGACCAAAGAGTTCACGAGCTCACCCAGACCTTTCCCCCATGACCCATTCTTCCGCGCTGAAGATATGCCACCCAATACATTTGCCACCAGGAAGTTTTGGATGACACAACTCCGGTGGCAGGACAGAATTGCCACCGATAAAGAACTCAGCCGGGGGTGAGCAAATAGGCCTGATAGTTAGCGAGGATGTAGCACCAATTTTTTAGCCACAGGACGGAAACAAGGGGCTGGCATGACCTGGCGACTTAAGTAACGTGGTGGTTGCGTGGTGGTGAAGCAATGAGCACAGCCACTGATTGACACTGGTCGATCATTTTGATCTTGATCAGCGTGCGAAAGACTTCTTGCCTCTTGCCATCTTTGTTCCCCTGCTCATCGAACCCTCCGAGTGTTTCAGGCTCTGTATCTACGACTACGGACCGGACCACATAACTGCCACTGCGGTGGCCGGAAGACTGTGGTGACCCTTTAGCACAGTGCCCGCCTGCCTGCCACGTATACCATCCCCGACCCGTCAAGGCTTCCAGCAGGAAATCGCTGCCAATTAGCGCTCGGTTGATGTTAAAGCAGTTTCAAGACAGGTACGTACTTTTTCTTGGTGGGAATCTAATTGAGTTATCAAAACAGGGAGAGGCATTACAGCCGATAGTCGATCCGAGCTGTTCCGTAGTGGCACCGGGTGTACGTGAGCACAAGGGCAGCGTCTGGTACGTGTTTTCTGGTGATGGTCTCAGAGGCGAATCCGGTATGTAATTGCTTTTTTTTTGTTGTTTGCACGACCGTAACCCGCAGTGAACCACCTTGACTTGAGATTGGAACGTGTGACGCTGGTCATTACAGAACTTCTGTTAACCCGGCGAATAAATGAATCGAGTTGCCGCCTATTGGCGCGGTGAATCTGTGCATGCGGGCTCACGCGTGAATCGGTGAGCGGGTTAACACGGTGAACGGTCGATTCGGTAAATGCGGGTTAATAAGCCGATTGGTGAATGGGAGTTCACATGGTGAATGCAAGTCAATGATTGGGGTTGGCGGTATGGGTCGGATGAACTGTGGTGAATATGGTGAAACAGCCTGTATTCATGTAGTCGTACAAATGTATTGAAATATTGTATTTTATTCATTGGTTAACAGTTCATTCACAGAATTAGGGACTCCATCCATCCACCATTCACCGAACCTGAGCTGGATTTATCAGGAGGACCAAGGGTGCCACAGCAGCTGCGAATTTAAATTTCAGCCAGCACCTACTGCTAAACATGTAAAAAGTGGTCCCTGACTCACTTCACGCGAGCAGGTTGCGGTGTGGACTCACCGTACTACAATGATAGTAGTGGCCAGTGCTTGCTTCAGGAGTCAGAGGATAATGATTCAGGGAATGAATCTATCTGCAACTCTGAAGAGTGCAAGGACGAGTTGCAGTGCAAGGATACGGGATGCTTTTGTTGGACTGAACAAGTCAGCAAAGTTCATTATTGCACTGTGACCGTAAAATTTGCAAGTATTCCTGTTGCCCCGCATATTCATAATGTGCGGTGCCTGGGGATCGATGTTACGGTTGTTCATGGATATTTTGGAGGTGGGCACGGTCATGGGGAAGTTTCCGTTCATGATAGACACTGTCCGGGGTCGAGGTTATTTGCATGGATGGATGTGTTCATGAGCTCAGAGCATTGTACGCGCACGGGGGTGCATTAACACTGTCGGTCCGTCCTCATCCCATCGTTGCACCCGCTGCAGGAATCATCATATCCTCATCACCACCATCCCATATGCATATTTTGAATAAATTACTGACTGGTTTATCGAGTCCGTATAAAGTAACTTTCGCAAACTAACTTGTGCTGTACACCACCAACCCAGATGGATATTGGGCAGATGTCTTTGGCATATATTAAATTGATGATTAGCTGTTACATCAGGTTGATATTGAAGTCGAGTCTGAATGATGTTCGGTGAGGGCAGTCAAGGAGATGTTTATTCTCCTTCAGTCTGATATTGGCCTCAACGCATTCTGATATCTATCCTCAAACATTGATACAATGTTTAACCCAGATCGGGAAAAATAATACTCACCAGGAATTGCTGTTCCTACCCCCGGATCACTGGCCCGATATACCGTCATAACAGCTTCGCTTCACAGGATCTGTCTTGGGCCGCATTGGCCTGTCCCTCGATTTGGGAAGTACGAGCTTACATTTTGGCTCAGTCCCTTCAACTCCGCCCGACGGTCTTGAAAATGACGCAAAGCTCAGGTTACCTCCTATGCATTTGCGTCATTCACTTGGGCCTAACTGTCTCACCGCCACTCGGATGTGAAAGGGGCATGGGAGCCACTTCTGTCACACCGTTTTCAAATCACCACATCCCATGCCGGACGGATTGGAGACGCTGCTGAAATAGTTCTATTAATATTACAAGTCTAAACGGTTGGGCGCCCTTCTTTGGCGAGTCCTTTGGCGCCGGGCTCCTGTATTCACCTCAACCTGCTGGTTCTCATCCTCAGAGTCCTCTGAGTCATCAACCACCCGCCTCCGCTTGCGACTGCTCTGCTGAGGCACGACAACTTCCTCCTCGAAGTCACCCGTGCCCTGCTCATCCTCATCCTCTTCATCCTCTGCATTTGGATCTTCTGCTCGCTGAGCCGCCGCTTCAGCCTCTGCCGCTTCACGCTTCTTTGCTTCAGCTCGTTCCCTTTTCTTTGCAGCCGCCTGTTGTTGCTTTGTGGTTCTAGTAGCTTGGGCTTTCAACGACGCCTGCTTGTGGAATTCAACGCGATCCCGGATGATTGGTGAGAGCTCGGTGAAATGCCGAGGGAGCGCCCGGCAGACTCGAACGAAATTGTGGAACGCGGATAGATTGAGGACAAAATGATCGTCATCGGTATGTTTGATCAATTGGGTTTCCCGGCCGGTGGCCTCTCGTTCTTGAAACTCCCGTGCGCTGAGAGTCGGTTGACAGTCCCCCATGCGGCAATCATGCTGGACAGAGCACAAATGCTGCAGGGAGATTGTATCCAGGACGAGGTACGAGGCTATACCTTGCTCTGTGATCTCGGATCCATGCGGGCGCCGCAAGACAGGCCAGCCGAAGTCGACATGGGGTGCGGAAGTGAGAATAAATCGTTCAATGGTCACCAGTGAGCGCGGGCCGATTAAAAGCTCGTGAACTCTTCCGATGATTGTCTTCCCACCAGAATCACGGCAAAAAACCCACGAACCAAGAGGAGCGTTGTCTCCGCTATCTGTGCTGGCAGAGGAGCCCTTTTTCCACTGGCTATCGGGCACAGGTGCATTGTTCTCGGTCCAAAATCTTGACGCCAAAGTCTCTTCCCATCTGACAACGGGGTTCTTGCCAGCAGCTTGGGGTTTGATCTTTCCGGGATCAATCTCTGCATGCGGCACCCATCCCAGATGACGCTGGAACACTGGATCCGCCTGCAGAACCTTCTGTACGGTGCCACCAGCCTGTATCCACTGCTTCGAGGTATGATCTTTCCAATATCCACCACATAAAACGTGTTTGACCTGGTCCATTGCGGGGAACTTTAGAGATATATCCCGACTTGGCGCCAATCGGTTGCTGTAAATGGAGCAGAGACGGAATACTCCGTTATACGCCTCGTAAATCTCGGTCGCGAACCGAATGCTTGGTCCGAATCGTCGGATGTCATCCGGTAAGTGCGCAAGGAGATGTAGCTTGATTTTTACCAGAATGCGCAAGGGATCAACAGCGTCGAAGGCATCAAGAAGATTTGCCACCGCAATCTTCAACTGGGCAATGTACTCGTCCATATTATCGATTTCTGGTACCCACAGGCGAGCTCCAAGATCACCGGCGGCTTTAATCAACGCAAACTGCTCCGGGGTGCATATTTTGTGCACATGGAATATAAGGGTTTGCGTTAACGTCTTGAAATGGTTTCCAATCAGGTTGTTTCGATATTGGATCATGTATCCGGCCCGCAGCGGAGGTACGGTGAGTCCGCCAATGTCGGTTGACTGCAATCGAATGGCCAGCAAGTGTCGATCCGTGTCGGACCACTGACTTGTATTGAGAATGTGCCAGATATATTTCACGACACCCAGCAGAATGGTGTGAAGAAATTCGACCGGTGTATCTTGTGATGGGTCGAGACCGGTGATGTCGAGCAGCGGATTAAATTTGTCGCCTGGTTGCTGATCCAGCCAAATCTGAAGCTCGGATGCGATGTCATCTTTCGTGCGTCGCGGCGACTCAAGACGCAGAGCGGTCACTTTTTTGAGAAGCGCCTCAATCCAATGCTGAGTGATTTTATCCTTCGTTCCTGTACTCCGCTGAAGGTCCTCGATTCCCTTCTTATCGCCATGTCGGGCCATTCGAAGTTGCTTTTCAAGGTTGTCGCGGATTTCTGCAACGTTCCGAGCGGCTCCAGCAAGATGGCATTCGTGGTAAAGCTTCTCCGTTTCTTTCTCCTTCTTTGAGCCGCCCCAATGACACTTTCGGCAAGGATGATTCGCGTTCCCTCCCATATGAGACGCCTCTTCGGATCGTTGAGGATTATCCCCAGTCAATCCAGGTGTGCGTATGATAAATCAACACTTTCTTTTTGTTGCGGCATTGAAGCACTTGACAGGCGCTGTCTCCGTGCTCTTCACGTGGTCGCGGAATGTCGCAAATTGTTCAGCCGACGATGCATGGGGTGAGGTCGAAATAAAATGGATGTGGAATTCCTGCTGAAGCAAGCGTCCAGGGAGACAACCATTTCCGGCGCACATGTTCATGTGCTTGTTATATTGTTTTGACCGGTTTCCAGAAACGTCATCAGCCCACGGGGAGACCATGATCACGAATAGGTCCTCGTCCTCCTCGACAAGCTCGCGCATCGAATTGGGCATTGGTGGGACATCGCAGGCATCCACCCAGCTCAACTCGTTGCCAAACATGGCACGAATACCGTCAAAGTCCTCGTGAAGATCGAGAGCTTTGACAGTTTGCTCAAAACCGTCTTCCAGCTTCCAGCGACCGTCTCCAGTTCGAGTGACAAATGAAACATCGGCTGTAAGTTCACCGTTTCGAACGATCCAGGTGTGTGGAATGACAAATCTCCCGTCAAGCAGCTGTGCGATTTCCTCGATCCAAAAGCGTTTGTTTCCCCGGGAATACATCGGGGTGAGCTGGGAAGGTGTATATTCCATCCATCGCTCAGCCTGGAACGTTTCAGAAATCGGACCGGTGGTTTCCTCGGGATAAAAGTGCAGGTGCGGAGCAACAAGGGGGTTTGCCATGTCGGCGGCAAGAGTATCTCGGATATCGTTCATATAGAAGATGTTTCCGAGGTGAGAAGTTGATTTCTTTGGTTTGTTGCCGCAGCTTAACTGCAATGTTTTCTGGATCTTTCGAAAGCTTTTCAGGGATGGCACGTTTGCCACACCGAGTTTTGTCGCAAAATGAAGAATGAGGGAAATCTGGTCGCCGGTGAATCAACAGCGAGGTAAGTTGTCCATGATATCGAGGAGCATAATCTGATATGATACATGAGCTCAAAGAATTTCTCGACGATTCAGAAAACACTTACGGTTTTATTGGGATAGGGAAAATATTCGTCATTTTCCACAAGCTCAGAATCGAAACAATGAATATCGCCGTCATCGTCTTCCTCACCAATCTTTGGCAGTTCATCTGCGATGAATTGGTCCTCAACTCCGGCTCCCAAATGGGTCTCCTGGTAAGCATCTTCAAGCATTCGTTCAAACTCCTGCTGAAGGAGCAAACGAGTCGCCTCAGGTCCCAACACTTCGGGCTCCGGCGCTTCACCCAACTCCTCCATCAGGTGCGCAAGATTCACAGGAGTTAAGCCAGTATCCATGTTTTTTTTTTTTTTAAGTCAATTTTATTTCCCCCTCACCGCGTACAGTATGTTAGGGACCCCTCTTGCACCGTAAATATCTGGGCTAATGTGCTGGTTCTGCTCTATACTGTGAGTTCGGCATAACTAGGAGTCATAGACTCGAAGCGGGGGAAGTCCCGCAAGCACGGCCCAAAGGCGCGCTGAAAGCTAGGGTATTAATGCGGGTAAGTAAGAATCAAAAATTATAAGGGGTTAAATATCGGAGGATGGGGTGCCACTGTGTGGTCTCCTGACATAGGGTGTGACTTTGCATTTGGCTCCATAAAAACAGGCCCCATTTTCGACGAGCCATTGTGCATCTGTCTCCGCAGAGAGGGCTACTCGCACAGCAAATGATCGCCGGCTTTTGAGGTTCTCTGGTCGACAAAGGATAGAGAAGGCTTTGATTGCCCCAACAAATGCACCGGCATAGTCGAGATATGGGGCCATGCTCTCGATGGTATAAGACTCCGGTCCGCTGTCAGGGGGCATTGGGACACCGTGGATGACAACTGAGTGCCAGGCATCATCTCGTTCGAATGGAGGGCATTTATATTTCCCGGGCAGGCCGAGGAGTGGGCGAATAGCCATCCATATATCTCGCCTCCGCTGCTGGAGGTACAGCGCAGTACACGTGGTTGACGGGAACAGCACCAGGTTTCCGTGTTGGGTCCACCGGACTCCATACAGATATGGCAGTTCGACCTTGCCATCGATCTGCAGTGCTTTATCGACGGCATTAAAGAGTGTCCTCCGGATCTGGCTGGACAGGTCGGTTGGCGGGGTTTAGATCAAAGCGAATAACAACTCGTCGTCCTCGTGCAGACGCCACGGAAGGCGATGGAGGTCGTGACTCCGAAAGCGGTGATCGTTTGCGTGTGTTAGGCTCAGGCGAGGTCGGTGATGGGGAGCGATGGGGATCGGCAATCGTGGCATACGTGGCGGGTGCGGGCATTGGGGTTGGGGTAGAGCCATGGTCGGGGTGTGGAATAGGACCGGTAGTAGGAGTCGGGGTATGGGTATGGGGGTGTCCTGCAATGAGATGGTTGAGGGCCTGAGTCACCTGCACAGTGTGTAATGTGAACGGCGGGGGTAGGAGTGCAGTACGTCGCATTTATCAATGTCAAAGTCGCTAGTGCAGAGTCGAGGAGAGACTCCAAGTGTCGGTAGTGGATGGCGAGTTGGTCTGTAGTCGTGGCGAAGCCGATCCCACCGACAGTGGAGGTCGTGGGCGGCGGGACGGCCGTGGGCGCGTTCTGATGGTGGTGGTGCGAATCAAAGATCATCCCCCCAGTATCCATGTTGATGTCATCCTCCGGCTGAGGAAACATCTGCGCCATGTGTGAAGGTCCCGATGGATTCATTTCAGGAAATTCTTGATTCTCAAAAGCGTTATACGCTTCGGAGAGTCGTTCATGCTCTTCGGCATCTCTGCGAGCTTTCTGTGTCTCACTGTCGTACGCGGCAACGTGTGTGGGAGTTCCAAGGTGGGCTTTGAGATTTTTTCGAGAGAACCAGCCTCCAACACCAATTTTTCCGACTCTAGCGCAGATAAGGCATCAAATCTTATCTCCTTCATGCTGGAGATGCACGTCCATTTCTGATTTTCATTAATTCAGGTATTGGAACTCTCAAATCACAAATATTCGCATACCTGGAGGAGGATTCCATCGGGCTGGTGCCATGAAGATTTCGAGGTGGCATGCAACAGACAAGACCAACAATGCAAGGCCAAGCGATTGAAGCGACTCAAAGCGCGCCCTCTATTTCCTTTTGTGGAATTCGGTGGCAGGAGGATATAAAAGTGGCGGCACCCGTGTAAGTCATCCTTGTCTCTTATCCACCGAACTTCATGTCCACTCAGAGCATCCTTCAACGCGCGCGCGCCCGCCAAGCCCAGGAAGCTGAACGAGCCCTGGAGACTCCACACCCAGCCACCCCATCCGTCTTGCCCTCTGAATCCGAACCGGCTTCAAGTCCCAATCCATTTGCCACCGCCTTTCCTTCTACGCTCTCTCTGGGCCTGAATAATCAAGCCACCCGACTCAGTCAGCTTCGGAACTTCGGGGAAAAGGCTCTGAAGAAGGTTAAGCTGGACACAGACAGCGAGGCTGAGTTCCGGACGTACATTGAGGTCACTCCCATTTCATACATCACTGAAATCCCTCTAATTTCCCCGACTCTCAGACGTCCAACCCGGACGAGCAGAACGCAATGCAGTTCCTGCACACATTGAAGGTCGAAAGTCTGCTCAACAACTCGCTTCAAGCCCATATTTCGACGTGGAAATCATCGCCAGCTCTATTGGTATGTCATGCCACCACAACTTGCTTTTATTTTTATACTGAGTTTCTGTTTCACAGAGGACGATGCGGAAGTTCATTTGGGCTATGCTATTGCTTCCCAACGTTGCTTACTACGCCGGTACCAACGAAAACACAATCATCGTTTGTCGTCGCTATTGTCCCATTTATATTCACTCACACATTCGATTTAGCAAGCAATGCGTAATAGCAATATTCCTGACCTCCCCCCTGTCGATAGCATTGAGTGCGAGGGGTTAGTGAAGGACGTGGCCCGCGAGTACAGTGTTCAACGCTCAACATTCAAGAAAAAGGTCAGTTTACAGGTGTCTTGAAAATTCGAATCTCACAGCAAGCGCACAGATTTCCGACACTCTCCCTGATAAGAAGGTGGATATTGCGACCCTTAGCACTGCTCTGGTGGCACATTCGGAGCATGTCAATGCAACGCTTGGTCTGCGTTTCAGAGTTGCTTTAGTTGTGTGTACCTTCTTTCCATCTTCTTCTCTGGACCGCCTCTAACCACCCGGCAGCGCCTTCTCTGTACTCGTGGCTACACCAACGCAGAATTCTGGCCAAAGGTCGACGAGGAGCTCGCCAATCTACGTGCGGGATCAGGAGACCTTGTTACGTGCGTGATCGCTCTTTCTTACCCTCTGCTTCATTAAATCTGCTCATTCGCTTCTCAGTGCGTTGCAGATTATTTACGAGGACGATGGCCAAACTCACGGTGATCCAACCAAATCTAAGCACAAAACCGGCGATGGCGTTGGACAAGGTAGCCCGTCGTGGTTACGCAACCTCAGCTCCCTCGTTCCGCACATTCAGCGCTTCTCGTGGCGACAAGGCACGAAGCGCAAGCGCCCAGCGGACTTCGACATGCCCACGAATGACGACGATTCCGAGACGCCTGGAGCCCAGCCTGATGACGATAACGAGGATCCCGAGGCTGCGGGTGGGAATACGACGGATTGATTAGCGTAGCATCGTCTTCTGTCCACAGATGAACAAATTTAATATCTTCTATTTGCTGCAATCTTGTTATGATTGAGATCGGTGCAAGCTGGGAACGACGTGAAATAGAATTCAGCGCGGTTATCATTCAATACAAAGAATTATTTGTAACAAGCATCCAGTGAATGAGTTTTCGACTGAAATCTGGACACGGTATGAGGTTTGCCTTGCAGAAGCTTGATGTCCACCTCAGAACATCAATCTGAGGGCGGGCGTCAGACAGAAGTCAGACTGATTGGCTGGCACAGTCCATATTTGACATCAGTGTTGAGGTGACTCAATGTCATGCATTTACATCGGCTGACCTCTTATCCTGACCTCAGTTTGAGGTCAGCTTTTCTTGGTGGTGTACTTGCCCCTTTCGGCATATCTGTCGAAAGTTAACTTGGGTTCCCACGCATGGCGCCAAATTAACTTGTGCTGGCCACCTACTTCCTGTGTTTGCATCGGGGCTTCTGGTGTCTGCCTTCGCACCTTCTCTTGATAACTTTGACCTTTACTTCCATTTTTGACTGGAATGGTCCCTCGGACCCATTGCTATATCTATGTAGCAGGTGATTTATTCAACGACTCGGTCACTCGGACTTAGTGCCTAGAGTTAACCATGGCCAGTCTATCAACTGATTCCGAAGTCATCTAAAGGTGCAGGCATGGGTATACAACACATCTATTCCCAGTGTATTGCAAGGTTTTGTGCAGGCGGCGAGTACAATAATGTCTCAACCCACCATTTTACAGGCTACTAAGAGATGGTGAATTGCTCGGATTTGATACAGATTCTACAGCGGCGAATTTATATCTCTCTTGACTCCAATGATCTGTGTACAGAGTGATGGTGTCCGTCAAATCGATTACTTACCACAAAGACTTGAGAGTCGTCAAACAGAAAGAGACTGATGCGTGCGCCGCACAAATATCGAGTCGAGGGTTATTCAATCTATAGCTGTGAAGGCTAACCTTGCAATTTACACTGCGACAGGCAGAACAACGAGGAATACTGAACTCATGTTTCAGGTGCCTCACGACGGCTCGTTATAATCTGGCAGCATGTGCGGCATAATGTTTCAATGAGCCAAACCGCAACTCACATTGGAGTGGATTGTGGGTAAGTTGGGCTTTTACTACTTATACGAGCGGTTCAAGTTAACTCATGTTACTTGACGCTAACTTGAGCTAACTTGCCGCTAGCTCGCCGCTAACTTGCCGCTAGCTCGCCGCTAACTTGCCCGCCAAGTTAGATCAAGCAAACATGGCCAAAGTAACTTGGGCCATCAGATGCACCAAGTTCGCAGTACGGTCCAAGTTAAAAACATGTTAGGCAAAAAGAATCACTCGGGCTGTGTTAGAGCGTCCATAACGAGTTGAATCGTATACAGAAGGACTGTTTGGAAATTATATAATCGTCCAGAGTGCCCTAGCCCCCGTTGCGCGCCGTGTGCTTCATCGTGTACCAACCCTGACTTGAACACAAGGCGCCAAACGATCCTCTTCGCCGCTCTCTTCCTCTTTGTAATCACCCACTCGCTTTCTCTTCAACCCCTTGGGCTCAATGATCGCAACGGTACCTTGTTTGCGGTCCCACAACATTTGTTTCCTGCGCTGAGTCCACATCCATCGGGTTACAATGCGGAGCCTCGCACAGTGGGCTGGAGTGGGTTGATTCATCTGGCTTCGGTCCCTCTGGCTTGTTAGCCTCCCATTGGTAATCGTTCCCCTGGAGGTCATATGCACCAGCGAGCAAGAAGCTTGCAGGAGTGCGTGCAGCTGCGGCTTTGCGGATTACGGTCATGATTTTACAACCGCTTGCGGGGGGGGGGGGGAGGGGAGGGGGGTAATTTTCATTCCAAAGAAGGGTTCGGGAACCTGCAAAACGGTCTCAGGTATCGTCAAATGCTGTGAGAACTTTGGAAGCTTGATGCGCTGGGAAGTTCACACGGAATGTACACCAGGGCGTATATACGTACTTAATTCAAAACGTCATCGATCGGGCATTAACTTGGATCCAAGCTTGCATGCGCACATTTGGTCACTGAAGCGACCGCCCTTTTCGCATGACACGCCATTTTTTGCTTTTTGCATTTATATTCAAGGCCATATCAGAAAGGAGTCCGTATAAAGTAACTTTCGCAAACTAACTTGTGCTGTACTTGCCCCTTTCGGCATATCTGCCGAAAGTTAACTTGGGTTCCCACGCATGGCGCCAAATTAACTTGTGCTGGCCACCTACTTCCTATGTTTGCGTCGGGGCTTCTGGTGTCTGCCTTGGCACCTTCTCTTGATAACTTTGACCTTTTACTTCCATTTTTGACTGGAATGGTCCCTCGGACCCATTGCTATATCTATGTAGCTGGTGATTTATTCAACGACTCGGTCGCCCGGACTTAGTGCGTAGAGTTGACCATGGCCAGTCTATCAACTGGTTCTGAAGTCATCTAAAAGTGCAAGTATGGGTATACAACATGTTTATTCCCAGTGTATTGCAAGGTTTTGTGCAGGCGGCGAGTACAATGATGTCAGTGTCCCAAAAACCCTGATCTGCTCAAAACGACGCGAAAGCGGTGATAACCCGTTATAAGCATCATAAGCAAATGGCTACTTATAACAGACAAAAATCGCCATTTTACCGGTTATAAGCAGCATGCTCAGTAAATCTACAAGTCCCCGAAAGGTACTACAGTTATCTTAGAACCACCTTTGAAAAGTGTCTGTTGGCTTATGACTGCTTATGAGTCTTTATAGTCACCTTATTTGGCTTATAACGGCTGCTAAACACCGCAAGCGGTCTCAAACCATTATAAGCAAATCGACATTTTGGGACAATTCTCAACCAACCATTTTACAGGCTACTAAGAGATGGTGAATTGCTCGGATTTGATACAGATTCTACAGCGATGAATTTATATCTCTCTCGACTCCGATGATCTGCGTACAGAGTGATGGTGTCTGTCAAATCGATTACTTACCGCAAAGACTTGAGAGCCGTCAAACGAAAGAGACTGATGCGTGCGACGCAGAAATATCGAGGGTTATTCAATTTATAGCTGTGAAGGCTAACCTTGCAATTTACACTGTGACAGGCAGAACAACGAGGAATAATGAACTCATGTTTCAAGTGCTTCACGACGGCCCGTTATAATCTGGCAGCATGTGCGGCATAATGTTTCACTGAGCCAAACTGCAACTCACATTGCAGTGGATTGTGGGTAAGTTGGGCTTTTACTACTTATACGAGCGGTACTTCAAGCTAACTCATGTTACTTGACGCTAACTTGAGCTAACTTGCCGCTAACTTGCCCGCCAAGTTAGATCAAGCAAACATGGCCAAAGTAACTTGGGCCATCAAATGCACCAAGTTCGCAGTACGGTCCAAGTTAAAAACATGTTAGGCAGAAAAAGACACTCGGGCTGTGTTAGAGCGTCCATAACGAGTTGAATTGTGTACAGAAGGAGTGTTTGGAAATTATATAATCCTTCAGAGTGCCCTAGCCCCCGTTGCACGCCTTGTGCTTCGTCGTGTACCAGCCCTGATTTGAACACCAGGCGCCAAACGATCCTCTTCGCCGCTCTCCTCCTCTTTGTAATCACCCACTCGCTTTCTCTTCAACCCCTTGGGCTCGATGATCGCGACGGTTGTTACGGTCCCACAACATTTGTTTCTTGCCCTGAGTCCACATCCATCGGGTCACAATGCGGAACCTCGCACAGTGGGCTGGAGTGGGTCGATTCATTTGGCTTCGGTCCCTCTGGCTTGTTAGCCTCCCATTGTTATCGTTGCCCTGGAGATCATATGCACCAGTGAGCAAGAAGCTTGCAGGAATGCGTGCAGCTGCGGCTTTGCGGATTACGGTCTTGATTTTACACCACTTGCGGAGGGTAATTTCCGTTCCAAAGAAGGGTTCGGGAACCTGCAAAACGGTCTCAGGTATCGTCAATGCTGTGAGAACTTTGGAAGCTCGATGCGCTGGGAAGTTCACACGGAATGTACACCAGGGCGTATGTACATACTTTATTCAAAACGTCTTGGATCCAAGCTTGCATGCGCACATTTGGTCCCTGAAGCGACCGCCCTTTTCGCATCACACACCATTTTTTACTTTTTGCATTATATTCAAGGCCATATCAGGCCATCACAAGGCATAGAACACTCCCACACAAGGTATTGGCGGTAACATGCAACTAACTTGGCCTAACATTGCTGTACTGGTTCTTACTGGAATGTGCGGAACTGCTACTGTACTTGTACTTGTACTGTACTGTACTTGGCAAAACTAACTTGCCCTGCCACTGACGAACCTACCGACCGCTCAAGCGCGAGCTGAACCACAAAATAATAGGGATCAAAGCAAGAGAGGGCGGGAGGAATATCAAAGAACGAGTTTTCAACAAGCCGAGGTGCCGTGACAAGTCACCGCGCGGCCAACTGAAGAAGCGGAGGTACGGGGTACGAGAGCGGGGGGCGTAGGCGTGGTCCGGAGGCGAATACGAGGGCGTAGACGAGAGCGAGGGCGCGAGTATTTCGAGCAGTTGACTTGGGGGCAAACCGAAGTGTATTTTGTGAAAAGAATCCTAAGTATTTATACAGTTTACGGAGATGGATGAATGGAGCATAGATAAATAAATGGAATGCTTATCGGTGCCAAGGAAGACAGCGAGGACACGGGGCCGGTAAAATGAACAATGTGATGTGCAGATATATGGAAAATGGTTGAGATATGGAGGTTTGGCGAGTACCGGGATTGTTGCGGGAGTATAAAATACAAGGAATGATCAGACATGTGGTTTGAGACCATGCGATCGTTGCCAGATGGAAAAGGCGCGTGGTACGGACGTGCGGGGCGAAGAGACGCGTCGAATAACCGAAAGTACAATAACGTCGGCAGCGCGATGGTTGACGCGGACGCTGTTGCCGGGCCGATGGTGATCCGATGGGCGCTTGTGGGCGTTTAGCGTGTTGGCCTGCGCGTCACCACAAGTACAGTAAAGTTAGTTTGCGCAGGCCAAGTTAGTTTGCGCAAGTTACTTTGTTAGCCATCCTGGTTTATTCTATCCAAGGAATTCTTGGCCATCCCTGTGCCGGTCGGTGTACCGGTCGGGCCATCCCCGCAACCGGCACGGGGACTTTTTGACCACGGCGGCGACAGAGGAGAGAGAATATTAATATTAATGCGATCGCAGGAGCCCTTCTCCAAAAAAAAAAAAAAAAAAAAGAAGAAAGGGCGGACGTCGGCCGATCGGTCGTGCGAAATTCTCGGCCAATTTTTGCTCTTTGAGTTTTTTTTTTCATTCAGAAATCCACTCGTTCTCGCGGATCGAAAGTATGGGCAGACCAATTGGGACATGAGATGAGAGGTAATGTACATACACATGTATATTTAAATGCAGAAGGACAGATTCAGTCGGAGGTAAAGGGGAAAAAAAGGAAAAGGTAGGTAGGTAAAGAAACAAGGCGAAATTGGAAGGAGAATGCGCGCCGTCGCTCGGGATAAGGGAGGAAGTTGCGGACAAGCCGCTGGTGGAATCCGTAGGGGAGCGGTGCGCGACTGGGGCGGGGGGTCGAGAGACGCACTCCTGCGCTCCGATACGTCTTGCGAATCCCGGGCGCAGTCGATGCGAGCTCCGAGTCGGGCTAGGCTGCGTGTCATACACGCTGCCGACTCACGGCGCCACCGTCGCGCTAAGTGCGGTAGTGACTGTCGAAGGGGGTGCGCGGCAAAGGCGGCGTGGGCGATTGAAAACGGCTGCTCCAGGTATTGGGAAAGCCGGAGGTAGTCGGGTCGGATTGGGGACGCGACTACAGGGGCGCACGTCGTGCATCGCAGGCGGTACTTCGTCGAAGAGGGCGAGGGCAATGCGGGAAGGGACGACTGCGGCGTATGCAATCGGGAATGGAGGTCATCGGTGGCTGGGCACTGCGGGTGGTGGTGTATGTCGTGCTGGGGATACGTCCGGGAACGCCTGTCAGGTGGTGAGAGGGGGACCGCGCGGAAGATGGTCGCCGGGCGTGGGGAGGAGACGAAGAGGCGCGTGACGCAGGTCGCTGGGGGCGCGTCGTGGTGGTGCGTGCAGGCGGAGGCTTCGAGCTGCGGGGGTATTGCACAGAAGTTACTTATGGCACGGGAGAAGGTGAGGACTAGGTCGTGCGGGATGGGGGACAAGCACTGCAGGTGCTGCGCATCCGGGAGGTCATGCACAGGGTAGCGACGAGCGGGAGGTGGATAGGGTAATGGAAAGACGGTCGAGGGGTGAGAGGAGGCGACGGGGACGACGTGGGCGACGAGGGACGCCGACGTCGACGCTATGCATGGGGTCGACGGTCCGCGTCGTGTATGGTGTGCGTGCAGGCGTGTCGTAGCGTGGGTGGTCGTAGTCCGGGGTGGGGAACGCTGTGGCAGGTAGGCGCGGTGACTTGGACATCACCGCAGTCGCGTAGCACGGCAGGTGGGCTGCCATCGGCGTCGCAGCAACTCACGCGGGGTGGTGCGGCGTCTGGGGCGGGCGAGGGGCATGGCAGTCGTGCGGCGAGGCGCGAGCAGCGTGATGATGGCATGCAGGCTTCACTTGCGCAGCGACGGATGCTGGTAGTCGCGAGAGATGTCGTGTGCGAAGTTGGAGGGAGGCGGGGACGGGCGGTGGGCGAGGCTGCACGAGGGGCGATCTAGACCATTGTTGCGGACATAGAACGACGTTTTCAGGCGGAAGAGGACACGGACTAAGGAGCGCGGGGCAGAATGACTGCAAGGAGGGTTAGTATAACGCAAGGAAAAGGACGGAAGGCGAAGAGGAAGGAGGGGAAAGAGAGGATAGGTGGTGGCCGTTCTGCTCATGTAGTAGCAGCTGTTATTCGACAGCGTAGTGTAAGGCGTGGCAAAGGCGAGGGCATCAAATCTGCAAAATGGAGGTTGTTAATTGGTGCTCAGTGGGTCAGGGCAGAGAATGGGGAGGGACAGACCTTGGAGAAGGAAGGGTAAGAGAGATGGAGCAGACGGAGGAAGGAATCAGGCGAGAAGACGAAGCATCGGTGACTGGGCGGAGTCTTTGAGTCGGCAAATAGGCATAGATGGGGCTTAGTCTTGAAGTAGAAGTAGGCAGTAAAGTGTAGTGTAGTAGCGGAGTGCAGCGCTCGGGGGCGAGCGCAGCGGTCGCAGGAGACGGGAATACATGTCCATGTGGCTGAGCTAGATTTGATCGGAGTGAGATTTGCCGTAGTGTAGAGTCCGGAGCGCCGGTATCGATGGTCCGTGCCTTTACAGCACCTTGCAGTCACATAGGTGCGGCATGGACGTCTGACATATAAGATCGACTTCCTGGCCTTCAAGCCTCTCGACCTTTCCCCTCGTAATCATGTCCGAGTTGAAAACAGTGTGAGTATCCCGAACCTCCTGTCAAGACTGCTGATTCAATCCATGTCCATTAATTAGCATCCAGCTTCAGAGTAAGCACCTGTCTATGTTGATGCCGCTAAATCATACTCAGTCATTCTCGCAGGTATCCGTGTCACTTCCTTGATTATCCCCCACGATTATCTTCCGGGCGAAATGAAAATGTTTGCCCAGCTCATCATTGAGGGAAATATTTTCCTGCAAACCTTGCCGGTGGCACCGGGCAGGATAAAATGAGTTGGGAACTTTGGTTTGGGTGTACATGTGAGTGTGTGATGGCTTTGCAAAAGACACTGAGGATTCACCGGGCCTCACTTCTTCTCAGCCCACCCCATGCTCCATCCTGCGTTAGAGTGAAACTGAGGGAACACGACTTCTTGGCTACATTGAAATCGGGCGAAGCAAAGTTCTTGGATCTGTCGAATCGAATAGGTGTAGTAGGTAGCTTCCCCATCGTCTGAAAATCATCACTGAAGAATACAATTCAGCCCTCCAGCTCGAGTTCAATAAAGTGAATCTCGATGGCCCGTCTCTCAAATTCAGTACTGGTTTCACAGTTTCCGAGTTGCCGTACCAGGAGGTTCTCATTAGCATGGCAGAAAATACAAGTAAGATTCCCTACATATTGTCAGACCACTGCCTGAGTCATCCACAGTTGCCTCTGTCAAGGGGCGTGAAATTGGAAGTGAGCTGCAGAAGTTGTATAAAGACTCCAGAGAGAGCGAATTTTCTATGGATGCCCTGCAGCTTTGGGTGATGCACGAGAGGATTCTCCTGTGCCACCAAAGCAATGACAACAGGGCTCGGCTGCTGAATATACTCAAGGATATTCTTTCACAGTGTTACCAGGTATCCGGGACTGTAGATACTCTGAACCAGGCAGTCTCTGCATACAATGATGCAGTGCAGAATGACCCAGGGTCTTTCATCTATCTTGCAGATCTTGGAATGTCCTTGCTATGTCGCTTTGAGCGGCTTGGTGATCTCAGCGACATCAACAAGTGTCTCTTGATGTTTGAGGATGCTGTCCAGCTCACTCCAGATGGCCACCCTGACAAGCCTGGGATGTTGAACAACCTTGGGAATTCGCTTTTGGGTCGCTTTGAGCGGCTTGGTGATCTCAGCGACATCAACAAGTCTGTTTTGATGTTTGAGGATGCTGTTGCTCTCACTCCAGATGGCCACCCAGACAAGCCTTCATGGCAGAATAACCATGGGAAATCACTCATCAGGTGTTTTGAGTAGCTCCATGATCCCAAAGACTCTCAACAGCTGCTACTTCACTACAATTCAGTGGCATGCTCAGCAACAGGCCCTGCCAGCATACAATTTGATGCAGCCAAAAGGTGGGCAAAACATGCCCATATTCACCACCCATCATCCATACTTTACGCATATACTACTGCCATTGACCTTCTGCCTGAATTGGCATGGCTGGGGCTGTCTATACCCGATCGATATCATCACCTCTCACAGGCAGGCCAAGTTGTGAGAGATGCTGCTTCAGCTGCAATTTCAGTGCACGACTACCAGAAGGCAGTGGAGTGGCTTGAACAGGGTCGTTCAGTTATCTGGGGTCAGCTTCTCAATCTGCGCACACCAGTAGATGAACTGAGGGAGAACCATCCTGGCCTTGCTAATCGGCTTGTCTCTCTCTCTACACCGCCATTTCAATTCATTATTTTCAAACATTTCTCGAAAATATGTAACAGATAATCCCGCAGATATCCTAGGAATATCTCAGCAACATTTCTCCAATATTTTTGACTCAATATGCTAGGAATTTTTCAAAAATGTCCAGGCAACATTCCACAAAATATTCAGAAACAGTGACTATTTTTATCCATGCGCTCTGTCTTGAGCTGCAGTGGCCTTATCCTCCCTGTCCTGTTTGTTTCTCTCAACTTTGTGGCTTAACCCCTGGCCTGTGCCTGCGTCCGCTTTTAGGGCCCTGTTTCCTGCAATTTGGCCGGAAACTCGGAGTGTTTGGCCTCGTGATCAAGGAAATATGGCTTTGGCTTTGTCAGATGGCGAGGAAGCGTCTCCCTGATGAGATGAGCATTGTGAAGAGCGTGCAGGTTAATGTGGAAGCGTGAATCATCGGAATGTGCTTTCATCTTCCGGGTGATCTTTGATGCCTGTCGTTCCTGATTTCCTCCAGTAATGTCCACCAAGGGGCAGGAAAAATGCGGACAGTCATGCTGTACATTGAATTTGAACAAAATATCCTATATTCAAATGAGAATCAACTGGGCTTTTCAGATGTCTCACGGTACCTTGGGTTGTACAGAATAGTTCTTGGTAGTATGAATCAAGAGCGGCATGTCGAGACGTTCGTCATTTGAATTCGAGATGTCAAAGTGTTCGACAATGACGACTGCACCGGACTCCAGAATAGAGCTTTCGGGAACCAAGATCTTCGCAATACGCCCTGCAATGGTCTGGAGAGTGAATATGTTAGAGGTTAAACCTTCTGAGATCTCTGTAAATATATGTACCTCTACACCCTCTGTGAAAAAAAACCCATGAATTGACAAAACACAGGTCCTCTGAACATGCAACTGTGTGTTTGCAGTCATTCCAAATCGTCTCGGACAGTTGTGGAAGGCCCTCAATTATCTTTTCCTTCCATTGCGGACCTAGGATGGTGTTCCACACACCAGATTTTCGTTTTGCCTTTGAAAGTCTCTTAACGGACCCTAATAATTCTTTATCAACACATTTCTCATTGGAGGAGGAATTAAAAGGTTACCCGGCTTCAGTAGATCCGGTGGTGTTCACCCGAGACGGCGTTGAAGTTGCTTAAGGTTGTCGAGGGGCAAGTCTTGATTGATTTCGGTTGACAGATGTCAAGTCACGAGTCACAAGACTGTGACTCTTCATGTCGGTGGTGGCGAGTCGTCTCAATCTCCTCTCCTAGACTTTCCCAGATCCTGCAACGAATGGATGGGAGGATTGTGTAAAAATATATGTATAGATTTGAGTAGCTAGATATTTTATTCAACCACCTCGCCCTCCTCATTGTCGTCATCGAAATTCTTGGTGTCATCGCCTGGGTACTGCTGCCGGTAATAATCATTCCAGTTATGATTCTTCATGTGAGCCGGGACTAAAGAGCCTCGCACATATGGGGCTCCATAGTTCATGGTGCTGGTCGCAACCACCAGATAGGGTAGATCAGTGACTAAGAGAAGGAGTCAGTTAGAACCGGATGAAGTAGAAATGATGCATGCACTCGGGGATGGCAGACACATATTGAAATCTCTCAAGCGTGTCTTGTGGAGGAACCAGACCTGTACAATGGCATCACCAAATTTTTCCGAGGCGGTCTCGGACTGCATGCAGAGATGTGCAAGGAGCGCGTCGCATTCCTGGCAATGGGCGACGTCCAATGGAATGCTCGTTCGGATGGCTGAATATATTCTTCATGGGTGGCAGTCAATGCAGCCTCCCGCCTCTTCCAGAACGCGGCAAGGTCGGCTTGCATGTCGGCATGCGTTTTTGGATGGGAAGCAGACATCATGCCCAGTGGGACGGTCCGCATGGATGGCACTGGAGAGTATTTTTATTCAGATTGGACGGTGGGCCATGGGGGGAGTACATACCGTTGTGTAGATCGCAACTGGTGCAGCGTTCTTCATATGAGGTCGATCCAGGAGGGCAGGTGCACTGTTAGAAGCGATGAATATAACAAGTCACTGAGCAAGAGTAAAAATGTACTGGGAGTGCGACAGGGGGACCCCAGATCGCGGTGAAACGCTGACTATGGGGCTGGCTGTGAAATAACCACAACACAAACCTTGTAAATGAATACGCAGTTCGATAATGCGACTACAACAACTCAAACACTATAGTCCTCGTGCAAGTTCGGGGTTCCAATCCAGTATAGATTGTGGCAATTTGAACTTTAGTTCTCTTTGGGAAGCAAGACTTTACAGGTCTACAAGTCGTATAGATAAAACTTGCTCGAATCCGTTCTAGGCACAATCACGATAGACAGACGAGATTTTATGTTCAACGGTTTGTATGATGTGGGTCTAGGTTTGGAGGTAGTACTCCGATGCGTAAAGCAAGTGATTCTTATGAATCCCAATTCCAAATAGTATCCGCGATTGCTAATCCTTGCGAGATTACAACCAATTGTCAAGTCCGATCCGTTTCCTTATATTCCACGCGTCCGTTCCGTTTATCCAATATGTCCACGCGTCGTTTATAAAGATCCAAATCCAACACAGATAATATTCAAACAGGGAAAACAAACGAAACTTGGTATAGCTTCTGGGTGTCTCCGAATGAATGACTACTCTACCGGTTAAGCGTGAAGTCTAGTAACTTCGCGTCCAACAGGTGGGGTGAGATTCACTGGTGTTCCTCCCATAACCATCCACTTAAATACGTTACAGGATTCTAAATATAAACGAGACTGATACAAACGAGCAATAGGGTTCAGGGTATATGACTAGTGGTATGGCCGCTAGCCGATGAACTCCTGTCAGATATCAAGTGATTAGTAAAATTGAGAGAGATTTATAAGAAACATCAACGAGCCGAGCTTAACGATGAGTCAAGATCTACATCGCTTAGAACGATTGTGATGGGATATTGTTGATATGTCAACTTTTAGCCGACCTCCTCGTCAGCACTCCGTTACCCTCCTTGGTAACCATCCGCTCAAATGGTTCCGCCTTGAACCGCTTAAGTGATTTGTCTGAAAATCGTGATAGCTGCCGCTTCCTAGTACCCGAGTATGGTTTCTTAGTCATTTGTTAGATCGACCAAGTCCAGTCCCTGCTTGGCAGTTCTGGAGACGTCAGATGATGCCCAACAATGATCCCTCTGGTTCAGAAGGATGTTCCCTCGTAATATGCCCTTAGTCAGGGATGTGCAGTAGCCCCAATCCGTTTCCAGGATGGTAAGGCACTTTCCGCGATTGCTCCATTAGCGACTTCCCACTTCAACCCTTTACCAGGATTGTTGTCCAGCGCCCTTCTAATGGTTCAAGACACATTATATCCCTTTTAGCTAACTGCTCAGGCCAGCATTAGCCCTTGTGAGATGATGTCGTAATGTAGTGAAGTACATTATAGTATGTTGCAACTCGAGCAGATTTGAATAAATGCCCGGGTGCCCCAATACCAGGTCTGTCAGCGGCCTCATCCCAGTCATACTCAGGGTTATGCTGGTTGAAACACCAGCAACCTTCGCAGACTTCGTGAATGACACAAAATCCCATATCTCCTGGGTCCAGGAGATACTGGCCGAAGCCAAATTTGACAATGACGAGGTTGCAGGTGGTGCAGTGAGTTCCTTTTTCCGGGTGGCCAGCTGTGAGTTGAGAGAGTTGAGGGAGAGAGAAAGAATGCCAGCACCTCAGCTCAGCAACGGACGAGATGTTGATATCCAGCCTGGCCTTGGACACATCCGTCTCGAGAAGATCCAGTGGGGGAGGTCTGGAACACTGGTACGGTTTAGCTGTGGCAGCTTTGCGAGTGTGTTGGGCCATTGTGGTGGGTGGAAATTTGGGTGCTAAGTATCTGCGCGTTGATTTGAGTGAGTATTCAATTAAATAGCGCAGAATGCCACTCGACTTACCATTGTCTGCTTCGAGTGGTCGCTAGTAACCGAGCAAGAGGAGCCAGGCTTATTGTGGACTCTAAAGCGTACTGAGAGAAGTCCACATTGGGTTCTGGGTCCAGCTGTGGAACTAGGTAAGCTGCCATGACAGACTCCAAAGCAACATGCACAAATTATGTGTCAGCCAGCGGGGGTGGGCCAGTCCTATGTCACCACCAACACGGATATCCTGACGACGCCCACAAGAACACCACATCCAGAAAACCTCCACCAGCGCCAAGCTAGGGAGGTCCAATCAACCAGTGCAAAGCCAGTTGATTTCCAAGCGACTCGCAGCGCCAAGCTACAGAGCCGCAACTGGGAGGGAGAGGAGGGCAGGAGGTGATGAGAGTGGGAGTGGGACTTAGCAGAATCTGGAGCTAAGTCACATCACATCAGTCACTGGTGACTGATGCGCTATCGCTTTCACCCAATCTACCATCACCCTCAAGACACCCCGATGCCCCGTCTCTCAGCTTGGTGCTGGAGACTGAGGACTCAACTGATCTCTCAGCTGGGTGCTGGAGATCATCGACGACGCTGGCTTTGCGCTGGTAGTTGTCCCATCCAACATTGCCGTTGATAAGCAGGCTATCTGGCCTTGCTTGGAATCTTGCTAATGTTGGGATTCCAGTGCATTACCAGGTTAGATGTACATCTCCAGGATTAACATGAGTCCCGAATGGTTAATCAGGCACATCCTGCATGAGGGCTTAACACTGGGTGCAAGCCATCATTTCCGCCGTATTTCCGCGCCGCGGAAATTTTTGATTTCCGCATCATTTCCGTAACATTTCCGCGGCGCGGAAATTCGGCGGAAATATTGTATTTCCTCATCATTTCCTCATCATTTCCGCCATATTTCCGCAGGTGCGGAAATATGATACCACGAGGCTGCAACGAGACCTACTATATAAGGAAAGAAAGGTAAATTACTTAGATTGGAAATTGGTTACAATGACCATGGGACCTGCTATATAAGGTAGTTCTCTGTATTTCGAGCCAATCTTTTGTTTTCAGCCATAACCAAGGCAATATATTCATTGAAGGTACATGATTGTGTCTACACATCCACACTCACCTCCTTCTCGTCCCGGTCCACACACTCAATGATCGCCGGCGGCCGCCCTTATTCTCCATGAACACATTGTCCATCAAAAACACCAAGCCCGGGGCCGGGACGTCAACCAAGCCTGGCGCAGGACATCGACCGCGGCACGTCTGCGCCCCCGTGTCGCACTGCACCATCTGAATGTCCTCCTGCCCCATTGGCCGCCCGTCCGACTCGAAGATCCTGCCGAAGGTCTGGGGGCACGCACTTGTCAGGAAGGGTAGGGAGGAACGAGACGAGACGAGACGAGACGAAACGCACCTGCCCCGCCCATGTAAACCTGCCCTTCTGCGCCACACTCATCGCTGCGAGGTACTTCACCTTCATACTGCTCGGCATCGTCGCACCCGCAATCGAGATCACCGTGTGCACTGTGTTCGCGCCCGAGGGGTCGCTGAGGTAGTTGAACACCGGGTGCCGTTCTACGCACAATGTTGTTTGTCAGTATCCGTGTCTTTGCCAACTGCAGCGCGTAGTTGACGCCCCAGAGCGTGGTTGCGAACGAGTCGGAGACGCTGAGGAAGCCGCCACAGGAGGCCTGTATGCGAGTTAGAGTTAATCCCGTGCAAGTGGGGAGTAGGGGGCAGGGAACAGGCAGCGGGGAGCGGGGAGCGGGGGAGTGTGGAGGGTGGAGGGCGGAGTGCGGAGTGCGGAGTGCGGAGTGCGGAGGACGTAACGAGGTGGATCCCAACCCATCCTCTGTTACACCAGCCTCTACATGGTCATCGTCGTCGCTCAGGCGGTCGCTTCACTCCTGCCGCTCGCCACACGGACTCCGTGCGCCGACTCGCTGCATGGCATCCGTGGAGGGAGTTGGCGCGGACTCGCCTGCAGCCAATGCCGTACCACGAGATCCTGTGCCCGTTCGCTGCAGGCCAGCCCGCCCCACATTGAGTCGCGCAAGGGGCCGTGAGACTGATGTTCTCGTACCCCCGGCCCCTGCGGAACCAACGACGCACATGAGCCCTTGAGCGTGTGAAATCGTTCGCGACGCCCTCAAAGCCATAGCACAGCGGCTGTAGGAGGCGTTAGTGCACAACTACGACGAGGATGAGAAAGAACGCACATTAATGTACGTGATCCACGGCGCCAATCCAAGTGGATGATTGAATCAGTAAAGAAATATGGTCATTGCATGTAAATTTACATCGACTACGCACAAAAATAAAATCAGCTTTCAAGGCTAGGAAACAGGCAGGAGGGTCACTTACAAGTTTAGGAATTGAGTATTCTGTATACAGTATTAATATCAGCACCATCAACCCCGCCAACGACTGCGCCGGTGCGGGCGTCTTGAACGCCGCCGTGATCGCACGGAAGAACGCCTTCATAGCGAGGGACATGGTGAACAGGAACAGGTAGAAGATGCGGGAGAAAGATCAGACCCTGTATCATTGTCATGGCGCAAAAAGACTCACAAGAACTGTGACGCCGTCCGTTGCAGGCCAACGATGAAGTACAGCAGGATGGCGAATACCGCAGTCGTGCAGAAGGTAATCGGTATATCCTTGAGCGTGAGCACGACAGCCTTGATGAAAGGGTGGTACAGCGCCGCCTTGTTGTGCCGGATGATAATCGTGCGAGGACAACTGGGATGGCAGGACCCACGCGGGAGACAATTGGCGCCGTACAGACATTGGAATTGACTTCTCATTTGAACAGCTATCCCCAGACGCGCTCAAAGCGCGGCGAGAGTCGGATTCTGCCGACCCAAGCGGAAACCGCAAGGGCAAGACAAATCATGTCCGCAGTGCGAGCCGTGATGCGGATGCGGACGCAGACGATGAGGACGATGACCTAGGCCGTGTGCTCGCAAGTGCTCGCAGTGATGGGGATGAGGACGCAGACGACGACACGGTGTTGGCGCAAGTGTGGGCGTGGGCACGAAGTGCGGGGGTTTAGCGCGCGGGGGTGTGGACGACGGGGCTGTGGGCGCACGACGGGGCTGTGGGCGCATGACGGGGCTATGGGCGCGAGCGCGAGTGAGGGCGCGGACGAGGGGACACAGCGTGGGCGCCAGCGAGGGTGCGAGCGATGGCGCGGACGTGTGGGGGTTTAGAGCGCGGGGTTGCGGACGACGGGGACACGGTGTGGGCGCGAGCGAGGGTGCGGGCGAGGGGACACGGCGTGGGCGCGAGTGTGAGCTATATAGCATAGCGTAACGTCAGTATCGTACAAAGAAAAGGAGAAGGAGAGAAGTCACACACCGATCTCAAGGAACCCGAGGAGTAAGAACGACACAGACGCCGTTCCGGGGATCGTCCAGTAGTGTAACAAGCTCACAGCCTGGAACGGCAGGACGAGGAGGACGGGGGGAGCGAGCGCAAGGCGGCTACAAGGGGTGGTGGGGGTGTGTCGTTGAGGAAGTCGGCCGTCCCAAAAGGATTACCTGGGGGAAGTAAGTAAAAAAAAAAGAGAGAGAAAAAGGGAAGGCAAGGTGACGACACACCTTCACATCGTGCATGCAGCTGGTTTGGCACCGGACAAACGAAATGGGCCGTTGGCAGTGGGGGTGCTCGTCGCAGGTGGCGATGAGGTGACGTACAGCGGGCTGCGTGGGGTGCTCATGTCGTCTGCACTCCAGAGCGACAGATCCTCCATGTTCCACCCGTCGCCCCACGCGTGACTCTAGTCGGGCTGTACGTCCACACGGTGTAGTTGAGCGCGTTCGGGCCGTCCGCGGCATTCAGACTCGCGTCGAGCGCCTTCTCCTGCGCGCTGTAGTCGCCCACACCACGTCCTTTGGTGTCGCCGTGGTACGCGCGTTTGTGATCGGTGTTCCGTGTTCCGATCTCGCCGATTATGGTGGGGAACGCGCCGATGCACGACGCGTCTTGTGGGTGGTAGTGAGTGCGTTCAGCGTGTGATTTGATCGCATGGCACCGCATCACTTTCACTTACGCGCTCACCTGCTCAAGGTCCGCCTTCATCTTTTTCCTATGCCCGGAATCGCGTCTCCGCAACTTCTCTGTCGTCCAGGATCCGTGACAACTCGGACCCTAAACCGGGAGCGCATAGAGCGCAGAGTGGCTCACCGCCACCAAAATTCGAGTCGCGAAGCAAGAGGAGTGCAAGTCACTAGACAAGCCGAGAGACTACCAGGTGGGTAGCAATCAAATTTCAACCTTCCATTCCTGTACTCACATATACACAGCGATGAATCGAACCGAACACTGCAACCTCACAGCTGCGAGCAAGACGTACTGCATAGCTGAGCAAGCACGAGACACGCTCGAAATCGTATGCGCTGCTCGAGCTGTTTGCGTACCGCACGTATGAGGATTGTATGCGTGTGTTCCTCAAACTGCCAGGATTCTGGGTGCTGACCGTGAAAACGCGTAAACTCTGGCATACCATCGAATCGCTTGCCAGTCGGTGGAACCTGCCGGCGCGACAGACGGGTAATATGATCGATGGTGGGATTCGGTGCGCCACACACTTGCGTCTCGGGCCGGGGGAAGAGAATGTGCACATCTGTCAGCTTGGGGAAGCGCGCGAGGTGGGTCAGGAGGGCGGGCGAGAGCGGCTGGATCGAAGATAATCTTGAATAAGAAGAGCACAAAGTAATGAAATGCACGTACATCAGCGCGCCCGTACTCCTTCCACTCCCACTCGAACCCAAACTGGCGCCACCTCCGCGTCGTCCATCACCCCGCCCCACCCGGAGGCTCTCCGCCCTTCCCAGCACTTCCCGCAGCGCCGCCGCCCACACCGAATCCTGCTTATCCGTGTCCAATCGGGGTGGTCGACTTCGTGCCAAAAGAACCGCAGCGCGGAGGCTCCTCTCCTCCTGTTGCAAGTATGCAGAACCTGGAGAGACATTGCTTTGTCGACGCCATATTTATGGTTGCATTTGTCCTTGAATCTCCGGAGGAGTCCCGAGGAGGTTGGAGTACCTGGATTGGAAAAGGCTATAGCGGACTGGTTCCTTCAGGCTGGAGAGAGCATATCCCTCAGGCTCTCAAAACCGGATTTCCATCGGCTTGTGAATATTGGTTCATTTCCGATTCTCGAAACCTTCGCAGTGGCCATTTCTTCAGGATTCAATAGCGACGAAGAAGAAAGGTTGGAAATATTGGGCACTACACCTCGGCTGCGAAACCTGATTTTCAGGGGAGCCGCAGTACCCTCCTTTCCTACGAAGGGTTATCCACGGTGACTTGTGAAAGTCTTTCCCCCGATGATTTTTTCGATCTTCTGCTGTGCACCCCTTCACTCGAGAATTTCACGGGCTGCGTGAGGGACGACGAGATAACCCAGTCTTGGTACTATAACCCATGGACGGCTCCAAACCTTACGCCTCTCCGATGGCTGCTATCTATATTTCCTCCGACTTCTTCACCTACCCGCCTTCCAAAATATTCATCTTGCAACGACCATCGTCACTGACGAGTGTCCCGATTTTCTCTCGTTCCTCGCTCGCTCATCCGCATCCTTGCGACGCTTCTCCACCAGCGCTTACAACACATTGGACACGGACTGGTTCTTCACTTACATGCCGTACCTCACGGACATCGAGGTGTTTGGCACGTCCGAGGAGTTTCTACTCGATTTTATTCAGAAGTTGGATCGTGCTCAGGATAAATTGTTCCTCCCACAGCTGCAAACCTTGCGTTGTGGGATTGTGCGGTGAGTGCGCCTTTGTTGCAAGCACTCACATCGCGATGCATCGGAGACGAAGAATTCTCTATCCTCAGATCATTTCGGGTCGATGCCTTGCCGTTGTACGACGACGACGACGAATCGCGGACTACTGCATTGCGCACACTCGTCGAAAAAGGTATGACAGTTTTCGTTGGAGCTGATAAGCTCTGGGCCGAGTCCAAAATCCCCGTTTCATCTTGCGGCCGTTGACGCCATGCGTGGAACGCGACGGCACCTCTCTCTAGTCTAGAATTTCTTTCATCTCTGTTCCATATTGTGTCCACGCATGTTTCTTGCTTGCTCCATTCATCGTACTACATACATATGTATAGTAAATTCACCCGCACGCACATTGTACCGTATATATCTCGTGCAGCTGTTGTCTGTAATTAATTCACCTGTGAGTCATTGGCCAAAGCAGTATCGGGAGGATGGGGTCCGCGGAGCCCATCTGCGCAAGCCTCCATCGCGCGGCGGAGAGGACAAGGAGCTCGTGGTACGACTTCGTGATGTCTGTGTGGAGCTGCGGGACGTCGGTTGCGTCGGCCCCGTCCTGCGAAAATGCCGCGAGGAGGTTGATGTGCAATACCGGCGGGGTGCTGGCGATCGAGGGTGCGGGAATGCGGACAAGCAGGGTCGTGGACAGCGGTCGGAGGGGAAGGGGGTGTGGGTACTCTGGAGTGCTGGGCATCGTCCTGGGTATGTTTGAGAGCAGCGAAGCACTTTCTAGGTCGGGGGGAGGCGTTGCAGCCGTCGGCGAGGAAGGGCCTAATTCTGGGATGAAGGACAGCGAGAGGCCAAGATCCGCAGGTGTGGGTGGGAGGGAGAGGGAAAGACTTCGCTTTGGGTAGAGCGCGTAGGTGGTCGAGGAGACGTCGATGAACAGGGACAGTGTCTTCGTGGACGAAGACGAAGCGGAGACGCGCGTCATGGGCTTCAGAGGCAGGCTTGGATGTAGCTTCGATGAACCCGCAGGAGTCGCTGGCGGTGGGGTTGGCGTTGCCTTGGGTTGACCGTCAGCCGGAAGGAATGTCAGAATGGAGAGCAGGGAAGCGCAGTGCAAGTAGGAACCGCCTTGGCCAAGAACGACATCCACGCTAGAAGGAAGTAATAAGCAGACTAGTCTGAATGTAAAGGATCCAGCTTACCCTCCAGGTCGGCAATGGCCATCGACCCGAGTTTCGAGAACACAACCCATGCGACATTCGCTCGTTTGGCGAACTTGCAAAGTCCCAAACCTTTCTAACAGCGTATTCCTCGTTGGTGAATGTTTCCACATCCATGTCGTCCGCATCTGGATTTGGGGTCTGCGTCTGAGTCAACCACACCGCCAACTCGTGTGCCTCTCCTCTTTGATCTGCACAGGCACACTTCCCGCACTCGCTAAACCTGTAGCCGACGTGGAGGAAAGTGCCCACGTCGACGACGTCCAGCGGTGCTTTCGATCGTTTAATATACTTGGCCGTCGGGTGGAGCGGACGGGCAAGCGTATATACAGGATCCTGGAAATAGCTCCGAATAGGTTCCCCGTGCTCGAAAAATTGCCGCGACATGACTCGGTCTACGGGCTGCAGGATTCTGTCGTATGTCGAGTAGCCCCGCGGCGGACGTCACTCCGGGCCACGCATTGCGACCTAAAAAAAAGAAACACATTAGAATGACCAAGTGGCATTGGTGCCTGCTGAGGCGCTTTCCATAGTGCTAGAACGGCCGCCAGAGTCCCTGGTGTGAGTCTTCAAGGCAGCCATTTTAGCTGGAAAGTAACCTCACGCAGGAGACAAACAGCTTACTTACCTGCGCGACGCGTCTTGTGGTGGAGTGCAGGCACGGCAACTTGGCAAGTTTAGCGGGGGCGAGCTCGCGGCGCATCGGCGGCAGGTCGTGAACGTGCGCAGGGTTCCGTGGGTGAGTGTCGACACAGAGACAGCAGGGGAAGGCTTCTTCTGCGAGGGGGTGGGAGAGGAGTCGTATGCCCATCACCCATCGAAGGCCCCTAGTCGTGCACGGGCGCGGGCTTGGGCATGCGGGTGTGTCTGGGCAGTCTTCACTCGCCTTTTTCGTCCTGCGTATGGCCCTTTTCTCCGCGACGCGGCGCCTCGCCTCCGACCTGTTTGACGGGCTTGACTGCACATACAAATACGCACACGCATTGGCACACGCTCTGGAGGTTGGGTTTTCGGCCAAATACCGCCTCATGCGACGTCATACCGTCCACCGCGCTCGCCTCCGTCCGATTCAGCAACCAAACGAAATGCCGTGCAGCCTCCGCCCAGGTCTTGAGGTCTTGACGCGCATCTTGAGGGCTTGAGATCTTGAGTAGGGCCCCACTGAGATCTGAAACTTGGCGAGGTCTTGAACGGGTTGAAGCACCGTGACGGAGGTACCGAGCTGGCCCAGATGTCATCTCCTAAAGGCGCTGAATGGTCGAATCACCCAGTTAGAATCGTTAGTTGAGGCATCATAGTGTCGAAGTCGAGCAGTGGGGAGCACAGAGAGCAATTCGGCGCCGGGTGAGGCGTTAGAGGCAGCGGAAGCAGATCTGTACGGCGAGCACGGGGGAATGGTCGGACTCTGGCGAGAGCGGCACGACGAACACGAACCCCCGAACCCGGACGATGGAAAGCTAGTAACAAGTGAAAAGGGCTGGAGCTGAGGGGAGATTTGGTTGGGAGATGGTGGGAGTCGAGAAGGAAGAGCAGAGATGCAGGTTGGTCGATGGCGAGCGTGCTAGTAGTCGTCAGCGCCGACGCCATGGAAAGGACAAGGCGACATACCCCAGAACGCAGCGAGATACTCGGCCCCACATGAACCCGAACGACATAAGGCGAGGCTTCTTGATCCTGGGCTTGAGGCATTCAATGACGTCGAGGGCTTGAGGACTCGAGTGCTTGAAATCTTGAAGCAGAAGAAGCACCGGTGAACAGTGAGCAGGCTAGAACTTGGAGGCGTCGGCGTCGTCGGCGCGTGAGTGGAGAGGACAACGGCGTTAGGTTGAAGGAAATTGCGACACGACTTGGGAAGTGCACGTCCACATCAACGCGTTTCTGAGCACCTTTTCCCGACCCTGCTTCATGGAATGCACCCAATATACACCACCCCTCACCAAGGCTCGTCGGCTCCGCCTCCTGGTGCCTGGCCGCCCTGCTACGGGATAGGTGTGTGTGAAGGTGTCTAAATCTGGAATGTGCTGGCACAGCCGCAGATACACCTCCCACCACATTCTTGGGCCTTCCTTGTTCCTCTCTCGACCATGCCGCTTCATCGCGATTCGCACGTCCACCCTGCATCCACCCCTTGCATCCTCCTCACTTCCGACCACTTCATCCATCTGCTACGACCGTGACTGAATATCAAAAAGTACTTTGCGATGATCAACGAATCTTGAACTGCATGAGGACAACAGTTACAACTCTTATTCTGCTGCACCTTCTGAATCCAACGATCAGTCTACGTGTCCAGGTGTCATGCCCTCCCGGTGCCTTCCCCGCTATCTGCACGTTGGAAGCCGTCGTCGGAGTCGTATTGGGAGCCTGGGGCGGGACGGCGGGCGGGGACTTATATAAGAGTGATATGGGATGGGATAGGGTGTTGAGTTTGAGTTGCGAGTTGCGAGTTGCGATTATCGCGTGATATGAAGCTAACCCGGGAGTGGCTGTACACCAAATGCAAATGCTTGGTCAGCATGTGTCTTCACTGGATAACGGTAAAAATATTTCTACCAGGGTCAGCTGTCCAAAATGTCGAATGTTTTTCTAGGTAAGACCTTCAACTGGGCAAAGACTGTTGACATCGATTTATCCGTTGCCGTGGTGAAATATCATGCTGGATGGGCGGATAAAATTACCAATCAAACACTCGAGGTATGTTTACTTGTCGCCGACTTTCTATGGAGTTGATCAGAATCCTAGACCGACGAGAGGAAATTGGTTTATACGCGCCATGAACCGATTGGAGTCATTGGAAGTCGTGAAGGGCCAAATTATCCCATATATGCCTGAGTAAACTCAGTAGTTCTATATTACTCAACTGTGTCGCGTCACAGGGAATTTTCCTCGCAAGTCTTCAGTGGATATATAATCGAGCTCATATTTTCCCCAGTGCTGATGTTTTTTCTGGAAAATCGCTCCTGGCACCAACTCCTTTGACTCAGCCCTGAATAATTCATTTTCTGCCTAGTCTTCTCAACCAGTCATCTCCACTCTTCGAGCTCCGTTAACTGCCCTGGTTTTATTACATTCGTTCTTGCATTCCGATCTTGGTCGAAAGCACTCGCTCTTGTTTGACTGTACTCCGGGTAGCCCGACCGGGCGTGCAAGAGCTCGCTTCTCTCTGAACAGCTGGCCAAGATGAAGCAAACTCATGGGGACTCGTACTCAGTGACGGAGGCAAATATCACGACCTCATACTTCAGATTGAACTTACAGCTGCCCTCATCGCACTGGAATTCATAACATGACGCCGAGTAAGCCATCTCATCTTTGCCGAGTGAGGAAGTTGCGTCGCATTCGAGCCGAGGAGTGGCAAAGGTTGCTGCCAAACATTGTATTTCAGCATGAACATATTCTTCAGCAGTAGACTCAGCATATATCTAGACAGAAGGAATAAAAAAGTAGCCCGTAGTTAACGATGGTGGTGGCAACTTACAGTCCCGGAGGCGCTGTAATTTTGGGATCCCAGACGTCAAGTTCTCCCCAGCAGTATGCTTGTGCCTGGGGGATATGGAACAGTTCATCCTGAGTGCCAGCAAATCAACACGTTGAATCCCTTCAAGGCGGCAGAGTAGTACCATGTACGGTTCAGAGACAACGGAGTTGAATTCCTTCAGTAGGGATATGGAAATCTCAATGAATACAGTGTACACTGTTGCCATGCTTGGACCTTGCCAATGACGGAGGAGAGAAAGAGAGATGAATCTGAGTTGATGGCTGGTCGTGATTAGATTAGATGCAAATTAGATTGCCGCACCCGTGAATCGAGGGAACAAGGAAGAAACTCGGGTTGAAGAACGCAAGCAAAAATAAAGATGCAAGATGCCCAAACTACGCCAAGAACGAATTATGTACGTATAATATACTCCAAGGGAATGCGAGCTCGGGAAGAGGCTATCTAGCGTGTCTCCTCCCATTACCCATGAGCAAAGAAAATGGGGCCTGTAGAGATGTCTTTGCACTTGTCTACGTCCGATCCAGTGTTGTCTTCTGAGGTGGGGTCTCTTCTGCATTTATAATGAGGTGATATTGGAATTGTGTTGGGTGGTTCACCTTTTTCGCCCGAATTGCGTATCATTACCCGCTGCGCTCGGCGTCATTTTGCGGTGTATCCCTAAAGGTGCTAATTAGGAAGACAAGATGAAAACCGTGTAGAAAATTTGACGTACCCGTTTTTTCCTCGCTCTTCCCACTGTGCATGTACAAATATTAGGGATGAGGATCGAGGAGCAGTCTCGGTCTAATCAGGGCTATGCAGTCCATGAGCTGCAGTGAATATGGAAAGTAGATTCCGAGCGTACTCATCCCACTTGATTGTGGTTAAATATAGTGGATTGGGGATTGCGAGCCTTGCGGACTCTGGAAGGGAAACTCCTGAAATTCGGAGTTCAACTGAGGGTCTGCCAACCCGACGTGAATCAGGGTAGTATCTCTCCCACTGCGCAGATGCGAATATCTTGTTACCCCGGCCAGCTGGTTCGGTGTGGTGTGATTCGACCCTAGAAACAGAAACTGTTCAGATCCGAGGGCAGTGTATCGGCACAAATAGACACTGACTGTGCAACCGCTGTGGATCATTCCTGTATCAGCGCTTGTGGGAATTAAAGCCAGTGAATCACTTACAGGACGAAACAGATTTTCTGAGGCGCAGTTCAGTCGCGGGGACCGGAAATGCGGCTGCTAAACCAACGCAGAGGAAGAAAAATAACTTGAGTGCACAGACTAGCATTATTGTTTGAGAAGAAGACGGCGCAGAACTTAGAGAGCAAAAGACTCTTTAGTATATAGAGAATCTTAAAAGGGTTTCGTCGTGACCTTATTCGCTGCAATGTGGCTGGCTTGTGGGTTGAGATGAGTCGATAAACGGGGACTCGGAAGACAGACCGTAGCCCGCGGAGACGTATAGGGAGACAATGTTCGGCTGTTGTATCGAGTCGAATAGGATCGAACCAGTGGTAACGAACCCCGATTCCAGCTGCACCAAAGCTGCACCGTCAACATTTCATGAATCATAACTTTTTTTTAAAAAAAAATTGGGACTTCCCAAATGCTTCGAGCACTCTGACTTGACGATAAGGAAGCCGCGAGGTACACCAGTCCCAAGCTGACGAGACCAAGGATCGAAGAAGCGAAGGCAAGAACGCGACTGGTCACGTTATCTCAACTCGACTCCCGGTTTAGTATCTACGATCTAAATCGAGAACACTATTAACTAGGGCTCCAACCATTTAGTTACCGTTTGAAGTTTGGGGCAAATCAAACGGAAATGGTTGCCAAACCGTTTTAAAACCGTTTCAAACGGGTTTCAAACGGTTTTTTGGCAGGGAAAATGAACAAACGGGTTGAACGAACTTGATTTCACCTGAAAATCCCCCCAGCTCTTCTCTACAGTGGTATGCTCCAATTTTATAGATTCAAAAGTGCACGAGAGCCTTCCTTGTTTTCTTCCCTTGTGCAGAGGTGCGCTCCCGCCATCAATCGCGGCGATCATTCCCAATTGGGATACCGCCCAGCGCCGCCATTGACCTCGCCACAACCTCAACACCTCGGTTATTTTGGCCCAAAATTCAATGGGACCAACATTTCTCGCTGTTTTTAATCTCGTTGAGACCCAAACAAATTCCAATAACTGTGTTCAGTTGGTCAGTTGTTCAAAACTGTTTGAACCGTTTGTTTGCTAACTGTTTACCGTTTGGCCCAGCTAGCAAATCAAACGAAAATAAAAACGGTTAAAACCGTTTGAAATCGGTTTCAAACGGAAACGGTTGGAGCCCTACCATTAACCGAATCTAAAAAAACCGCCCTTCGCACCTCTCCGAAGTCCGAGCCGGTTCTCTCTGGCTTTCGCATCTTTTCCAGACTTATGCGGCAATTCCATACTACCTAAACCCCGATAGGAATATGCTGAGAGCTTCCATTCTTTTGCCTCGCCGCGTTCTCGGTAGACTCCGCCTCTCGGACTTCACCCCCGCACATAGTGCCGTGTATTTTGGCTATTTCGAATATTAACCCACTGCTTGTAGGCTTTCGGTAGCTCTCTATGAACATATACAACGCTCAGAGATCGTTCGACCATTTCTCTTCAAGATTCTGCTCATGAACAAAGAACAGTCTCTCACCGGTTGTTTTTGCTTTTGTCAGTAGGGTTGATGATTTCCGTTTCGCTCAAATTTGCGACTCTCTACATCTGGTTCTATTCAAACGGCCCTTTCAACCCGTTATTTCCTCAAGCCTTGTACTGTTCATATCTCTCTTGTTATATTTGCCGTCTCATTGACACCACTTCGGTTTCCTGCAGCACCCGCACAGGACGTTCTCGAATACAAATCGGTCAAATTTCACAGCGGGTTTGGACCTGATATGCCTATCCACGACTAGCCCCCATCAGATGAAGTCGACAGGGCCTGGGAGGGTCTCTATGAATGTAAATGAGGAGCGATGTTCACCATAATTCCGATGCTGAACTTGTCTACTTTTTTCTAGTCGCGTATTCAAAAATTCCCCGAAATCAAGCAGTACGTCTGGTCAATAAGACCTATCCGATTCTCGGAGACAATCCTACGACGTATATGCTTGCTTTAGATGCTTTTCATGAGCTTCACCTCGTAAGTTTCTCAAGCTCATTGTGCACAACGACCAATCTTGCCGCAGGATGAAATACGGAAAGCGATATATCCGGACTACTATCCTCAAGGATTGGATGGATGCGATAGGCGATAGGCACGACCGGGACGCTTATGCGTTCAAAATCGCCAGATACGAACTTTTGCAGGTAGTCGAAAAACCCGGGCGGCGACCTAGTCGTGTGAAGTTGCTGAAAGGAGCTATGAGCTATGAGTGCTTCACAGCAGCGCTGTAATTCGACGCAGCAGCGGTGGTGGCGGCTACACATTGGGCAGCCAGAGCGAGTAAACCAAGCGAAATCATCGTAGAATGAGGAGAAAAGATTCTGTGGGGCTGTCCAGCGCGGTTTCCACGTTTACCCCACACTCGGCAGATGACCGTGTAAACGCTGCCAAGAATACCCCTTAGAAATTAGGGTCGCTTGCGCTTGAAAGGTATTTGAGCTCGCTGCTGGCGATTAAAATGTGGCCAGAGTTAGGAGCAAGTGGGGAGAAAGCAAGATGAGTTCGACCGCATCATGGTCCGACGAAACAAACCCGAATTGGGTTAGGGGCTAGTCTTGTGTTTACCGCGGGGGTCTGATTGGAGTGCGCTCTTATTATGTAATCTTATGTCAGCTTTCTCCGATTCTCTTCCTCCAGCACAGAGGCTTTCAAATTCTATGAAGTTTTGCAGCAAATGACATTTATTGCTACCTCTCTAACTCTTTGTCTCCTCAGAAAATTCAAAAACGGCGTAGAAAATGTTCTGTTGAACATCGGCCATTGCCTGCGCCGATCATGTGAGTGCCGAAGTAAAATCCAAACCGAAGCACAAACAAACAGAAACTTGAAGGATTATGCTGAGAAAATTAAAGGTAGGTAAAAGTTCTATCAGAAAGAGACTTTCAGTGGTTCCTGCCTCAAAACCGTGCTGTTTACTGAAAGAAAACAGGTTGTAGAGGCCAGGAATCGAACCCGCGCCACGGATCGATTATATAATAAGGCAGCACCACGATCCGGACCCCGCGGTAAGCAACAGACTCTATACAGCGAGGTACGAGCTTGGTTCGTATAGAGCGTCTGTCTACGAGAGACTAGTTAGGGGCTCACACGTAAGGAATCATTCGTCTGCAAGTACTTTCCTCGATTTCTTCAGGAGAATTCTGCCCAATATTGGCTTCTAGTGGTATAGTATGTAACAATGAAAGATGTGTGCCATGCGGAAGCGGAAAATCCAAAGACGGAATCGCTACCCCACAAACAAATCCGTAGATAGGAGAGACGGGATACGCAGACAGCAAGCATGCGTACGGGCCGAGGGAGAGAATTTACGAGAGGGACGGAAGGAACTTCAAGGAATGAAGACAGTCCCAATAAGGAACGCATGGGTACAGTGCTCGAGCGTGCAAATGCCAAATGAGTGCTCAACAAGCCTTGCTAACATGAGTCCCGGGGCGCAAAGAGGCTCTAGCCCTTTGTCCAACAGGTACTCAGAAAGCTGGTCGGGGCTGCAGCTGTACCGAACGGTCTTGTCGACCTTGTTTGTGCTGGAATGTGAGTTCGACGAGCGGTGGGGTCGAGGTCATGGGGAAGGCCGGTAGGGAGAAGAGGATCCTGTTGATACGTTTGGGTCATTTGGGGCCGCCTTCGACGCTGCGGCTGAGAGGCGACGCAACTTCTTGCGCCATCTTATGAGCAGGTCGACGAATCCCCAATGTTGGGGTGGGGAACGGTGGGGAACATGGCGCACAACGGACGAGCCGAGCTAAAGACCGTGAGACCCGTATGTGCAAAGGAGTCAGTGTTCCGAAGGCTGGGGATATCCTTGAAATGCAAAAGTTGGACCATTGGAGGCGGGCGGGTAGCGAGACAAAAAGCCTTGGCGAGTTGAGAATTACTTTGGTCGGAAAGCCTCTGGCTTGAGATAATGTGGATGGCGGAACTGCTGCTGGGTGCCCAATTCCTCTGCTTTTACCAATTTGGCCCAAATCTCGCGTGTGGGTCCTGAGGGCTGCGCGGAGGACATAGTTGCTGGACAAGAGTCATCTACACCGCGACTGACGGGCGTGTTGCCCCCTCCATCTCGGGCGATGGCGGTAGAAATGCTGAGGCATCGCTCGTTGGAGGTGGTACCTGGGATGAGACAAGTAGCTCAACGACTGGTCGACACCGCACCGACACGACAGATCTCTGGACGAGGACGGGTGCCGAAGTGCAGTCTGGAGGGCTTGATGTCTAGGTGTACGGTATCACGTTTGACCCAGACGAGACAGCGACCTTGCGACACCATTAACTTGGCACATCGCCAATGAGACGCGCCCACAATCCTAGCCAGGCAAGTGGCAACTGGATCGCGCGCTAGTAGGGGCCCTTAGGGGTGGTACGTCTCCAAACCGGGAGGGGGGCTTTCTTATGTTTGAGACAAGCCGGAGCGAAGGCGAGTGCGACGACTGTGGCTGTAGCCAAGTTGGATATCCGGTAACGCCAAGCAGTCCAGGTAGCGCCGGAAGTATACATCACAGCTGCCTATCGCAGTGTCTTCCGCGACGAGGAGAGGCAGATAGCAGAGTTATTGAGAGGGTGAGGTTTTTGAATTTTTTGTAGGCAAGATCCAGGGTCTGAGGATTTTGGTGCCGGTGGCGAAGAAGCGGTGTGCAGTACTCCGACGATTCGAAAGCGACAAAGTGCCGAGAGAGGGCTGGGGATCACCACTGTCCTGTAGTACCGGATGGCGAAACTTCCTTCTCCGAGAGGCCGACGTATTTCTGCAAAGATTAAAAGATAATACATTTAATTGAAGACCACTTTACTCAGAGTAGGCTGCGTATGGAATCCCCGTCCCTGAGGATGCACGGCCCGCCATAAATAACGCGGCTCTCCAGCCCGTTCTCCTTCACCCACGCGGCGATGGTCTCGTCCGCCGTGCCAGGCTGAATCCACACCGCGGGCACGCCAAGCGGGATCGCGGCTTGCAGGAGGGAAAGCGTGACCTCAATCATATCTTATCCAGGGACGGAGAATTGAGAACGGACTTTAGGCGGGGTAATGACGCTTAGGGATGTCTTTGTCAGGTGGGGGAGTTCTGCGACGGTGGGGATCGTGTCGATGCCCTCGAGGTCGGTTTCTTTCTGCATAAAGTATGAATGAGATGGGGTTTCAGAATGATTACACATAGCTGACAGGATGGATAGGCTGGACGTCCAGGCTTCGGGCTTTGTACCAGTTCAGTATCTGCGCGCCATTGGGACTGAGCATTGAAACGTCCGCTTTTCGGGTCGAATAACCCCAACCTTGGTGCCAAACTTGGTTTGGTTCTTGGATGCCCCGATGACAGCATAGTACGAGGAAGACAGAAAGACTTTTTGTACTGCGGCGGCCATGGCGGAATAAGTTCAACGGTTCAAGGTTCTTGATCTTGTGAACTGAAAGAAACTGCTTCCAGGCTTATATATGTTGGTGGTCGAAAGCAAGCAGGATTTGTGTCACGGGTCGACGAGCTTTCCGCTTGCAAAGCAGCCATGGCGCGAGGATTCGCAAGGACCGGAATGTCGGAGAGTGTCGGAGAGAAGGCTCATCCTCGGAATTTAGCCGCGGCGGGGCCAAACAATAACATGGCCTTGCGCTCTACCACAATCTCGAAATCATCCGAAAGGCCTCAGCCAGCTACGGTCGGGTACGGAACGGGTGAACCCGTCGCGGTAGACCCGGCGCCTACGGGAACGGTTCGGAGCCCTGACTGCAATGTCCAAAGAACCATCGACGATGACCGAATTTCATGGCCCGCCGCTGGACCCGCGCCAAATTCCGAATGATCTCACCATTGCCGAATTTATGGTGGATTACCGGCATCCTCTGTGCCCCGCCCAGGGAACGGCCCCGTGCTTGATCGAGGACGCGCCGGGGCGCCGGGTGTATTTACACGAAGTGTGCAGCAATAATGGTTGCATTTTGGGCATCGTTTTCTGACTACGATGCCGTGTAGCTCCGTGAGTGGACATTGGCTTTGGCGCAGGCTTTGAGCGAAAAGTACAAGATTGGTGGGTCGGTTCCCGATACCTAGTGTTTGGGAATTTTATGAAGATCGTGATACAACAGGCGAGAAAGATGTTGGTGAGATGCTCGTCAAGTCGAGTCTTGGTCTCCTTGCGTCAAGTAACACAATTGCCAGTTCTAATCTGCAGTCCCAATCATGTCGGTATGTGGATCTGATTTAATTTTGCTTTCGATTGAGTATCTCGCGATCGCTAGATTATCCCGCCGCGATCTGGGCTCCCCAATACCTCGGTGCTATATTCACGTAGGTGCTTGTTGCTGGCCTGCGGCGTCTTAACGCGTCGATACACAGCGAGGTGAACCCCAACTGTACTCCGGATGAATTGGTGTATCAGATCAAGCTGACCGGGACGACATTGATCATAGCCCACTCTGATTCTCTCGAGATGGCGCGGAAAGCTGGGAAACTTGCTGGAATTTCGCCAGACCGAGTTTTAATCCTCGATTCTGATCCCAAGCTCGATGCGACTTCGGTTGTGACCCTTATTTCGGGCAGTATTTCCGCTGGCTCCATGTTTGTGCAGAAGAAAATGCGTCCTGGTGAAGGGAAGACAAAAGTTGCTGTGCTGTATATGTCATCCGGGACCACCGGACCACAGAAGGTATGGATGACTCGAAAATCTGGTTCTCGTTCTAATCAATTGTCAAGGCCGTCACCATAGGGCATTCCGCAATTATCTCCAATCTCGTAAGCCTTTACTTTGACGTACCTTGACAGATCCTGACCAGCGCCCCCCGCAGGTTAAATTAAGTGTCCTAATGTGGATTCACACATTATGTTTAGTCCTGGGGATGTGGTGTTGAGTCTTCTGCCTTTCTTCCATATCACCGGGGTTTTCATTAAACCCGGGAGTGGCTGTACACCAAATGCAAATGCTTGGTCAGCATGTGTCTTCACTCCCAGGCTGCTGAAAAGGAAACAAGAGGCGGAAGACACAGTATTGGCGCAGATGCTTGATGTTGAAGCAGAACGAAACTTACAGTCACACGAGATGAGGGTTAGAGACAAGATAGATTTTTATAGGTACAGAATTCACAAACTTAAATACTACGAGGCGGACAGCCTTGGTGAGTCAAGGTAGAGTCATAGGAATATTCTACTGCATTCTACAAGGCTACTGATTATTCTACAGAGTGCTACGATGCACAGGTTTACACTGGCGGGTTGCCCGAGATGCCCGAAGGCACTTACTCCAACACTCCCCCTCAAGCCGGCAGTAGTCCCATGCTCGAACAGAATTGTTCATGCTTCACACGGGGTAAGGCCTTGGTGAAGATGTCTGCAACCATCTCATTGGTTGGACAATATTCGACGTTGATTTGACCGAGTTCGATGCATTCACAAATGAAGTGGTTTTCAATCCGGAAATGTTTGGACCTTGCGTGATGTTGCGGATCGTGCGCGATTGAAATCGCTGACTGGTTTTCGGAGTGAATCAAGGTTGAATTGGTGTCAGGGAATTCGAATGGGAGGGCTTCGAAGAAATATCGAAGCCAAATTGCGTGTTGCATTGCGGCGGTGAGGGCTGAATATTCAGCTTCGGCGGTGCTGACAGTTGGTTGTTTCTTGGAGTGCCAAGCAATGGGACCTCCAGCGAGAAGGTAAATGTATCCGGACACTGATTTGCTGTCGTCCGGGTTGGATGCAAAGTCAGCATCGCTGTAAGCGCCGTAGTGGTTGAAGATCGACGTGGAATCGGACCGAAATTCCGAAGGTGATCCGCTGGTGACGTGTTCCCTTTAGGTAACGGAAAACTCTCTTCACCGCTGTCCAACTCCAGTGCGCCGCACTCGGGTTTGCCGCATGCGGCATAGGCTCCGACTCTGGCGACTGCATATGCGATATCTGGACAACTAACTGAGGCTGGCCAAATCAATGAACCTATAAATTCAATATAACTATGACCTCGGTCGTCAATTGTGCTTCCGGTGCTCTCGTTCTTCTCCAGTACCACATTCAGGTCCATCGGGGTCTTTACTGGTGACATCTCGTCGTAGCCAAAACGCTTCAAGATACCCTCGATGTAGTGCTCCTGCGAGATCTGGATAGTCCTCACGGTGCGGTCTCGGTAGATCTCGATACCGATGATCTTCTTGGGCTCCCCGAGGTCGTTAATCTCGACTTCGCTTTTCAAAGTGGCTTCGGTGGCTGATAACATGGTGGGAGAATTGCTGAATAGCAGTAAGTCATCGACCCAGACCGTGATAACGACATATTGGTCCTCAATTTGACGCAGATATACGCCGTGGTCGACTTCGAGTCGGTGGAAGCCATGCTTCGTGAGTATGGAATGTAGCTTGCGATTCCATTCCCTGCCTGACTGCTTCAGTCCGTACAGGGTCTTCTTGAGACGGCATTTCCGTCCTGAGCCATCGTCGAAACCAGGAGGCTGTTCCATGAACACCTCTTCTTGCAGGTCTCCGTTGAGGTACGCTCCTTTAACATCTAACTGCTTCATCTCTAGATCTTTGACAGCAGCAATTGCTAGGAGGGCTCGGAGGGATTCAAGCCGAATGACTGGGGCGAATGTGTCGAAATAATCAATGCCCGAAATCTGTGAGTAACCCTTGGCTACAAGTCTCGCTTTGTAGCGGACAATTTCCCCTTGCTGACCTGTCTTTAGGTCGAATACCCAGCGACATCCGACGGGCTTGCGTTCGGTGGGGCATTCCTCCAGCTCCCTTTACCTGGAAGCCGAAGAAATATCTGCTCTGGGTCTTTCAACGGACACAGCTACATTAATACCGCTATCCGCAGGCCAAACGATTAGCCTTTTGAGGGCGTATATGTTTACGGTTCTGCAAGGCGCGGTTTTCATTTGCGGAGCCCGCGTACTCCCCAATCCGGCGGCGCATCGTGGTTATGCCCCGCGCTCCTCACCCATCCCAATAATCGAGGCGTTGGACGGAAAATTACCACTACATTCCATTTCTGCTGTTCCTGTGCGTTGATGCTCAGTGTTCGAAGCTATGACACAATTGTGGTGTTCCAGCCCCTTGATCATGAAAGCGGGGTGGAAGGGCTGGGTAGTACTTTCGACGGGGTATTCAAACCCTCTCAATGGCAAGACATCGACGCTGGCCACCATCTTCGGCTTCCTGGTGTTCACATGGTAATTCACTTCATGCACTTTTCTTCTCAACGCTAACACAGTTCATAGCTTATCCAACCAAGCAAAGACATCCAACCTTTCATTTTACCTCCTAGCTGGGAAATCGCGCTTAAATCAATATCCGACTCGACGAGTGGCATTTATCTCGTCAAGGGTCACAAAAAATCGGGCAAGAGTTCTTTTGCCCGCACCCTATTAAATCTTCTTTGCCGATACCGCAAAGTTGCCTATCTGGAATGTGATCTTGGCCAGTTCGAATTTACTCCAGGCGGCTTAGTCGCCTTGAATATTATCGAACACCCTGTATTCGGTACGTCGTTTCGCTCACAGACGCCTCTTTTGACTACTGCTATCCAGAGGACGCGCAGCTTCACGGTGTGCAGGAGCAACTTCGCAGTGGTCGTGAGCTGCTGCGCGAGCTCGTGCGTCGGGGCGAGGACCAGCGCGCGGGGGTTCAGCCCGCGTTTCGAGGCCGTCGTCGCTTTCTGCGTCGCCGGCCGCGAGGCGCCGCGCCTCACTGAGCTTGAGCGCCTGCAGCATTGGGAGGAGGTACGCGATGCTCTTCCCCGAGCCGGTCTCGGACGCAAGGAGGAACTCCTTGTACCTCTTCGTCTCCACCGTGCTTACCGAGGTGATATCAGGCGCGTTCTCGCTGCCCGCCTCCCAGCCCTCAACTACCCACTTGAGACTCAGCGCCTGGATCGGCGTCGGCGGCGTCATCGGGCCCAGTAGCTCCGTGACGCAGCTGAGGAGCCCCGGGAGGAGTGGTGGCGAGGTGAAGCGCGTGGGCAGCCCGCGGTCGTCGCTGCCGCTTTGTTTGACATTCTGCCCCGTGGCGGGGCTGTACTCGCGCGTCCTGCGCGCGGTGGTGGGGTCCGCCTTGGTGACGGTGGGGAGCCCCGCGTGCGTGAGGAGCACGTTTGGGGTGTCGAAGCGGGTTATCGGGGCTGATCCGCCGCTTCATCCGCTCGCGCCAGCTCTTCTCCCTCGAGCTCGTGCACTCTATCCCCGCGCGCACCGTCATGGTCACCAACCTCCCACGCAAGTTCCAAGGCAAGCGGCCCCTGGCCGAGTACTTTGAAAACATGAACCTCGCCGTGGAGAGCCTGACGGTGTGCCGCGACGTCGGTTCACTGATGAGCCTCATCGACAAGTGCACTGAGGCGCTGCTCAAGCTCGAAGACGCGTGGGTCAGCTACGTCGGCAGCCCCAGCACCGTCGAGGAGTACGACCCCGAAGCCTCGGGCGTGCTCCTCCTCGTCGACGTCGAATCTGCCGCAGGCATCCCCAACAACAGCGCCTCGTCGTCCCGCACCGCGCGCGCCTCACCCTCCGCCCACGCTGGTTCGGCCCAAAGGTCGACGGGCTCGAGTTCTTCGAAGCGCGCTTCCTTGAGATCGACGAGAAGGTGCGCAAGCGGCGCCTCGCAAAGTTCAAAGCCACGCCCGTCGTGTTCGTCACCTTCGAGAAGATGTCCTCCGCACAGGTTGCCATCCAGGCCGTGCACGCACCGTCTCCGCTGCAACCCCGCGCCCGAGCCGCACGACATCGTGTGGAGCAACATGACGCCGTCCGCGCTGGCGATCCAGACGCGCGACATCTTCGTGCTGGGGATGATCGCGCTCCTCTTTTTGTTCTGGCTGTTCCCTATCACGGCGCTACTGGTCACCCATCGCGTACTGACTCTGGTCGCCCCACCCGCCCGCCATCGCACCGTTGAACCCGTACCCCATCCCCATCTGCCCCATCATCGGCGCGCCCATCCCACCCGCGCCCATCGGCACGCCCATGCCGCCCATCATCCCTGGCCACTGCATCATGCCATCCACACCGACTCCACCGTTCATCGTCATCCCCACCCCCATCGGATTCATCGCTATCCCCATCATCGGCTGCCTCATCATCTGGCGCTGCCCTACGCGCAGCAAGGTCGCACTGTCGATTGCGAGCGGGCCGGACACGGAGGAGGTTGTGCTGCTCGCCCGCCCCGCCGCCGCTCATCCCGCGGTTCGACATCACCCCGCACGCAGACCAGCGTACGGCGCAGCACCACGCGCCGACGGAGGTCGTTTCGTCCGTCGCGTACGTGAGCAGCTCGAACCACCTCGTGCTCGCGGGCATATTGGACTGATGTAACGGCGACAATTGTCCTCGCGTTGTGAGTATTTTTCTTTTGTACGTGCTACCATTTATTTTACCTGGATGGGCTTCATCCACCCCAATCCTCACCATGGCATGCCTAGTGCCGCGACCTTCGCAGTCATCTCACTCTATGGCCTCAGCGGTGCAGTGAACGTCGTGCTACTACTCTTTACAACGCCCAAACTCCCCGCTATTTGGAAAGGATGAGTGTGTGATGATGCAGGGCGGGCTGGGGCGGGGGCCGGAGCTGCCACCGGTCGAGGACGGAGAGCGGGGGGGGCGTGAAGTACTCCGAGTTCTGCGTGTGGGTGCGGGCTGCGAGCAGGGGAAGTGCGAGTGCGAGTCGGAAAGGTACTTGGAGGAATGGGGATAGCAGTCGGCTGGAGCTGGGGCGGCTGCCATCGGGTGGGGACGGGGGCGGGTGGCATTTGCTGCGCAAGGTTGCGGCGCAGCGGCCACAGTGGATTCTCCTCCGGCTCCCACTCCTTCCTCGCTGCATGTGTATGCAGCGCCTCCTCCTCCGCCGCCGTGTGCTTCGGCCTCACGCGATGCAGTCAGTGGTTGTGGTTGCGGAACAAAGGCAAAGTAACTAGAAGATAACTCATCTATGCATATGTCTCAACTCTGTGCTTGTTCCTCCTCTGTTCTCTGTTGGTAGAGTACTACAAGTACAAAGATCCATTGCTGATTATTACTGTTTCTGGCAAGTGTTTTGAGATGCATGTAACAGCTGCAAATCAAAGGTCAGCTGGTCAGGTCAGTCTTCTTTCCTTTTCTGGATCATATTTCCGCACCTGCGGAAATTTAAAATTTCTGCGGCGCGGAAATTCGGCGTAAATAATGCGCAAATCCGGCGGAAATCCTGCGGAAATTTTAAATTTCCGCGCCGCGGAAATAATGCTTTGCACCCAGTGTAATCAGCCTGCCCGAGAGAACATTAATCGGAACCTCCCATACTGATTAAGGCTCGATTCAATGGGTTTAATAATAGAGTCCTTATAATCGCTTGATTAAGGCTCTGTGGGGCCAACAAATATCAGGGAACTTAAACACCCACTCTGAAGAACAAGTGTCTATCAGCAGAGATAGATCTGTGGGATTTAATCACCTTGTTGTGGTTGATTTGGACTATTCTGGAGACGTGTCTGGACACATGATGATCACCGATCAATGTTGCTATCCCAATATGGGTTCTTGACCTGGGCAAGGCTTCATCGCTATATATCTCAACAACTACTAGGTGGTTCGGGGAGATTAGGGTATCAACAGAAATCTGATACCCAACGCTCCTTGAATCTCAAGGTGTTAATTGAGGGACTTTGACCATTAACTTGGTTCAACCCCGTTACCGTCCCAATTTGGGTTCTTGGCTTGATCGGCAATTGACGAGGTTATATCTCGGGAACCACTTGGCGGATCAGGGAGTTCTGGGTGTCTACAGAAATGGGAGACTCAGTGCTTTCTGAATCCAATGGTCCGAAGGGCAGGACAACACTATTTGGCTTGGGAGTTCAGTTGAGTCAGACAACCGATCAGAAACAAGGAGTTAAATGGCAAATCTTTAGCTTACTCACGTAGTGTAATGAGAGTAGTGTAAGCGTAAATTTACAGTATATAAGGAGGGCAGTTCTAGCATGGACGTACTACTGCAGTGGTGGTGGCGCAGGTGTTAGATCCTAGTCTCATCAAAGAGACTTGGATCTAGTGCTTGTGGCACTAACATTGGGGTGGCACAGGAGCTAGGTCCTGGTCTCAATTAAGAGACTTGGATCTAGGGCTTGTGTTACAACGGGTAGTCCGCACTTGTGATCCTGGACTGGTTCTATTAAGAGCTTTGCTTCGTTTGCACAATGTGATTAATATGTCTTGCCTTCGGTGGAAGTAAAATACATAACTTGGGATTGTGATTAAGATTTATGAAGGGATTTGGGATTTGGATTGAGAACATGGCATCACTACAGCAGCCTTGGAAGGCTTATTATTTGGGATTATGGGATACGGTCGAAAGGGACCTTAAACAATCAGCAGTCTTGGAAGGCTTATATTTGGGATTGGTTTTGGATTGGTGTTGGATTGATGCACTCAGTTGGCTATGCCAAGAGAGGGTCTTAATCCCAACACAACAGTCTTGCATGCCATTAGTCAAGTGCTCTCGTTCTGAGTGCTTGATTAAGGGCTTCAACCAGTCGAACTGAAGTATCTGTGTCCCTTTTCTACTCCTTCACAATCTTGTGAAGAAGTCTAAAATGCATGAATACTCATCGGCATGTCTAAGCTTGTGCAACCAGGGGGAACAAGGATGTGGATTTCAGTTAGTCGTTGTGACTTGTACTGCTGCATTCCACTTGTCGGTCCATGTCATCAGTAGTACTCCAGCTGTAGACGGACCGAGGCAAAGCCTTTCACCGTCGCCAATACTTCCAGTCAACCCCAACGCTATCTTCGTCTTCGAGGCTTCCAGCCCCACCCACTTCGGTATGCCCTTCATGGAAGTCTCAATTACCTCAAGCATGAATTTACTGCGTACATCTACGTGCATTACTTAACTTACACTCATTTTTTCTTAACATTTTACAGGGAACATTGTTATCCGGACGCCCCAGCGAACAAAATAGTGTAGATCTATTGAGCAATTGCAGCGCCTATGGTAACTCTGTCTTCATGTTAGCTCTGTGCTGGGCTGTTAGTTCTGCGGGCGTGATTTTCTAATCTTCAATTTTTTCTGATGCTTTTCTTGCAGGCGGTGAGCTAGGCCCTTATGAGTGTTGTCGGCGCCCACGTCTGGATTGCAGGCAACACGTGCATCATCACCACGAACACCAGCTATGTGCCCAGTCTGCCTCCGAGCACAGAAGACCTGCTCCTGCGGTGCGACATGTGCTGGGGTCCTAATGATCCTACGTTATGGCCGCATGAATACAGCAAGACATATTGTCATCTGGGCGCAGTTTCCCAGCACCCTAGCGCGCTGGATTCCCACAATCCTGCACGGATAATGTTTTGGAACCCAACTTGCAATGATTTCGTGTAGGCGGACTTTAGGAAGACAGTGACCCGCGGCTTGGGGAAATTGGACTATGAGCAAACCCGCTGCTTCCCTCTGCTTGTTAACGACCTCCTCGACCGCTGCAAGCTGTACACCAGCACTTTCAATCCCCCTGCACAACCCAATCTGCTTATCAGTGTTCTGGCTGACAGCCTGCAACACGGACTCGTTTGACTTCAAACCATCCCCGCGACCTTTGAGCGAATGGTGCTGGGAGTCACCAATCTCCAGCGTGCCTACCTGGAACTCAGTGGTCTTCTTCACTATCTCATAGTGTACAGGCCTCGCATGTGGGACCTGAAACATGTCAGCGGTGTCCCCGATGATAACACTATTGGTGTCTTCACCAGTGATCCGGTCGTCGCGGAGAATTTCCATTGCACCCGCCTGCCTTACTGGCTCATTTGCCCATTGGCCACGTTTCATTGAGAGAATATTCTGAGAGTGGTAGAACCGCTGGATGCAGCAGAGTGGATGGAGGTGGAGGTCGTCGAGGGTTTCCCACCAATCAGAGGAGGGTCGAGTTTATAGCAGCATATCGAAGCTCTTCATGTGGGAACCAGTGTGTTTCCCTGGTACAAGAATCCGTTCATTGGTGATACCTTGAGGACAATTTCCCTCAGCGTCCCTGAGTCGAGCGTGGTGCCAGCAAGCACTCCTGGGCCCAGCAGGAATGCAACGGGGTCGATTCAGCATCACCCATGTAAGTTGCAAACCGTCTTTTGAATTTTGCTTTTTTTACTTACACCTCCACAGATAATCAGTCCAAAACACCCCAAAAGTCCGCGGCCGATCCCAAGGGGCAAAAAAGGAACAAGTACGCGCACTTTGATAGTCTGTAGATGTACATGGCCGCCCCAATACCTGCCTGGGCAGCAGCGCTTGCAGCAGTAGACAGATCGCGCCAGCCAGTCTGCGGGCGATACCCGCACAATTTCTATGTGTTGCCCGAGCCGGCAATGCTCATCACCTCCAAACCACGCTGCAACTTGTACCTGCGTCATTACGAGCTCATCCGGTGATTGATGTGCTCAGAACCTATATAAGAAACACACAAATAACCCCACTTGACTCGAGAGCGGCACAGAAACAGTCCAGAGACTGTTCCAACAACCAACAAACAAATCAAACGGCAATATATGCACATTTCCAAAGATCCCGACGAGTTACAGCCCCTAGTACAGGGCCTTGTAAAGGTTGTAGGGAGAGGTTTCGTATCTCAAGGAGATAATAGAGCAAACTGCGTAGAACGTGTTCCTAGACACAGTGGAAACATTGTTTCCAAACAAGACAGATTTATAGCTTCGCAGTGTGTGTGTGTGTGTGTCCAAGCGACAGAGAAACAAGTTTAAAGTAGTCCCGTAGACTCAAGTAAGGCCCCTAGTTTATAGGCCAAGAGTGTTCACAGAGCCTTCCCTAAAAGGTACTTTCTGAGCAGCGCACAGCAGTCATGTTTCCAAAGTTTTTCCTAGACGGTACTTTCTGAAACCCGCTCCGCAAACAACAACAATAATGTTTCTTTCAACAGAGTCCCAGTTCAAACAGATTCACAGAGTTTCTAACAGTTTCCAGGCAGAGCCCAAGTGCGTTTCCAGAATAATATATGATTCAGAAACAATTAAGATTTCGACTAATAATGCTACTCTATGAGAGTGCGTTCGCCGAGGATCCCAGATCAACCCAATGCGCAAGTGTATAGCCTACTAGTTTGGGGGAAGATGCTGTGTCCATCGTAGAAACACCCTCGGATACTTATACAACCACCAAGACACAGTTACAAAGCCCAAAACACAATCCAAATGAGTCAAATGTCCGTTTATTCGCCTCTTTACTTGGGGGGAGGCCGATGCCGCGCACGGCATAACTCGTACTTTCTTTTTTCAATTTATTCTTCCTTTAACTGAAAACAAAACACTAACCGTTCATGGCGCATTCGGACACACGGCGGACCCAGGCAATGCCCCAAATCGGGATGGCACATGAGCGACGGCCATCACACGGCAGAAAGCCATTGTTTCCGGCTCCCATTGTCCTCGCACCCACTGTTCTCTTATGTCCTTTTTACACACTTCTCCTACCAAGTCCCAGAATAAGATAACAAGGAAATACAAGTTTTATTCCGTGTAGGTAAATCTAAGTCAATAAAATTAATGATAACTATGGGACTGATATCTCTTTTGAGCGTGTTCCGGCGAAGGAGGATACAAAGTTTGCCACCTCTGGGTATTTTGAATGGTACGCTGCATTGATTCGACAGGCCTTTCCGTGGGCACTGGAGTTCGGCTAGAGAACAGAATGCGGTTGATCTCCGCAAGCATGGCCGCCAACTGCCCCCGCCCTCGCGAAAGGCACACTTGCTCCATAGCGGATATTGGCCCCGACATTTTGTGCTTTAGGAATTCGGCCAAGTCGCCCATCTTCAGCCCAATTTCATCCAATGAAACCAATAATTTCTTGAGAGGAATATCAGAAAGCAGGGTGCGCTGTCTCAAAGGTGCCTTTGTGCCACTGGAGAACATTGCCGGTGTGTCGAATGTGGCCCATGTAAAATTATTGGTACCCAGGGTGGTGTTCGCTGAGTATTTTTGAGAAACGGCGGGCTCGGAAAAGACAAATGTGACGTTCATTGGTGTAAAAACACGAGAAAAACAGTAGGAGTGGTAGTGGAGGATAGAGACGCGTATTAACGCGTCGAAAACACGCACATTGTGACCCATAATGGTGCCAAAGCGCGATCCACCCAGTACTTACCTATCTGGGATACAAGGTGCCAAACGATGGCCGTCATTCACGTGAGTTCCCGATTTGGGGTGATGCCTGGGGCGGCTTAGATTCCGCTTGATTCAGGAGACGACTGGCAGTAAAGCACAATTTCGAGGGTGTGGAGCGACAGTCAAGATCCCAGTTCTGTAACTATCTTGATGCTGGTGGCCTCTTGCTGGACTCAACCCATACACCCCCCACGAGTCGACGACTTTATATGATGAGAGAGATGCGAGACACTTTTAACTCTCGATCCATGCGCAAGAAATGGCTGCAGAAGATCAGGAAGTCATGCAAAGTATTGAGGCAACGGTGGCAAGAGGAATGGGGCGGATGGGTGACGGACGAATGTGTTACGGAAGAACGTGATGGGAGTGCGAAAGAAAGGAGGCTGCAAGAGACCCTTCCTTATATGCGGAAATTGGGCGGCTGATCGGTGAGGTTGAAAATAACATGTGGAGTGTCTAGTCTGATTCTACTGCCCAATTTATATCAAGCAGGCCACATCAAGGGCGGAGTTAGATCCATCTCAAACAAAAATATGACCTCTGTTCTCGCATATCAAGATCACACAAGTCACAACAGCCCCTTCATGTGCACACATTTCGAAACTACCTGCACAACACAATTATGGGATTCTTTGCCTAGTAGTACAAGTATCTACATGTATATAGGGATTTACATAGAACATCTTTGCTTCGTCTAAAATATTAAATGAAGTCCATTGGGATCAATATTGCTGCCGCACTTGGCCATTTAGATTCTAACCATATTCTGAAACACCATGATGGCTTCATTGCGATGGCATCCAGTCAGCCAAGTTGTTGAAGCTAGGATCCTAGGCTCCATATTATCTATATCTCGTGTTGAGTGAGGCGATCGGCACAGTTATTCATTGCTAGGTCCCCTATTAAAGGTGAACAAGCTCATAATGACTATTCAGCCAATTTTACATGTGCTACAATTAAAAAATGTGGGATATGTATTCAAACCGAATAGTACAGGGTATCCAAACATAGAAACCCAGGAATCATCCCAATATATGTCTTTGAAGGTTCACAATCTCAAGTGACATTTTTCGCTTTTTTGATGAATTGGGGTCCATGCAGAGCTAATAGTGCAGTATAAACAATAGAAAAGTCATCATATATGATGAATGATTCATATTACACTTTATTTGAAGGATTTTAGTCAAGATTTGGGCAGATAGTGTTTTCATCTCTGTACAATAAGTGCACTTTATACTGCTGTTTAACTCATGCACTCGGAAATACCATTTACATGAAACTTGACCAGATTCCTTGGAATATAGTTGAATATTGATCTTTCATTATGTCTCTTTTCATTTTGGGTGTTTATTCTGCTGTAGCTGCTATAGATAGTACCCTATTCACCAAATAAGCGAAATATGTCATGTGATATTCTGAAGCTTCAAGGCCATATATTGGCACAATTCTGGTATCCAGACATCGGGAAGAGGGGTGGAATGTTTTTTGAACTCTTTCCCTGCATTCTGAAGCTTGTATGCAGGGCAAACGAAGTGAAAATGCATGGAAACACATTAACACACCTGATCTTTGCTTATGGCTCAGCTCTGTGGGCCAACACCTATAAGACATGTTTTTACACATAGTGATTGTTCTATGATAAGGTTTTCGACATGGCAGATCAATGCATGATCTGGCAATAGAGCAATGATGGCATGGTGAACAAGGATTAAAGCATGCTCCTTTTCTGCCTGGGAGTCTATTCCAGTGTGATAAGTACGTATTTATACTACTCATTAGTAGTGTGGAGGGTCTTCCTGATGCCTGTATCACTATATGGTGAAGATATGATGTTGCAGAGGTGAATCAATCACTCTGCCCATTATTTGCCTCTCAAAGAGATGTGGTGCTTCTGGGTATGCTTCACATCATGTTCTATGATGGATTCCATCCTGCCCAATGGGTTAGACCATCTAAAATGTTTGCATTCTGGCCAAAGGAAGGGAAAAAACAGTGGAATTTCCTTTTTGGGAAAAGGGTGTAGTGGCCAAAAAAGGAAGTTGGTGGTTCGTGGCTAAAAATATGGTCAAAATCAAAGTTATAGAGCTTGCCGAGGGCTCTCTGACTGTATTGACGGTTCTGGGAACAAGCCCCTGGTTGTTGCACAAAACACAAAATAAATTCCCACAGCCAGTGATAAATGATGGCTAATTTGATGGTGACACAGGTGTCAAATTGAGGGTGAATGTTGGGCCGGCATGTGGGTTTTGAAACTGGTATGTACAGTACTGGGTGCCTGGTGTAGTGGTATGTGCATGTACTATGCTTGTCTTAAGTTGGGAATGCATTCATGATGCTAAGGTCCTTTGTTCAAGCCCCGTAGTGAGTGTTTTTTTCATTTTTCATTTTTTGGTTCTTTGGTTTTTTGGTTTTTTGAGCTTCCGAGTATCCACAGGTTCATCTGGTACAGCCATCTTTTCTCCCCATATAAAATTGTTGCTCACAGGTTTAGTGAAAGACATGATGCTGTATCCTATCCACTCGGACAGATACTATTGCCGGCTCACAACAAAAATATTATTTCTGTCTTATGGTCTAGACATTGGCCAAGAATCTAGCAGATTTTGGGGGCCCTGAGACTTTAGGTACTAACCATATACACTAAGTGACCAAAATAGTTGTCCCGATGTATTTTTGGACGTTTGGTCCGGTTTGTGGTGGCTACAGCGGTTTCTTCGCATATCTTCCGCGGGGTGGAATGTAGCTAGGATGTCGAGGACTACCCACGAATATTTCCGGATTTATTGAGTGTGCACCGAGGATGGTACAGATGCCAAAGTCCAGGACTTACCCAATTTGGTAACACTGTGTTCGGAAACATCGCAAAGAACTTGGAATAGAACAAGAAATATGTACAATTACACAAAACTAATTAATAGTGGGTTGTTCCGCCTTTCACCCTGTGCAGTTCAGCAACTCGCCGGGGCATGGAATTATACAGGTTTTGAATATATGCAACATCCATATTTGCCCACTCCTCCTGCAATGCGACCCACAACTGGTCCTCGTTATGAGGTAGGGGGTTTCATTTCGCACCTGGCGGTCCAGGTGGTCCCATACGTGTTCGATAATGTTCATATCGGGGCTATTCGGAGCCCATGGCAGCACATCAATGCTGTTTTCGGTAAACCAGTGCCGAACAAGATTTGATGTGTGCTTCGGATTGTTGTCTTGCTGGAACCAATGCTGTCGGATGTCGATGTCAAGGTCATGGAGAGTTCCGAGGAGGTCCTCATCCAAGATTTGGCGGTAGAGAACGGCATCCATGTTACCGAAGATGCGCACGAGCCATCCCGGTCCATTAGGTGTGATGATCCCCCAGACGGTAACCTTCCCTCCACCGTGCTTCACCGCCTTCTTGGTAAATCTGGGATCCAAGTGTTCCCCTTTCTCCCTCCAGCACCAATCCATCCCATCTGTATCAAAAACCCGAAAAATGGACTCGTCCGAGAAGAGGACAGAGTACCAGTTTTCGACAGTCCATCCCCGGAACTGATCGGCCCACTCCCGTCGCTTTCCCAGGTTCTTTTTCGGGATTAACGGAACCGTAGCACGGGGATGGGCCTTGAGGCCAATGCTGCGAAGTTCCCGTTTGACGGTATGGAGGGATATGTCCGGGAACCAGCCACGTTGCAGCTCGGTAGCATTCCGGGCATTGCAATTTGCAAGCTGTCACTTGGCAATGCGCCTGTCATGGTCGTTCATCTTACGGGGTCGCCCCGTATGATGTCCCACATCGTAGTAGTTCTCCTTTCCTCCATATCTTTCCCATATGTGATTGATAGTACGAGTTGAGAGCTTGCGATGGCCGGATAAGGCCTCCTGGATGTCTCGAGTCTCCTTCTCCTCTTTCTTCATCTCCACGATGCGGCATTTGGTGGTAGGAGTGGTGGGAGGGGCCATGGAGGATGTGAGAATGGTATGTGTGCGGTATGGTGCTGAAAGCGTGTTGTAGTGGTGTCGTTTGTTGTAGAAACTTTGAGTGTCACGTGATTGCTCCACCATTCATCAACTGTCATGATCAATAATTGCGTCATAATATGATACACGCTAATCCAATAAATCTGAAAATATTTGTCGGTCGTCTTCGACATCCTAGTCACATTTCACCCTGCTGAAGGTATGCGAAGAAACCGCTGTAAACACTGCAAACTGGACCAAATGTCCGAAAATACATCGGGACAACTATTTTGGTCACTTAGTGTATAGTGGGCCGAGTGATTAGGCTGTTATAGATGGTACATTGTGCACAAGGGAAGGGTTGATGGGATTATTTCCTTTTTAGGCTAGGCAGAAAGTCTTTTTGTCCTAAAAAGGAACTAACTGGGAACAACCCACAATGGATTCTTGCCTTATATGGTAGGTGTGGTTGTTACCATAGTGCATGTCAGAAACCCCAAGCAAGCCTTAATCTGGGAATTCCCAGACAGAAATAGGACATCCCATAAGCAATTTTTTTTGCAGTGGGACAGACCAGGGAGCACCAGAAGTGGGAATGGCCTGGATGACGTATGATACACGTACCCTGAGGTTGCAGGCTATTACAGACCATGTACAGCCTGCACGGACTATATGCAACACTGTACATGCCAATGCTGCTAGTGCCAGCATATACAAGCGAGAGAGAGCATTTAATAAGGTCAGCATAAATGTTGATATTATTGGGCATGGCACCTACCACAGGCTAAAGCATTCAAGGGCTTTCAGATTCACCCATTTGCAGCCCAGTATGTGCAGAAATGCATGCAGTACTGCAATTTATTTGGGCCCTGTGATGTGACCCCCCTGCAGGACCCTGGGAAATCCCATATCAAAAGTGGGAAGCCCAAATTGACAATATGGGAAGTCCCATACAGTTCTCACACCTACCATGGTCCTTCCCTCTATATGTGGGAACTCCAGCCAAATCTGCCCCCCCCCCTAGGACCCATTATGTATTGGAAACAGTTAGACCATATAGGTCTGGGAAAAGCATTGACTGAAGTGCCCACAGCACTGCAATACAGTGGATGTCTTACTGCAATAATAAAATGTGTGAGACGTCATACAGCACTGAAAAAAATTGAGTGGGATGTCCTGTTGCAATCATAAAACAGGTGGGATGTCCCACCCACAATGAGGAAGAGGATGGGATGTCCCACAGCACTGGAGAATACTGTGGGATGTCCACCACAATAATGAAACATGTGGGATGTCCCACAGTGCTGGAGAATACTGTGGGATATCCCACTGCAATAATGAAACACACGAGATCCCCCACAGCACTGAAAAATACAGTGGGATGTCCCACTGCAATGAGAAAAACGGGTGGGATGTCCCACAGCACTGAAGAATACTGTGGGATGTCCCACCACAATAAAAAAACATGTGGGATGTCCCACAGCACTGAATAATACTGGGGGATGTCCCACTGCAATAATGAAATACATGGATGTCCCACTGCAATGAGTAAAACGAGAGGGATGTCCCACCACAATGAAAAGTAGAGTGGGATGTCCTACACCCAGCACTGAAAAATAGAGTGAGATGTACAGTGGAGATGAAAAGTTATGCACGTGATTGTTCTGGCCCGCGATGGCATCAAATCACTTCAAATAAAATTGTACAACAAAATGTGAGTGATTCGAGTGTTTATGCACCATTTTATCCACACCTACTCTGTACCATCATCTCATAATAAAATCAACAGTGGTTTTCCGAAAAATCAAGTCTGTGGATTTGAGAGATATCAAAAAATGGTATATGCTATCTCAAACTACTTGTAAATGCGACCCTATTCATATGTTGGTTGACCCAAATTGATAGGGATTTGGGCTCAGCATCTCTGTCACAAGTTGGTCATTTTCACTGAAATTTACTCAAAATGGCACAAAAACACTGAAAATGACCAGCTTGCAATGGATATTCCGAACTCAAATCCCTATCAATTTGGGTCAATTAACATATGGATAGGGTCGCATTTACAAGTAGTTTGAGATGGCATATACCATTTTTGATTTCTCTCAAATCCACAGACTCGATTTTTCAGAAAAGCACTGCTTATTTTATTATGAGATGACAGTACAGAGTAGGTATGGATAAAATGGTGCATAAACACTCGAAATCACTCACATTTTGTTGTAAAATTTTATTTGAGGTGATTTGATGCCATCATGGGCCAGAATGATTGCGTGCAGAACTTTTCGTTGCCACTGTAAGAAGAGAGACCAAAGTGCAGCAGCAGTAGACATGAGGAGCAGTAGCGGGTGAATGCTCATTTTGAAGGCACCCAGCAGCAATAGTAGGTGCCATACCTGGACATTGCAGCTAACACAAAAGTGGATTGTAGCATCATGTGATCTTGGATGGGGTTTGGTAGCAGGTAGTCAGTTCACTCAGTCATCCATTTGTGATGTGTAAGATACTCACTAAATCATCTGGTAGGGTTAAAGAAGGTACTGTATCTGTGGTGCCATTCAAGCCAGTATAACATTCTTGGCCAGATGTTACTCACAAATCAATACCTGGATAAACTCGCTGCCACCTGTGTTGATTTTGGGAAATAGACAGGTTGCGCAAAGCCACATGCGGCTTTTTTGTGTGCAAACTCGTTGCATGAGGCTTTTTCTCTTTTCATTTTGGTGGTCCAGGGAATGTTATATCGTAGTCATTGTGATGTTCAGGAGCAAAAGAGCACAACCCTGCAGGCGGCTTTGAAAGCCGTGTGTGGCTGTGGTGCTCCCTGTGTAATGCTGGACCCTACTCATATGCAAGCTCCCGCATCTGACAAACATATGAAGAGGATAAAAACCCTCTGCCTCTTCACAGTCTAACAACAAGGACATGAATATGAACTACCCACTTAATGCTGGGTAATAGGCAGGAATAACTGTGCTCGCATCCATGTGGTATAGACCTAGGATGAAAGCCCCAAGAGAGGGCTTTAAGAATCACTCTTAAGAATGAAAAGAAGTGGAGAAATGAGCCTGAAAATGCAGTTTTTCTCTTGGGTGGGTGCCAGGGGTCCTACCTGAAAAATGGGCCAGTGGGATATCCCTGGATATTTTTTGGGCCCACCTGCAGAGGGTGGGATGTCCCACCAGAAAAAGTGTGGGACATCCCAGGGTCATATCCTCTATAACATGGGACATCCCATCCCCCATGGGACATCCACCTAGTCTTACCCCCCTTTAGGTACATTAAGTTACTATAAAAAATAGACCTAAAGGGGGTCAAATGGTGGTAGCCAGAAGTGAGTATACTGTGGTGCAATTGGGAACGCAGAACTTAAGTTCTGCTGGAACTGCAGATATATTTTTGGTAAAAGCTCTTGGCACTCAAGATATGCTCGCTCTATTTCATAATTAGTATAGGGTCAGATTAGAGGTTGGGTTGCTTCTTCCACTGTGTGGAGGCAGATGGGCTGCCTGCCAATAATCTTCATCTGTTTTTGACTGCCAGACAGTGAACTCATACAGTATAATCTGCTCAACTGCTGGCGGCTTGGACTGAGCTGTCTTAGAAAGTGTATATAAATGAATAAATAAAATTTCAGCATATCCACACCAGTGGCACTACAGAAATTATAACCTCATGCACTATTTTGTGGTATAGCCATTACAACTTTGCCACAAAATGGCCGCCCACAAATATTGCAGTAGATTACAATTTCGCCCACCATATTAATCAACCAGGCATTATGCAGCTACTACATATACCGCTTTTGGATGCCGTGGATTATCATACAGCGGCCATCAATGGGCACGCCATTTGCGGTGCCTAAGTGCCGACCGCCATCAATCTTTGATGGCACTGATGCGTGAACCAACTACCATCAATTATCGTGTCACGGCCATCAATTACGGATGGAATTGATGATCAATTGCTAGGCTGACTTATGCATGCTGTGCTTATGCGCCCACCGCCATCAATTACGGAATTGATGATCAATTGCTAGGCTCACTTACGCGTGCTCCCGCCATAACGGTGCCCCCTGACATTACTGGTTAGGCTTGCTTGCTGGGGCTTCTGGGCATCCTGATGTGTCAGTTGTTATGCTCATGCACACCATCAGAATCTATGATCGCATGCGCCACGGCGGCCATCAATTGCGGATGCCACTGATACCCGGAGCACTCGGTATTCCGTTACCTCCGCCAATGTTTGCCCTGCCACGATTCTCCCCGCATGCATTGAAGACAAGAACAAAAAAATCTACTCTACGCCCTCATCGTCTTCTTCATCGTGTGCGCGCCATCAGCATCCTGGATCGCATGTGCCACGGCGGCCATCAATTGCAGATGCCACTGATAAGATATTCCGTTACCTTCATCCTCGCTGTCTTCTTCATCGTGTGCGTGCCATCGGCATCCTGGATCGCATGTGCCACGGCGGCCATCAATTGCGGATGCCACTGATAAGATATTCCATTGCCCTCGTCCGCGTTTGCCCGGCCACGATTATCCCCGCATGCATTAAAGACAAGAATCTACTCTATGTCCTCGTCATCTTCTTCATCGCGATCCTCGTATATAGCTTGTTCTTCCTCTTCATCTTCATCCTCTGGCGCCAGCTCCTCATCCAGGGCCAATTCATCCACACTTCCGTAATCAAGCCCATCCAAAACTTGCTGCGCCCTTTCCCGCACTGCACCCCACTTCCCACGGAGCACCTCTGCCCGCTTTCTCGCGATCGTTGCTTGTTCCATCCCATAGCTCACTAAGCCCTCACAAAGCTCTGGCTCTATTACCTCGGCCACTGTGTCCTCCTGCCGCATCGATGCCCGGCTAGTCCACACCTCGGATAACCACAGAGCTGACTCGATGGAGCGACGCATCTCTTCTTCAAGAAGAATGATCTCTTCACGCCATCGAGTCGCTCGGGCTCTTGCTTTGCACCACTCGGCCCTCAGCGCTTAATCAAAAGTTAGTTCGTATCCAAATATACACAGCCGAAAAATTCACTCACCCTCCATTGCTGCGCCGGAATGATCCTCATCGTTCATCAGCGCCGCGCTTCCAGTGAACCAAATCCAGGACAACGTTCGACGCCCCTCGCCCATCACTGCGACCCCAGCTGCGGCCACTCCACCGGTTTCCAGCTCATTCAGAAAGCCCCCCTCCCGCAAGCGCTCTTCCTCGGCTTTCTCCTCCGCTGTCAGTGCTCTCTCATTCATCGCACGCACGTCATCATCCTCCAATACCTGAAGCACCCTCTCCCATGTTCCCGATCCAACTAGCCTGGCGTACGCCTCCCGAGCATATCGATAACGAATTTTGGCAGCATGGATACGCACATCAACTTGGTGTTGCACTCCCTGGGCTCGAGTGTTAGCGCGTTGGCCGGTAACATTTTTAACTTTGAAGCGATTTGTGACAGTCCGCATGCGCAAACCACGACGCAGGTCTTCAAGTGCGTCCGATGCCTCCGCAAATCGTAGGCGGGCTTCAATAGCCTCGATTTGAGGAGCGCAGGCCTTCTCCCGCGCACTCTGGGAAGTCAAGGCAGACGGCAGGAACAGCTTGATGCGCTCGATCTCTTTCTTGGCGTTGGCGGTCAGCAGAAGGACCTGTTCCGGTGTCAGTTCATCACGCAACCCTGGCATGTAGATGTCCTGCAGCTCCTGGAAGCGTTCAATCCTCTTCTTAATCGCGTTGCGGCGTTTCTGGAAGTCGAGCTCCTGGTATATCGTTGCCGCCTTCTTTGCCTTGACTTCTAACTCGAGTGTACGCCTATTCGGTGTAAGTCGTATTACCAAATGGGGCACATTGAATACTCACTGCGCCTCCTCGATTTCCAGCCCTGTTACCACAAACATGCTGCTGCTGCTTTCGTGCACGACCTGTACATTGCTAGCGGTTTCCTCAAACTCTTCCCTCGCCAACTCCAATTCCACGTCTTTCATCGTCTTGCCTACTTTGCGTTAGCGAGAGTGCCTGAGAAAAAATTACGGCTCACCTGTTCTCGTCACACGGTAAGGACATGGCTGTGAACGATCTGCCTGCCACTCTTCCTCTTCCTTTCCCCATTTCTTCGTAATCCCTGGCTCTGCCGACTCGAGCGCTGTATCGAATGCTAGGAAGGCTTTGTGGTGCTTCGCCGCCTCCCGGGTGGCCTCGACGAGCCTCTTGTGAAGAATACGCCCTGTTCGAGGTGAGAAACATTCCGCATCATATCGTAATATCATTCTTACCTAAAGCCAACGTCTTCCGGTAGTTGTGTGCTCCCAGAATATCGTCCAATGTGTCCTGGCGCGATCCCGGGCCCATTTGCTTGGTTTGATTTGCCGCGCCATTGCTATTCTCCCAGTTCTGTTCAATCCCCTCCCCATTACTCATCCCTGCCCCCGGCGCGAAGTGTAGCGAGTAGAGAGGGTGACATTTTTCCTGGTGCGGCGGCAGGTGGAAATTCGGGACGTAAAAAAATAGGTTTGAAGGCGGGATATTGAGGTGCAAGTATTCGGGGAGTCTTCGCATACGATCCCAGAAATTCTTGTAATATTGACATGCGATGTCGTATGTGAAAATGATATGAAGAATTTGGCAATTTTGCAATGAGGAGCAGAGAATCCAATCCATATTACAGAACCTTGAGGTCAAGTCAGTCCTGGTGTGTTGCGAGGCAGCCCAGATGTACACACCTTTCGCCCTTCTGTAAGTCACCCATTCCATTCGGCAGCCACATATTGTGCCTAGTACACGTCACTCCTCCGACACCGCTTGTTCGGAGCCCCTTCACGCGTTTCAAATTGGCGAGGAACATTGCTGCAAAACCCGAGCAGCTGCTAATCTTGACAGTCCAAATCAGATTGTGATAAGAACGGTAACGTGATAAAAACATCGCTCACCTCGTCTTGATTTATGAAATTCTTGATATGCTCAATATATGGTGTTTTATTCACGAAGTATGCCAGGCCCTGCCCAAGCGTAGGATCCCGTGCGTCACTTGAAACCATACGTTCACGGAGGCGATAGTTGGCGTCCATGCCGACATGAAGACCATATTTGAATCTGGACATCAAGTGTCAAAAGATACTCGATCAATCATGTCCAGCTTTACTCACACCGTCTCCTTGGGCTCGTTCTTCCATCCTGCGGGCAGGTTAATCCCAGGTTGTGGACAGGCATGGCAGAACAGAGCTAGTTCGCCGTTCTTTGTGCCTTCGATGCCAGTAGGGTCATGCCCGCGCCCCGCTCGCTTGAACATCTGGATATTTCTCCATTCACGAATAATTCGCATAAACGATCGCCGCCGATCCTATATCGCCGACTCTTGAGTATTGACCGAAAATGGATATAGCCAACGCACCCGAATTTTCAACAAGCCCGTATTATCGGTGAGCATTTCGAGTGTCCGGTAATAGTCGTAGCCGGAGACCTTCCCCGTCGTGTTCAGCGCTTGAAAGTGGCGAAGTACCGTGAAAGTGGCACACGTCCGTGGCTCTGTCGGGGTAGCTGACCACCAGGACGCATCGAGAAGCTGATCCCGGGCCTCCTTTCCCACTCCACATCCGCAATAGTCCAAGGACACAATGTGAATGCCATTGGTGTGAATTACGGTGAAAGTTTTCGGAGCACTCCATCGGAACGCACAAGCCTCCCCAGCACGATGGCCCAACTGTACTCGTAAGCCCAGTTCATATAGGGAAACTCTTTCGAAATGGTCTCCCTTCCACTCCTGCATCCTGTGATCAGAAATATTCCCGTCCAATTGGTGCGAGCATTGCTCACCTCAATCCAGTGGAAAGGCAGCGTGGTGTGTCGTTGCACGATGCAACGCTTACAGTACAACTGCCCGCCAAGGCAGTCGCCGTCGCGACAACGAAACTGGGGTTCTGTATGATTGCAGCTCCCACATTGCGTCCACAGTTTTTCGCTCCCTCGACCGGCCCCTCTTATTACCCGATCCAGCATTGAACCGCGGTATGTCAGAAATGTCGCGAGGGGAACATGCTGAAAATATTCAAACTTAATCAGCCAACCCAGAGTGCAATTTCGACACTTGGCGTACCGCAGAATATATCTTCTTTCGGCCCCCACTCTGCGTACCAGAGAATTCAAATTCATCCGGATCGAGAGGTAGGAGGTCATCTCCAAGTGAATAGCTGAAGTCTTCGTCATCCTCGATAGCCGCGCGGGTGCGTAAATCGATCATGGATTCGGTTTCTTGGACCACCGATCCGTGGTGAGTGATCTTCTCCCGTTTCCGCCGTGCATCATCCGACACTCCCAAAGCCGTGTGTGTTAATTCATTGTGAATGTAGAGCTCGTTGCCACTGACACTTTTATTTGCCTTGGGATTGCGATATTTCACTTTCCCTTTCCTCGACATGGAAAAAAAAGAAAAAAGTTTCGGTCAGTAGACATTTCGAATGTCACAATTTGACCGCGTCACTCACCACGTTCCTTTCCCCTTCCTCTCCTTAACAGTACATAACATTCATTCTGCCAATTTGACCATGTCACTCACCATGGTCGGTTCTTTGCGTATGACTGAGTTTCTTCACTGCAAACTTACCGAGCCCTGCCTCATCTTTGAATGTCACAATTTGACCGTGTCACTCACCAGCGGCCCTTTCACTATCCTAATTGGCATTGCATTCATTATGTCAATTTGACTATGTCACTCACCATGGTCGTTTCTGCAGTATGCACCGCTTTTATTTCTTGGGCATTCTCCAGATCAGTTACAACGACAAGATGGTATAGATCCTTGCATAGGTCTTATCAGTAATTTGAATTTTGGGCAATTGTTAGGGCACTCTTACGGGGTTGGCTACCATATCCGGCAACCCCGCAATGTGATTCGCTTCTCAACCAGTTCAAAAAAATATTCCTGTCGTACAATAGGGATTATTTTCTAATACAAACCCAGAATGAGTCAAATAGTTTTGAGTTTTCCATCTGACCAATCATCTTACTGCCGGTACATATGACTTTGACCCCACCGATCCGACGCAGTCACTCATCATGGGGTTCTGGCAACAACGGTGAGCTTTTCTAGCCTCTCAGGAGCCGCTATATGTTGCCAGTACCCGCACGAACATGTTCCAACCTACGGTGGTAGTGTTAGGAAGGAAAACAAGCGGTCATTAGCGACAGTGGTGCACTCACTACGTAAAGTGGTGCACTCACCACGGATTTGGACACCAGATTCGGCGACCCCGCAAATGCGACCAACCCCTCACAAAGCGCCAGGAAATATTCCTGTAGTAGATCGATGAGTATTCTTTGATATAAATCAAGTCCGAGATAGAATTTTCCCGATCCCATGCTGACCGATGTCAATTGAACCATCACGGCAGATATTCAAACTTGTGAGAAGAGACCGTGAATTCTGACTTTCCAGGTGACTCTAAAATCTTGGAAAATCGGTATTAAATAGTTGGGTAATAGAGTTATCATTCCGCCAAATTTCATTTTTGCCAGGGAAGGTACGGGTTTATTCGATGCCTTCGATGTCTGTACCTTTGGACGATGTTCATTTCGTTTGACTGCGAGTGCAGTGTTCACCTTGAAAAAAATAATGTCGCCAATTTTGGTTCCAAAAGATCAGGAGTATATTGAAATGTGTATCCTCAAATTCTCAGGACGGAAAGACTAACACATGAGGAGTAATTGAACAAAGAGTTATCGGCGCCAGCCATTTTGGGAGGCTCGGCAAATGCCGGCGGACTTGACCCTTCCTCTTACCACATCCACCGCTATCAATTTTAGTTCCAAAAGATCACAAGTATATTGAAATGTGTATCTTCAAATTATTAGGACTGAGGGACAGACACATGAAGAGCAATTGAACAAAGAGTTATCGGCATCAGCTATTTTGGGAGGCTCGGCAAATGCCGGCGGACTTGTCCCTTTCCTCTTACCACATCCACCGCTATCCATCTTCAAATGCCGGATCGATATACGTGCGACGAGCGCAAATTCATGCAAAATTGGAATTCATCTCAGTACCATGCGCGGTCAGACCTATTCTTATTGGCAACCTCGTGCTTAATTTAATGCAATTGCGATCACAGACATCGTGAGGAGCGAAATGCGAAAACCCGTGAACGAATGGCCAGGCTACGTGCCCGAGAATGTAAACTACCCAAAGAAGAGCAGGAGGCCCGCCGCCTGCGCCGCCTGGCTTCTGCCCAGAAGTACCGCCAGAAGTATGTCGGCGTTGTTCGATAAATTTATGTATAAATTGCTTACTTGAACAGAAATGCCTGGCGCTTAGCCAAGGAAGCTCGAGAGGTACGAGCACGAGCAAGGGAGGCTCGCAAGACGGTGGCGACTTCGGTAGCAAGGCGAGCATTCATTTTGCCCTTCAATCTCCTGCCATAATAAAAGTTGATTGCCAGCGAGAAGCAACGTAAAAGTAAACTCGAGCGGAAGCGAGCAGAGGTCACGGCCGCTGAAAAAAGGCTTGAGCGCAAGAGAGCCGAGCTCCTGGCAGCTGAGGCCTTGCTGCAAATGTAGACTCCTTTTTTCCCCTTCTTTTTCTGACACTTTGTATATTATACTGCCGATTGAGTACATCCTACCCACCACTTCATATCAAATGTCAAGGGACTGACTGACTGAATATTCCAAGGGTCCTGTCGTACTCGTGAGTAAATCCTGTCAATCCGAATGTCACACCCCATTGCTCGCCTCGTTGCTCAATTTTTGATTTGTTTCGCACTCATGCACTCGTCCCACCTGGAAATTCAACGTCCCCGAGGTCTCCCCGATGGTCCTTATCGCTGCTATCCACCTTGGCATCCAGACAACCCTCAAGACAAACCCGAAACTGCCCAAAAGCTCTATTTGGCAACAGGGCGAAACTTGGCAGACGCCGCTGGTGCCTATAACTCTTGGTAAGTCTCTTCTGGAGTGCGAGTTCAGGTCTAATGGATGGCTAAGGTCAAGCGCCAATCGTGTCGTGTCGGGCTCCTCCGGAGCAACTGCCCCTCTCTACACCTCTTGGAACGCGGGCCATTGTTGCATGGCAGGTCGGGTGTGCAGCGGGAGAGCACGACCATGGTGTTGATCCTACAAATGATCAAGGCTTTGTTGCTTCATCTCCTGACCTCTTGTGAGTACCTCCAGGCGGTATTTTCACGCTCTCCGACAATTCGTACCAAATAGGCACACACGGCATACACCTACGCCTCAGACCCAGACTCCTGTAAGGAGCGGAAGCAGCAAGACTTTTTTTTCTCCCTCGCTCTCGACAGCATCCTCGATAACGTACACCTCCCGCCCCCTTGCCTCTCCCTCGCCCTCGACGACGAACAAACGGGCCAGTGGCACTTCTACCTCCAAGCGGAATGTCACTTCAAGTGGCGCTGGGATCTCCCGCCCTCTTGGCTCTCCCTCGCTCTCGACGACCACCCCTGCTCGCAGTTTTCCAACCCACCGACATGCCGGGACAAGTGGCGCTAGGCCCACCTACCGGCCTGTGTCACTCGACAGGAGCTATACTGTTCGATGGTAGCAGGAAGGCATCGTGTTCGGCTCACTGCCGGATGCGGAAACGCTATACCGCGAGCTGGAAGCATTGAGCCTGTCCCCACGTATGCTAACAACGCCATCCTTCACGGAGGCGGTGCGTTTTGCTGAGGGTGCCGGGGAGGATGGGCCACAGACTGGAGAGAGGAATGGGCAGTACTGGGAGGAGCTGGCACGTCTGCAGGAGCGAATGGCGCGTGTTGAGGCACAGCTTGCAGGCGAGGAGTGGACAGGGTCGGACATTTGCGTGACAATTAGCGACGGGGAGGATTGAGCGGGTGGGGATAATGTTTTTGTATACATAATTTGTATTCGCTCTTGCCCTGTCGTTTCTAATATATGTCGTTCCTTCATTTTTTGTCATTTTTCTTTTTTTTAAATTTACTTTTCGGGAAACTTGAGTAGCGCACTCTTCACGTGAGAAACGTCAATCTTCTCTGTACCCCAAGGCCGACTGCTCACCTCCTGTCTTGTCGTATTCCCTGCACTGCGAGTATTTGTTGCCTGGCTCATTCCACCCAACCCGCCTATCAGTATGAGCAAAAACTCCGAACGCGCTACTGCCAAACGCAAGCGACCTCGCAATGCAAAAGGCCGCAAGCAAGGGAAGCCATCTTGGGTGGAAGGAACAAAGCTCACATTCTTCGAGTGCCACAAGGACGAATGGATGCAGGCCAAGGATGCGGGTTCATTTTATACATTGATGGCGAAGCGCTTCCTACTCAAGTACGGCTGGGACACTCGCTACTCGGAGCGAGGCCATGATTTGGAGGAGGACAATCAAGATCCAGACGACAGCGCCGTAGCGGACTTCGTATCTCCCCAAGACGAGGTAGACGAGCGCCAGGAATATTATTATGCACTACGAACGGTACAGTCGCCAATTAATTCACGTTGTATGCATCAGATTCTGACAGGGAAGTAGAAAATCGGGCAGTGGTATCGCTATCACTACAAGAAGATCCTGGCCAATGAATCCATGGATGCGAGTGTGGAGGCACTGCTCTCCGCATTTGGTGGGCCGGAGAAACCACGTAAACAGCGCGCACAGCACCATTATTCGGCGCAAAACTACCAAACTCGCATCAAGCCAAAATTCGATGCCGAGTTTGCGCGCCTGAAGGCGGCCTGGGAGGCAGGTGAAGGTCCACAGCCACATGCTGTGGACGTACGGAATCGTGTTACGGCGGAGCTTTGGAACGGCGAGTCTGAGGATGTTCGTGCCAGGATTGAAGCCGAGGTGCAACAGGATTTTGAGGAGGAGATGGCGGAATACCAAGAGGCCGTGGATAGGGCAGAGGAGGAGGCAGATGGTCGAACTCCGCAAGAATACGACAGGTGAGTTTTGTAAGCTGACATTTAGAGCACATTGCTAAAAAAACACGCACCAGACTTTTGTCAACGGCAGGTGCAACCCTCAACCCTCTGGCAGATGCGCTTGCGCGGCGATACGGCATGGCAGTGACGATACTTCTTGCTGGGCCGATCCCCAAAAAAGGAGGCGCCATTGAGACCTTGAGGTATGTGACGAACAGTTTCGATGCGAGGTGGTACTTACTTTACTTTGATGCTACAGCGCAAACGCAGGGCAGACAAGGGGACGGACGCCAAAGACGTGGCCGGAGGCCGACAGCACAGGTTTCACAGCCGTAGTGGCTAGCATGACCCGCTTTGCCACACTCGTATTTTGTGAGTACAATTATTCCAAATTGGGATCGCGCAGTTAACTAAGGTCCCGATCTTAGCTCAGCAAGAGTGCGATGCGCGGGCCCTACCTGGGTCAGGTGTGCCACGAGCGAGCTCTTCTCTCTCTCGCCCTACTCCGCAGCCTATTAATACCGCAAGCCGAGGCGGTGGTCTGGCCTGGGGTGCGTTTGGGGGCGGATCAGTTTCTGCAGGTGGGAATGCGAATGGGGGTGGGGATGCGAATGTGAATGAGGGTGAGCATGATGAGGGCAACGAAGATGAGCAAGACGGCAGCGACAATGCGGAGAAGGAGGGGGGGGGGGGGGGGCTCGCGGGAGGGGGAGCAGTGGCGGTGGCGGATCGAAGGGGAGGGGGGAGGCGCCGGCGACGGCAAGGAGATCTGGCAGAGAAGAGGGGGACGAGGGGCAGATGGCGAGGCCGAAGCCCAGACCCACTTACCGGGGCACTGGCGCCGTGTCTGGCGATGGTGCTGTACCTAATGCCGTTACGGGGGCGGCACCTCATAACGATGCTCCTAACGACAGCGCCGCATCCAACACTGTGCCTGACAACGGCGCCACGGCCCCCTCTTCCTCGGGTGTGCACGGCGCTGAGCGAACGCCGCCACCAGCCTGGAGGAAGGTTGGCCAGAGCCGTTGGCCAGACGAGCTGAAGAGGGTATGGGTATGGTTTGAGGAAGAGGGAGGACGCTGGGGCGAGTCTTGGGAAAACTGCGCCTGGGGCTTCCTTGGATACGAGGAAGCCTCTGGCTTCCCGTACGAGCGGGTGCGATTGCCTAAAGGCCCAAGGGCAGGCCTGGGAGTAGACTCGTGGATTGCATGTGGGCGGAAGCTCGGAATTCACCCGTGCCTTCCGGACGCGGAGGAAATCCGACGCCTTTTTTGGAAATGGTGGCGGGGTATGCAGCCCAAGGAGCGGCTCGTTGACGATGGAGTTTTGAGCCGGGCGGCCGATATCGACTGGGCGGTTCTACGCGATTACTCCGGCAAGAACGGTCTGCTTCAAGTCATGATGGTGCTCGGATGGTGGGGGAACAAGGTCCACAACAACAGCAAGCCTGAGCTTGTGGCAGAGTGGGAAACTGCTGTCGACGACGTCTGCTGGGTGTTTGATGCGATGGTTAAGGAAGGCATGTTGTCAAAGTATGTCTTTATATAGGTACTGTGAGCAACGCTGATCCAAATCATAGGAAACGCGCCGCAGAACGTGGAGTGACAGATAGGCCGGCTCCGGAGAAAAAACGGCGACTGTAGGGGGCGATGATTCATGCTCAATTCTGGCCTCTATTGGATTCAACTCCTTGGCCTTCTCTCCTGTTCTCTCTTCGCCTCACTTGCCATATTTGATAGTCGCTTTCTTTTTATGTAATCGCTGATACATTTTTGACATTTTCTCCGGCCGCAAAATATAGTTACCGTATATTGATAGCTGATAAATATACCATTCCCCGGATCCACACAAGTGATTTCCCCCCCCTCTCTCTCTTCTAGTGGACGAAATTAAAAAGTCTTGTTTTCTTGATCACGTAATGTGAAGGACTTGTAAAGTTTTGGCACAGCGGCAATTTATGCCGGGGTGCCGATATGACCCCCGATGCCGAACTAATGGGCAGTAAATAGAATGGGGATGTTAGGTAAAGCGCTGATGCCGAATTGATGCGCAGTACAGAGATTGATTAGAATGGGATGCCGGTACTCATTCAGGATGATGTGGCAAATATGCACCAACAACCCGCAACCAGTCCCAACCAGGAGCAGCCAAATACAGCAATATTTTCCCATCCAGGGGAAGCCAGGAGGTTATTTAGCGCACCAAATCATAATCTACTGCAATTTTTGTGCACATTAGATTAGTGGAGACATTGCAATGGCTGTTCCACTATTTTATGGGCACATTGTATTATTGGTAGTGACACACCTGATATCCAAGTTATATAAATACAAGGCAGAAGTACATAAGAACAGAGTTTAGCATGAAGTTGTCTCAGAGGTCACAAAAACACTTTCTGGGGAAGCATCAAGACATACAGTTTCAACCTCCTGATTCTCGGATGTTCTCTGTTCAATGCCCGATCCGGTGCACTCAAAATGGTGAGTTGCAGCAAAGATTCCTGACAATCTTTGTCCACAGTCGAAAGCCTGGCATCAATTTGAACCATGTCTTTGGCCTGCAACGACTGCTCAAACAATGGGCGGGCTTTTGTCCAGAAGCCAATTGCCTTTGAGGTTTCGCCTTGTTTGTTTGCTAGGTCTCCCAGACGTACCATGCATTGTGCCTGGCTGCGATGAATGTCCATGTGGGTAAATCCCTCCAGGGCCACTATATAGAGATTGGTGGCTGTTTCGTCGTCTTTGGTGGCAAGGAACACATCTCCCAGAAAAAGAAGTGCTTTGTGGAGCTCCAATTTGTCTTTGGATTGGTAGGAACGACTGCAGTACGTCACTGGCCATCCGGGGTGCCATTCAGAAGCTGGCCAAGCTCTGATATCAGCAAGTCTTCCCAAGCAAAATAATTCAACCTCAATGTCTTTTCCCCAAATTGAAGTGAGGCATTCTTTGAATTCGACCTTTGCTATGTCAAACTTTTCTTCTGTGAGTTTGATATCAGCCTCAATTATGTTTGAGTAGATACTCAGTTCCTGAGAGATATGATGCCTAAGAATGTCTTTGGCTTTGTTCAAATTGTAGTATGCATCCACAGTATCCCCACACAGTATATCAATGTATGCAATATTGACAAGTGATAGGGCATAGTTATGGAGGTTTTGTTCAGGAAAAACGGTTTCAACTATGTGATTGTAAATATGTCTGGCTTGGGCATATTCCGACTTCTGCAGATGGATCTCTCCCTGTGATATTGCAACGGAATGGCCTAGGTTCCCATCAGCCAGGCCACAGATACCAAGCATCACTCTGCTTCTGTGTAGTTGCTCTGCACTCTGCTTGAAGTTACCTAGGGACCTCAAACATACAGCCTCAATCCACAGTGCTCTTGCTTCTTGAAACAAGTCTGCGGAACCTTGGGATAGCCTCTGTGCTTCACTGGCATGCACTTGGGCACTATAATACTCTCCAATCATGCAGTGGAGATAAGCAATACATATCAAAACATGACACTTGTGACGGCTGTCTGGACACAGCTTTGCCAATTTTAGTGCCCTTTGGTAAGATTGCATAGCTTGAGGTCGATCAAATTTGAAGTCAGAGAAATAGGTGCCCACTGCAGTGTAGAACTTGGCTAAGATTGGACCATATTAAATTATGAGGGCCAGAGAGGGAAGAACACTCACATTCAAGGAGAGGATTGTTGATAAATTCAAGATTACTTATTGCCTGAGTTATGATTTGTTCCCTATCAAAGGTGGGGTAGTAGTGGTACGAAAGCAAAACTTCTGTCATAAATTGAATCTTCAGCTGGTGGTCATCCAGTCCAGATACAATGGGCTGAATACACTCTATCAGTGCCAAAGCACCGCGTCCAGTGATCCTGTAGAATTCACACAGTGTTGATATGCTGTAGATGGTGTCCCTGAGATCTAAAGCATTGCCATATAGTCCCCATTGCAGGACCTCTTGAAAATTTGCCAGATTCTGGGTTATTTGATTAATCGCAAGCCCCAGCTGCTCCCCATTATACTTCTTGTATAGCTCTAAAAGTCCATAGAACAGCTTGTGAAGACATTGCACAAGGGCTGGGGATGGAGGCAAGAACTGTTGGACATGTTCTCGCACAGGTATCAGTGACTTGAGTCGCCGGTTGCTGTCCTGATATGCTAGTGATGTGGCAAGTAACACAGACTTGCAACTGAGAATATTTGGAATTGGAAGTTTGCTTTGGACCAGTTCAGCATCAGAGAGTCCATCAGGGAGGATTGAGAGAAGGCTCAATAATTCCTTGCTATTGGATGTGATTCGAGGACTGGAAAGGGAGAGCTGAATGGATGCATCCAAATTGGATTTTCGATCATAGCCCACAGAGAGCACTGCTGTCCTCTCGGTGTCCCATCGAGCCAAGACATTTGAAAGACCCTCATAGTCAGACAAATGAGCGATGAGGTCTACCGCTAGGGGCATATTATCTGTGAATTGGAGAATTTGCTCTATCTCCTCCTTTCCATAGACATTATCTGTAATTTCCATAAAGGTTTGGTGTGCGGCTTCAGCAGACAGAGGTTGAAGTGGCAATAAAAATGGGTGAGTCCAGTGGACTTTGGCAGGCCTCTCCGCTCCTCGCATTGTAATCTGCTGGAGGTTAGAAACACAAAGATGAACCACTGCCAGGACATACCATGAGGGCAAGATGCTTCACTGCTGTGAGCAGTGCAAGGAGTTCTTCAATGCCACCTCGGGACTGGATCGGTTCCCACACTGTTTCAAGATTGTCCAAAACCAGAAGACAAGATGGCCTGCGCAACAAGTACAGAACAATAGGTTGTGTGAGATCAGTTCCTGGTTTCAGCCCAACATGGAGTCCAATGAGGGCAGCAAGTTCAATATTGGTGCTTGCAGATTCTGCACTGACAAAAAATCTGTCTTCAAATTTTGCAGAAGTGTCTGGATGGTGTAAGACTGCTCTTGCAAGGCTTGTCTTCCCCATTCCACCTCCTCCAAGAATAGCTATTCTGGGTGACTCCTGGTTGAGCATTTTCATGATGTTCTCCACCTCTGATTCACGACCATGAAAGATCTTGGGCTTTGAAGGCAACATTGAAAATGAAGTTGAACTTGCAAGAAAGTGTAAGAAAGAGTTCAGCAATAGATAGGGCACAATACCTGTGTTTGGAGTCATTTGAACCCAGATAAACCTGCCTCACACTGAGTTGGGGGTGAACAGGCTGTGAACTGTGTACCCACTGATGATCTGTCCGATGTTGTACTGCCATCAGACAGGGTCTGAATGAGTTCAAGTAACTCGTCATGCATGAGCCGTGTGGTTTCCTTTATGGCATCAATTTCACTGATCATTGCAGGCCTGGTGGCAATCTAAGCACAGTCAATTACCCTTTGTAAGGTCTGAATATAGACCACACCTCAAAGATCTCTGCGGCTTGGGCTAATCCTGCATGACAACCCTTGAGTAGGTTCTGCATTTCATTATGACGAAGCAGGTGCTTGAGTTTATTTCCATCCTGTTGTGCCTCGAGAAAGGCATATATCTTGTGAAGAGTTCTAAAAAGAGTTCATCAGCCACGATCTCCTGACTGGATCCAACCTACTCCATGAACGTCCCAATGTTTTCCAGCATTGTAGGAGGCAGGGATTCAACTGTTTCAGACTCCAGGTAGAGCCTGATAATTGCATACAGGACTGGATGAATGTTCTCCATCAGCTGAACACATTCATTTTTATTCCGTTTCACAGTCTATGCCTTCCTGTAAGTCCCTCAATTATCAATGTTCAAGCTTGCTTACCTGAGCTATGCTAATCAGAGATTCAATGGTATTTGCAATGGGCTGAATAAATGGTGGCCCAAATGCATCATTCAGCTCCTTAAGAAGTGTTAGGGCAGGGGTCAAGTACTCTACAATGTGGGTGACACGAATTTCCGTGATGGTGGATTGACGAGGCATCTTAAGATAGGGATAAAAAATGGGGCTTGCATGTTATATGTGTCCCCCCGGCTGTGTCCCTGTCGGACTTACCATTCTTGGGTCGAGTGCTATGTGCACGCACTGCCTTGTTGAATGTATCTGCGGCGTACTTTGTTGCTAGGTGCATTTATTCCTGTTCGTGTTCCTGTTCCTTCCGGCTGTATCCGTCATTGATTAATTATTAACCGTTCTTTAAGGAAATGGCCTCTCGGCGGTGCAATTACCCCATGTAGGCTTATCTCCTTTGTCTTTTCTCTCCTCCCGCCCTGCCTCCCGGCCCCATTTGCGAACTTGTTTTTCTCGATTGGTTGACGTCAAACATTCAATTGACGGCGCAACGCTGATAAAAATTATGGCAGAGGCCTGCACTCGACCGCTTTCAGTTGAACATACCTGGGGCAGTATCCAGAGTTCATTCAAAACCCATCACGAGGCTCGACAGTTGACCTATGCGCAATTCCTTCTTAACAGGACGCAGTTGCTGCTGCCTAAGGTGCAGCCAGATTTCCATCAGAGTCGAGCCGAGGGGGCCACGTAGTCTCGCCGAAGATCCTTGATATAAGGATAGGGACAGATTTATCTTTTGACAAATTTCCCTCTGTTTCCCACATCCTCAGATTTCCTGGAATTGGAATGTTCTCTTCTCGGATTAATGCTGGGGTTTATTGACACTTGAACCTTCTACTGGGGACGTTCCTCTACACTACTTTTCAAAACTGCTCCTTGAATTCGCCACCAATGTGTGCCCGGTAGTATCTCCAATACTTCCTCACTCCTATAATGCATCAGATTTGCCAAAGGGTTTGGTCAAATGACTTCCTTCGCTCGTGCACTGGGAAACCTCGCCTGTTACCGTATTTCAAGAAATTTTGACTGTTCTCGGCCCACAATGCATCACGCTATCCCTGTGTCGTCCTTCAATTCTCGGTACTGGGCTTATTCGACCTTTCTCCGGCATCTAAGTAGTGGTTGATATCAATTCTATCTACTGCACCGCATGATTCGTGCCGCAAAACACAAGAGTCTTGCAGATGGCTCATCTCATCTGTGGCCCTAAACTGTAATTCTTCTCCCAGAAAGCCAGCAAGCCTTCACTGACCAGATAGAGAGGTGGGTTTGGTGACCTTTCAGTTTGCAAAATTACTTATTTCTGTGAACGTCTCGACTGCGTGGCAGAACGCGACACGTTCTCCGTCGTTTGCCTTTTTTTTTGTGCATTGCAGTTGCACATGACTGTTCGAGGGATAAAAGCATGTACTCTTAGCCCGCTCGCTTCGCCCTTGCCCTGCGTCGTTCGAGAATTTTATTCTCCATGGGTTTAACTTTGTTTTCTGGCTTCCTACTCGTTTTGTGCACTTCTTGACCGCTGTCTCTCTTTTTCTGGTCAGTGCTGTGATCCATCCCAAGGGCGCCAGGGCCATTGATTTCTCACAAGCTTCACACCTCGGAGATTGAGCTCCGTACCAGGGACCGCACTGTTTATAATTGGACCACTTCCTTTGTCGTTTGTTACGCTAAAACAGTTCATGTTCCTACCCTGCTTCTATCTTTATTCTTTATTTATTCACTGTGCATGTTGGTTACTGTACATAGCGTCAAACAGGATTTTCCAGGCCAACTCCCGTCTGGGTAATGGTGGTGCTCGTTGCGTGCCAGTAGTATTCCCTATTGCACAAGACATCTCTCTAATCACCCAGGATACCGGAGCGAAGTGGAGGGCGTCTTGTACTGATTAATTATGCGATAGGGATCAAAATGGGGCTTGCATGTTATATGTATCCCCCTGCGACAGTGTTCCTGCCTGGGAATTTATTGCCCATCCAACTCAACTGCAAGGTGTAGAAACATTGCCAAAACCCGGTTACCCGTACCAACATCAACATATTCATCTCCCCCTATGGACTTCTGCCGCTGATATACATAAACAGACTCATTGGACCTTGTGTGATTGGTGGTCTGAGAGAAATAGGGGCAACAATGTCCAGTGGTGTGGCGACAAGACAGAAGAAGTTTGTATCGGCTCGCGGCCATATAGCGATTGAACTCAACCCATCAAAATGACACAATCATCTCAAAGACTTAGACGGTTTCAATTTTTTTTTTTTTACGGGACGGGTATGAGTACGGGTACGGGCACGGGTAGATGTCGGACCAAGGCTCGTGGCGTACTATGGCTACACCAAAGATGAATGGTCCCAGATGGTGGACGACCAAGAATATTGCCAACACGTCGTGCACCCTGTACCTGTGCGCTTGATGGACATTATCTTGAAGAGGCGGAAAGAGATCGCAGCGAAAAAGAATGTGAATGAGGAGAATGTTTTGGTTCTCACCTGGACTAATGCTATGGAGAACTTTACAGAAGCGTTGAAAATCCTCACCGTTGCACCGGACCCGAGGTGCTTGCACTCCTACGTGGAGGAGATGCAGAAGCATTCCAAGTTCGTCAAGAACCTGGACGACTTCGAGGCGCTGTTCCCCGTGTGGTACCTCGTCGAAAAATTGCTATGCAACAAGATCCTCATGAACAACCAAGTGTACTCCGAGTCACACTGGAGCAACGAAATTGGCATGGTCTTGAATGCGCACAAGGTGGCCGCCAGCATCCAAAAGGGCTCTTTTTATCCCTCAGCCCTGATTCGTATCGCTGACCTAGGTCCCGCCGCACCCAGCGCGAGCCTCCGACGCACACCCACGAGCAACCTGTGCTGCCTCATTCCTCTACAGACTAACACCCACATCGAATATGCACTCTCGAACGATGCCGGGTCACCTTTACATTGGCCATCCTGCCGTCTGTGTCGTCCTCCTCTGCCGTCACGTCCCAATCTCGGCCCCGCAACGCGATCTCATGGTGAATGCACCTTCCTTGGCAGCCCACGCAGTATCTTGAGCACCCAATATCCGTCATGCGCCCGCGCATCCTGCGTGTGGGCGAGACGATGCCGCGCCATCCTCGACTCGCTGCCACTACTGTACTATTTCGACCAAGTGTTCAGTCACAGGTCACAGCACCCACCGAACTGAACACTTGGTAAAAGTAGTCACAGGTCACCGACGCGACTGAACAGTGGGCCGTTTAAATATTTTTGTAGCTAAAAAAACGAAAATTTCTCCCCGGAATCTGAATTTTATGACTTCGAACGGCACTTTCACAATTTTTCAAGCAGACAGATCCACAGTACATTAAACAGTGAGTCGAACAACTCCATCATCCACATGTGTTCGCCGCCTTGAGGAACAGGAACCTTTGTATCCCGCTTTGGACAATGAAAAACATAGATACGTCCGGATTCTCGATGGTCATGGCGGGTAGTGGCACCGTGAAGTCGAGGAAACCAGTTACGGAAAGCCCATCCTGAGGTAGGATTTTTGACGCCATGGCTGCGGGAATGACAAAGTCCTGCTCACAGACTCTTTTGACGTGCGGGGGAATGTCTTGCCATATTTTTCCTTGGGAGACCCAGATACCTCCTTTGTCGAACAAGGTCGTTGGGAATTCAGGAGGATGAGGCCCTAGAAAATGCGACAGAAAAATTGCTTGTATGGGATCATCGGATTGATAATCTGATGCAATAATTTACGCGTCGAAGCGCAATTCGCCGCCATCCATGATGCGCAATCTCAAATGAAAATTTTGACAAATGAACACTTGAAAATAGTTGTCACTGGTCCCCGAGCCCGATGAACTGATGGCAAATGAACAGAGGTGGTCACAGGTCACAAGGCGTGAACACTTGGTCGAAATAGTACAGTACATGATGAGCCTACCCCATATCTCCACACGCTGTGTCGCTGGACCTAGGTCCGCCTGGTTTCGCGCCAATGCGCCCGCCATACAACTCACCCATGTCGTCGATACCATGTGCTTCCTGTGTCGGTGCGCCTGCGCCACTTGCAATCGGGACTGTTGTTCGCCCATGCTTGCTCATGAGTCCGATGCACGTGGTACCGCTCCTACCCCCTCATGTGCGGTTGCTCACACTTTTGCCGTCACCCGACCGCATTTCATTCTCGGGTGCGTACCTCCCTCCATTTCATTTGTTGCATCTGTACGCGATCACCAACTCCTTCTGCTTAGCTTATTCAGCCGTACTCACCTTGTCAATACAAGTTCTGTAAATTTGTTCTTTGAGCGCCTCTTGTGGTCTTCATTCACCTGTTTTCCGTGCTCGCCACCCGGAATCATCCCGCGATACTGTTAACCATGTTGATTGATCTCTTTTCTCCGTCACCGTTGTCCCGTGCGGAGATTCCATCTTAAATTGTGTTCCTGTGCCAATCTCTGCTGGTCCACATTACATTCTTTAGTTACCATGCCGTCTCCGTGCTTGCAACACTCCAAACCATCTTGGAGCAAGATTTTCCCGGTGAGATTCAATTTCAGTTTTCATTTCCAACAGGTACACAAGCCTTCTGCACACATTCCACTTCGCCGCCATCGGCATCTATGTTGCCCATGCTTCGCCTCTTCAACTCCCTTCAATCTGACCAGACGTTGTAATTTACCGACATTCAAAAATGTATCCGAGCAGCCGCGCACAAACCCGGAGGTGAGCTGCTCGTGCTTACATTCTAGACAAAAGTTTAATGTACCTACTGTATCACAATGTTATTGATTTTCGTTCGCAATACCTATTCAGTAACTTCATGGCTTCAAATACCTCACATCGATGCCAACTTTCTGAATTGCTGTGCAACGATTGAAAGATCCTACTCAGCTGAAATTCCACAGGACCTCATTCGCTCAAGATTGATCTCCCGTCCTCACGACTGTTGGATTCTGCCCGCTGCACCGCTCGGGTGTTTCCTTATACATCTGGGCATTGTCCAAGATTAAATCCACATTTCCCACTCAACAAGCATGCAATCTACCCCCGAACTTTGCTCTTGGGTGTTTAGACCTACTCAGTGCTCCTCTTCTGTACAATTGTTTGCAGTCGACTGATTCTTGCGTTGAACCCGGCAGATGCCGCTGACCGACTAACTGAGTATATTGACGCTGCGGCCACCCTCGAGCTAACTCGTATCGCACAATATGTAGAGAGCTAAACACAAAATAAGTAGAGGCTTTTCGTCGAGAATGCTGGTCAGGCATCAGGTTAGAATGTGGTGTCCAAGAAAAAGTACGAATCTGTCAACCCCCATGCCAGTCTTCGCAGCTATTTCATCTGCCCTAATGGAAAACTGAAGGATCTTGGGCAGTTACATGAAAGGCTCAAAGTTTTACATGCCACTCAAAGTCAACTTGCCGCCCCACCACATCACAACTCGCTGCGGGGCCCGATGAAATCTGCAGTTGTTGCACGCTCGACGAGTTCCTCGCACACTGCACCTCGCACCCAGCTTCCGACCCCGAGGCCTGGCTGACCGCCATCGAAGGCTCCCTTGCCACCATCAAGGCCCTGCCAGACAGCTGAACCCAAACCCCGCCACCCTTGCTGACCCAGCTCCGGTGGTGGGTCCAGATTTCTCCACCCTCACACCCACAGCAAAAATGGTCCTTCAGCCAAACCCCCCGGCCATCTTCGACGGCGACCGGACCAAGGATGGATGTTCCTCCACTCCGTCCTCACCTACCTGCAGCTCGTGCCAGAGGCCTTTATGACCAACAGGGCTGTCATAGAGGAAATGTTTGTCTGGTTTGCCATGTCATTCATGGCGAAGGAGGCGGCCAGACAATGGGCGGAAGGTTGCTTCACAGATGTCCCCGTTCCGTCCCTCACCTGGGCCACTTTCGAAAAGGAGTTGCGGCTCTGGTTCATCGAGGAAAACAAGCAGGACCAGGCCCTCCAAAAGTTGGAGTCCCACGGGTACTTTCAGGGCTTCCGAGATGTCTACCGGTACACAGACAGCTTCGAGGAGCTCACTGCCATGGCCAGATACATGGACTCCCTCGTCTGTGTCACCAAATTCCGAGCTGGGCTTGACCCACGGATTAACTCCGCTATCACGACCTCCAGAACCGCCCCGGGACTCGTCGACTACAACAAGTGGCACCTCAGTGCCTGACAAGTGGTGCCTCGGTGCCTTCTGGCAGTATGATGTGCTCATGCACACTCGCATGGGGATGCCTCACACTGTGGGCAAAGACCGACACATATGAAAACCATATGTGTTAAACGCATATGGTTTGCATATGTGTTTAATGCATATGGGTTTCATACACATCAGTCCTTGCCCCTGGTGACAGAGCCGTGTGGCTCTGCCTGGCCCTCAGGCTGTCCATCCTTGTGGGGGCTTCTTCCTCAGCCTGGCTGCTCTTGCACCCGCCCCCTGGGCTGTGCTGGCCTTCACTTCTGCCCCGCACCTGCTTCTGTTGCTGAGCAGCCAGACACATTGCTCAAAACTGCCCCACTCCGCCTTGACCTCCGGCATGTGGACATCCTTGACAAGGTTGTCTGCCAGCTTGGTGATGACCTTCTCGGAGAGCTCCTTGCCTAGCTTTCCACTTCCACGTCCCTTCTCCATGAGCCAGAAGCTGGAGACACAGAGCTGGAGGATTTTCAAGTCTCAGCCGAGTGAGCAGCACACCCTCAGTCGCGTCCCAAATCACTACGCCTGCCTGTATGATGATACTGTTAATACATCTGATTCAGAGGTAGTAGTGAGAGGCGTGCCCCCCATCCCGGTTTCTGTCCGAGTGATGGAAGCCCCTGTCTCTGTGCTGGAAACAGAGACAGCTTCACCTCCTTCTTGGTGCGTTCATTGCCCAACATGGGAGCGACAACTGCCCTGGCAGTATGTCATTGATTCTGTTGAGGGCCGAAATTCACTGCACATCCCACTGGATTTACAGTCTGTCGAAACTGCTACATGCTGAAACAGTGCACTTGATATACAACGAGAAATAGCTTAGATTCGGGCTTGCACAAAACAACCACAAAACCACCACTACAACAATCTATTCCTCCAAAGATGTAAGTGCTTCTCTTTGCGAGTTCGGGTCCGGGCCATAGTATGCAACCAGCGGGTTTGGAACAAACACAATTCGACTGCTAGACTTCAACAAAGCCGTTCAACAACACACTAGCATTACGCAGCTGCCAACAACAATACCGCTAGCACCTGGGATGGTCTGGGATTTATGGGTTGGATACAAGGTGGCTGGATCGCTAGATCGAGGGCACCAGGGCAGAGTATGTAGGTTTGTGAAAATCCTCGCAATGGGGTACCCAAAGACTATTGAGGCTAACAACAAGGGGACTTCAATCCTCAAGCGACAAGGCAGTCCCTTAAGCCGCTGACCTATTCCTTAACCAATAACAGGAACATTTCCACTTTGTATTGGCAACAGACACTATAAGTGTCCAGCTAGCGACCCAACACACTACGACAGCACTTCCGTCAATATTGGGGTGAAGGCGAAGTAACTGACAAGTTACAGTCGGTCTAGAGGTGGGGGCACCTAGTCCGTCTTCTTCTTAGTGGGCTCGAGTCAACACACAATCACCTAGCAGGCGATCCAACACACTACAACAGTATCAGGGTGAAGGCAAAGCTGCTAGCGCAACTGCTAGCTGGTTCTCGAAGAGAACACCCTTGGTTTTATACGTGAAGACTCCTCGAGTCAACAACAGGAACCTCAACTTAAGATCTCGACGTGTCCAGAGTCAACAGTATTGATTCCAATAAAGCTACTACTTGTGAAGTGTGTTACAATCTCCACTAGCAACCTGAGACCACCTGCACCAACTTCGTACAAAGTCGGGGTGTAATAATCTGAGGTTCTAGCCTGCTCTGTGCTCCCTTTATACTACTGAGGTCCATGGTACATGTGATAAACAGAATGAATAATATAAATGAGTGAAAATGATGTGATGGATACAACAGCCAATGAAACGACTGCCATTTGGTTTTATGATGGGTCTATGTCAAGCAGAACAGCTACACTGATCCGCTAGCATCCATTTATGGGTATCGTGAGTGATTACTCAGCCTGCCGCCTGCTGCCGGAACCTCTATCCTGACGCAACAGAATTGAATCCGCCGCCTGGAGTCATCTAGCACAGGTCAGAGCACCGGCTAGCAGTCCGTTTATCCATTACTGCATTTCTGGTGACCCGCACATCCGCACCAATAGCCTGCTAGCTATTCCTCTACTGTCTACTTGTCTCTGTTTGTGACTTGCGACCGTGTTGCGACCATCACGTGCTCGCATCTGTGTTTCAAGTCTCGGGTCAATCACTAGTGGGTTACCACATACTAACACTCTTGCTAGAAGGCTGCTAGCGCATAGTTTACTACCCTTCAGATTCCAGAGTCGCCGCTCGCACCGCCTGCCACTTCTCCTGTGTCTCGCTTCCTAGGTGCTAGCACCTTGACTGTGTAGGCTTATGGTTATTTCACTTTGGTTTGTGCCTCCAGACCATACTAGCACGTCACCCTAGTCGTATCTGATGCTACAACCGGCAGCTTGGGCTCACTCCAGTTCTCCTTTATATCACCTAGCCAGAGTCCTGAGTGCTAGTAATGATACTTCAGAAGTGCTAGCACTTTCCCATTGATTGATGTGCTCAGAATCTATATAAGAAACACACAAATAACCCCACTTGACTCGAGAGTGGCACAGAAAACAGTCCAGAGACTGTTCCAACAACCAACAAACAAATCAAACGGCAATATATGCACGTTTCCAAAGATCCCGACGAGTTACAGCCCCTAGTACAGGGCCTTGTAAAGGTTGTAGGGAGAGGTTTCGTATCTCAAGGAGATAATAGAGCAAACTGCGTAGAACGTGTTTCTAGACACAGTGGAAACATTGTTTCCAAACAAGACAGATTTATAGCTTCGCAGCGTGTGTGTGTGTGTGTGTCCAAGCGACAGAGAAACAAGTTTAAAGTAGTCCTGTAGACTCAAGTAAGGCCCCTAGTTTATAGGCCAAGAACGTTCACAGAGCTTTCCCTAAAGAGGTACTTTCTGAGCAACGCCAGCAGTTACATTTCCAAAGTTTTTCCTTGACGGTACTTTCTGAAACCCGCTCCGCAAACAACAACAATAATGTTTCTTTCAACAGAGTCCCAGATCCAACAGATTCTCAGAGTTCAGACAGTTTCCAGGCAAAGCCCAAGTGCGTTTCCAGAATAATATATGATTCAGAAACAATTAAGATTTCGACTAATAGTGCTACTCTATAAGAGTGCGTTCACCGAGGATCCCAGATCAACCCAATGCGCAAGCGTATAGCCTACTAGTTCGGGGGAAGATGCTGTGTCCATCGTAGAAACACCCTCGGATACTTATACAACTGCCAAGACACTGTTACAAAGCCCAAAACACAATCCCAATGAGTCAAAAGTCCGTTTATCCGTCTCTTTAACCGCATTTCCGTCGGTTGTTCTTCCGAGCGTTGCCTCCCATTGGTTACCAACTGTGAGCACGCCATGTTCCCTTGCCAATTACGAGACAGGAACCCGTCAGCAGCACCCCTGTATTATTCAGAGGGTGTGTCGATCACCAATAGATCGGCACTGCATCTCGTTCGACCTGTTACTGCTTCAACTCAAGTCTCCCCTTGGTTCCAAGCACGGAACTTGATAATACTCCTTTGTAGGCTTCGGTAGATACCCGTTTCTCTAGGGTTTCCCAGAAAGGGTTCTTGAGAACGAACCTTAGAACGCCTTTAGAGTTGTGATCCGGATCCACAGAATAGCCGACCACCTGTTTCGGTGTATCTGCATTCGATGGAAACCGGCAACTCTGGCAACCGAAACACTCGTGACCGAACACGTCTCCCCTAGCATCTCAACACAACACAACACATTGCCAACTCCCGTTCCTTTGACCCGTTTCCGTTGCTTAAGTGGATGTTGGAAACAAGTCAAAAGAAGCTCCTTGACTTATTATTCGGCTGCACGTTTCCCTTACAGTTTTCAGGGCGAGACTAGCCAATGGACGTTCTAATTCCTTAGAACGTCCATCTGTTTCTCTGTGGTTCGCCCAACAGCTACCAGGAACCAGTACTGTTGCATAGAAACAACAGTTTCAGCAATGAGCACGATCAGAAACACGCAAAATTACGTGTATCTAACCATGGCCCAATTACTGGCTTATCACCGTTGTATAAATACTGGTCCTAGGAAATCGCAAAATAGCACTAGATGCCGTGCACTTGTCATGAATCACCCGGGTTCTACTTTTTTTGCATGACGCGTCTGTATGGATACAGACGCGTCTTAGCAGCATGGGACTCTCATGACGCCACCATGTGACCTTCTCACGGTTGAAACCTGGCCTCAGATTCTAAAGCCACAGACTCAGGGAGTCTGCGCCATGGGATACAGATACAATGACACTCAGGATTAGGAAACCCAAACATCGGGTCTCCTAAGTCCTCCGACACCACAGAAACCGACACAAAGGAGTACAGGAGTATCAGCATTAATGCTCCTTAATGCTGTGGTACAGGAACTGATCGCGATTGACCGTGATCGCTTTAATTTATTAGAAACCTATATAAGCTCAGTAGAATCTCGATGTACAGTAGATTCTACCTCATCTAATCTCAGGCTTCTACCTTGGCTTGACATAGGCATTGTCTCCACCCTGCCCCGCTTCCTCCACATCGTGCTATAGGTTATATCCACGCCCCGGGTTGTATACCTGAGTGGATATCACACCCCCTTCGACTTGTTCCGGGTTCCGCCTCGCATCCCGACCTACGACATATGGTCTCCTAGGGAGGACGCTGTACGACTGGTCCTACTCGGGGAACATACGAGCTACTAGTGTCTATCGGGTTTCTCCTGGTTGGGGTTCTCGCCAGGTTACTCGCTGTTTAGCTGACCCAGAGGCCATTGCTGACAGCGCTCTTGTTATGGTGTTTCAACGCATGTCGGTGAAAACCCTGGTTTATTGCAGAGCAACTGGGGATTTCATTGAATCATAGTACATCATCTCCCGCAACCTCCCAGTCTGCCGGGTCTCACAGCCAATCCCGGTTCTCAACATGGATGGCACAGTGAACCAAGCGGGCAGCATCTCTGGTGTAGTCGATGTGGTGGGTCAACTACAAGGGGCATTCCGAGCACATCCAGCTTGCCGTGATGTGGCTAGGCAAGCAGCATGTCATCCTCAGTTAATCCTGGCTCCAGAAACATAATCTGAAGATCAACTGGGAGACCAAGGAAGTTCACATGATGTGCTGCCCAACTGGCTGTCGCACCTGCCGTGATGAGTTGCAAGCCATCTAGCGGAGTACGAAAATCTCGGCTGTGATCCTTAGTCAGCTCCATGAGGGTCCGATTCTGTCTATCTGCACTAGTGGCTCAGAGGAGTGGCACAGAGATGACAGATATGACCCAGAAGTTGACAGTGACGACCTGTTGGAGCTGACTCCGGACTCAGACGATGATGACAACAACAAGCTCAAGGAAGGCAACTGCATCCTCTACACCGTGTTTTCTCTGGCTGAGGAGATCCATGCCGGAAGCATCATCTTGCAGTGTCTTGCAGAGGCCTTCACCTGGAACTCAGCTCCAGCTGGAACTGAGGTTCCATCCTGGGTCACGGATTTCTCTGATGGTCTCGACAAGGGGTCTTTTGACTCCCTGCTGGAGAGATGGACGTGGGACCACACTATTGAGCTCATCCCAGATGCAAAGCCAGCTAACTGCAAGGTGTACCCAATCTCTCCACTCAAACAGAAGGAGCTTGATGCCTTCATCTCAGAGGGATTGAGTACCAGCTGCATCTGTCTGTCCAAGTCACCAATGGTGTCTTGTGTCTTCTTTGTCAAGAAGATGGATGGAGCACTCTGGTTTGTCCAGGCTTACCAAGCACTCAATGCAATGACGGTGAAAAACCGGTACTCGCTCCCCTTGATCAACAACCTTACTAACCGTTTGAAGGGAGCTCAGTTCTTCACAAAACTCGATGTCCAGATCCGGGACAACAACAAATGGGAGACCATGTTCTGCACTAACCCAGGGCTCTTTGAGCTGCTGGTGATGTACTTTGGCCTTACCAACTCCCTGGCCACTTTCCAGATGATGATGAATTACATCTTCCAGGACCTCACCGGTCCGGAGCCATCATGGTCTACCTCGACAACATCTTCATTGCACACTCTGATCGTGCCTGTCACCGGGAGATCATCCAAGAGGTGCTCTGTAGGCTCCGAGAACATCAGCTCTTCCTCCATGCAGAGAAGTGTGAGTTCGAGAGGTCGACAATCGAGTACCTCGGTGTTATCATCTCGCACAACCACATCAAGATGGACCTTGTCAAGTTCGCCAGTGTTGCTGCTTGGCCTGAGTGTTCTCAGATGTTGCTCAGCTGCTTTTCAACCTCACTAAGAAGGGTGTTGCTGGGACCTGGACTGCTGCTGCAGCCCCTGCATTCCAAGTGCCTAAGAATGCGGTGACTGTGGAGCCTGTCCTGGTCCTCCTGGACAAATCTCAGCCGGACCAGCTGGAGGCAGACAGCTCCAACTGAGCAACTGGAGCTTGCCTGTCGCAGCAGGGCACAGATGGAAAGTGGTGCCCTACCGCATTTTACTCCAAGAGCTTTGAACAATGTCCAATGGAACTATGTGATCTACAATAAGGAGATGCTTGCAATTTTCTGAGCCTTAGAGGAATGGTGGCCCTTCCTTGAAGGCATGCAGCACCCTGTTGAGATCTGGATGGACCATGAGAACTTGGAGTACTTCCAGAAGTCACAGAAGTTGAATCAGCAGCAGGCATGGTGGTCCCTGTACCTCTCTCAGTTCAACTTCGCCCTGTTCCACCAGCTTGGCCGCCTGATGGGTCGTCCAGACACACTCTCCTGCCATCCTGACCATGGAGCGGGTTCAGAGAACCCGGATGTCACGCTTCTCCATCCCGAATTCTTCCATGTGCAAGCGATGGAGGGAATCGTGATTGACAGACCTGAGGTTCTGCTCCTCTGCGATGTTTGGAAGGTGTTTGCAACCGAGCCGGAGCTTGAGGATCCCGTTGACAGACCTGGTATTGGGGCACCCGGGCATTTATTCAAATCTGCTCGAATTGCAACATACTATAATGTACTTCATTACATTACGATGTCATCTCACAAGGGCTATTGCTGGCCTGGGCAGTTAGCTAAAAGGGATATAATGTGTCTTGAACCATTAGAAAGGCGCTGGACAACGATCCTGGTAAAGGGTTGAAGTGAGAAGCCGCTAATGGAGCAATTGCAGAAAGTGCCTTACCATCCTGGAAACAGATTGGGGCTACTGCACATCCCTGACTAAGGGTGTATTACGAGGGATTATCCTTCTGAACCAGAAGGATCATTATTAGACATCGTCTGACGTCTTCAGACCCGCCAAGAGGAGGTTGGACTTGGTCGATCAAACAATTGACTAAGAAACCATACTCGGGTACTAGGAAACGGCGGCTATCACAGTTTTCAGACAAATCACTGTAGCGGTTCAAAGTGGAACCAGTTGGGCGGATGGTTACCAAGGAGGGTAGCGGAGTGCTGACGAGGAGGTCGGCTAAAAGTTGACATATCAACAATATTCCATCACGATTGTTCTAAGCGATGTAGATCTTGACTCATCGCTAAGCTCGGCTTGTTGATGTTTCTTATAAATCTCTCTCAATTTTACTAATCGCTTGATATCTGACAGGAGTTCATCGGCTAGCTGCCATACCACTAGTCATATACCCTGAACCCTATTGCTCGTTTGTATCAGTCTCGTTTATATTTAGAATCCTGTAACGTATTTAAGTGGATGGTTATGGGAGGAACACCAGTGAATCTCACCCCACCTGTTGGACGCGAAGTTACTAGACTTCACGCTTAACCGGTTGAGTAGGCATTCATTCGGAGACACCCAGAAGTTATACCAAGTTTCGTTTGTTATCCCAGTTTTGAATATTATCTGTGTTGGATTTGGATCTTTATAAACGGCGCGTGGACATATTGGATAAACGGAACGGACGCGTGGAATATAAGGAAACGAATCGGACTTGACAATTGGTTGTAATCTCGCAAGGATTAGCAATCGCGGATACTATTTGGAATCGGGATTCATAAGAATCACTTGCGTTTTGCCTCGGAGTACAATCTCCAAACCTAGACCCACATCACACAAAACCGTTGAACATAAAATCTCGTCTGTCTATCCGCGATTGCACCTAGAACGGATTCGAGCAATTTATCTATACGACTTGTGGACCTATAAAGTCTTGCTTCTCAAAGAGAACTAAAGTTCAAATTGCCACAATCTATACTGGATTGGAACCCCGAACTTGCACGAGGATTATAGTGTTTGAGTTGTTGTAGTCACTTCTATCGAACCGCGTATTCATTTACAAGGTTTGGTTTGTGGTTATTTCACCGCTAGCCCCATAGTCACCGTTTCACCGTTACACTTGTCACTCAAACCTCCTCAAGAACTGGAAGGCTCTGTCCTCCCACTCAGCCGAGTGGTAGATCTTGGAAGGACTTCCCCTGTTTCGCAGCAAGATTGTCATGCTGCAGAATAAGGACCTCTGTCGCTGGATCATGAAGCAGCACCACAATATGTGGGTTGCTGGGTATGCCGGCCACTTCAAGATGTTGGAGGTCATCTCCCAGAACTACTGGCGGCCCCAGTTGTCCCGACATGTCAGCCAGTATGTCGGAACCTGTGACATGTGCAACTGGACAAAGGCACTCCAGCAACTTCCATGCAGTGAGGTTCATCTGACCGAGATCCAGAAGAGCACTGGGACACCATCTTGGTGGACTTCATCATGGAGCTTCCAGAGGTGCACGAGTTTGAAGTGGTCATGGTCATGGTTGATGTCCTCGGTAAGCGGGCCCACTGGCCTCAGAGCTGTCGGAGCTGCTCAACTCTACTACTGAAATGTATGGCAGCACCACGGAACTCCCCAGAAGTACATCTCTGACCGTGGCCAGCAGTTGGTTATGGACTTCACCCAGGAGCTGTGGCACCTCATCGGTATAGAGCCTGCTACCTCGACTGCTTAACACCCACAGACCAATGGCCAAATGGAAAGCATCAACCAGCAGCTTGAGCAGTTCACCTGTATCTTCACAAGTTACAAACAGGACAACTGGAACGAGCTCCTGCCTGTGGCCGAGTTTGCATACAACAACTATGTGCACTACTCCACACAGCATGTTCCATTCATGATGGACACTGGTCAGCTCCCTCGGATGGGCTTTGAGTCGAGCGGTGCACATTCCACCAATGAGTCCATCAACGAGTTCCACAACCAGATTGCCACCGGAGTTTCTGAAGCCAAAGCCACACTCGTCAAGGCCAAGGACAAGTTCAAGCAATACTACAATCACCAGTGCATCCCTGCACCGGAGATCAAGGTGGGCAACCGAGTCTGCTCTGATCAGCCTATTTCTAATTCCTGTCTTATTTCTGTGAGTGCCACTGCTTATTTCAGAAAGACTTGGGTTATATTTGGGTGATAATTGGATTGCTTGGGTTTAGTTCAGAGCACATCGTTCACCTGTGAATAAATGAATCAAGTTGCCACCTACCGGCATGGTGAATCTTGTCAGCACTGGCCCTAGGTTGGCTTGACAGGGTGCTGACGCTGTGAAATCCCAGCCGGGACGTGTGCTCAAATAACCTGGTAATAACCCGGTATGATATCTGTTGAGGGGGTACGACCGAATGTCCTTATCTGTCAATGGAGGTAGGTCATTACAGTCGCCTCGAGGGATGAGTAGGGGAGCCCAAAGGTGGAACAATGGGACCCGAGGTACTAGACTCAATGTGGTACCAAGGGGAGGATGTAAGAGATATGGAGGAGACTCAAGACTGAGTGAGAAGATGTGTTGTCATTGCCAGGCCAAAGTAGAGCTGGTATTAGATGAGGTAGAATCTAATGTACATGTAGATTCTACTGGGCTTTTATACTACTTGGGTATCTAGGAGATTGATTGAATTAGTTGTTGAGGGATCGGAAATACAGGGATAATCATGTTAGGATCAGATACTCAGGGTGTGCAGTCTGTCGGGTTGTGAGGGGGTGAGCAATGTCAACACAATGTTAAGGAGCAGTGATGAGTTGGAATAACCAGGGGTTATTCCCGACGAGTTTCAGTGTGGACCAGGTTAATCCTCGAATAACCTGGTCGTGTTGTAGTGTTGGTTAATCCTTGAATAGCCTGGTTGTGTTATCATGTTGGTTTTGTGAATTAGTTTTGGGTTTTTCCGAACACTAGTGATAGCCCGGCGTTTTTTGAATGTGCATCGGGGCTAGGGGTTCCCGGCAAAAGTCATGAGGGATTGGTGAAAAAGACCCAAATCATGACAAGGTGGCTAGGGCAGAATGGAAAATACCGCTGTTTTCACAAGTTCTCACACTAGAGGCAGTCAGAGTAGGTGGATGATTCTTGCCGATTCTGACGGAAGATTCTGAAAACGATTCTGAATTAATAAAGCGTGGGACAATCGACCTTGAGATGCAGAAGCCACAAGCGACTCTGGAGGAGATTCCACTTTGGTTCTCGAGGTGATCACGTCAAAAGGGACCCCATACGAGTTGAGCAGAGGTTGTATGCTCCCCACAGGATTAAGTGTTCAGCACGTGCCCCATGCTGTGTCCGATGGTGTCAGATAGGCAGGATGTTCGACAAGTAGAGCTCCATCTCGACTATGATTAACAAATGATATATGATGATCGTGGAATACAACAGACAAGGACTATAAATGCCTGAAGATATAGACTCGGGTCTAATCACTGAATTACCGGCATCTATGATATCTGGGATGGTATCTCAGAGATAGGCTGATCACCATATATCGGGGCAAATCAGAAGATGGGACGACAGCCAATGAGAGCAGAAATTCCCAAGCCAACACAGTATAAAACAGCCTCTCTGGAATCCCATTGATCTTGTTCCCACAATGCCTTCCTCCTTCGCTGAAAACCGGCTTTGTCTCAAGAACATTCCAGAATGTGTTGCTGTAACCGTAACACATTTGAAGAGCTGGCAAATAGCCTAATGAGCCCTTCCTTGCTGGCTATCACAAATACAGTGCTGTCTCTCTTGAGATACAGAGGTGAATCTCAGCCCATATTCAAGAGTCATAATCTCACTGCATAGCTGTAGACAGTGAAACAAAACAAACTGACTTGTATCCGGCTTCTTGAGGATACCCAGTCTGTGCTTGAGGCAATCATAAATCTCTACAGTGAGATGGAGACACGGCAAAATTTGCCACCAAACCGCGTGGAATCATCTCCGCGACTTCACAGAGTGAATTTGTCTGTATAAACTGGGAGAAATGCTCACCCATTATGTCCAGAATCCTACATAAGATACATACTTTCCTTGAAGCACAGCACAACGGAAGTAAAATCAAGAATCTCTTCTGCCGTGGTGAAATGAGCACTCTGCTCACTGAGTGCAAGGCCGGACTGCACAGGGAAATACACTTTTTTCGGGTGAGCTCCCCGGCCTTCCCTTTGATAGCAAACCATGAGAATAATACAGGCAGAGGCTGTTGATCTAATGGCAGCTATCACCAAAATGCGCCACGATTCCGAGGAGAAACATGAAGAAGTGCGGAGAATGATTGTGGGCCTCTCGAACAAAACCACTTCAGACGAAGCATCCATGGTATGAGCCCAGCTATTTCCAGTGAAAACTCACTTCACTTTGTGCAGACCAGTGGACTATCCTCAGATTCATATCCCACGTTGATGCAGCACACAATAACTATGGCGGTCCAAGTGCACATTTAATCGGCCGCAACATTTTTCGGTGATTTCGGTGATTTCGGACTTTCTGCAACAAAAATAGGTGTTTTAGCGCCCTCCGCACTAAAAAGATGGAGATAATTGGTGTGTTTCTTTTGCGGGGAAATCGGTGATTCCCGCAAGATAAAGTTCGACGCCCCGCAAAACTTTTGACACGGCCCGCAAAACTTTTTACGTCGCCCGCAAAACTTTTGTCGTAACTCTAAGCAACAAATTTAGGTAAATTTACTTGTTCAGAAACGCAGAGTGACCATTAGATTGAGTGTAGGTAAGGTACGGAAGGAGCGTCAATGACGTGTACATGAAGATTGAGAGGGTATAGCCAAGTACAAAGGTTATGGAGGATGTGGATCTGAGCCGAAGTTCTTTGGCTTCGAACATGTAAGGGCATACGTGATCCAGTGATTTCTAGATCCTAGAAGAATGAGTACGGCAGTACGGCTTTGTGGTGGGAGTTAACAAAAATGACCTCGTAGTACTTGTAGACGCTATCCTGGTTGATCCAGTACAAGTTCAGGATGCACAGGTTATCGCACTGCTTGCCCACCCAACCCCACTTCGAAGTGCAAGCATTGCAAGCACCGGTAGTGCTCGGTTCTGAAATCGGTCTGAACCTGAACTGAAATGAACGTGTTCAGGTTCAAGGTTCAGGACTTTGCTGAACCTGAACCGCAAGTTCACTTTGGCATTCAGGCTGGAAGCCTTGTGTTCGAATGCTGAACCAAAAAATTGACCAGATATTTCAAAGAATCTTCTCCATTTTCTGAATTATATAACCTTCAAACTGGGTTGGCTAGCACGTTTACATCAACGAACAGACCATACCGTTCCCTCTGAATGAAATTCGGAGCAATCTTGATGTTTCTGTGTACAGGTCTACTGTGAATGAATCTGTCAAAAAGAAATTCATGGGTACCGTTTATTATCTGAATGCATCTGTCCATTAATTGCTGCGTCCTAGACGCCTTCAAGAACCTCAACGATGCTGTAAAATATCAATACCATTATTTTGGATGAGATTTGGGCTTGCCCGAGAAGCCCGAAATAGCTGTGGTTCAAATGCGTTCAAACAGAAAACGGAACCGGAACCTGCATTCAGGTTTGAGTTTCAGCTGTTGCCCAAATCAAACACAGGTTCAGAAGTCAGAGCAAGAGGCTCTGAACCTGAACTGATCCGAACCTGCCCAGCACTAGCACCGGTCGACGTCCAACATTTGAGACAAATTCAAGTAGTCTCTTTGCATACACGGAAACAGCTACGTTGTATACCCTTACATGTTCAAATCCAAAGGACTTCAGCTCAGATCCACATTCCTCCATAACCTTTGTACTCTATCCTCTCAATCCTCATGTATTACACATCGTCAACGCTCCTTTATGGCGGTCTAAATGCACATTTATTCGGCCGTAAAACTTTTCGGTGATTTCGGCCTCCCCGCAATAAAAATAGCTCTTTTAACGCCTCCCGCGCTAAAAGAGGCTCATCAATTCGGCATTTTCTTTTGCGCGCGAATCAGTGATTCCCGCAAAACTCCTTCGTGGTCCCGCAAAACTTTTTTCGTGGTCCCGCAAAACTTTTTTTGGGGTCCGCAAACTTTTTGCAACTCTGCGCAATAAATTTAGGTGAGTTCAGGAAGTTGGTCAGAAATGCAGGGTAACTATTAGATTGAGTGTAATAAGGCATGGAAGAGTGTGAAATGAACGGGTAGAACCAAATAAGGGAGTTCGGGGCTGGAAAGCTTGAGAAGTGACCACCGAGCTCGAAGATGAGGACACCAAGCCACCCACAGTTCCGGCTGGTCCTCCGTGACGCAGCTCTCGCTTCAAGTCCGAAACTGCTACAGTGAAAATGGAGCCGGTTGATGATATACCGGTGCCACACAGCCCAGGCTCGTACTCTGGTCATTCCTCGCTGTTCCTATCGGGTATGAATCCAGAGATCGAGGAGATTTCACAGAAAGACTACGATGCGGGTGAGCTTCTGACACTTTTGATCTCAATTCCGACTCAATTCGGTTTAGCTTCACACAAGCGCAGCCGCAGTGGCTCTCTGTCTCTGGATCCATGAGAAGAATGCTGCAAGAGGGCTAGATCTGTGTCTTTTGGTTCGACTCACAGTAAGTCTTCCTCAATAATTGATTTTCCTTTTCAGCTAACATTAATATTGTAGGCCTCAAAGAAGAGAGTGATGGCGATTATTTCCTATTCCTTGAGCCGGTGACATCGTCCTTCGTATAGGTGGCGCCCATGCCTTATCCTCCATTGCTAACCCCGTGTCCACCTCGTCTATTGTACCATCTGCATCCTCTTCCAATCCATCTACCTCTGTTTCTAGCACAATGTCATCGACTACTGGCCCTTCGTCTGCAGCAATGTTCAACAGGTCCTCGTTTAACAATGGCAATATCCCTATTCACAAGGGCCTGAACATTCCGCAATCAATGTCCAATATCTGGGGCAAATTTCAGTAATCTCTTCGCATACACGGAACAGCTACCCCGTATACCCTCACATGCACGTGTTCGAAGCCTACAGATTTCGGTTCAGACCCGCGTTCTTTCATAACCTCTGTACTCAATTATAGCCACTCATTCCACATGGACTCCGGTTTACTTGGACCCACATTCCTTCACAACCTTCGTACTCAATTATACTCTCTCATTCCTCACGTCGTTGCTCCCACTTCTTCCGTACCTTATTTACACTCAATCTAATGATTGCTCTGCATTTCTGAACAAGTTCCCAAATGTACCTAAATTTGTTGTGCGGAGTTGCAAAAGTTTTGCGGGCAACATGAAAAAAGTTTTGCGGGTGACCTGAAAAGTTTTGCGGGCGGCGTCAAAAGTTTTGCGGGAATCAGTGATTTCCCCGCAAAAGAAACACACCGATTATCTCCATATTTTAGCGCGGAGGGCGCTGAAACACCTATTTTTGTTGCGGAAAGTCCGAAATCACCGAAAAATGTTGCGGCCGAATAAATGTGCATTTGGACCGCCATAGTCTCGAGGAACGTCAGACACATCCTCTTCACGCTACCGTCGACGAATACCCCCGCCTTGGATCGAATTTCCTCGATTCTTCGCATCAATCCTTCCGTGTTCGAGCTTGTGGTCAAGATATATTCGCCGATGCCTACTTTTGCCAGACGGGCCGGTATTCCCTCTGAAGTGCGCCCACAACGACTCACGCTACAGTTTAACCGGGACGACGGGCGGGACGCTTATTTAACGGACTCTCTCTTCTCCTGTGTCACCCATCTCACCATCCTCCACATCAGCCGACGGACCGTTCACATACACAGAGACGTTGGCCCGCTGGTCGCACCTCGCCGCACTTCCCGCCCTCACCCACCTCTGTTTCACCGAAGACATGGCCAAGGGTATCCTCCTCGCCATCCTCCAAAAGTGTCTTCAACTCCAGGCTGTCGTGGAGGGGAGCTCAATTTGCGCGCAGTTCTCGAAAGAGAATCCGTCCCATGCCCTGGCCCCACGTATCCAAAAGGGCGCTAGAGAATGAGCTGAAAAGGGATTTAAGTTGGGGCTCCACAGCATGACGAGTTCTTGTAGCAACTCTAATTCACGCCGGCCACGCTCGTATAGAAAACTAGCGACAAATCGGAGGAAAGTCCAACCTGCTAGATATCAAACGGAACTTGCGGACAAAACCCAACTTGAGAAATTCGAGCTTATTTCTCGGTAGGTTCGATGTATCCAACGGTTACTGTAGAGTCTTCAAATTGAAGATGGCGGAGATGAAACGCGCAACACTCAAGGAATGCGTGATTCGGGAGTGGACCGCATAACAAGAGACGCCGCTGCCACTCAAGTTATGCAGCCTCGGGGGAATCTCTGGTTGGGGCATAGTGGTTGCGTCGAGGGTGATTTCGAGCGATTTGAGGTAAAGACAATGCTGGGAAAGCGCCTTGAGTACTCGGAGAGTGACGCGAGAGGGACGATGCTGAATGTCTCAGACGATGTACGCTCGGAGATCCATGGCCAGGACCGTGCCGTATCAGAAAGCATGGCACGGCATCGTCGGGGTCGAACCCACAGGCACATTGATCGATACGACCCGGAGGTCGCGGAAGCACAACAACGGGCTGAGCGAATCTCCAGGGTGCCAAGGGAGGGTAGTCGGTCCGGATGCACGAACGCTGCGACATTCAGGTCGCCGACTTGGAGCCACTGTAGCGAAGTGAAAGTGCGAACGAAGCCGGAACACTCTTCGGTTGTCACGGAGCCATGATGCAAAGAAATCATCACGGCGGCAGAATATCTACGCGTGAACGTGGAGAGTAAAGCTCGGGATCTGTTGATAGTATCCGTTTTGGAAGGCCACTCGCCCGGCTTAAAGAGGGTTCAATGGAAGAGAGGATTGCTGGACGAGAGGAAAAGCACGAAAGGTCCCCCAAGTTAGGGAGTAGATATCCGTCCGGTGTTGGCAAGCAGCGCAGGATAGACTCCAGCAACATTGGAGACGATGGAGGCGCAGGATAGGTACACCGGGACGCGATGCGAGTATTTAAAGACCCATTCCTAGTCCGACCAGATAATGGGGCGGGTGGTACGCTATAAAGGGGATTATACGAGCAGGTAACCCAGGTTATTAGCTCAAGAAACGAATCGGTGTAACGCACCACAGCAGACCGCATTACGCTGTTGACCACCACGTCGTATCTCCCTATTTATAAAATTAAGCCTGTCCGTCCGTCTGAAGCTTTTTAAACTCCGATTTTAATCTATCATTCCGGCAGAAGTGGGAGCCGGCGCGAAGCGCCGGCGAGCGCTTGTGTTTCCTAAAGATCGTTCGGTATACACTGCATCAAAGATGAAATGAACTTAAGTAAATCCAGCATAGACGGAATGCAAAATCTCTGAAATTTGCAAGGTGCGGTGCATATGTGGGGGAGCGGAGTGGTCGCCAAGCACTAAGGTATCAGACATCTACGCCAGTTGGTTCTTTAGTGCGGGACCAGTGTTCCGCGACCAGTGAGGAAGGGAGAGCGAAAAGTTACGTACAGACTCAGTGATCGCGCAAATGATGCGCGCCGTCATGATGGCAGTCAGAACCCTAACCTTAGTATTTCTCCTTGACCTCCACGACCTGTAGCTCACACTGGAATCCATGGCCAACATTCAACCGAAGCTGTGCGGAACTTGAGCATATCATCTTCGAAACCGTTACCCGCTCTCGATCCCTCACATACTCAATGATCCCAGTGGTGGTGGCGCAGCGTTTCAGGTCAAGTATCAGGTATTTGAAGGATTAGCTCTCAAGATACTGGCTTCTCGCGAGGGGATGAGCAGGGCCTAACCGCTGCTATACCTCGTCGATTGGGTCTCCGACACGCCGCCAATCCACGACGTCCCGCTTTACCATTGCGAATGCAGTCCCCCTTCGACAGTCCGAAATGTGGTATTTACCCCATCATGCCTTAAGTTGGGCAACTTGGCTTGATCAGAGTTTTTTCCATATCTCCAGAGTTCTGAAGTTGGTTGAAATACGATATTCAAAGTGTCCTCCATTCCCGTGTTCAGTCCAGTTCGTTTTCGGGCGAAAGTCAATGCACTGAATTGTTTCTGGATCTTTGGTTAACGTGGAATATTCTATTGCGTTGGGGTTTGCAATTCTTGCCTGACTGGCTCAAGACTCCACTCTCTTCTGCTGCAAATCTATTCACGGAGCGTGGATAGATTCTCTTGCTCTGCTTGGTTGTTGTCGTGGCTGCCAACGTACGGACAGCTCTAGTCCCGCGGCCCATCATCTAGCTTTGAAATCCCTATCAGCTGCGACCTCACGCTCCATTCTTTGGGCCTCTTCTTGCAGGTGAGGTTCGGCCTACTCGGAAACGATACTGAGTAGGAAAATGTGCAAACCACGAGGCACAATGTTCTTGTTCCCGCATTTCAGATTTTTTTCTCGCTGGGCGGAAGGATTTCCCGTTTTTTATCTCTGCCTGCTGCAACTCGGCCTGGAATCTTCTATGATGTTGGCGTTGGTGATTCTTCCGACTCGATGCTACTTATTTAGCAAGTACTTGAACGTCTAGCGCGTTTGCAATAGCTGCTATTCCTGAGAATATACTGGTTGAGGGCGGTCCGACCAGGCATATTTCTCTCACCTTTTCTGATCGTTGCGCATCGTACATAATATCACTCATATGAAAAAATCCAGACGGAGAACCAGTACAGCACTGCCCACGACTTCAGCTCGTGCGCACTGGTGTCTCTGAATTTCGTGCACTGGAGAAGTGTAACCAGGTTACCAGGTTCTCCTGCTCTTCGCGAATGAAACAAACCATCTCCAAATCGTCTCTGCACCGCCTGCCTCCCCTTGTTCCCTGGCGGCCTGCCGATTATCTCTGGCGTTGCATCTCGGATCTCCCTAGCCTGGATACCTTTGTCTCTGTCTTTACGTCTCGCCGATCGGATCCCTCTCGCTCAAAAATACCTCCGCCCCGCGGACTATCTGGTACTGCTACAGTGCCTTGTCCCAACTTACTGAATTGAAATTGACACCGCTCGCCGAAATTGACATGATCCTTCCCATGGAACGTCCTTGAGGCTCGTGCCGGAGGGTATTTTGAGACCCCGCGGCGGCCCGCATCAGGCTGAGTGTCGTACACGAAGAATGCCGGGAACAATGAGGACAAGGACAGAACAAGAGTACCACGTACACCTACGTACACCCACGGCCGCCTACAAAGGAGGACTAGGAGGTCGCTCTGTTTCCATCTCTCTATCCCTCTTCGATGTTTAACAAAGCTTCACGTTTTCAGATTAAGGCGGATACTTTTACAATGTGGAGGGCGACTTCATTCCGCCCTCCAATCACGTCAATGCGCCGCCGGGAGTGGAATTTGGCTTGGGTCAGGGCTCGGATTGCCAGAGGATCGAACCGGACGGAACGGAAAGAGACGGAAGCGCAGGGCTGGCCTGCTCATGGTGCGTCTACAGTTTGCTCACGGTATACTGAGCTCAAAGAATTCCCAGATAACTTACAGCTCGAATATCAGCACCGGTCGGCCGTCGAAATTCCTGATTCTCGACCAGCGTACCGTGACGGCAGACACTCGCATCCATCCGATTTGCGCTCCTTGTTGGCTCCGGCCTTGCACTCTTCTGTGCAAGATTCTCCCCTCTATATGGCCCGCTATTTCTCCCACTCACGGACTCCCGTTGAAACTACGACTCCTCTCCGTGAACTCCATCCCGCCTCGAGGTCGACGGGTCCAAACCAACAACACTCGTACAGTGTCCGACGGCACTCGGAATCCCATCCAACGATCCACAACATCCGGTGTTCCCGTGGAACGGTCCGGATGGACCCCCGACAAACATCAGTGGCGGGACATTCATCAGTCAGAATGTGAATAATATCCAACAACGCGGGCGAGACGGGTGAGTTCTGCTGTTGTCGTGGCTATAGAATGAACCTCAATTCCAAGAAGGCATCCATATTCTTCATCGCGCCATAGCCGGGGACGCATTTCACGACTCCACAGACAGATTCCCCTTGCCACGCTGCCATCCGGAGACACGCACAAAGTTACTCGACATTTTGTGCAAGTGGAGCCGCGGGGTCCAACCACCGCGAAGGTGGACGTCTGACTCATCCGAGGAACATGAGATAATGATGGCCCAAGCAGCGCTATCCTTTGGCTGCACGGCCCCCGCAGGCTCCGGAAAGTCAGCGGTCGCACAGTCGTTTTGCCAGCACCTCCAGAATGACGGACGTCTGGCGGCAGCTTCTTCTTCAAGCGTGGCCACCCATCTCGCGGCAATGCGAACAAATTATTCCCTACCATCGCTTCTCAGCTCGCCCGCCTTCCGCAATGTCGCCAGTCCATCTCACAGATTGTCGAGAATGACCCCTCTATCGTCGATCGGTCGTTTGTTAACCAGCTTCACGAGCTGATTGTCGTGCCATGTCGCCAGAGTCGTCTGCCGCACCCGGTCGTGATCGTTATCGACGGGCTGGACGAATGCGCTGGGAACGATGTTCAGCAGGAACTTTTGTGGTTAATTGGCAATGCAGTATCACGAGAACGTCTTCCCATTCTCTTTCTTATCGCCAGCCGACCGGAAGCGCACATCAGTGAGACCCTCGCCGACCCCACCACTCGACACAACACATCGGCCGTTGGACATCGAGCAGTCCTTCGAGGACGTGCGCATATATTGCAGGCCGATTTCTCTCGCATTCATCGACGGCATCGGACCATGGACACAGTCCGTTATCCCTGGCCTTCATCCCAATCGTTCAACACCTTGTGGAAAGTCGTCCGGATACTTCATCTATGCGGCTACCGTCATCAAGTTCATAGACGATAGACAATTTGACCCGTGTCAACGTCTCAATATCATAATGGGCAGCATGGAGGACCGTTATTCCGAATTGCCATTTGCGCCTCTCGATCAGCTTTACCTTCAAATCCTCTCCAGTGTTCCCATACGGTTTCATCATTCCCTCCTCCCAAATCCTCGTAGCAATCCATGCACAACTTGCGTTGACCGTTTCCGACCTCGAGCCGCTTCTGGAACTCGACGAGGGCGATGTTGAATTAACTCTCCGAAGGCTCCATTCAGTCATCTCGGCGGAAAAACAAGCACAGTTCTCAGGTTACTGTGTATCACGCCTCATTCCTGGACTTCCTCGAGGATTCGTCGCGGTCTGGCCCATTCCACGTTGGCAGTTCTCAGTGCCGCACCAAATTTGAGTCTTCACCTCCTCAAGGCATTCTCATGTAGGAATGGTGGACCCGTCCTTCAACCGGCAAGAGAAGCTTGCATGGTAAAGTCCTCAATTTCAAATCTTGTGTGAAATTTAATCAATCTCGTGCGCAGGAGCATCGGGGGGGGCTCCCTTCGAATACATCATTTGCGCAGAACCATCTCCCGACCTTCTGCCTGGCGTGCGGTCCCTAAATCCGGATTTCATCTTCGCTTTTAAAAACCCAAGTGGGACGGTCATCGATCTTCTGCGTTGGCTGGAGGTGCGTTTTAGATCCACCGTCTTCCATGTGCGCCTAACCCGATTTCAGAAATTTAACGCGGTGGACGAAGCCCTGGTACGCCTTTGGGAGGACTACTCCTTCATGTCACTGTGCGACGAGGCCTGGGATCCAACTCCTCAAGAGGACAACCAGGAATGGAACACCCCCTGCGACGACACTTTGCTGCAATTATCTCCACAGCTGCTGAAAATTCTCTATGCGTCTAAAGCTTTGCCCGACATTTGCGAGCAGCGTTGTCTAGCGAGAATTCATTTCTTGTTAGGCCTCTCATGGGACGACCTGAGGAAAGCTATCTGTCCTCTGCGAGAAATTTTCGGTGACGACTTGGAAGGGCTACAAGAGTTGCGAACCTGTACTTTTGATGAAGCCTTTTCGGCAGGGCTGGAGGCCAGTGTCGTTTTGTCGCATCTGGCACACCGTGCTGTGCGTATCATCGGAGAGATCGTAAATGATGAGGTGCAGTGTCGGATTCCTGAGTGAGTTTCACGCGGTGCAGGTTTCTTCAACCTAACCTCGAGAGTTTAGGTGGATAGTTCATGGATGGGGATTTTTCTTAAGGTCCTGTCCTGCCTCGCCCGATCTTCTACAGGGTCTAGCAGAAGTTGGAAATGGCAATCGCTGTGCAGAGCCCGAAGATCTCCACAATGTTGTCCAATGGCTCAAGGTGACCCTTTCCTTTTAATCGACACTTGTAAGATGTTGACGCGACCATCTGCCCAATTCAGACTTGCAATTCGTCTCCGGATTTGATGGCACGTTACGAGCACCTTTTGGATAGATGTATCAAAGTAAAGAGTTGGAGGGGCATTGATTACAGTTTCAAGTACCTCGAGAGCCGCTGGTTGGAGTGGTGGGAGCGTGTAAAGAGCACCTGAAGGATTTACGGCCGTGCGATCCACAAGCTACCGTTTGCTTCATTATATTCTAAGCCCTGAACTTCTCGACGAGGACGAATGGATCACGGCTGCCACATTTGGAGGTATGAATAATGCCATTAATACCGGGACATTGTTTGTATAAGTAAGTGGGGACCATGACGTATTCATCGTGCGGGAACTACTGGTGGCGGCAAGAGGTCCGTAAATTTCGGACACAAGGTCAGAAAGTGAACTAAGGCCCTCTAGACCCCCCTCCCCTCTTAGCCGAGCACAGCCACCTCCCAAATCCGGCAATTTTTCGGTTTCAACTACACATTTCGGTTGCTATATGTGCTGCATCGTCAATTGTCTCGAGAGTTCTTTCTGATAAGCTACCCAGCGATCCTTCGCCTCTTTCTGACTCTTCCACCGGCATCTTCACAGGCAGTTATCATCGCAAAACCACTCAACGGTGGTGAGCTCTGTCAGCTTGAGCCCAGCACAACAAAGGTGAATCTGCAAGGGAGGAGATTCAGAATTTTTTCAAGCAATGGATAGGTTGAAAGTCTTTACCTGAGTACTGCAAGCCGGCCCCAGACATGTCACCATTGGTTCGCTGCTGGTGATCGTGCAACCTGAAATGGAACAAACCCTCCTCTTCATCTTCTTCGTCGGATGATGAAACAACAGTTCGCCTCCGAGAGACGCACACAGACCTTCTAGTGAGTGGAAGATCTGGAACTACAGCAAAAAAACACCTGTTCTAATCGAATTTGAGAGGACCACCCTGGAGCGCCGTATCGATGCAGCATAGCACTTTCGCGAGCGCCGTGCTGTGATTTGAACGGATGGTGGCTGAAGTCGATATCTATGTATCAGGTACAGTACAGTAATGCTCCGTTGCAGACGGTCGGTTGCCCAGAAATATATACGTGCTTGGAGAACACACCCATGGCCACAGCTGTCCTCTCCTCAAAATAGGTTGAAGCCCGAAGACAGCATTAGTGCACGGTGGGCGTTGAGGACCTGCGCATAGGTGTGCGTCGTGAGGCCACCGGTATGTACCGGCACCGGACTGGGTGCGATCAAGCAGAGAAGACAGCACTAATAAATCGGCCCGAGCTGCGGATAGTTGTGCGGTCCTGGCAACGGACTGGGAGAATGAAGCCTAAGGCGTCCAAGCTCAGCTCAGAAGACAGTACGATGACTCGACGGACTCAGATGCTGTTGATTATCAGTGCTGCACATCGCTAGGCAACTGGCCTCGAGGGCGGGCCTCGAGGCGGGTTGGGCCGAGTATAAATCCTGGGGCCAGGTGTGCCTAGGTCTAAAACGCTAGCTGAGCGCACCCGAACGTGCGCAAAGAAAATCGAAAAGAGAGCAAGTGGGCGACGGTCGCATCAGGACCCACGTGGCGCGACGGTCGCATCAGCCCGCCGCGTGGATTATTTGGGGTTGTTTTGACCCGCTGTTGTGCTCATCCCCCACGTTATATTCGGCAGCGCAGCTGTCGTTATCTATCTCAGCTTTCCTTTGCTGCTTTGTCTCGTCGACCCAGGAACATTGAAAGGGCTTTGTGTGGACCCACTACTTAAGCCGACGACGGGACACTTGGCATTACATTAGGAGCACCTGTGTCACAAAGACACCTACCTTGGAATTGCCTCTCTGAGCCGACTCGCCTCCACCCACACGCGCCTAGTACGACCGGCTCGTGCTTCCCCCGCGTCCTCGTGAAAGCCTCGGATTACAAACAAAACTCGAGCAAGACAGCACGACGGGACGTACCTCTCGCGCGCGATGGCGTCCGTCGTTGGTTCCAAGAAAGGTGTGTCCTTGGTCTTTGGCTTCACTTTCACTTTAGCTTCGTCTTTCTTTGGCATCTCTCTGTATTTTGGTTTCTTGTGGGGAACAACTTCTGCATCTGGGGCGGGACGGGAAGTGATCGGAACGAACGCGGGCCCAGTTTAGTCTGTGTGCGCTGGTGCAGCCGGACTTTGGCCTGCGTTGCTGGGAGGCGTAGGCTTCTGGACGGGGCGGAGCGCTGGGGCGGGAACACGGGCCCTTGAGTGCGCGGGCGGGGCGGTGCGAGTCGGCGCTCGCCGTGGGGTCGGTGGGGTCGCACACCGGGAGTGGTGGGAATCCCTATCCCATCCCCATCCTCCCTTGATCAAAACTGTTGATTACCATCCTTCATCCTGTTTGTGCCGGTGGTCGGCGGTCGGTGGTGCGTGGTGGGTGGTGCGTGGAGTCGTATCCGTGTCCGCGCCCCTGCCGTGCGCGATTCAGTGACGGGGCCACGGCGCGCGCGCCCAAATCCCAAATGAACCTGGGTGCTCCTTTGGTCGGAGCGGGGCATCACGATGATCATCCCACCGCATCCAATCTCCTTCGTATTTGACTGTTGATCCTGTCTGTGGCGTTCATTTGGCGTATGTACTTGCGGAAACGGATTGTAACAACATAGACAGACGGAAGTTCGGTGATTAGATTCGCACCGAGTCGCTGTCGCCGTTGCCGTTGCTGCACGACGGGCGACTTCCACGTCTCCTGCTTCCTTCCCCCACGCATCCCTACCTTCTTCGCACTCCTCCAATCCAATCCAATCTCTACATCCAAAATACCCGCTTACTCACGGCGCCCGTCTCCCTCCCACAGAGCCTCCGTCCTCATCCACCACCTCCCCCACCTCGCCCGCGACCGCTAAATCGGCGCCCCTCCCTCAACCACCTCAAACACCTCAAACACCTTAAACTCAAACTCAGCACACGCACACGCACACGCACACCCGATCATCCCTCGCTCTCGCTGACGATCGACACCCCGCCGAGTGCGTCGCCGTTCCCGAGCCCGAGCTCGAGCTTCCTGCCGCCGCCGGTGCCGGGCGCGCACGAGTTTGCGATGCGCGCGTGCCGCCTGGAAGGCGGTGCGGGGAAGAGCGCTGCGAACGCAGGAGCAGGTGGGGGGAACGGAAGGGAATGGGACGAATGGGGGAACGCAAACACGATGGGGGTGGCGGCCATGTGCGCAGCGCCAGTGGGAGCGGAGTGGGGGCGCCGGCGCAGGTGCAGGTGCAGGGAAGCATGAGCACGCGCGGAGTGCGAGTACGGGTGATGGAGTGAATGGTGTAAGGGAGAGCGACATCGACATCGACATCGACAGCGAGGCGGGGCCTGCGACGCCGCGCGCTGTGCCTGCCACCACCCCGAGCAATGCGTCGTCTGCGTCTACGAGCGCAGTACCAGCGCCGACGTCCATACTCGCAGCGGCGTCCCCGCTAACACCGACCCCTGCCGCCATAACGCCCACGACGCCCACCCCGTCCGCCCCCGCCCCCGCCACCTCTACAGCCAAGAAACGCGTCTCCTTCCCGCCCCCCACCGTCTCTGCCTCCACGTCCGCGTCCACGAACTCGGGCTCCGGCTCCGGCTCGGGCTCCGCGAACCCCACGCCCGTCTCCACGCCCATCACCTCCGCCTTCCTCATCGCCGCCTCCGCGCGCCTGGGGCTCGGCGACGAGGACCCCGGCACGCCGATGCCGATGCCGAGCAGCTCGCGCCCCGCGCCGCCGTCGCCCGCTCTCGCGCCGCACGTCGATGGCGCAGCGCGAGAGCCGGCGCAACTCCGCGCAGCAGCTCGCCCACTCGCCGTCGCGCGGCGGCAGCCCGCGCGGGAGCCGCGCGCGTCGCGTGCTGGCGCCGGGCGTCCTGGGCGCCGTCGCGGCGGCGGCGGCGGTGGCGGTGCGGGCGCGAGCCCGAGCGCGCCGCCCACCGCTGAGCCGGAGCATTCAGCGCCGAGGATGTGAGAGCGCGCCGGAGCAGCAGCACACCAGCAGGCTGCGTTCGCGGACGCGGGTGGAGTACTGAAGTCGCCCCTCTGCGTCCACCTCCGCAGACCCGAAGGCACCAACGCAAGGACAAGGGCAAGGCCGCGCGCTGCGCCGATCGTCGTGCGCGACTTTGCGTACGCGGCGGCGGACGCGCGCTTCGCGGGCCTGGGGCCGGACGTTCATGCCCGCGCCGAACGACCCCGCGCGCCTGTGCGCGGCCGGCTGCGCGGGGTCGCGCGGCTGTCGGACTACGCGCTTGGGGCGCGGACGCGGACGCGGACACGGAGGACGAGGACGAGGACGGGAATGGGTGGGGCGGGGCGGGTTCGTGTGGGGCGCGGGCGGATGGCGTTTTTCGGCGGGGCGCGGCGCGGGACGACCGGGGTGGGCGCCGGAACGACTTCGGCGCGGAACTTCGGGACGCGTGGGGACGACGCGGGGGAGGCGGTGGTTACGACGCGTACGAGGAGGGCGAGGGGAACTCGGAGGACCTGTACTACGCCGAGACGTACGCGGACGTCCCGCCGGGCTTGTACCGCGCGCAGTTTGCGTTTGTGGGGATCGACGCGGCGGAGATGGACCTGGAGGAGGGGCAGCTGATACATGTGCTCGGGTAGCGGGGCGACCGCCGCGCCCGAGGATGGCGCGGAAGGAGAAGGAGACGGCGGGGGCTGGCGCCGGGTGGGCGGTGGCGCGCGGATCGCGACCCGCCGCTATATTGCCGGATGTCGGCCTGCTGGACGTGAACGCCATGGTGGGCGCGCGGACGGACGCGGGGACGGTGGGGGCGAGCTATGGCCGCCGCCGCCACCGCCGCCGCGCCTGCGGCTGCGAATGCCACGCCTGCACCCCCGCCGAGCGCCGGGCGTTGGTGCCGGACAGCTATATCGTGCTGGTGCGCGGGGAAGGCGAGCGCGAGGCAGACGCGCATGCGCGGCTGGTGCGGTATCCTCGATTGGGTGAGGTCGAGCGGCTGCGGCAGCTAGGAGGACGAGGAGGAGAAGGCGCGGCTCGCGGCCGCGGGCGGGGCGGGGGTCGCCGGACTCGAGCGAGGAGGGCGAGACGAGGATGCGCAGGCGGGCGACGAGCGTGGACAGCTGTGCAGTAGCGCTCCGATCCATTCATCCATCCACCCAAACCGACATTCACACACACACTCACACGCACACTCACTCACCCGTCGACTCATACGTACTTTTTTTCATACCTACATACATTACCGTTCTGCTTCTTTCTTTCTTTCTTGGTTGACATTCCTCATTCATGCTTTTTTGTCGTAATTATTACCTTATATTTCTATTTTCTCTCTCATTCACGCATGCATCTGCAGCAAACGTATCATATCGTATCTGTGTTTTGTATCTGTCTGTGTCCCGTATCTATATCCACACTGTTTTTTCCTCTCTCCATTTCCGCGCTGTTGTGGCTTGTTTTCCAGCTGTAAACGCGCCGAATGCTCGCGTGACCATATCTGCTTTCAAATCCTTTCTCTCTGAGTCTCTCACATTTGAATGATGGCGTACATATTTCGCTGATGACAATCTTCGTTTCTCTCTGCTCTCCAACCACTTGTGCTCTCGACCTTCGGTCTCTCACGGGCGATGACACCCCCGGGGCCTTCTGGTCGACCTTGCGGTGTGAATAAGTATTCTCCGCTTCAAGTTTGGAAGGTGTACATGGATTAAAGAAATGCACAAGAATCAGAGCTTGTGCACGTCCTGGATGCTCAGCCACTGGTGACCCGGCCACACGCATTCCCACTGCCCGCCGCGTTGCCCCCGTTCCCTCAACTTTCTTCAGTCCATCCCAGCCCGTACTTCCTGCACCCGCCGCGTCCATGGAAATCTGCAACGCAGTCTGGAATTCACCCGTCTCCCCCGTTAGACGGTCGACGTGCTCGACAGAGGTCCCGAATAGCGGGCAAGGCCGTTCAAGGTGGACCGTGCGCCCTCCAGCCGCAGGATGCGGTCCTCCAGCTCAGACGGAGGAGCGGTTGTGAGGATGTGCGCGACAAACCCTGGTTTTCCGCCGTTAAAACAATCACAGGGCCCAAAATCGACTATGCACACACCAGCAATGTCTGTGATGGAGGTAAAAGAAACCTGTGTCTCGCCCTTGCCAACAACCTTGATTTTACCACCGTGAAGACGGCGCGTCGGCGAACTGCAAGTTCGACATATTTATGCGGGGAGTCATTTTGGTGCCGGTGAAGGAACTGTCGTCGGACTCGGAGACAGGTTGGGATCGCGACCTGCGCCGCCATAGAATGACCCGACCACAATCACGCCGATCAAGAACACCAAGCCTCCCAGGATCCCGCCGACAACCGGTCCAATTCTGGACTTTTGTGTGGAGATGACGAAGATGAAGGCGAAGGTGAGCTGGAAGGAGCAGTCGCTGGTGAGGTGTTGGTCGAGGTGGTGGAGTTGTCGACATTTATCGCATTAATGAGAACTCGAATTGCGGTGGTTTGATTCGCCGGGGAGAAGCTCAATGATGGGGGTCCGTTCCATGTAGAAGCATAAATGTTACTGCCGTCGGCGTAGCGAGATCGATAACGGCGCTGAACTGTAAGGAAAACATTAAGACCAATGGGCAGAAGTCCAGGGTAACTGATATGAACTTGAACGCTCAAATAAGCATCAATGTATGACTGCAAAGCGGGTGTGGTCGCATTCCGAGATTTCACGGTGGCGAGAGCACGAGGTAACATTATATCTCCTGTTTGTAAGGCTGCTATTGCATTGGAATATAACAAAAACTGAAAAGGAAACCCGTGCCCACCTCCATTTACAATGATTCCATTACTCCCTTGGCATTTTGAATATTGAATATTGACACTGGTTGGGAGATTCAAGATTTTCAGCACAATTTATGGTGAAAAATGTTGTTCGTTTTTCAGACATTTTCCACTGAAAAAATTGGTGAAAAATTCAAATCTTTTTCACCTCTTTTGAGCTTCCTTTTGAATTTTTCACCTCGAACTCACAAATAGTGAAAATGTTTTGAGTTTTTCACTACCTTTTTCAGTGAAAAATGTCTGAAAAACAAACAACATTTTTCACCATAAATTGTGCTGAAAAACTTGAATCTCCCAACCGGTGTGAATGGCTCAGGAATCAGCATCACAATTTGACAATGTTTTTGGCCGCTGGTTCAAACTATACTACTTGCCCATCCCGAAAAACCAACCTCAACAGCAGGAGTGGCTTTTGTTCTCAACAAAAAGTTTTTGGACACCAAAAATATACGTGAATATGAACTGATCCCCGGCCGAGCTTTAATGTAGTTATCTGTCAAGTACCGGTTCCCGATCAGGATCCGACGGAAGACCGAGATACGCCTGAGAGATGAAGTGCGTATAAGCAGATGAAGGGGTCGAGATATAGAGGGAAAGTATCGGAGTCCAAACGGAATACCGAACCCGTATACTGGAAGGGAAGGGGCTTGGCTTCAGCTCGTGCGCTGCGCCCTTCTCTACGCCTGGTGCCCGATTTCGGAGGAAGACTCGGAAGAGGACGGAGTCCGAGAGGAGAGTATAGGGCAGACTAAGTCGATATTCAAACTGAAGTCTAACTACCGACATGCTTGTATTTATACGAGAGTAAAGTATTAGTGGGGATATAATGTAAGTACCGGAGCTTCGGAGTTCCGAGTGGTCCGTGATGGACTGAGTCGTTATGAGTCAAGTGAAGTCAAGCTGACTCGGATATCATCGGGTTTCCGGTGGCTCCGTGATGGAGAAGCATAAGGCGTAACCTAGGAGTCAGAGGGAATCATATGTAGTACGAACCAATAGGACAAGGGCGAATACAGAAAGGCAGTGTCGGATATAATCGGGATCGGAGATCGTCGGAGTCCGATGGCGTCCGAAAAAGGATGTGAAGTCACGGCACGTGACAGTATCCCCCTCTTAGCGCCGAACCCTAGAGGCGCTTTGATGCCGAAGGGAAGATTTGATCCGAGGTTCCCGATCCGTCGGCAATCCGCATCAGCTATATAGTTGGACATGTGATGGGAAAGTGAAAATTTTCTCTCATCCACAACCACCATCACCACCTAACTCGCTCCACCGCATCTCCGCCATGCCCAACTCGATAACGAATCCGACGCCGAGTACCTCGACCGGCTTTGCGCTATGAGCGGCGACACGCAGACGGCTCGAGTTGGAGGAGGGAGCCTTCGTCTCAAGAGAGAAAGCCCGGCGGAAGGAGGAGCAACAGAAGAGAGGGAGGCCGCGCGGATTGCGAAGGAGGAGGCCGCGGAAGGCGAAGGAGGAGAAGAGGAGGAAGAAGGCGGGAGAGAAGGAAAAGGGTGCGGCGAAACCGCGTCGCAGGCCTCGGTGGCGTCGGGTTCCGGCGGCCAGTGGAAACCGAAGAAGCTCCGCAAAGCGGCGGAGATTGACGAGGGCGAGGACGAAAACCAGCTGAGAAGAAGGCGAAGCGGGACCCGGTAAGTCGGGTATACCGTCGGCTCCGATGATGCTGACTTCATTATAGTGTGTACGTTGTGCGAAGATGAACACTTCGTGCGTTCTCCGGAATCCGACGGATGGCCGATCGCGTCGCGCCTGTGAGGGGTGCCACAACCCAAGGTCCGTTGTGTCTGGCCGGACGCCGACGGATCTTCTACGCCGAATTTTACTTCGGCTCTCCAAGAACTCACCGATTCGAACGACGCGGGGTTCGCGGATCTGTTCACCTCACTTCGTGAGGCGAACGGAACCCTCAACGATATCCTGAAGGCGGAACTCGTTCGGCTCCGATTGGATTTCGGAGCAGCCGGGGAAGAGAGGCGGAGAAGATCATGGCTTCCCGGGAGAAGAGGAGGACTCGGTGGCTCAAGGACGACGAAGAAGAGGACAAGGGTGAAGGGAGTTCGAAGGGGAAGTGAGTCGGGGACCGAAGGAGATCGGGGCCGAAGGGGCCCGAAAAGTACTTGTACATAGTTTCTTGGATGTAACGCGCAAAGTCGGAAAGAGTCGGGGGCCGATCGGCCCGAAATGTATAATGTTTTTCTTGGTTTTATAGTTGAGTGAAAGGAAATAAAATGTTAAAGGAAAACTCAGTAGACCTTCATTGCGTAAAAACCTTGTGAGACAACCTGCTCGGGGCCGGCGGGGCCCGAAGCTAGGGACCAGGACGGTCTGGGTATTTGGCGTGATATTCTTCCACTAGCTCGGATGCGTGCTCAAGCTCCTCAGCTTTGAGCCACTGAGTCTCGTCCGGAGTTCCGGCATAGCCGTCCCAGCGAACCAAGTACAAGAGCGGAGGCCGGCGGCGCCGATCGAGTTTGCTATCAAGGATCTCTGCAATCTCGTACTCCAACTCGCCCTCGACCTCGATCGGAGGCGGCGGAGGTTGGATGCGTCCCGGATGTGTTCGGATGTCCGAGCTCGAGTTGGGAAATGTGAAAGACAGGGTGAATTCGACGCATGTCTCGGGGAAGTTTAACGGTGAAGGAAGCGGGACCGGCTTGGCCGATAACTTCATAAGGACCGTAGAATTGCTCGGAGAACTTCTTCGTCGGCCGGGCCGATCGGAATCCTTTGGCATTGATGTAGACTTCGTCCCCAATAGAGATTTTGGGATCAACGACTCTTCGTTTATCCGCAGGACCTTGATAGCGCTTCTGAGCAGCAGCCATCTGGTCTCGGAGTTCCTGGTGAAGGGAGTCGAGGTCCGTGACGAAATCTCGGGCCCGAGCGGAGGTGAGATCCCGCTCGGGTGGACGGTGACCGAAGGGTGATAGCCTTTGTTGGCGAAGAAGGGGTAACACCCGTAGTGTCGTTGGGGTGTTGTTGTAAGCGAATTCTCCGAGGGGAAGGAGCGGACACCAGTTGTCCTGCATGTAGTTGCAGTACATCCGAATGTATTGTTCCAGAGTCTGGTTGACACGCTCGGTCTGTCCGTCGGCGGAAGGATGGTAGCCGGCGGTGAAGTGGAAACGCATATCAAGCGCTTCAGCCAAGGATCGGGAGAAATGGTTAACAAACTCGGAGCCCCGATCGGGGTGATGACTCGGAACTCCGTGCTTGGAGAAGACGTGAAGGATGAATAAATGAGCCAACTCGGACGCCGTGAGTTTTCCGTGACAGGGAATGAAGAGTCCCATCTTGGAAAGGCGGTCGACAATAACAAGAATGCTGGTACAGCCTTCGGAGAGCGGTAATTGCTCGATGAAGTCCATGGAAATGGAATGCCAGGGCCGATCGGGGACCGGGAGTTGCCGAAGGAAGCCGTATGGCTTATGGTGGATGAATTTGCCACGTTTGCACGTAACACAAGCTCGGACGTAATCCTTGACAAAGGTTCGGAGTCCGGGCCATACATATTCTTGTCGCACCATGGCAAGTGTCTTGTTCTGTCCCCAATGACCAGCGAGTTTGTGATCATGTTTGTCGAGTAACACTCTAAGTCGGAGTTCGTCGGACTCCGGAACATAGATGCGTCCATCTTGATAGAGAAGGCCATCGCGAGAAACCCACCGGGGGTTGGAGGTATCGTTAAGGTGTCGGGAAGCGACGGGATCCGCGGGGAGTGCAGCTCGGATATCTGCGTGGAGTTGATTAACGTCCATAACATGCGCCGCTCGGAGAACCGGCTCGTATAAAAACGTAGCTCGGAGTGACGCGTTAAGTTGATCTTGAGTGAAGACTGGACGAAAATTATGCGGATTCGCACTGGCGTAGCCACTATCCCCCTCTTTAGGGTAGACGTCCCATCGTCTAGTGAGAGCATCGGGCTTGCCACCGAGCCGTCCCGGCCGGAACCGAAGGACGAAATTGAAGGCAGAAAGAAGCTCGGACCACCGAGCTTGCCGGCGAGTCAAGAGCTTGGTCGTAGCAAAATATTCCAAATTTTGTGATCCGTGACCACGTCAATCGCGGGAACCGCACCCTCGAGGTACCGACGCCAGACGCGGAACGCTTCAAAGATAGCAAGCAGTTCCTTGTCGTGGGTGTCGTAGTTCAGCTCGGCGGCCGAGAGGGTCCGAGAGTGGAAGGCCATCGGACGAATTTCCGTCGGGCGAAACAATTGAGAGGATGGCCGCAATGCGTAGTCGGAGGCGTCGGATTCCAGAATTAACTGGGCGCCTGGGATCCAATGGGTCAGAATCGGAGCCGAAGTAAAAGCAAGTTTAAGCGTATCAAACGCTTTTTGGCACTCTGGGGACCACACCCAACGTTCGGATTTCCGCGTAAGCCGCGTCAGCGGCACCACGATGTCCGAGTAATGGGCAATGAAGCGCCGATAGAAATTGGCAAAGCCAAGGAATGACTGGACGTCCTTGACTTTCGGGGTTCCGGCCAATCCCGAATAACCTTGACCTTGGAGTCATCCATAGAAAGTCCGTTGGGCGAGAATGTAGCCCAGGAATTCCACCGTTTCGACGCTGAATGCACATTTCTTGAGCGAGGCAAAAAGCCCGGCTTTCCGAAGGCGCCGAAGCACTTCGCGTACATGTTGTCGGTGTTCCGATGGATTTTCGGAATAAATGAGGATGTCGTCCAGATATACAACGACGTTGACGTCGAGGAGGTCCGAAAAGAGGTCATTCATGAATCGCTGGAAAGCAGCAGGAGCGTTGGTCAGGCCCTCAGGCATGACGAGCCACTCGAAAGAGCCGTAGCGAGTTCGGAACGTGGTTTTCCACTCATCGCCGTCGGCGATCCGAACGAGGTGTAGGCGTGCTTCAGGTCAATTTTAGTGAAGACCTTCGCACTCCGACCGGCGTCCAGAAGATCGGAAATGAGGGGAAGTGGATATCGGTCCTTCCGGGAGATGCGATTCAACGCCCGGAAATCCACGCAAAGCCGAAGTTCGCCCGATTTCTTCTTGACAAAGAGAATCGGAGCTCCGTGGGGCGACGAGGACTGTCGAATGAACCCATTGTTGAGGTTCTTGTCCAGAAATTCTCGAAGAGCCGCCAGCTCAAGCTGGGAGAGGGAATAAATGGGGCCGGGCGGTGGAGATTGCCCGTCCTCAAGTTCGATCTTGAGATCATATGGCCGATGGGGAGCTAACTTTTCTGACTCGGAAGCCGAGAAAACGTCAGCGAAGTCCTGATACTCCGTCGGAATGCCGGATAAGTCCGGTGCGGACGTGGTATCCGAGACTTTCCTAATACCTCAGAGAGGCCTAGGCGATAAAGTTGACTGCCTTTAGCGCGAAGTGCACTAGCAAAGGCAGCTGCTCCTATGAAGGAGATCGACGGGGGTTTAGCATCGACCGGAGGAGCGACAGATGGCTCCGCAATGGGAGGAATGGTGTCGGCGGAATCCGACGGACGGAGTTCGGCCGGAGCCGAAGGAGGAATAGCAGAGCCAGGCGAGCGGAAAAAGATTTGGCCAGATGCCCAGTCAATCAACGGATTGTGTCGGGTCAGCCAATTGTATCCAAGCACAACAGAGCAAGCGGAATCCAGAGGTGTGACGTATAATTCAACCGGAGTCGAGTCACCAGAGGGGAAAGAAACGTCCATTAGGACTTTCTCGGAAATCATTGTTCCCGGAGATCCATCGAAGAGACGGAGACCGAGCGGAGGAATCGGAACACGAGTGAGATTATTGGTGGTACAGAGGACAGGGTCTATGAAACAATCGGACGAACCAGAGTCGACAAGGGCTCGGAAGTCCGACTGAATCTGCGGAGATCGTAAGATGGGGCATAAAGATTTCGGATCGGAAAGGGCAGAGGCATTAAGTCGTAAGAAGGATTCCGCGCGATCGAGACTATTTTCACGACCCTCGGGTCGCACGGAGTTCCGAGAGTCGCTACTCAGTTTCCCGACTGTGCAGCGGGAGCCGGAGCCGACGCGGCCGAATCGGTAGTGGGCGCGTCCAGCGCGGGTTTCTTCTTAGGACATTCATTGCTGCGATGTCCCTTACCTCCGCAAAGCAAGCAGAGGTTTTCGGCGAGCCGACGGGCTTTCTCGGCGGGAAGCAATTTGCCGTCCGAACCAAGGACCTTGGCGTACGGTTTTTCCGAAGTCGAAGGAGACGAAGTTTGAGCGGAGGATCCACCGGAGTTCCCTCCGTTCCCCCCGCCGCCCTTTTTCTTCTTCTTCTTGGAATCACCGGCTTGCGCCGTGGTAGAATCATTGGACGTGGACTTGTCGTTGCCCGAGGATTTTGCCGAAGATTGGGGATTCCGGGCCCGACGGAGTTCCTGCTCACGTTGCCATTCCCAATGGGAGGCATCGATGGATTGAGCCGAAACCTTCAAGACGTCGAGCGAACTCGGTTTACCGCCGGGGAGATCGCGCATCTTGATCTGAATGCGTTCAGGAAGCCCATCGTAAAAGACCTTCCGGAGAGCGATGGAGTTCCAGCCCGTAAGCTGGGAAAGCTTATTGAAACGGACCAGATACTTCTGGATGTGTTGTTTCTCGCCCATCCGGAGAGCGACAATCTCGTTCTCGGCCTCCTGTCGGGGATCGTAGGTGCCGAAGTTGAGCTGAAGCTCGGAAACGAAAGCGTCGTAGTTGTCGAGCCAGATCGGGACATTCTCGGGGTCCGGGTCGACAATGGAAGGTTCAAACCAACCAAGGGCGTCACCAGTCAGATAGGAGATCATGTAATTGACCTTCTGGTGATCCCGGACGAATGCCGAGGGGCGATCCTTGAAATTGAGGATGCCCTGGAAAAGGAAGGTGCGGAGCTTTTCGGGATCCTTCCCATCGAAGGTGTCGGGGTCCCGGACTCGGGCCCGAGACTTTTCCGAGGAGGGAGAATCTCGGTTTTTAAGCGCGTCTCCGATACCTTGCCCAATGACCTGGGACATTGCGCGCATGAAGTCCGAAGAGGACCATTCATTGGGAGGTCGCGGACTCCGAGGGGGGCCCGAACCTCCACCTCCACCACCTCCACCTCCATTGCCACCATGCCACCGCCTCCACCTCCTCCAGCGCGGATTATCCACGGGTACCCCTTGATCATTAAGGAAGGGATTGTAGCTGGCAGATCGACCTCGGCGCTGGTTCGGTGAACGAGAACCACCACCAGATCCTTGTGAACCTGGAGTTTCTCCGGGAATCGGAACTTCCTCCGGTGGCCGGTTCTTCATCGGGGACCGGCTCGTCGATATCGATCAGGCTACCTTGACGCATTCGGCGTCCGCCGGACTGCGAGATGGATTCATGAGGGGCCACACCTGACTGGGTGTGGGCCGTTTCGGTTGGGTTGCGGTGGACATAACGCAACAATGTGCACTCCTTGACGGGTGCGGTATGCTGATTGTATGTCGTTACTAGCGGAATTCCGAAGAGCTGCACTGTAGTTTTGGCGGTTGAGGAGCTGAGACCGAACTTGTTGATCACGAAGTCGGTTCTGCTCGGCAATCTCGGGAGGAGTGATGGTTGTGGTTGAAGCGTGCAAGACGCTGAAGGGATCGTTCGTTTCGTAGTCTGATTTGTTTCTTCAGCAGAGAGCGGAAGTGACATAAACGAGGAAAGGCGTAAGAAGAGTGAGTTTGAATATACTGTCAAGTACCGGTTCCCGATTCGGGATCCGACGGAAGACCGAGATACGGCCTGAGGATGAAGTTGCGTATAAGCAGGATGAAGGGGTCGAGATATAGAGGGAAAGTATCGGAGTCCGAACGGAATACCGAACCCGTATACTGGAAGGGAAGGGGCTTGGCTTCAGCTCGTGCGCTGCGCCCTTCTCTACGCCTGGTGCCCGATTTCGGAGGAAGACCTCGGAAGAGGACGGAGTCCGAGAGGAGGAGTATAGGGCAGGCTAAGTCGATATTCAAACTGAAGTCTAACTACCGACATGACTGTATTTATATGAGAGTAGAGTATTAGTGGGGATATAATGTAAGTACCGGAGCTTCGGAGTTCCGAGTGGGTCCGTGATGGACTGAGTCGTTATGAGTCAAGTGAAGTCAGGCTGACTCAAATATCATCGGGACTCCGGTGGCTCCGTGATGGAGAAGCATAAGGCGTAACCTAGGAGTCAGAGGGAATCATATGTAGTATGAACCAATAGGACAAGGGCGAATACAGAAAGGCAAGTGTCGGATATAATCGGGATCGGAGATCGTCGGAGTCCGATGGCGTCCGAAAAGGATGTGAAGTCACGGCACGTGACATTATCCCATGGCAGGGGGAACCCCTTAGCATCCTCAATTTATATGCCCCAAATCGACCAGAGAGAGATAAATGTGGAAAGACCTTTGAAAAAATGGTCCAAAGATGATCAGCTTCCATTCCAACTGCTTTGTACTGGGTGACTGGAATTTCGTTGAAGATCCGATAGATAGAAATTCTGGGGGATGTGATATCATCCCAGAAAGCTTCAAACGGACTTAAAATTTATATCCTTGCATGATGGATGGCGTGCCACCTTCCCCGGACACTCAAGACTACACATGTGTTCAACACAGACGAAATAAGAATTACCGATGAAATTCACTCGTCTTACTCACGCCTGGACCGTATATGTGTTGAAAACAAACAATTCAAACGTTTCTGCGGATGGGAGATTAATCACTGCCCAGTGAAAAGTGACCACAGACTTGTAACTACTCAATTAACATGCAGACCAGATGAAACACCAGGTAAGGCAGGTGGAGTATGCCTTTATACCTATTAAAGACCCCAAAGTTCATGAGGCGAGTTGCTACTTTGGCAGCCCAGCTGTTGAATGACCTCGAAAACGCGAAGAAATCGGAATGGGACCCAACCAATAACATTCAAACTTTGTGGGCTAAATTCAAGTTAGACATAGCAGAATATGGCAAATATTACTCACATTCTATAAACAAAACAACCCCAACAAATAAAATTATGGAAAGCCCAATTGAGTATGGTATTACACGATGAGGACATGCCTCAGGAAGATAGATCATGGCTACTTACATGTTAGAAAGAAGATCACAGACCGTCAGCGTGAGGTATCAGAGAGGAAGAGAGCCGTGTCTGATACACGTTATGACATGAAGGGGAAACTCTACAAACAACATCTTGGACAAGGTCTGCTAAAGGATACCCACACCAAGGAATCAATATATGAATTTAAACATACGGAAAGCGAGGGTTCACTACCTCAATACAAGAGCCGTCCAAAACAAATGGCAGAAGAATGGCAACAGGCCTACTATGATTCAATTCAAGAAAAGGACCTTCCAGATGAATATGGGAGAATGATGGCAACCGAAATTACCCTGGAGCACTGTGATGTCCATTTATCGGAAAATGAGTATGCAGACATGAATGAAGAATTGACACTGAGGATCTGTTAGAGGCATTAAGACTATCAAACAATGGCAAAGCACCGGGCATGGATGGTATCCCTTATGAGTTTCTACAAACTGCTGAACATCATATTCAAACAGAGTAAAGGATCGGACAAGGAAGCATTTGACGTGTTAAGCTTCTTGAAGGAACCAAGATATTGAAAAACATGGTATTGTCAACGGTACTCATTTCCACATTGGATGGCTTGCCCCTCTGTTCAAAAAGGGAGACCGAGCATTGATTAGCAACTATTGACCGGTCACTTTGCTCAACTGTGATTATAAGCTCATGACAAAAAACATACTCCTTAAGGTTAATGGATGTAGCACCATCCCTAGTTCATCCCAACCAGGCAGGGTTCATGAAAGGGCGCAAAATCGAAGACCAAGTAAAGTTAACAAAGTTCCTCTTGAACTATGCTGACATAGCCGAAGAGGACGGTATAATTGTGGCCCTTGATCAAGAAAAGGCCTATGACAGAATCAATCACAACTACCTGCTTCGAGTTCTGGAACATATGGGATTCCCTCCAAAGTTTGCAACACAATCAAAAGCTTCTACAATAACACTCAAACTGTTGTAATGGTAAATGGTGAATTGAGTAAACTGTTTGCAGTGATTCATGGTGTTCGGACAGGGAGACCCCCTCTCATGTCTATTATTCAACCTGGCTATAGAACCACTGGCATGCTTGATACGAAGCTTGGGACTGAAAGGAGTCAAAATCCCGGGAAAAGACAAAGAGCTTGTGGTATCACTTTTTTGCTGATGATACAACAGTGTTCCTATCACATGCAACTCACTTGAAAAAACTGTGGGAGATCTTACGTGTCTGGTGTGCAGCATCAACAGCGAAATTCGATGATAATAAAACTGTTCTACTTCCCTTTGGAAGTCCCTTCTATCGTGCGAAAGTGATACAAGAGAGACATTTGAATGATGACACACCACTTGGAAGTATTGAAGATAAATTCAAAATAGTCCCCGATGGCAGACTTGTCGCATGTTAGGTGCTTGGATTGGAAATAATGTGCCGTATACCACTCCATGGCCTTTAGTCCTTGAGAAAATATCGAAAGACCTTGAAAGATGGAAACTGACTACTCCCACTCTGGAAGGGAAACGACACATCATAAATATGGTAATCGGTGGAAGAACACAATATCTTACTAGAGTACAAGGCATGCCAAAGGAAATTGAAGAAACTCTGATTAAAACTGAACACATTTTTCTTTGGGATGGAAAGAAGGTGAGAGTCGCTCATGAAACAATGGCTTCTAAACATCACGGAAGGTGGAAAACAGATCCTTGATATACCAGCCCGAAACGAAGCCATTGATCTATGGAACCTCCAATTATACCTTGCCCAGGAAAATGAACGAGCATCTTGGTGCTATTTTGTTGAATATACAGTTGAGTCGCTCATATGGAATAATAGAGAGCTTGAGCCCAAGCGGCATGCCGCTTTTAGGTTGTGCAAAAAGCGGCATGCCGCTTTTTTTTACAATTTTTGTATGCACCTCAATTTCACACACCCTGATGCTATTGCACCTTGTTAATTGCCCTTTAGAGGAAAAAAAGAAAAAAGCGGCATGCCGCTTGGGCTCAAGCTCTCTATATCATATGGAATAATCGCTATATGGAATGACCTTTGAGCATCTCCCAGGGTTCGGACAAGCCAATTATTCCACTAACCGGGCTCTGGAATATGGAATAGCCCTTTGAGGTCGATATTCCATGGTGTGGGTGGCCGAAAATGGGAAATTTCTGCGAGCTAAGTGAATTTGACGCGCCATTGTGCTAAAATAAAATAACCTTGCTCTCTTGCCACCACCATGGGCCCAACCGAGTCTCAGAAGAGTCGCAAAGTCTGTGAAAGAGACAAAAACCCACCTAAACCGAGGTCAACCAGCTGCTAAACCCAGTCTAAAACCTGCCAACAACTTGCCTCGCACATTTGCTCTTTATCACAATGGCGAGGCGGCGTCAGGACCTCACCTACAGCGACTGGGTGCAGGTCTTCGACTACTGGGACAAGCACCCACAGATGTCCCAAACTGCCATTGTTGAATATTTTTCCTCTCGGCCAGATGCTTGAGGGTGGCAAACTCTTATTCAAGCAACCTGCGCTGTCAAAGAAGACCAAGCAAAAGGACAAGATACGCGCTCTTGTTGCCACTGCCGAGCCCAATATTTTTGTCCATGAAGCGAGCACGAGTAGTCACTTCCCCAGAGGTGGACAAGGCTCTGGGACTGTGGGCGCAGGATATGGAGCAGAAGCGACGCACCGTGACGGGACCAATGCTCATTGGGTGGGGGAAGCGATTTGAAGGTGGCATTGAATATTCCGGAGGAGCAGCGGCTCACGGGGACTGGATGGCTTGATTTGTTTAAGAAAGCGTATGTGCTCCTTCCTGCTGTCAACCCACTTTCGTCAATTTTCCGTAACAGATATAAATTCCGCGAGCGTAGAAGACACGGCGAGGCGGGGTCCGTCGATCTTAAAGCCGTCGAAGCAGAAAAGATTCGTGTCAAGAAAATCATGGCCCAGTATGCTCCCGAGGATCGATGGGAATGCCCACGAGACAAGCTTTTTTTCCTTCGGCTCCTCCCGGCCGCACCCTGTGCTCTGCTCCTGTTGCCGGGGAGAAACAAGACAAGTTCGTGTCTCGGTGATAGTGGCACTCAATTCCACGGGCACCGAGTGCGAAGAATGTTCTTCATCGGCCGATTCCAAAAGCCTTGTCGTTTCGGTCGCAAGGATCCAGCTCGGATGCGACCTTCATTTTACTATCGTGCCAATAAGAAGGCCTGGATGACGGCAGTACTGTTCGAAGAGTAAGCTTGCGCCACTTGAAAGATTATATGCCGCTCATTCACGCCGCCCAGATGGCTTCGTAAACTGGACCGCAAATGAACGCCAAAAGCGGTTCATCATTCTCTGGGTGACAATTTCTGTGGTCATACAACCGGCTATAAGCCGACAAACATTCGGCTCGAATTTTTCAGCCCGAATCTCACTTCGTATGTTGCAGCCCTGTGATGCAGGAATTATCCGCTGCCTCAAGGCCATTACCCGGCGTTCTCTTGCCATTCGCGCCCTGGATCTCTATGAGATAAACGATTCCAGCCCTTTCAAAATCGACCTCCTCAGTGCAATCAGACTGCATGGAGCCAAGTCATGCAAACAACGATCGCGAACTGTTGGAAACACACGGGGTTTGTCCGGTGGAATCTGACGAGTGGGAAGACATCTTTGTTGACCCAAACACACCTGATTCCGACGACTCCGACGATGTCGAGATGCTACCAGCTGCCGACTCCAAATCTTCTCCTCCGTCAAATACAGCACCCCGAGTGACATTCAACGTGCATGGGATGTTGTCTTGGACTTTGTGACCACAGACATGACACTTCCGCAAGCGCAAAGTCGCCTACAGTCCGTACTCGGCTCAGGCTATGTTCCCACGGAATAGGAGACAGCACTTGAAGCAGTGATGAATGCGGAGGAGGATGCTCTTGTAGCCGAGCAGGTCGTGCGAGCTCTATGCCTGCTGACTTTCTCGCCTGTTAATGTTTCACCCGAGTCCCCGCCCCATTCGCCAATGATCGTTATCTCCAGGAGGGCCGAGAGGGAGCTTACAGAGGTTCTTGTCCAGATGAGGGATCGGTGTTGTGTCTGTGGAGAGATCCTGTCGCTCGACGAGCTCCTTGATCCCATGGCTGAGCACGAGGATCTTGATGCACAATATCGTCGCTTCTCTGATGGAAAAGAGGGCGTAGCCAAGATCTTGGAATACATGAAGACCAGTGGGGCTGATGGAGATGAGGGCGAAGAGGAGGAACCTGCAGAGGTGGAATTTGACTTTGACAAGAAAGAGGTATTGGCGGCGGTGTAATTACTCGAAAGGGTGCTTCGTTTTCGACCGGATTTCGATGCGGCTTTGCCCTTGGGGGACCAGTTACGTATATTTCGCGGTGAACTGAAGCAGGAGATCGAGGAAAGCAAGGTTCAGACACAGATATTATTGTTCTTCAGCCCAGTAGTGTAAAGCAAATTTATTTCTTGGAAAATAATAAAAAATGTCCTCTGGAATAATCGTCATATGGAATAGCCTCTGGGCCTCTCTCGAGGGTATTCCATATGAGCGACTCGACTGTATCCTGAAAGAATATTGGAAATGAGCTATCTCAACTTACGCCCGGGCCAGATAATGAATGTGTTCCTCCAGGATATACATATCCCTATCTTCCCAGAAACTCCATTACCGGAAGAAATCAAGTGGATGATACTTGCAGCAAGGAATTATAATCTGAAATTCACGGGTCTGTCAATTAGCAAAGACCTGAAGTTAAACATGCCTATTTGGAGGCACCCTGCAGTTAACAAGACTTTATATCAGTCTGCCTGCCGCAGGGATGCTGCAACATCTTGAGACTCAATCATGAAGTACGAACTGTAAAAGATATTGTCTACATAGATCGGCGAACAGTGGTTCCAAGAAAACCACACCAAGTAAACCCATCAGGAATTGGCAGAAAAATTTGTGGCTGCCCATCATGCTACCAAGACCGGACATTACTGGGTTGCGAAACATCCCGGTCGATGTATTGACACCGCGAGACTTTTGATAGACTGCCTTCTACCGAAATGGAACCCAACATGCCAAATGTGGATTTGACTGACGAGTTAGCACTCACCAATAATGAACAAGATCTTAACAATAAAACAATAGAAACCGATGAAGTGATGATCTTTGACCCCAATTTTAATTTAAACCAATGTGGCTGAAGGCTTCCGAATCTTCGCTTCCGAGGACAGTCTAATTGGGTTATCAGCTAGGAGATCCAAATTGAATGAACCAGATCCACCTCTCATGACAATATTCTTACATGCTTCCATCGAGAACCCAGGGGAGTTTGAGCCTACCAGCAGACTAACAATCAAAGCGGTGACAAATGCCAGGGAAGATAGTGAAATCCTGACCTTGTCTTTTGATAAGCCCGAAATACCAGTAACATTCCAATCCACCTTACTGGGTGGTCTATTGTTCATATTACAGAACACAAAACGAAATGTGCCAATGCTAATTTGCACCTCATCCGAGTTTTTATTACAAGTACTGGTCACTCAAAGACGGAGGTGGGAAGCCAATATATTAGACCCAAAATTCCACTTGATAAGAGTGGTGTTTGCAGCATTGAATGAGAGGGTGGCCAGGATCCAACTCAAGAAGGTATCAACAAAGCAAAATTTTTGACAAGTGAACACATTCGAACCATCGAAATTGACACAGAAATAGACCTCAGTTTTGAATGCCCAGGGGTTCCCTTATCCCAAGGATCACAGAGGTTTTTCTACAAATTAATACAGAAATTGCGTCCAAGACCTCACCGCAAGGCCACCTTTATAAATCTGATTGTATCAGGTGCGCTGTTGCAGAGTTTTCCAAATATACTCCTTCAGATGAAATGATATGGAAATCAATTCGATCTACTACTTTCCAACGACTAACCCGGGAGTTCTTTCGGAAATGTATACACAATACATTCAGGGTCGGTGATTTTTGGAGTCATATAAAGAACTCAGAAATAAAGGTATTTGCCACATATGTGGTGTTCCTGAATCTCTGGAGCACATTGCATTGGAGTGTGATGCACCAGGTCAAAAACTGATCTGGCTTTTCACCCAACAACTTTGGACAATGAAATATGACCAATGGCCTGATCTGAACTGGGGATTGATACTAGGATCCAACCTTGTAAAATTTAAATCACCCCAAGGACACATCATCCATGCGAAAGGAAGACTATTTGCAGTTCTGGTATCATCTGCATGGCACCTGATTTGGAACCTCCACGTCAACCGTGTCATTGCAAATCCAGACAGAATATTAACTGCAGCAGAAATTTATAACTAGTGGTTGAACACTATAAACCGAGCATTACAGCGGGACCACCTGTTGACAGACAAAGTCAGATTTGATTCTTTAGCCTTGAATAAAAAACTGGTGCTAAGCACTTGGAGTGGTCTACTTCTGGATGAGGACTCACTGCCGGATGACTGGACAAAAGAGGGGGTTTTAGTAGTATGCGACCCATCATTGATCAACATGGGATAGGATAAATTGTATTTTCGGGTCGGAGTCCCACACTGGTTTAAATAATTGTGCATAACGGCATTTCCTCCTGAGCAAACTTCCCCGGCAATGTCTGGTCCACCAGCAACACAAGCGGATGACCTTGGAATGCATCTGCAGACTAAGTCTCATTATCCCAAACGCTCCAAAAAAAAGAATAGTGAATCGGGGGTCACAAGATCCTTGATTCTGCAAGAAACAGTTCAGTCAGAACTTGACATAGATAAAACACAAGGTTGGCTCATAGGGCATAGAAGGAGGTATCCTATGTCAAACCCTTTATAAGATTTCCCCCTCCTCGAGATTTCCTTTTCCGGAGAGTGCAAGCTCTAACTCCGGAGAATTTCAAATTCGGGATAAACCGGCACTCAACAATTAAGAACTTCAACATTACTCGCAATCCAAGGAGGGAGACGGCCGAAGGCCGTCGAGCACCTTGTGATTGAATAAAGAACATTAATGGCCAACTCCTCGATCATCGCGCCCGAGTTGTACGAGACTTCTACGATACCCTGACCGCGTCCACAGGAATTATTCGTGCGAGCAGATATCTATGAAGGCCCTTATTGGACAAAAGTCCTTCGACTTTGCTCCGGGCCCTCAATTCATCAACATTTATGAATATATCTATACAATCATCAACATTCATCGACATTTCCATACATCTCATCTTGATTTCCCGACATTTATAGAAATGTCGATTTGTATTCGACATGTCGATTTTTTTCCAAATGTCAATTTTTTTTCAACATCTCGAGAAATGTTGAGGCCGGTCAATATCCTTCAACATGTCGAATTCAAGCTTCGCTTCTTGATCTCTTGGCGTTCCTCGACATTTCATCTTTCCTGTTCGACATTTCATCTTTCCCATTCACATGTCCCGCCCTATCACGCACTTGACACCCGGCGATCCCGCCCCGTGCGAACTGCGCATTGCTAAATTTAGGCCCTCAGCATATGGTGTTGCCAGGCCCCGCCCTGACCCCTATGTACTGACTCCACATCTCCTGTCCTCAACCTTCTCATCTCGCTCTCATGTCTGCCTGGCGCACATTTCGTGGACAATGCTCTCAGTGCACTGCCTGTGCGGCATGGGTCGGTGTTCAGTGGGATGCCACTGCAGGACAAAATGTCTTCCGTAACGTGAGTCTCATCCCTTGCATTTCGCCCTCTTCCCCCTCTCATTTGTGTCGCACGCACTAATTCCTTTTTTGTAGCTTCCGAGTTCCCCTACCGAGCCCTGCGAGGCATGCCAGCATGCTTATTTCTCCCACAAGCCCCCTGCCATGGACGTTAACAATCGCAATTACTCGCGACGCAGAGGGCCTTGCACTGCGACTGGCTGTGGGGGTTTCGCCTCAGAGGCAAGTTGTTATTTCTTTGTTCACACTCATTCGATTCACTCCTTCCACTGTCCTCCAGTCTACACGCACCTGGGATATGCAAACATCCTGTCTTTGTCCCTCTGTGTTAATGTCACATTCACTACTTCTCGAGTACGCTCTCGTGTCCTTCTCCCTTGGCATCGCTCACCCGTACCTCTTCAGCTCCCCTTTTCTCCCTGTGCAGCCCGACATCGTGTTACCGCCGGCGCCACGAGCCCCTGTGCATGGGTCTTCTGCTCCTGCCATGGACGGCTTTGGCGGTGTCCCTCCGCCCTCCCGCAGAACAATGGCGGCACAGCGCACTTCCAGCGCAGCTCGCACGCTCGTCCGCGGCCCCTTTTCTGTCGGTAACCACACTGGCGCGCGGGGCCAGTATCCCAACGCAACGAGCTTTAACACGCAGGACTTGATGGTCGTTCTCTGGCCGATGGTTGTACTCTTTTGCGCAGTGATTTACTCGGTGGACTACAAGCGCGCGGGACATATCGTTGATGATGTGCGTGTTTCCTTCCTTCCTTCTGTCTCTTCTCCGGCGTTTTGTTTCCGAATCCGAATCACAAATTTGACCGCCAGCATGACTGCTCATTTCGCTCCTTGTTTTGCCCCTGTCTCGCACTTCCTCTCACTGACTACTCTCACAGGAAATGCACGCCATAATAGTACCACCCTCTTCTCCCGTCCTCCCATTTCTAACTGAAGGAATGAAACTGACGCGCCTCTGGCACAGGTCAAGCCCCTCCCCGCTGGGTGTCGGCTCACTGCCCGTATTCGATGTACGTGTGCCTTTTCACCATCCTTTCATGAATCCGTGAGATACTGCGCTGACGTGGTTATTGTAGTCCTGTCACTCAGGAACCGTGTCCGATTGGTGCCCGACCTGCCCTACATCGTGCGTTGCCTCCCCCCCATTCTCATGTAACTTCCCCGTCAGTGCTCACCCTCGCGTAGTACGACTCCCACTGGCGCCTTAGACGCCGGCAAGTCTCCGCCCACGCTCGGGCGCGCAAGGCGACGCCCGCGGACGTGATCTCGCTCTCGGGGTGCAAGGACGGCCAGACGAGCGCGGACACGTTCGCGGGGGGCGTGGCGGTCGGCGCGGCGAGCCATGTGCGTGTTCTTCCGTGTTCTTCCTCTCTCTCCTCAGTCCCCATCGTTCTTCCTCGTCTACCCTCCTTTCCCTCCCCCCTGCGCTTTAATTTCGGCTCGCTGACGCTCGGACAGGCATTTATCAAAGCCATCGGTACGTACCTCTGCTACGCTGATATGCCGCGGAGCTATGGGTGGAACAGAGATGCACCCGAATCAGTCGTACCAGGAGATTCTGCATAATATCCGGTGCGTCTACCTTCATTTCCTCTTACCCTCTTCCCTTTCTATCCCGAGAATCAGAGCTCTTCTTTTCTTTCTTGTATGTATGTGAGACAAAGAGAGAGCTAACGCGTGCCGCACACAGGATTATCCTGCACCCCAAGTTCAGCCAGAAGCCGCAGCAGCTCGCATCCCATCGTGCATCCCTGTTTTTTCCATTCACTCATTCTCTTTCCCTCCTCCCGTCCTTCCTTCCCGCGTTCATAACTGATATGGCGGTAGGACACGTCGTTGCGGTTCATCATGTGATTTTCACCTACATGTAATCTTCCTTTCCCAGAGATTTTTATTGCTTTAGCGATGCGATGTAGCTCTTGCTGTCATGTAGTTTATCTCTCTGTGCCAAAAACAAAGTTTCATCTCCAGAGATCGGTCGGGGAGCGGCAAAGTGAGGCTTTTGAAACGATTCATCAAAGCAGCTGTGATGAGCCCGATATTGGTTGAATGTCAACCACAAAGTCTGAGTATGCATGTCCCGGTTAATCGTGCGGTTTGCGTCGCAGAGGGCACAGAAGGACGCAGATGGGGGATGTTCTCGCTCGTCTCTTAAGCTGGAACATAAGCCCAGTTTGAAAGAATTACAATTACAATCTGAACGTCCCAGAATCGACTTTACAAAGTACAGAAATTTCCCCGCCGTCTCATGCCGGTGTCCCCCAAGGGAGCCCAATCAACTTGGTCCCACTGATCTCATCCCTGTGCAGTCTATCCAACCCTCCCACGATGCCCTCCAGCCCTCCCGGTAAATCCTCCACGCGGTTCGGCTGCCCAACGCATCAGTTACCTGTAAAGATTTCTCGACAGCTCACAACGTACCACAACGAGCCCGTCCGCAACCAGCCCCGGCAGGTACTCCCAGATCACACGCCCGAACGCGCGATGCGTCGGCGGGTGCACGGAGCCGGCGACTGAGAGTACGCGCTTCGCGTCCGTCGGCGGCACCGCGGCCGGGAGCACGGTCACGAGCGTCCCGCCCGCGGCAAGGATGTCGAACCCTGCCTGCTGCGCATCCTTAGAGCCGACCGAGTCGAACACGACTGCGATCTCAGCGGCAGTTATCGCCTGCACCGCACTGCGCAGCTCCGCGAGCGGGGTCGTGGCGCGGTCGACGACGTGCGTCGCGCCGAGGGGCGTGAGGTACGACGTGTGCCTGGCGGAGGCGTACACGATGAGCGGGGAGAACCCTGCAAGCTTGAGGAGCTGGATGGCTAGCGCTTCGTCAGTATGGGTACGTCGGTGTTGCAGTATGGAAGACGCACCGAACTGCCCGCGGACGCGCCGCCGCCAATGACGACGGTGGGCTGGCCTGCATAGCGCGCTTCCCGGTCGAAAGGAGATTCGAGCCCCGCACCGATGGGCTTGGGTCCGAAGAGCCCGATGGCGGCCGTGTCAAATGTCACGGGGATGCTCGCAGCCTGTGAGTAGGTGATGTTGGCGGGGATCTACAGGCCGGGGAGTTTTAGCGCGTTGGTGTGGTTCAAGTAGGGCGAGTGGTACCTTCCCAGCGATCTCAGCAGGGATCACCGCATACTGCTGGAACCCTCCCAAGTTGTTGTCGTGGTATGCCCCCTGGAAGAATCTGCAAAGGATTCAGCAGCAGCTGCGTACTTGACGAGGGAGAGACGCACACCCTATCGCCCCTGTTGAATGTGCCAACGCCTTCTCCCACACCCTCGACCTCCCCGGCGATGTCCGAGCCCAGCACAGCGGGGAACCTCTCGATGAAGACTCCGTACGCCTGGATCTTCCAATCGACGGGATTGAGGCCCGCAGCGCGCACCTTCACGAGGAGTTCGCCCTTGCCGGGTGCAGGGATCGGGCGCGTGCTGAGTACGAACGGACCTTGCTTGGACTCGAGGACGAGGGCTTGTTGGACATAGTAGTGCGGGGAGGCCTGTGCGTATCAAGGTTCTTAAAGTATGGTGAAAGGAGCTCCCACACACGCTGATTAAGACGCCATCTTCATCTGACAAAGATTTGTATACGCGTACGTAGGGTCCGCTGACGATTGCTTTGTCTCTCCCCCCTACGACATCACGTGTCCATCACGTTGGTGAGCTTTCGTGCCCCACCATTAAAGATGATACGAAGTCCGCAGGCACATCCCGCTTATTTTCTAGCTTTAATACTCACAGCCAATCTGATTCATTTCGTTTCTGGGCTCAACCAATGCTCTGCAAGATATCGCGGCTCTACTCTCACTACGGACTTCACGGCTTTCCTCTGAATACTGTCAGTGCGTTTTCTGAATGTTTCCGGGCTGATGCCTCTCCAGATTGCGTTGTAAGACTATTTCACGCTGCCTTCCTAGGTCTGCGCTCGCATTTCCACAACCTACCCGTTGCTTTAGATATTTTTGGTGAGATTCTCACCATCTTTCACTTTCACCCGGGCTCACACCACGCACAGATTACTGTACTAAATCTGTTTCCCCGTCGGCTTGCTTATTGGTGCAGCCTTTTTTCCGTCCCCCATCATCATCCCCGCCTCTGACCCCGTCCCAAATGTTATACTCCCCTCCATACGGTTCTGAATGACCATCCTCGGATATATCAAGATACTGCAAGCTTCAAGTTGACTCTCGCCCGTCACTCGGTAGCTGTCCTGCCCCCTCAAGACGCTGCTGAACAACCGTCTTCGATGAATCAAACGTGGCTCATCATACGGCGACCATCAAGAGCAAGGACTACCACAGCATCGCTCGAAGCTTAATCGCAACACCGCTTGACGCCTGCTGCGCACCTGCCCTGTTCAATCGCACCAACCAGCGGCTCTCCATCGAACCGGTGCTTAATTGCCCTCCATGACGCACGCCCTCCGCAACATCAGACAAGTACCAAGCCCCTCAAGGTTCAACGACCGAGGATTCGAGACTACGGAATGCTCAGTTGCAACTCCAAGCGCAATCGACGCAAGATTGAGTGAAGACTTCTGGAGCTTCATAGAAATGACCAGCTGCTGCTTGCGAGACTGCAAAACTCTGAACAAGATCTGTTACTGCCGCGATTCCTGGCGCTCAACTCGTTAGACACCTTCATTCTGATACCTCTGCGGCCCATCATCCCTGTTATTGATTGAGGTTTTGTTCCGCTCCGTTTGTTTCTTCTGCTTTTTGAGCTGACTTCCTGCCTGCAGTTCTGGTGGTATCGGCACTCAGGACAAACTCTCCGTTGTTGATATAGGAACCAGTAAAGAAGAGGAGCAAGGTGCGCTTCTGTCTTCGCTGCCTTTCATACAACGTACCCGATTTACCCTCCAGGTCAGTTTTGCTCAGGTCGACTCACCCTCTGTGCGCGCTCTCGGGTCACTCCTCTCATGGCTGTACGCTGACCTCTCCCGCCTACGTGCGTCTAGGGATATCGAGTGAGTTCTCCTTTCAACATTCAACATTAATTTGTTCATTTCCATCGCAGTCTGCTTCGCCAGCGTTCTTCGGATGCTTCGGTGATATCCATAATCAGTCGTTGTCACTAGACGAAGTACTTATTGCCTATGTCTTCCAGCACGATCTCCCCGGCTATTACATTTAACTGCTCTCTATCTTGCTCGGCGGCTCCTCACTGCGAGCTCGTCGACCACGAAACAGGTCTGTACAATTTGGCGTAGGTACCATTTCGGTCTGCGTAGCTATATCGTAAAATATATACCCCAACTCTGGCGATGAATTCCCGGCGTCGTCTTACGTAGGGCTCTCTTGAATTTATATTTTTGGGGACTATCGAAAGTTTGTCAGCGGGCAAGCATATACCGGAGCGAAGCGAAGGCAAGTCTTGTGCAATTTGAAAGCTTACTGTTGATGTGGCCACCTCGGAAGCAGCCGGCCGTCTCTCTCTGAGTTAAAGGTACTCGATGCTCTTTCTGTGAAACTGGGGATGAAGGTGACCGAGACAAACTTCAGTCTGCAAGGAAGCTAGCTACGGTGGCATTGGGGGATCACCCCGATGAACGTACCACGGCGACCGTAAATTTCGAGGTCGCAAAATTTGGGTGTACAAGAATATTAAAGAACGATTCCATAAGTACTCGTAACAGTATTGGCATTGCGTGAGCTCCCTGTGAATCCTGTCCGTCTGGGACGGCATCTTGGATCTGATAACGAAAGGTCGGCGTCTGTTAGGACTTGGTCAGGACGACTTTATGGCTTTTTCAGGCAGATTCACTGTTTGCTCTGAGAGACGGTCTTCAGATGACAAAATGTGCGGTTCCAGCGAAATCGGACTCCTTATATACGTATGTTTCCAGGCCCAGCCCCACAGCGCCCGAGCCGTGTTCGGTTCCGACGTTCTTGAGGATAGAAGGACACGTAAAACTAAAGCGGCCGATGAATCATAGAAGGGGCTAAGTTCATATAACGTTTTGCAACTGAGGGATTAATGTTGTGGACAATCGACGATATTTGTGGATTGCTTGGTGGCTTGTGAGAACTAGGGTCCCGGCCCCTTCAATCGTGACTAAGGATCGGAGAATGGTCATGACTTGTTGTGGAGTGCACCATACCTGCCCCCAACAAGGCTAGTGTGCCGTGGGATCCTTTTCTTCTGTCAGTGTTATAAATGATCTGGGTCATTTCTGCGCTCACAATTATGAGCAAGGTCATATTTAATCATAACTCCTCCTCGGACGCAACGCCAAAATGGAACTCGGAATCGGTCGAGGCTAGACAATGGTTAGACCGGTGACCGTCTGTCTATCGAAACTATGTGGGTGAGTTGTGTCGATAGACAGACCGGTCGATCTGAGTTTGAATTGCTGATGCAAAATTTTTACCAAAAAAGCAATGGCCAACTCGCTCATTTCTCAACGAAATTGAGGGATTCTTTCTCTTGGTATGACTATTTGGCGCTGAAATGAAGAATCTGTAACTTTAAGAGGGATAAATCGAGTTTTGAACGTACTAGACGTTAACTTGTCGATTTTGTCGTTGCTTGTCTCTGACGTCACCCGCTTCGCATCAGCAAAATGTTTCGCGTCTGGCAGGGTGTGGCGGGGCGTGACGCCACGCCTGCCAGACCAACCACACTCCCACAAAACTGTGTGGGGCCATAATGACCTGCACTGGACCACTATTCGAAAGTGGCCCCACAACGTCGCCAGAACTTCTTAGTGTCGCCAGTAGTTAACGTTTCCCACACCAATTATATTGCTATCGCACGCAGAATGAAATAAATTGACCAATATTGATTACTACGAATACATACAAACCGCGTACAGTAAAAAAAAGACTGCCGACTGCTGGAGGATAAAGCACCGCCATCGAAGCGGGGCCCATCCAAAGTCTCGAGTGCCTTGAATGGGAAGAACTTGCCACTGGTGGTTGGGGTCAGTGAACACGGCAGCAATGAGTTGAAGAAGTCAAACACGACCCGGAGATCCGAGATACTGACGCTAGAAAGGTCTGTTGAGAGGTTGATGCACCACGGCAAGTCTTGATCCTGATTTCGTCGGGTCAGCGGGCATGGCAGCGAGATTGAAGTGTACGTGTTGATGGCGGTTTGGGCCGTGTAGAGGTTGGTCGAAAAGTGGAAATCTGAAAGAAAAAAGGTCAGAACATTGAGCAGGAGGAATGAAAGTAGGACGAGTCGGGGATAGACTCGAAGCAAGTTGAACTGAATCAAAGGTGAAAAATGCAAAGATACGGACCACTCGCTCTATGAGGTGCCCTATGTCTGCGCTCGAGTGGGAGTGCTCGAGATTCGCCGGCCGCCAACTAGCCCATAAACACCTCGACAGGCACAGTTGTGTCCTGGATAACCGTAAATTTGCCGACCACTACTCATTGGTCCTGGTCTTTCCTGGTGCCCTATTGCATATCCTCTTCAGTGAGTAATTGGATGAGCGGGAATATGGACAGCACACCTGACTAAATTCCGCCGTATCCGATTATAGCTGCGCCGGGAAAGAAGCGGTGAGACCAAAAGGCTCACCAGAGGGTTTAAAAGACCTTAGAATACTTTCACAACGATTTGGAGACCAAATACAGGCGATTTCCGGCGGCGAAATTGAGTGTCTTACAGAACTTGAGGATGGGGAAGAGGAGACCTGAGCTGTAGAGGTGCCCTGTGCAACGCACCGTAATCCTCCCTCGAAACCGGGGATCAACTTCCCTGGTTGATAAATTTGAAACAAAGATCTTGTGGATCAAATTGAAGGTTCGGACTCCCTGTTTTGGTTCAAATCAGCGCAGGGTCGAGAAGACGTGTGCGGCAATTTTCCGGAGTACGAATGCAGTGAATGAAGCATCAGCTAAAGACAAATTTAACCGCTAATGTACCCAACCTCCCACCGTTGGGTTGCATATTCATGAAATAATACTTCTTAAGTCCTTCGTGCTTCTGAAGTTCAGCCAGTTCTGAAGATTGGTTGTATTCGATCAAATATGACTGATGTGAATGAACTTGGTTCAGACAATCCGCGGCCATCTTAGCATGGAAATTTCGGATTGCAGGCCCCATCCATGATGGAGCTTCAGCTATCTGATTGAGAAATGCTGGTGTGGAACCATATTGCCCAGATCTCCGTGTCAGGTTAGGTTTTTGCCATTTGGATCCGATCCATCACCCTTAGGTTGTCAGGGTCGGGGTAATGAGATCAAAGAGAAATAAACCTGAAATAGATATGAGGCAACCGACCCTCAGGGTCGCTGGACAGACATCAGTTGACGAATTAATTGGAAACCGTTTCCGTCAACCACTTTGATATCATCCATCCGATTCTCCTTTGCATCCCATCTCGCGCAGCGCTGAAGCCATGGATTTCCATCTACGAATGTCTGTTAATTGAACGGAGCGTGCCATCTTGGTCGGAGAGCAGTTCAGGATCTGTATGCGAGAAATAGTCACATGGTGGGGATTTAGAGAGAACCGGTCGGCCACGGACGATTTGGAGGTGCTAAGCCGTAAGTATTGAACTAGAAGGTGATAATGAACACTATCTGGGTGTGCTGGTTATTCCTGTCGAGCTGAAGACGAATACACCAGCACCTTTTCATTTCAAACTTGGTGCAATAAGTCACCTTGCTACTGAATGATCCCGGGGTCAAACCAGAACATCCTCGTTCGACCGCAGGACTGTACCGTAGGATACAAAAATAGCATTCGACGTCAACTGAGTCCTCCAGAGCAGGTTGAATTGGTTGTTGACAGTCTCCTTGAGTCCTCAGTCACTCTGGAATGCTGCCATGTATGGTGGTAAACGAGCACAGCAGGACAGCCAGCAGATGGCGGGGAAGCAGGCAGAGAAGACAGGGTCGACAGCATGGCATGATCTTTCCGGTCTGATAAACATGAAACAGGTGATTCGCGTCTACCTCAATTAGTACGGTTTATGAGCCCTGAACAGATTAGCGTACAGTATCGAATCGGGAATCAATGGGAACAGAAGTCCAACTACTCAATATGGCGGCAACTGGTGGAACAAGAGGGCTCGCACGCGGTGTTTAGCCCTGGAGAACAGTGCAATCCCTGCATTTTCAATGTTCAACCAACATTTATTGATTGGGGCATTTAATCCTCCCTGAAATGTACTGTAAATATCATGAGACATTTGAGTTGAATCTTGGTTCAACCGATGTTGAGCGGGAAGGGTAAGAATCCTCGTCAGTGACATATCGGGCGGGCCGGAAATCTCGGTCATCTCGGGCTTCTCAGTTGCGATATCTTATGTTATCTTCCACGTGCTGAGGCCAATTATTAGAGGCGTGAGTAGTCTCATGGTTTGCAGCGATTGGGAGCAAGATTGAGTACCTCGCCTCTCTTTCGGGGACAGGAGGCGGCAAAGATTTGATTACATGGCAAATATTTACTCCTGACATTGTGCCTCTTCCCCTGGTTGTGTACGCCTTCAGACTCTCTCCCATCACATTACATTCAGCGATACACCGAAGTCGCCAGTTTGAACGGGAAATTTGTATCCACCCGTTATTATAGCTGAGGATGATGAGCAACTGATACGAGCCAGAGGCCCAGCGTGTATGAGCGCACAGTTCAATCAACACAAGGATCCAAATTTTCAGGGTCGCCAATCAATGGGCAGGAATTCACGTCATTTAAACATCAAGCGCGCCATGTCGACTCCTGCGGTTATTTCTGTGAATCATCAGAAACAACCTTGAAACAGTGATTAGATGCCAACCTTCCAGGGTCGCTCCATGCCGGCACGATCTGAGTCTGGAACATCAATTGTCTCCTTGCCAATATGCCTCTCGTGTTTCGCCCCTCTCATTCTCTTGTTTCCCTCTCTCATCCTATCCAACTTGCTATTCTCTTTGTCTCTTGAGCTTCAGCTCTCTTGAACAGCCGGTTTTGCAATTACATCGACTGAAGTCAGGACAATCGCATGCAGACTCAGTGGACATCAGCGCCATGATATGTGGTAAGAGAAGAGACTTTGATGTCCGCACCTGTGCTCCCTAATGGGCATGAACACCAACTCTCAGCTCGTGACGGGACTACTGGCACGATAAGCGCGTCTCGCCTCTCTCTCCATCCTTTTTGTCTCGCTCTTCTCCCACTCCTTGGCTCCCTCGCCCATCAAATCAACCGATTCTCCGGCATTCATGAAACTTCCACACTCAAGCCTCTCCCCCATGGTTCCAGCGATATAGCATTCATAGGCGAGTTTCTTCACTGCATGAATGGTTCATCTAAGAGATCAGCCACTGAATGCCTGGGAATCTGCGAATTATCGAACCCACGGCACATTCAGTCTCGAAACACTTCCTCATGGTGGGTGACACCTCATCAAATTAGTTGTAAGTGCTTTCCAATAACAAGTCGACAACAAAGCCTGAGTTCCGGACCTGATTGTAGATCTTCAGAATCAACCCAATTTGTTCAAATGATCTCGTTGGTTTGAACCATAGTCTGATTTGTACTGTTTTGGTATCCTCGGTTTGATTATCACCCATTGCCATCTCTCTCGTCTTTTTGCAACTGGCATTAAACACTCCCTGGCAAGCTTGCTTTGCGCTGGTTTGTTAATCTGTGAGCCGATTATCTCTTTAATCCTCTCACGCTTCTCTGTCACACTGACCTTGAAGTTGGTTTGATTCGACGCTGTTTTGTTAATCTGACTTTGATGAACACCTCAGGTCTCCCTCTGGGCCGCCGATTTGAACACTCCTTCGTTAACCCACTGTTCAAATAATCAGCCAGACTGTGTATTTGAATAATGATGCTGTTTTGTTAATCTGTGTTTGATTAACACTGCAGGTCCCTCTCTTGGTGCTACCGATTTGAACACTGCTTTGTTAATCCACTATTCAACTAATCAGCTAGACAGTGTATTCGAATAATAATGAGGATAACAATATTTGCATTGTGAGGCTGTTTAAATGAGCAATGATTAAGCAAGCTTTTGCGTTGAGACGCCAATTGATTAAGCAAACTTCATATGGTTACTGCCGTCTCCATCATCATCGCAATGAGGATGTTCTCAGCACCGTGATCACCCTGCACGCGGCTGGGGAGCCCGTGTCTATCCATTGCCTCGCGAAAGACCTCAAGGACAGTCTGCGCCCGGTTGTTGTTACTGACACGGATGCCAGTGACCAAGCGAGATTTGCCGTCAACGAAGCAATGGATCACGATCTTGAAGCGAATAAGGCCTAAGACTAAGTGTGAGAGACTGCGCAAAAGGGGCTGAGATGACAGACGTACCGTGTTGACCGTTGTGGTGCCACAAAGAATTCGCCCCCCGCGACATTGTAAGGTGTGCGATGGATGACGTGCGCGCCGAAAGACCCGGGCGAGCCGTGTACCCGGAGATAGGAGGCCGCTATACGGGCGCGGGGTACCCGATACCCATCGGCATTGAGACGACCTTTGAGCATCCGCCGGCCAAAGTTCGGGAAAGTCTCGAGTATGGAGGTCAGGAGAGCGTCAAGTTCGTCGTCGGAGATGGTGGAGACAGGAGCCGTTGTAGAGGTGTAGGTGCGCGAAATGGAGCCGTTTGGCTGAGGAGTATCTGTGTAAACAGGCTCTCCAGGTTCCACAAGTCCGTAATCAATCGCCCGGCGTCGGATCGTCCTCGCCGAGACATGGAAGACATCGGCAAGATGTGTAGGGCCACGGAGCTCCAATACCTCGGCGAGGACCGTGCAGTCGATTTCAAACCGTGGTCGCCCCCCGGTACTTGAGCGAGACGTGATGACGAGGTTGGGAGCGGTCGGAGGGTCTGACGACTGGTGGAGCTTCGTTCAAGCTGGCGACCATCTCGGTGATGGCGTGGTCCGCGGTTGCATACTCCGCTGAGGGGATTATGTCGCGATGCTGCCACAATGGTTCAGCAGACGATACCTGACTCGATAAAGGGGACTTGCCAGCTGTAAGGCAGCGTGAAACTGCAGCGCTTCGTTGACCTGGTAGCTGAGCTGAGTGTCGGCACCACGCTGTGTACGCAGCATGCGGATAACATTGCGCTTGAGGATTTGGTAATCCTGCCTCAGGTGCTCGAGTGGCTCAGACATGGAGGAGGAGGAGGGAGGAGGAAGATGCGGAACTGACGGAACTGGCGGAAGTCTCACGTGGGCGCGCTGGTTGAGTCACCGTGCCAAGGATGCAGTGACAACAGTTGCGAGACATCGGCACATGGCAAGGTGATGGTTGCAATCCTGGATCAGTCAGCCGCAGCAGAATTGGTCATTGGTGGAGCGCCAAGAGCGAGAATGATAAATAAGTTGGCTGGGGTTTTCAACATCTCGAGAAATGTTGATTTTTGAGTGAAGGCGAGATTGAGGATTTGGTTCTGGTAAGAAAACTAGGGACATCGACATTTCTATATATTTATCAACATGTTGAATCCCGAAATTTGGGCCTGCCAAAACCAAAATCAGTTTTTCGGTCGACATGTCAAGAAATGTATAGAAATTTCTCGACATGTCGACAAATGTTGACAAATGTATATATATGTTGATAAATGTCGACGAATTGACCTCTACTTGGTGGGTTTTGTCTAGTACGGACCCTCAAAGATATCGTGTCTTGCACCACATTTTCGACGTTATATAAATGACCGTGGAGAAAGTTTGCCGGCGCCTGTGCGGCCTCAAAATACATGTGATCTTGAGTCGCCTCCGCGAGAAGAGCGGAAAGACTGGGGTGAATGAGAGCGTGTAACGACGGTGAAAGACGAGAGTGCACCTCAAAATGCCCCCCATGGCTTGTGCATTCAGACCAACAGACGTGAGAGCTTTTCCTGGAAAAGGGGAGTCAAATCCGTCTAAGTATCCAGTTACTGTAGTATTTCGCTCAATTCGTGCCGCCTGTGACCCGTGACACCAAAAACCGAACTTCAATATTCGTGGATCGGCCTTCAGGAGCGTGACACAAGAAAAAAAATCGTGTTTTCACGGGAAATAATCAGATTCATTACCCAGACACACACAGACTACATTCCTCTCACAAAATAGGTCCAGTTGAGCTGCCTTGATGTATCTCTGGTGCCGCCAACACAAGTCGGATCAAAGAATGGTGCGACATCAATTGGGTGCCGTACCTCTTTTTTGCGCCTGTTGTCCTCGCCATGAGTGGGCTTCCAGACTTCCTCAAGGTCCCAGAAGGGACAGCAAAGCTTTCTTTTCCCCCTGCCGACATGCCTGCCCAGCCCTGTGTTGAAACTCATTAAGTTCATTGCAGGGGAGAAAAAATTGAATTTTTCGCCTTGTTCTGGGGTTTTTTGTGACTTCTTTTGCAAGTTCGTGGTCGGTCTAGGTGACCTGTGACACCCCCGAAAATATTCGTGGATTTGGGGGCCTGTGACGCGTGACCCACGAATTGAGCGAAATACTACAGTAAGTGATTTTGGAACGCACGCGGAATGTGCCTCCGGCCATGGTAACTCCAGAAAGTCGATATGAGAGCGGGAATCATAATCGAGATTTGACTTACTTCCGTCACAAATGGCTCTCAACGTGAAGTTCTTCCGAGGTATGACGCCGCCATCTATCTGAGGTTGCGACAGGCCTGGTGCACGTGTTTACAGCCCACCACACTTGCTTTGCATAGTCTAGGCTAGCAGCAAGTAGCGTTCGATAGTATACGATTTACACTGGAGAAAATCAGTGATTGCGCAACATATGGCAGGTTTGCAGAGCACTCACTATTCGCCGTTGAAATTTATTGCGCCAACTCTCCAAGGTTTTCTGCAGCGAGTAGAAAATATCTCTGCGCGGCACTAGCATACTTGGTCTGGTTGATGGCCAAGTCGAATTCCGCCAACTGGGAGTAGAATGTGCCGGACAGTCCGCAGGAGTCACCTTAATTACCAGTCAGCTGTAGTTCTGAATGAAACTCGAATGGTGCGGGAGTACCTGGATCGGGAAACAGACCGGTGGTGCGGTCTAGAAATACGACCGCCTCCTCTATGGCCGCTCCAGCCAGGCTCACCCGGTCGGCATGGGAGACAATATTGGGTTTCTGCAATGGGGAAGAATTGAGTGGCGATTAATTCGTAATGTCAGTTGAAACGTACACGCCACGATGAAGATGCTTGCTGAGCGATCGCAGGAAGACACGCCGACAGAAAGCAGGCCGTCGAGTACAGGAGGGGAATCACGGTCGAAGAAAAGTGGACCTATGCGGGTGGCCCCGAATTATCAACGGTCCGTAAAGCGTGCCCCACTGAGCGAAAAATTGTACGTTGGGCGCCATCGTCCATGGACTACGATACTTGGGTCTCCAAAATATCACGGGATCGCGCCTAAGAAGGACGTTGTATTATTTCAGCGACCCACATGAACAGTACATGAGGGACATGAGCCCACCCGTCGGTTACTCTCATCTCAGGAAGAGAACATTTTGACCAGAAATGCTGGCCCGTCACTGGGTGCAAGTAGATCATGAGCCAAGATGTAACAACAAGCTTCTACCTGTGTACGCGGGTTCCAGACAACAGAATTCATCCCCCTCACGTCGTGCAAGTTTAGCCTCCGAGAGATAACGTCAATTTAGGGTTCGCAGCCGATGAAAAAGACTCACGTTAGACAGCCATAAGTAGTCTGAAATGATAGCCCGCGTAACTCAGCCATCGTCTCAAGGCTGGCCGCAGTGTATATGTCGGGATCACAGGCCTGGCCCTGTTGTCGCCGCGGACTAGTGTTACCGGTGTTCGGTTCTGAACCGATGCCGAACCTGAACCGAACCCGAACCGGACCCCATGTTCGGTTCGGGGTTCAGCAGATTCTTGATTTTGCCGAACCGGTGCGAACATGTTCGAACCGATAGGTTAAATCGGCCTATTTAGATGCCTTCAATGCATCAGAACTGTGATTATTTGAGTTGGAATCCAACCTACTACAGTCTCTTGTGTGCACAGTAAGCTGCAATACATTTTTACAGTCAAATATGATTGTTGCGGTTGAATTGATAGATGATCAGACAGGTCAGAAATAATTGAATGTGATGTATAGAGGTCTGTCCCCTCCGGTTCTTTGCCAAAATTCCCGAACCCCGAACCTGACCTCAGGTCCGGTTCAGTCTGGGGTTCAGGACAGGTTCAAACCCTTTTGAACCTAAAAAGATTCCCACGCACTAGGAGCCAATTGTATGGCCCGGGAAGCCTTTGAATGCTGTATATTGTATGTTTCATCTCAGCAGAACAGGGCATTTGGACGACTGTGTGAACCGGAAATCGGCAACACTACCGCGGACATGATTCTGACCTCAACGAAAGCGGAGTCCTTGTGATTTGTGGGTCCTGAAGCCGATATGTCAAGAGCATTAGGTGGAGCACCAAACGACAGTCCACGAGGCGGAGAGATCCGTCGCATGAGGGCTAGAAACTTCTCCAGGTATTCTATTGGCGCAGCGTATCGCGTAAGGTTCGCCCAGTCGACGTCTGATAGCTCGACGGGAGTCAATGGGTCGCCAGTGAACCATTCGATGGCATGCCGATACGCGCTAGAAGACGGTCTACTGAATTAAATCTCCCTGGTGGGACACCACTTGTGGAAGGAAAGCAAAGACACGGTACGGCATACAGCGCAGCAGAGGCAGACAATCTTGAATTTCGTAGAGATAAGTCATCTAAATCGACAAGGCATCCAACGTTTTGAGCAGTATCTCGAGGTCGCTGTCGATGCCGATGGTGACATGCAGCTGGGCGGGGGCGTATCGGTGAGGAAGTATATTAGCGACAAAGGAGGAGTCAAAATGGCTTTATTCACGGGCGAACAAATACAGCAAGGCGGATTGCGGATTGCAGAGGGGATTCCAATTTCCGGGAAGAAGGGGACTGCGTCATCACCTCACCCTCTTTTTAAAATTACGGGTGTCCGAAGCCTTTTTAAACTCCGCTATCAGCTCTAACCTTTTTCGTTGAGTTCTCTGTTTCCACTCATGCCGTGCCTGCCGCGGCCGCGTAAAATCCCGTCATCACTCAACGTGTACAGCCTCGGCAAGTCCAGTCAAATGGGTCGTCTTGAATGCTCAGTCCCTGAGTTGGATTTATTTTGAAACTCAGGGACTGAACTTATTTTGATTAGATTTTACAGGCACAATCCATCTCTGTTACACTTCCAGTTCACACCAGAGGAAGGGGATGCGAGGCCGCGAAGCGGCCGAGCAGCCGCTTGTGTAATTCTGAATTTCAGGCGGTTGGGCGTCTCGTGACATCGGCAGTGGGCACCGCCACGGACTGACCTCTACATCCATGTCTAGGACGCCGAATTTTGCCGCCGAGGGGCCTGGAAACTCTTGTGGATCTGACGATGGAGCGGATCTTGCTGCCCTGGAGCTCAATGTGGAGGCAAGGAAAATTTGAATAACCGGTTTCTCGCAAGGGGCAACCGGCATTAAAAAAAAGATATAGAAGGGCTTCGGCGGGAAGGAATCGCCCGACCCGCGCTCCTACCGCGCGAGTATAATATATCCCCCCCCCCATATAGGTAGAACCCGGGTCGATTCGGACTTCAAGTGAACTTTTCAACCTGACCAGGGTGTTTCTCACTGATTGCAATTGCGGCGACCCGATGTCGCGCCGTCGGGCGGGGTTGCACGACTGGTAGTCCTTCATGCGGTGGTCCGGCTTCGCGTCCTCGGACGGCAACCTTTGGAGAGACTATTATTCGTCCATTAGGACAGCATAGACCATTCCACAGTAGCTATAACTAGGAAGTAAGCGTCATTGACTTGTCCACTTTCGCGGCGGGGGAGTCACAAAAACTATAAACCCTCCTTTACCCGATAACGGTTCGATTCAACTTGACGCATTCAGTTAATCTTTTATCTTAAAGCATTACGGTAGGAGCATGGCTCGCCTTGGGGATGGAGAGTAACTTCCATGCTCAGCGACACATAGTGTAGTGATTAGCTTGCGACGTAAAGTTCCTGTAAGACGATGTAGATATTTTAGAGTCCTAAACCGGGAAGCGCAACGCCACGTGGAAGCGCAACACTAGGAATAACGTACCTTTGAGGCTTCCAACTAGGTTCAAAATTATACGAGCATAGTAGGGTGTCTTATTATCCTGTCCACCAAAGGATTGTGCAAAAAGCTCCTGTGAAGCCTCCAAATTGCGATGTTTGTGACCACATTTCACAGCCTTTGATCCTGACTACCAGGCCTTTCCTTCTTTCTGTGTTCACAGTGCTAGCATATATCAATTTTGTTGCATTGAGGGTTTTAAGTGTCCCTGATCACATATATGTAGGCTAAACCACCAAAAAGCATACCCCCAGAACTACAATCGATCATGTCGAAGTGTTGCGCTTCTACGTTATTTGGGCTTTGGCGTACCGAAAAGATGTGCCTCGTTCGTTCTCGAGAGCTACTCAATGTTGACCCCCAACGGTAAATTGTGCCATGGACTAGATATAAATCCGATCCATATTACAATTTTGGACCGAGTAATTTGCGTGAGATCTGGCTCAGGTGTCCGTGAAGCAATCTGATCGTTGCGCTTCCCGGTTTAATTTGGGTTTAGTACTGTATAGCATAAGTTTCGAGATTGTGCCAGACTATTTGAGAACGGTGTTTTCGAAGCACCGGTTGAGAAACCGGTTTGGAAGATGAATAATCTACAGGGCACGAATGACATATAAAAGGTTCTTGGCCACGGTGCCATATCCTCAGCACGGAGCCGCACTCGAACTAAAAACGCTCTTCATTCAGCTGCTCTCACGCTCGCTGTCCATCTCAGTTGCCAACTTCCTTCGTGAAGTATTCACGGCCATTCGTCACAGCAGATCATCCAGCTAATCTCGTTACACGCGGCATGACTTTCAAACCGACCGGCGGCCGCTCTGCTTCTCGCATTCATCTTCTGTCTCTCTCTTATTTCCGTTTGCCACGCCTTACCGCCGTGACGCCAGAGGACTTGATTGGAACAGCTCCCAGTTGCGCCGAGAGATCAGTGGCGAGGGCGCTACCTGATCTTACCCAGCACGCCACTGCCTAACCATCCGAAGATCGCACTTCTGATGGGATCGGCGAGCCTGGCCAGATTGAGGGACCGACGTGCTCTTCATTCCTTCATCGTCGGGCTCGCGTGGCGGCACTCAACGTCGCCGTCGGATTGGCTCCATCGCGACCGCAATCCAGGGCTGCGCGACCAGCGACGGCTCCGCAGGCTCAGTCGCTGGCTGCGTGTTTGGCATCGCGGGCACGGTGCTTTCGATTGGCTCCGCATTTAAGGCTGCTCAATCCGCTGGCTGGTTGGCAAGGGGCGCACAGCGGGCTTCGAAGGCTCGGGTCTCGAGAACATCGCGCTCGACGTCCTTCCAGAAGCGCGTGGAGGATGATTGGCACCAGGGCGCGCCACGACGACCTCATGAGTCGCGTGCTGGGCGACTTTTCTAGGGAGCCGATCGAGTTCCTGGGCTAACGCGCCGGAAGCGCACCGTCTCGCCCGTCGTGGCGAAGGCGATCTGCACCCGCATGGCTCCCGTCTTTCCGCTTCACGCACCCGAAGTACGGCCTGATGGACATTGTGTCCGCGACCACGCCAACTCGACCGCTTCACGGTCTCGTACGTGGGGCCAAACACGCGCTTTTGGGAAGCGCCAGTCGTTCCAGCACGAGACGCTCAGCACCGACCTGTTCGAGGCGCGCTTTGACGGGGGCATCGAGGCCCAAGACCCCGGCCGCGGACTTCAACGCCGCGAGTGGGTATCAGCAGATAGAGAACACAATCCAGTGCTTTGGTCCGGGCACGTGGGAGGCTGGCAACGTGCTCAGTGCGCAGATGTTCGACAACTCGGCGCAGGAGACGTTTGCGTTTGCCAGCATGGGCGTCTTCGCGGACGACAGTACGGACGGCACACTGGAGGCCTTCACGCCGCGGGGCATGCCGTTTAGTTTCTCCTAGCTGCTGAACGGCGATGTAAGCCCATATTTCACCGACTAGTCTGTCTTCGGCTGACGTTCTGTGCAGCATTTTCATCATCTACTCTTCTGTTTTAATTAACATTCCCCTGTTGCCATACGGTATTCAGGAGGGGGATGAATTTTCAGTGAAACATGTAAAAGCGGACAAAAAGGGAGGGAAAAAGAAACGCAAAAAAAGAGGTTGGATTTTGTGCTACGATATTCAAGTGGAGGTGTAAAAGCGCCCGTATATCTCATCATATTTTTTGTTACCGCCCACCTCCTTCGGTTGAACTCACCCATCACGATGAGCTCGCGGACAGAAGATTGCAACTGCTTTCAAGAAATCTATCGAATCCCGCCGACTCAGACCACCCAAAAGAACAATCATGTTCCGTTACTGGATACCTGAGCACATCGGCGAACGCAACGGATCTCTCGGTTGGGGGCCTCCATTCGGTAGGTAAATAGGTAGATATCATTGCACGGCCGATCCGACTCACGAACACCAATTCCAGGGATTTTCCCGGTGCACAAGTGAGCGTAATTATCCCTTCCTTCAATATTAGAGCCACCCGCATAGGTCCTCTTTTCTTCGACCATGATTCCCCTCCTGTACTCGATGGTTTGTTTTCTGTCCGGGTGAGCCTGGCTGGAGCGGCCGTAGATGAGGCGGTCGTATTTCTAGACGGCACCTATGCTGTTCACTTTGTAAAAAAAATAAAAAACAGCAAAACTTTTTGCATTCGAGGCAACAACTTTGAGAAACGGCATATCGCGCGAGTTTTATCGCAACATCACAACTTTCTTCGCTCACATCGCAAAATTTACCTTGCATACAGTATCGCAAAAATTTGAAAGTTTGACCCATCGAGATTTTCTCCGAACACAACGCAACTTTGTTTGACCACATCGCAATTTTGGGATGATACACATCAAAAGTTTTTCAAACCGCTCGGACGTCGTCAGCAGCGATGACAAGCTCTGTCCGCCCGTCAGGCGCTGTAAGCGACGTCCGGCGGACAAGGCGGCGTTGCGATATCATTGGTGTTCGGGAAAAGGCAGGCAACGGAACACCGTGCCAGTTAACTGAGTGGTTCTGTTTGACCGATTGGCCTTCTCGGGATTTACTCAAGAGCCTGCTGAAACTGAAAACGGCTCGTGTCTTGTTTCCCTGATGGAAAATCTGCAGGTGAAACCGCGTCTATATTGGGTCCATCTCACCCGATGTGATTCAAGTGGACAGAGACTGAGACTTTGCCAATTAAGAGACCGCCATGGATGCATGCTGGGTGGCCTTTGCGCACTTCAAGTTCGGCTTTCGCCCAGCGCTGCAGTTCTAAAATGAACTCAGCCACATGAAAGGTAGGTATTAAGACACAGAGTGACTGGACTTTGCTTGAAATGGTCCAGTATCTTCCATTTGTGTTCACATACAATCACTTACAGATCTCAACTTCAAACAAATTTTGAATGGCATCGTAAGGTCCTATTGCCCTCATGATTTTGCGAAGAGGGTCCACATTTATCAACAAGGGATGTGGACTTAAGACAGGTGCCAGTCGTAGCCACAAAAATCATGCAGCACTTGCTGAGTCTCTCAGAAACAGACGGTTGAATTATGATGGAGTTGGCAAGATTGCCGCCATTTCGATTCCACCATAGCATTGAAGGAGGTTTGAGGCGAGGTTTCTCGGGGCCGTCTCAGTTAATAATTCCAACCTCACATCTGCTGGCTACGACTTAGGCACAGTGCCCTTCCCATTCACTCCAAATCTCTTCCATTTTATTGAAGGGTGGATTATCCTTTTTACTCGCTATGTATGCCCACCCTTGTTATCTGCAGACCACTTACTAGTATCAATCCTGCAATCAAGGGTTGACAGTGATTAGCCTTGGAGGACAGCTGAGGTCAAGTCGTTTTCTATTTGGCCAGATGCAAATCTTTCTCCTGACCTGTGACTCTCGCACTATTTCCTCGAGCTCAATCCTTGCATAAGTCATTCATTTTCTGTTGTCTTTGAGTTTATTTAGTGCAAATACTCGCTATTCTCAAGCCTTCTACGTTGGTTATACTTTCTGTCTTTTCCTCGCATCCAATGTTGTGACGGCCAACTGTTCAAGATCATTCTCGTTATAATCTGGTACAGCAGGAGAGAGTCGTTGGTTTTTGAATTAGATGCTGCTCAGCAAAGGCAAGGCCCAATTGCGGCAAATCAAGTTGTAAAGGTAGGGTTCATCTTCAATGGATGTCCATTTGTGAATAGAAGTTACAACATGCTCGGGATATGAGTGCGCCACCAGGTTACGTGGCGCAGTCACCCCAGCAACAGCTCAGCAGTGTTTACAGCTTGAGGTGGTTTGAAAATCATCTAGATCTTGAGTTGTGGTATAAGTGCGTAACTGTTGTTTTTTTTAAAGCCATTTCTGGCACAGTTCGGGTTTGGGACCTACCAGTCCCCATGTCAGCAACAGCCTCTGGGTCAGCTAAACAGTGAATAACCTGGTGAGAACCCCAACCAGGATAAACCCAATAGACACTAGCAGCTCGTGTGTTCCCCGAGCAGTAGGACCAACCATATGGTGTCCTCTCTAGGAGGCTGTATGTCGTAGGTCAGGATGCAAGGCGGAACCCGGAACAAGTTGAAGAGGGTATGATACAACCCGTAGTACAATGTGGAGGAAGCGGGGCAGGGTGGAGAAAATGCCTATGTCAAGCCAAGGTAGAAGCCTGAGATTAGACGAGGTAGAATCTACTGTACATGGAGATTCTACCGAGCTTATATAGGCTTCGAATAAATTAAAAGTGATCATGGTCAATTGCGATCAGTTCCTGTACCGCAGCATTAAGGAATGCATACGCCACTAAAGTTCTAAAGTTCTAAAGTTCGGGGCGTCAAGGAATAAATGGGGTGGAGCCGTTCAACTCGGCATCAGCAGTGCTGCACCGTCTTCTTACAACATCCGGCTGGTTCCCAGTACGTCCCATTGGGAGGATCTCGCACTATGATGGGACCCAGGTGCTCACAACGAGGGGTAAGTTCCCCCGAATCATGTTGCAAAAACCTTGTCCTCCGGGCTGCAAAGCATCTGACCTGGGGTCCACCTTCTTGATTCCCATGTTCGTATCCTGTTATCTCCGACTTCTCATGATTGATATTTGTGTACTTTCAAGCATCAACTGCACCCGTCCATAGTCAAAATCTACCTGAAAGGGAATAAGCTCTGCCGTCTTGCGCATCGAGTTAGTGTTGCTCCGCTATTATTATTCCCAGTTTCCGCGACGCTGTCTGCGGGAAAACTGGCGGGAAACTCAACTGGTGATGTGGACGCAGATGATTGTGGAAATGTTATCGGACGGTTCATCCGTGTTTCAGGCTGAAGTCTTACCGGACAATCCTCAATGAATCGACATCAGTTTTCCCATTAGCTTTGTACCTAACGTCTACATATTCCATATCTTCTCCTTCGTTCCCTTGCTTTGCGATTCTGCCGGTCATACTTACTGAGTCGTGTCATCCGGCACAGACACTCCCGACGCCTCGGCCAGACGCTCATCAATCTGTTGTATATATCCCTTCTGTGAAGACCTCTCGAACAGCGGTCTGGCCATGTTCCAAAATTTAAACCGCTTGCCGCCCTGGTGGGAAATGTCTCCAAGTCGAATCAAGCAGTGGCCTTTGGCAAGGTGAACATCCATCTGCGTAAAAGCCTCGAGAGCAGTATTGAACAAACTGGTGGCTGTCGTCGTGTCTCCCTGTGCAAGAAACACATCTCCTAGATAGCGAAGAGCCTGGTTGATGGCTAGTTTATTCTTTGCCTTAAGTGCCTGGCCAAGAAAGAGGATTGGCCACCCCACCATCACAGCTAGATTCTCTGTACCCCCATCGACCGGTATCGCCGAGTTGTTCCAAGCAGTACAACATCCCTTCCATATCATATCCGCGCAGCAAACTGAAACACTTCTCCAGAAGTGCCTTTGCAGTTGGCCGATCCCCCTGTCGAAGCTTTAGATCTCCGAGAATCCCGTCGCAGAATATCAGAGCATGGAATTGTTTACTCGAACGGAAGATTGACTTCACAGCGTCCATTCCTGCTTCCGCTTCCTGGAGATTGGAGCCTATCACAATGTCGACGACAATAATATTAAGCAAGGCAAATCCGTAGTTCACCGGAGCCAGCTCTGGCGAGGTTTCTCGGATGATGTCTGCATATATAGCCCGAGTTTCGCGGTACTCTGATTTCAATGAGTAGACTTCTGCCTCTGTGCGCAAAATCTTGAAGTCTATGTCGCCTCCGGTCATTCCACAGAGCCTCATGCACTCCCTCGCCCTGTAGCAGAGGTTTACAGCACTTTTGTAGTCTCCAAGTGTTGTGCAAACACCGGCATTGATCAATGTGGCCCCGGATTCCTGGAATAAATTTCCGGATTGTCTTGCCAGTATCTGGGCCTGTTCTGCATAGTGTTGTGCTTTCAAATATTCACCGATCAAATTGTTGACCATTCCGAGCCGGTTCAACACGATGCACTGTTGATCGGGATCCCCGTTCAACTGTGATAGTGCGAAAGCCTTCTGGAAAAATTCAAGAGCTTTCGGGACATTCTGGACATGATCGGAAAAATATGGCCCGACAGCATAGTAGAACTTGCCTACCAAGGTAACAGATTCAGGTTAGCTTTAGACTTGTGTGTATGGAAACTCACATTCAGCCGGGGGATCATTAATACTAGCAAAGTGTTCCTCTGCTTCACGGATCAGCTCATCAGGATTCGAGATTGGCTCCGTGTGCCACGACAAAAATAAGTCTGTGATGAAGAGTGCCTTCAGGTGGCTGTCTCCAAGCTGCTCCACTAGTGGGGCAATTTGGGACATTGAGATTGACTTGGCCTGGTTTGTGACTCTTTGAAAGCCAACTAGGGCCATCGCGCAGTGCAGGGTATCCCTGATATCAGGATTATCGAGGTTCAACCCCCACAGAATAATGCTATGGAGATTGCCTAGGTTCGGGGTAATTTGATCAACCAGCTGACCCAGTTGATGTCCGTGATATCTCCTGTAGAGCTGTAACAGCATATGGAAGTACTGGCTCAGGGGGTGAACCACTGCAGGAATTGGGGGGTAGATGTTTCCCATGTATTCACGTATAGGAACCAAGGCCTTGAGACGACCATGGTCGGTATAAGCTAAAGAGGTGCGAAGCAGAGCCGCCTTGCAACCAAGGAGGTCTTTCAGTGGGAGGTTACTCTTTGAAAGCTCCCCATCTGAAATACCATCCGGCAGCAGTGATAGCAGTGACAGAAGATCTCGGGCATCCGGATACGATGCTAGTCGAGGGCTTGAAAGCGAGAGCTCGATTGAAACCTCCAAGCTTGATCTCCTGTCCCGACCACTCGAGAGTAAGGAGATTTTCTCCGTCTCCCATCGCTCTAGAACTTGCAGACATCCTTCATAGTCGACCAAGTGGGCAACGATCCCAACAGCAAGAGGTAGATTTCCGGTCAAACACAGGAGGGTCTTGATGTGCTTCTTCTCGTGAACATCATCAGCGATGTCGACAAAGGTTTGCCAAACTGCTTCATCTGTGAGTGGCTTCAAGGGTGCCAAAAAGGTCGAGTCCATCGTGCTTTTCCTGGTCTCTCTGCTCCTCGAAGGGTTGCCTGGCCACACATTAGATCATATTCACTGGCTGGAAATTACCCACAATCAATGCCAGATGAGGAATGTCCGTGAGAAGAGACAAGAATTCTTCCACTGTGCCACGAAATTCCGAAGGCTCCCAGACCGTTTCCAAATTATCCAGGATCAGGAGAGCCGATGAACTGGATGAAAGAAACCGGATGATGGATTTTGTGGGGTTATTTTCGGGCTTCAGTCCGAGATGCGAGGCAACGATGGAAGCGAGATCGTCCCCAGATGTGGCCGAATCACAAGGAACAAAAAACCTGCTGGAATATTTGGCTGTTATCTGTGGATGGTGGAGCACAGCTCTAGCAAGACTGGTTTTCCCGATTCCGCCTGTGCCAAGAATAGCTATCCTGCCGAATTCGTGCTTGAGAGAGTCCACAATTTCCTGGAGTTCAGAATCACGACCATTGAAGATTTTGGGTTCAGATGGTAGCATGGAGAATGACGTCGAACTTGCGGAAAGAACAGCTGTGAGCACAAGTGAATAATTGAACGGCGGGTCAATGCACCTGTTTTCTAAACCGGATAGTCCACCGTACATCTGCTCACAGTAGTAGGAACGTACGCTGCTGACACGGTGAGAGCACGACTTACGGAAGATGTCTGGTCCGATGTTGCATCGTCTGAGTATGTTGCAATGAGTCGAAGAAGCTCTGCGTGTGTCCGCTGCGTCTCCTCCTGGGCCGCCGTAAAATCACTCAAAGCCGCAGCACCGGTTTGAGTCTCCAATCACGTCAGCCAAGCAGTTTTATGGACACAGAAGATATTGACTGTACCTTGAACGCTCCAAGAGCAAGCTCCAACCCTCTTTGGCAATTCTTCAACAGTAGGTTTGTTTCGTTCCGGCGAAGGAAGCGTTTAAGCGCACTGCCGGTCTGCTGCGCCTCCAGAAAAACATGAATCTTTTGAAGTATCCTGCGTTTCCACGGTCAAATTATAATGTTCGTCCACTCAAGCAGGAAAATACTTCATGAAATTTCCGAGATTTTCTACTGTCGCAGGGGACAACACTGCTCCCGCATCCGACTTGGCATAAAGACCAATGATGCCACAAATGACGGCGTGGATTTGTTCCAGAAACACAATGCACTGGTCTCTGTTTCTCTTGATGTTCTGTCGTCAATGACCCGATTAGGAGTGCCAACATTAGCTGTACAATTGAACATGGGTGCCCACCTGCGCCGATTCTAACAAGGACACGGTGGTGTTGGAGATGGCCTGCAAGAACGGTGTCGAGAACGGGTCGGAAAAGTCGCTGAGGGTTGACACTGCGACTGTTAGATAGCCGACAACGTTGTTAAGGCGGATTTCGGCGACGGTGGGTTGGTGGCCATGGGAGGACATTTCTTGAAAGTGGACAAGACGCCCGGCTGTGGCGTGGCGTATTATCCGTTCTATTAATTGAAAGAAGCGAGCTGAAGTTCCATCCATCAGTAAAACTACAGGTTCGTCTTGGGCATCTTTCATCTTGAGCAGCCATCTTTCATCTTGAGCAGTCATCTTTCGTCTTGGGGAGGGCATCTTTGATCTTGGAGAGGCATCTTCCATCTTGGCTGGGCATCTTTGATCTTTGGGCATCCTGTCTTTTCAGCTGCCATTTAGACATTGACAAGATGGTGACAGACTTGAATTAATGTCCGTAAATCACCTGGGATTTCACCCAACATCTTCTCGGCCACTCAGACTCTTCTCATGTAAGTGTTCTGTCTTCTTCCATCTGCTTTCCGATTCCTCTCACGACATCCAAAGGCCACCACGGCCACATTGGACGGCTGTCAAGATCGGCGATGGAGTCACTACAGTGCAATGGTGCGAAGTGAGGTATGATACAACTTGTCTGCCGATGCTAGTTCATCATACTTCTCAGTACAGAAGGATGCGGGTTTTTGCCCATTCCGATAGAGTGTCTGTCTACGAGAGACTACATTCTTTGTCAATTTGATAAAACCCTGCTTTAGCTGTCGCACTGTCAACACTGTCTGCCATCTTGAATCCACGGCTTTCATGGTGCCTTCATGTCAGCTTCCTAGTACATAGTCTGTATTCAATGTTATCTTTTTGTGCCTTCATTTAACACCTCAGCTATTATGCCGTCTTTAGTATGCGCATTACTTCTCTTTCTTTCTCTAGGAGTGCTAACTTTGATACCCTTAAGATTATATCGAGAACGGCTCAAGAATGACGGAACAGTGTGTGACTGACTAGCTGCTTGGCGAGGTAGTGCCGAGATTTCAATGTAGTGTCTGATTAGTATGAAAATGTTGTATATACTGCAATATATATTTCCTTTTGCAGAACACAAGTGAGAATTGAGTGTCTTGGGAGGGCCTGGGCTGACTGCTTGAGCAAGACTATGAGCATCTTGGTCAAGACAGCAGATATCTTGGGCATCTTGGGCAAGATGAAACATCTTTCTAAGCAAATTGAACCTGCTGAGCCAAGATGGAGCATCTTGGGCAAAAATCTATCATGGGCGTCTTTGATGTCTTGACCAAGATGCCTAAGATGCAAAAGACAAACTTGTAGTTTTACAGATGTCAGCTTCTATGTTCCGCAGATACGGAGGCATCAAAACAATTCATTTGCTGCTCAAATTCAATGAGGTCTTAGATCCTTGTCAAGCCTGCGCAACAGCTGTCAGAGAGCATGGGAAGTATTGCCCAAAGATGCCTTGACCGTGCTGAAATCTTCTCATGCATTCAAGATAATCAATCAGGACGCGGTGGGACGCACCACCATTCCGTGGCGGAGAGTGTTCGCCTGCAACCCATACCCTACAATCTTTTACCCTGACGGGTGTGCCTTTGGAGGCTGCACCAATGTCAAGATGCTCAAGTGCAACAGAACACGAGGACCGTGATAAATTGCCTAGTGAAAAGGCCCCCACACGTAGTCTCTGTTACAGACCTCTATACAGATGACAATCAAGATGTATCTGTATATGGTCTGTTAGCAATCATGACCCCATTAGGGAGACATGGACTGATTTTCAAACAACGTGTTGCGGCGCATACACCTCAATAATAAATCCAGAAATATTTGAGGGCATAGAAAACTCGAAAAGAGAGGAGGCTCTCCCTTACAGCTAAGTAGCACATCCAGTGCCCATGATGATATGTAATCAACTTGCGGAAGCAAAATTTTTGATCAAATTTCATGCTGATCTCATATTGGAATATCGGCTGTGTGGATCGCTTGACCTCCACAGCACAAATGAGTGAATGGTGCTTTTATATATGTATGGATATTTTCTGATTTATTCAGGTCTCACTGGCTGTGGTATAAAGGAAGGAAGGGCTGGTGACACAGCGACCATATTGCGTAATCAGTTGGTGTCTTCCCAAGGGGTTGTGATTGCTATAAGACTACCCTGCACGCACACAGTTCTACCAAAACCACCACTACCGTCCAGTTACCGCAACACAGGAGGACATTTCCTAGTAGTATGCTGGCTGAGACAGGCACTGCGTTCAGATCCCCCATAGACAGAGGGTCTGTCTACCCGGGTAGACACAGGGTAGACGGACCTGTCTGGCTACCTAAGTGTATGTTGTGTACACATACCTTGTTCACCTGAGTCTACTGTGTGTCTACCCTGTAGATGGGGTAGATGGACCCGGGCTGAGGTAGACCAACGTAGAACAACTTAGACATGGTTGGGCTGACATCGGCATCGGCTTTTGCCTGTGAACGGTCGACGTGAAGTCCACAGTGAGTTACCACGAATGTTGAAGATTCTTTGATCAGATGGCTACCACTGTCAAGGTATGTACACATGTTTGATGATGCCGTGATTCCGAAACTGCTGGCGTGTTCCTCCGAGTCACTGACTCATTCTTCTCTGACTTTCCTCGGACTTGGCTAAGGACTTTGGGACCTCCCGAATCAGGGAGAGCCTAGGTGAGCCCAAATTATCAGTGTAAGCTCAGACAGGGTGAGTCTACCATGAGAGACGGAGGTAGCCAAAGGTAGTCAAAGGCTGTCCACCTTAAGTAGCCGGAGGTAGACAGGGGTAGACGGAGGTAGACTAACATGTGTCTACATGTTGCGGTACACGTACGTTTACCCGGGTAGACAGAGGGTAGATGGAGGTAGACGGAGGTAGATGGAGGTGTGTCTATGGGGGGCCTGAATGCAGTGTGGCTGGGGATGGGCTCGGTACACTTCCCGAGGGATCCCTCAATGAAATCAGTTGCTGCTGTCGCCGTCGCCCCACCGAGAGGCTGATGAGAACGACAACTGCAAGCTTAACAGCCATGTAGCGCAAACGAGTTGATAATTCCTTGATGTATGTGGCATTGGTCGGATAAACCACAGCGAACTGTTCATACAACGACGCCGGGACTTGGGACCAAGATGATCGCAGTGCACACGTACCAGCTGTGCATTGGCATGAGGAGCCAACACCATATCTCATGTCATGAATCACCTGGGTTCTACTTTTTCGCACGATGTGTCCATATGGATACAGACGCGTCTTAGCGGCATGGGACTCTCATGACGCCACCATGTGACCTTCTCACGGTTGAAACCCAGCCCCGGATTCTGAAGCCACAGACTTGGGGTAGTCTGCACCATGGGATACAGAAGACATTAGGGACTAGGAACCCGTACAGACAGATCCTAGTCCCCAGACACATCACGGCTGACACATAGGTGTACATGAAGTGCACAACTAGTTGCGAACTGATCAGGGTTTGAACCACTGGAGACAATGACATTAAGGACTAGGAAACCTGGTCTCCTAGGTCCTCTGACGCCATGGAAATGGACACAGAGGAGTCCAGGAGTATCAGCATTAAACACTCCTTAATGCTGTCGTACAGGAACTGATCGCAACTGACCGCCATCACTTTTAATTTATTCAAAGCCTATATAAGCTCGGTAGAATCTCTATGTACAGTAGATTCTACCTCGTCTAATCTCAGGCTTACCTTGGCTTGACATAGGCATTATCTCCACCCTACCCTGCTTCCTATGCGGTTGTGTCCACACCCTGGGTTTTATACCTGAGTGGATATCATACCCTCTTCGACTCATTCCAGGTTTCGCCTCGCATCCCGGCCTAAAATATACGGTCTCCTAGGGAGGACACTGTACGGTTGGTCCTACTGCTCAGGGAACACACAAGATATTAGTGTCTATCGGGTTTATCCTGGTTGGGGTTCTCACCAGGTTATTCACTGTTTAGCTGACCCAGAGGCTGTTGCTGACATGGGGACTGGTAGGTCCCAAACCCGAACTGTGCCAGAAATGGCTTTAAAAAAACAACAGTTACGCACTTATACCACAACTCAAGATCTAGATGATTTTCAAACCACCTCAAGCTGTAAACACTGCTGAGCTGTTGCTGGGGTGACTGCACCACGTAACCTGGTGGCGCACTCATATCCCGAGCATGTTGTAACTTCTATTCACAAATGGACATCCATTGAAGATGAACCCTACCTTTACAACTTGATTTGCCGCAATTGGGCCTTGCCTTTGCTGAGCAGCATCTAATTCAAAAACCAACGACTCTCTCCTGCTGTACCAGATTATAACGAGAATGATCTTGAACAGTTGGCCATCACAACATTGGATGCGAGGAAAAGACAGAAAGTATAACCAATGTAGAAGGCTTGAGAATAGCGAGTATTTGCACTAAATAAACTCAAAGACAACAGAAAATGAATGACTTATGCAAGGATTGAGCTCGAGGAAATAGTGCGAGAGTCACAGGTCAGGAGAAAGATTTGCATCTGGCCAATAGAAAACGACTTGACCTCAGCTGTCCTCCAAGGCTAATCACTGTCAACCCTTGATTGCAGGATTGATACTAGTAAGTGGTCTGCAGATAACAAGGGTGGGCATACATAGCGAGTAAAAAGGATAATCCACCCTTCAATAAAATGGAAGAGATTTGGAGTGAATGGGAAGGGCACTGTGCCTAAGTCGTAGCCAGCAGATGTGAGGTTGGAATTATTAACTGAGACGGCCCCGAGAAACCTCGCCTCAAACCTCCTTCAATGCTATGGTGGAATCGAAATGGCGGCAATCTTGCCAACTCCATCATAATTCAACCGTCTGTTTCTGAGAGACTCAGCAAGTGCTGCATGATTTTTGTGGCTACGACTGGCACCTGTCTTAAGTCCACATCCCTTGTTGATAAATGTGGACCCTCTTCGCAAAATCATGAGGGCAATAGGACCTTACGATGCCATTCAAAATTTGTTTGAAGTTGAGATCTGTAAGTGATTGTATGTGAACACAAATGGAAGATACTGGACCATTTCAAGCAAAGTCCAGTCACTCTGTGTCTTAATACCTACCTTTCATGTGGCTGAGTTCATTTTAGAACTGCAGCGCTGGGCGAAAGCCGAACTTGAAGTGCGCAAAGGCCACCCAGCATGCATCCATGGCGGTCTCTTAATTGGCAAAGTCTCAGTCTCTGTCCACTTGAATCACATCGGGTGAGATGGACCCAATATAGACGCGGTTCACCTGCAGATTTTCCATCAGGGAAACAAGACACGAGCCGTTTTCAGTTTCAGCAGGCTCTTGAGTAAATCCCGAGAAGGCCAATCGGTCAAACAGAACCACTCAGTTAACTGGCACGGTGTTCCGTTGCCTGCCTTTTCCCGAACACCAATGATTGCAATGCCGCCTTGTCCGCTGGACATCGCTTACAGCGCCTGACGACGGGCGGACAGAGCTTCTCATCGCTGCCGACGATGTCCGAGCAGTTTTGAAAAACTTTTGATGTGTATCATCCCAAAATTGCAATGTGGTCAAACAAAGTTGCATTGTGTTCGGAGAAAATCTCAATGGGTTAAAACTTTCAAATTTGCAATATGCAAGATAAAATTTGTGATAAGGTGACTCAAATTTGTGATGCGCAAAGAAAGTTGTGATGTTGCGATAAAACTCACGTGATATGCCGTTTCTCAAAGTTGTTGCCTCAAATGTAAAAAGTTTTGCTGTTTTTTTATTTATTTTATTTTACAAAGTGAACAGCATAGGTGCCATCGGTCTGTTTCCTGATCAAGATAAGTACTCCTGCACCATTCGAGTTTCATTCAGAACTACCGCTGACTGGTAATTAAGGTAACTCCTATGGACTCTCCAGCATGTTCTACTCCCAGTTCTCAGCCATCGTCTCAATGCTGGCTGCAGTGTATATGTCAGGAGTACAGGCCTGGCCCTGTTGTTGCCGTGGACATGATTCTGACCTCAACGAAAGCGAAGTCCTTATGAATTGTGGGTCTTGAAGCTGATATGCCAAGAGCATTAGGTGGAGCACCAAACTACAGTCCACAAGCGGAGAGGGCCATCACATGAGGGCTAGAAACCTCTCCAGGCATTTTTTTGGGCACAGCATACCATGTAAGGTTTGCCCAGTCGACATCTGATAGCTCGATGGGAGTCAATGGGGTGCTGGGAAACCACTTGGTGGCATGCCGATACGGGCTAGAAGATGGTCTGCTGAATTAAATCTCCCTGGTGGGACACATGGAAGGAAAGCAAAGACACGGTGCATATGGTGCAGCAGACAATCTTCAATTTTGTAGAGATAAGTCATCTAAATCGACAAGGCATCCAACATTTTGAGCAGTATCTCGAGATAGCCGTTGATGGTGCCGATGGTGACATGCAGCTGGGCGCCTCCAGTGCGGCATGTTTTGGAGCGGCTTCGGAGAGTCGGCCGTGACATATGGATGCCAAACAATGCAGCAACGCCTCAGGCGACCAGGGTATCCGTGGGAGTCCCGTATGTGCTGCCATTTTATTGAACATCCACAGGGGATTTGAAAATTTCCATGGGCAGTCGACAACCAGTGGATATGGCTCCAGTACTGTTGAATAGTAATGAGCATTGCCCTCCTGGATTTGTTAAGAATAGAAGTGTGTGGGGTACACAGGTGGAGGGATAACGAGCGTGGGGAAGGGGTGTGGTGGGCGCAGATGTGTGCAGTGGTCCGTCAATGCACGGGGAGCTAGAGACAATTATTAGCTCTTCACTCAGCCTTAGATGTAGGCAGAATAATATTGTATGTACCTAGAGACAATTATTACTGTGCATAAAGTAAGCAAGGAATGCAGCAATTATAAGTAAGGACTTACGCTCTTCACTCAGCCTTGGATGTAGGCAGAATGAAGAGTGCTGTCGTATGTGGCACTGTATGTAAAGACCGTGCATTCCAGCTGCTGCGTGTACGCTACGCACGACATTACTTCCGTGCGTACTTGCTCCAATTATTTCCGCTAACAGGATTAAGGACTAAGCAATGGTTCGAGGTGCGTATCGGTGAGGAGGGAATACAAAAGAGGAGTCAAAATGGCTTTATTCACGGGCGAAAAAATACAGCATGCTGCCTGAGGGCGGATTGCGGATTGCAGAGGGAAGAGCGGGACAGATGTGATGCAGATGGTTGGGCGTCTCGTGACATCGGCACCGCCACAGAGTGACCTCAAGTTTCTCAGTCTGCACTCCATGACCAGGACGCCAAATCTTGCCGCCGAGCGGCCTGGAAACTCTGGTAGATCTGACAATGGAGTCGCGGATCTCACTGCCCTGGAGCTCAATGTAGAGGCAAGGAAATTTTCAATAACCGGTTCTCGTCTTATCGATCTCAATGATCACGGCCAATCAGGGTGGAAAACGCTGGAAGGAGAGCGATTACCAGGGCGCAGCCGAATACTATCGACGTGCTACCGAGGAAGACGGCACTGTGTCCACCTACTTTTCTAACCTCGCCGCAGCGTTTCTTAAGCTCGGAAGGTAGGTGTTTCGACAAAGCTGTCAGTCACTTCGTAGATGCACTTCTTCCCGTCAGATACCAATCGGCCCAAATCGTCGCAGGGAAGGCCTTACATCTAGAACCTCGGTCTTTCAAGGCTAGGTATAGACGCGCGATGGCCCGAAAAGGCCTCAATCTCATCCAAGCCGCTCTAGTCGACATCGCAGGTGTTCTCACGGCGAATCCAAGCAATTCCCAAGCCAGAGCCGAGCTCGCGTGTCTGATGGAGATGCAGAGCAAGTCGGGCAGACGGCCGCTGGAGCCAGATTCTATTCTTGCTGCCGACTTTCCTCATGCATACGGGGTCGAATTCGAACCCACCCCTTCAGAATCCTGCCGATCCTCATCAAATGTCTCTGCCCTTTTTCTACAAGTCTCCTGCGGACTCGAAACCGCAGAGCGTCGAAATCAATCCGGGTGTGGTAGTGAGTGCATGTATGACTTGCAAGGTGACCAAGGACAAAAAGGATCTCAAGACGTGTCGAAAGGTACGCGCGTGCCTTTGCAGATTTCGATTTGTGTCCTGAGATCGTGTAGTGTCGCAACGTCAACTACTGCAATAAGACATGTCAAAGAGCGGACTGGTAACTATTTCCCTTTTCTGATCCAATACACTGCAAACATTTTGTTCTCAAGGCCGGCTCACAAATACACATGTGGTGTGGTAGACACAGGTAAAATGATGAAAGTCGGCAGGAACATCCACCACCACCAATTCTTTCAGGTCCATCTCATTTTATACGCCCTCCGCGCGATGGGCCTGCCTAAGCTTCCCAGCGAGAACCATGAGTTCCTGCTGATGGTCGTTATCGATCTCGCTTCTATTTCCCCTCCGTCTTCCGACTCTTGGAAACCTCAAAAGCGCATGGCGGTCACAAACATCCTTCCGGTTCCCGTCTGCCTTGTCCCGCAGGAAATAGTCGACATACACCGTGCGGTGGTGGCTGGGACACGCGCGGAAGTGTACCTCCATTCGATTTGGATCACCACGACCAGTGTGTACCGGCCAGGCGAAGAGGAAGATCGCGCGTCGGCGTTCTCGCCGTCCAGCCATTCGTTTTGCAAAATGTGGGGAATCCGATGTTCACGCTGGACCTATACAGCCATTCCTACGGACTGTACCGGCGCGTCAACCTTGACCTCGATTTCTCTTCGCGTACGTTTCTCCGTCGCGGCGCTGCCAGCCGTCTGACGAAAATCCAGGAGCATCAACGATGAACTGAGGCTCGATACCGAGAATCATTACTTACTGCAGGTTTAATTATGTATGTGATGTACAGTAAATCCGTATCGTACCTGCTCGACTTCAGTTTTTTCTCAAATATTAATTCTGCCTACCTCCAAAACAGCGAAATCAACAATGGGGAGTCCTCATACCGTTGACGTCCACCGTGTTCACTCTGTTTCTAGTTAACTGTGAAGCCTTTTGGGTCATGATGGCCATGGAGCTGATTTCGTCTGAGGCGGAAGACGTTGCAAGTATTACTGCAGCCGAAACACCCAAGAAACACCCTCATCCTATATGGGTTTTGAAAGGAATAGGTGCCGTGCGTAACCTCAGTACGAAAGATTTCTCCATGTCTTCCCAAAAGATCTGTAAGATCTGATATCGAGAGCTATGTCAAAGCGCTATGTCAAAGCGCCAGCGAGTTGCCTTTTCCGGCTGGCCGGCTCATATCGGGAACAAAGCCTTTTTTGAAAATCGACGGTATAAATGGCGCATTGTTTTATGCACGGTGGCATACACTCATCCTCTCCTCTACGACTTGCACTCATGGAAAACGAGCAACAAGAGCATGAGTTTGAAGAGTTTTATGGACCTGGTCTTGGAGGGGTAAGTTCATGCATATGTTCTTCGAATGGTAGGATTTACTTAAAAAATGGTAACAGCGGGTGATCTTGACCAATCCTGCACCTTTGATTATGGAGCGGATGCCCGCCGCTGTAGTCGTTCGCCGACCGTTCACCCCGATCCTCCCTCAGCCCCAGAAATTCGACGTCGTAGGTTCCCGACCAGATACACGGACACGAGCTCATCATAAATCCCGTTCGCAGACCGCGTTCCAGCGCTTCCATACTCCTGCGAACCAGCTCATCTCCCCGCGCGAAGAAGCCAAGGACAAATGGCATGTTGACCGTACTCTCTGTGTCCCTCTAGCTTGCAGCATCGCTCCGTCAACCACCCTGGCATTTGCGCCAACCCACGGACCGTGCACGGTCGGCGTCGCACTCGCCGAGCTTGAACTCTCTCGTGGCCTGCCGGATCCCCGCAAACCAATTTCCTTGAGGCCACAGGGCCCTAGGGTGATAAACCTTGTCTTCACCGTGCGTCAAAAGCCCTCGGTGCTGCCAGAGTGGTTTGGCTGATGCATGGGATAAATTGACAGTGGCCTGATTACCCCAACACGCGCGCCTCAGGGCCGCTCGTCGTCAAGGACGAAACTGGCAAACACATTACGCGGGGAGCGTTCGCGAAGCGGATAGCCATAATGTTTGGCCGTTTCATTAATGTGGGTCGATTGGCGCATTCATTGCTTCGTTTGGTTTACATGATGGATTCTAGAACCACGGCGACGAATATGTGCCGCCAGTGGGACGGCGTGGCTGGCGCCTGGGGGAAGGCGGAATCGGGTACGAGCAGCTCAGGCTGTTGGAAGTCTTTTCTGAGGATGGAGAGAACTTCCATGCTCGCATGGGCGTGGTCCCTTCACGCACGGGGTTGATTATCGCACCAGATGCCATCCGGCTGTGAAACATTTACCGTCGCCGACTCGTGCTATACCCAGTGAATTAAACACGTCGAGAACTAGCAGCATCCGTTTTGAGGCAAGACCCATCCCTTGGAACACATACAAAGTTGGGAGCGGGTAGATTCATACGATCTTGCGACGATCTTGTCGAGAAACTTTCTCAAATTTGTAGGCCTAGAGTGAGTGCTTCCAAGATTAGTCGGCAGCAAGATCGGACTCGAGAACGGTGGAAAATTGCGGAAGCCAGAAACCGAGTTTGTACATTTATGGACAAATCACTTCATCAAAATGCCACGCGGCGCACTTGCGCGCAACTTGCGCGCTTACACTACGACCACAACTCTGGATTTTCAATGTATGTAATCGGGCCAAGACGTGTCAGAATACAGACAGCGTTTGGACACCGCTTGTTTCTCTGAAACCTATGCTTGGGCGCTGATTTTTTTCGTCAGTATACCTTGAATGCCAGCAACCAGCGCAGCAGTGCTTCTTTGCGCTGCGCGGTGAAAGGCGTCAACCACAATTTAAATGAGCGCAGTCGATGTCGTGATGCTCTTGTATTAGACGGCTTTAACTGGGTCCAATTCTTCCACGGTTGTGTCGGTCCCTAGACGCGAACACCGGGAACCGATGATTCAATACGAGTATGCCTGGGATCCCCGAAGTTGGGAATGGCGACACTGGAGATATTTCAATTCTGGATTCGCGCCGCCATCGGGGTTCTCCACATTGCACTGACTGTAAGTTCGTGGCCAGCAGCTTCGTGACATGGCTTAGCGGCCAAAAATGCTGCGCTTGATAGTGTATCTCGACGGTGCATGGCAGACAGAAGATCGTGAGCATTGCAATCCTCTAATTCATTTCTATTGCTTATGCGACAGGAACTATCAGGATTATAATAATATCAACTTCCGCCCTCCGCCCCCAGTCATGTCATGTCACGCCGAATTTTAGCTTCTCGTGATCAGCGAACACTCGACCTGATATGGTCTAATATCATCGAATATGTTCCCCGCTTCTTACGGCACGAGCTGGATGTTCCAGCTATTTAGATGAAGATTCCCTAGTGGCGACCCAATCATTCTTCTCCGTACTATGACGGAACGTGCCCGCGGGGTCTTCATGCCCTCCCAGAGGTTCTCTCCCCAGCCTTTGAGGTCATATCCGATACCCTCCTTGGAGTCGAGCGGTGAGAAAACAGCTCAACTCGACGTCTTCAATAGTAAACTGATATCAGGAAGTAGCTTCGACCTCAATGGAACCCCTTAGCGATTATTCATATCTGGATCGCAGAATGGATCCTCCTTCTCTCTCAGGACCGCTTACACATCGCCCTCACTCCGTTCAAGGCGACACCATTGATTTCTCCGGCCTCATATCCATGCACCCAGGCCCATTGTCGTCAGTGTACGCCAGCAGCCACAGCGTTAACTCGGTGCCTCATCCGACATCCCACTCCCCTCCATTTTCCCTTTGGGACGATTCTTTGGTGCATTCTCATAGAAGCGTCCCCTATTATCCGAATCTCCCAGATGCACCGTCGTCGGTCTTTGGCGCGGCCTTCAGGCGACAACCAGGAGGGACCAATGCCTCGGATGCGGCATCACCCAAGAAGTCCTGTGTTCATTGCCATGTCACCTCCACTCCGCTGTGGCGTCGCGACCCCTCGACCCAAAAGACTCTTTGCAATGCCTGCGGCTTGTACCTGCAACAGCGCGGCCGCCCCCGCCCGCAAGAGCTCATCGACGCGGACATCGATGACGACGAGACGCTGCAGATCCCCGACGCAGAGTACACCGGCCCAAAGTGTAGTCACTGCTCGACGCGGCAGACGTCTGTGTGGCGCCGTAGTAAGACGGGCGCACAGGTCTGCAATGCGTGTGGGGTATATTCTCGCTTGCGCGGGAAGGACAGGCCGCTATCCTTGAAGCGGAACAAGATTAAGCCTCGTACCAAACACCAGCCAGAGGATTTATGATATTCACGACCTCGTGTTCCGATTGCTTCGAGCGCTTACTCACCGGTAATTGGGAATTCTCGTTCTGTAGTCCGTTCTGTAATTTGGGAGTGCATGTGGAGCCCAAGATCAATTGAGGCATTCCAGTTGACTCTCCACCGCAACAGTTTATTTGCATGAAAGAACTGGCCTTTCCTCGATCAGAGTTTCTTGACGGCTTTCCCTGCATCTTTTTTGAAATTGAAAAATAGCGGAGATGGTGAATACTGATTTACTTGGTGGTGACTCTAGTGAGCGGATACTCCAAACGATATTCCTCCCAAGTCGTCATTTGCTCAACGGACTTCCAGAGAATAAGGAACGAAGTATTTTTTTCGGGTGAACCTACTCAAAACTTTTCAGCCATTGTGATTTGTGATTCTGTTTGGCCTTGGTTTGACCTCGGATTTTAGTGCGTTGCATCACGTGTGCAAGGCGCTTCACAGCAAACTGTGACTCAAGTCTCAGCAACATCATCGCCGACACTGGATTCCTATTGCTTCCTTGAACAGTCCGGAACTCTTTGCTCCCACACTTGAGTTGAACGGTCATGCCCCGCTCAGAGGCCCTTGCTGAAGGCGGGCCCTCAAGAGGGCCTCGTTGCCGGCCTGGGGATGTCGGAAACAACTCTGCCTTGACTCTGCCTGCTCTTAGATGTCCACAGCCTCATGATAACAATCATAGAACTAATATATCATAATTTTTTTGGTGTTCTACAGCAGCTGTCTATTCTTGAATGGCTACCAAGCCGCCACACCGGTGTCTGACACCGTCAGTTTTGGTTGATTCCTTCTCCGTTGTCCAAGCACGCTCGTGCTATGTCTCCAGGCACGATCCCACAAAACCATTGAAACAAGCATTGGAGGCTACGCGTTCAAATCTTCCTGTGGGGGTAAAAATTCGGGACGTCTTCAGTTTGCGAGCAACTTCCGTCATACCATGCCGGTATTCCGTGGGATTTTCGCAGGCAACATCGCCTTAAACCGAATGAGGCGCCACTGATATCGCAGACCGACATTGATCATCCTGTTCGTTGCTCATTGTTTCCATGTTTCCAGTTGCTTCCGTTTCTTTTCGAGTGCCAAGTCGTCCCAGCTTCCGAATAGACCGTTACTTCGGTGTTGCCGGCAAGTCCTTCCTGAAGTTTTATGGAGATTCCCTAGAATTGCTCGCCATTCGCAGGTCCGGTATAGTTTTTGGTTCTGCTCAAACCACTTCAAACAAACCACTCAATTTCTTAGTTGCGGTATGCGGTATTCATGTTTTCTTTCATTAAGGCGGTGCCCTTGATTCAAGATGGAGCGGAAACAAATCAGCAAGAATGGAACGTAAGTTGAACTGTATCCGGGCCTATAGCTTTTAAGACTTGACGCAGTTGTATTTCGGCCATCGACATGATTCCCCTCCTCACCTTGGTAGTTCTGTTGTCGCCCTTGCAGGCGTTCTCACAACAGACTGTCTCCTCATCTTGGCGCGTATGTTCCCACTGGTTCTGTACTTTGTATGGGTCTCGGTTGATTTAAACCGATCAGAAACCGAATATCACCGTCTCGCGGACCGACCGAGTGAATATTGCTGAAGCCGCAATAGAGGAGGCGGGTTGAAGCTTTGGATACCACTGGACTGTTCCCCGATCCAGGTATTCCCACAGAATTTATAATTCCAAACGAATCCCTTGCTCATCACGACTATTCAAGCGGATTTGTACGGCGTTTCGGGCGCGCTTTATTCGCAGCTAGCTGAGTTCGATTTGGCTACGAACCAGAGGAAGTATGCAGCTGCTCTAGAGCAATACTTCTCACTCGCCGCAGACAACCTGGGACAATACGGAGCAGAGAATTTCACGGGGGAATAGTAAGTGCTCCACGAACATGCAGAGTCGCATAATTATCTTTCACAGTGTCAGTCAGTCAATTATGGAATGCTTGCACTGCTGATAATACACGGCTTGAAAGATGAACGACGGTCTGTAAGTGTTCGAAACTTTTATTTGTCGACTGGTCTCATGAACGCTGGGATCGCGCATAGGAAACTATGGTCACGGGGCAGCTATGGCATTTGCGACGTACAGCAATCCAGTGTTCCTGGAGTACGCCAAGCAAGTGTGGTGGGCAGTGAAAACCTATACCCTATCCCAATCTGAGCTCGATACTGGCACTGCGTCTTTGAAAAATATCTCATTGACACCGACTTGCCAAGGCCGTAAGTGAATTTTTCAACTATTCAGTTGCTGCTCTCATTCTATTTTCTGAACAGTCACCATGATCGGGGGCACGTTTCGGGTATGTACCGTATTTGATTGAATTACTATCTCACAGTGAATTTCCTCGTTCAGGAAAAGGCTCCAACGGCTCCCAACATCAATACACTTTCCACTGGGTACGCATACAACGCCGCTCGGAATGAAACCGAGTGCCGACCACTTGATTTGCTGTACTCTAGAGGCTTTTTGGTGTGCGCTGGTTCTGTTTCTTTCAACCATGTCACATTCACCGATACGGTCCAGTCTGTCCGCTTTACTGGCAGAAACCACTGGAGATGATATATACCTAGAGGCCGCAAAAGAGTCGGCTGACTTTATCAGCAATCATTATTAAACGCACAGCATATCGTACAGGATGGGATATCGGTCAGGGCAAATGACTCCTGCGCATTGAACTCGGAAGTAAATCAAGAGTCCTACAACTCAGGTCTCATGATTGAAGGGCTGGCCATCCTTTATTCAATTACCACGAATTCCTCAATCTTGAATACGTGAGTCGACGGGATTCTACTACTGCATGAAGTCTGACCGAGATTGCTGCAGAATCGAAGAAATGGTACCTGCCGCAATTCAATATTCGGGATGGCAGGGAAGCAACGGAATCATCGGGAACGGAGGTATGCAAGTGCCCGCTACTGCTTTGCCGGATCTCTGACATCAATGCCAGAATCAAAATCGGGAGACATAATGCTACCTCGCGCTCTTTCTGCTGTGATGGCCCGAAATGCAAGCACTCCTGCATTACAGTCTTACATCCAGGCCTATCTGAGTGTTCAGGTCCGTATGAAGTCAGACTCTTGGCACTTGCTACAATTTGACCCCTCGTTCCCATAGTTCAACGCTGTTGTTGATTTCGCAACCGAAACTGGAAGCAACATCTATTCAGGGTCCTGGAACGGACCGCCATCCTCGAGCTTCTCGCCAGCTAATCAAACCAACGCTATTCAGGTTCTCATCAGCGCAATAAATTTGGACAATCACACCGCTGTGATGAATGATCCTTCGCTCACTGACAGTATTACCTCGAGCACTGCATCTTCCTCCTCGTTGTCGCCGTCCTCTTCATTGTCACCGTCCTCCTCACCATCCCCAATATCGCGCAAAGCGTCCAAACTTGGGCCCATTATTGGTGGCACTCTTGGAGGTATCTCCATCCTGCTTGGACTGGTTGTTGGAGTTATTATGTGGCGGCGCCGTGCACGGGCGGCCACGCCGGGTAGCTTCGTGGCGGGCGTCTCCCCACAAATACATCAGTTCGACTTGCAGTTCAGCAGCCCACCGACCATGTCTTCCAGCCATCTCAGCAACCCACAGCTTGGCTTGGCACAGCGTCGTGCCGCGAAGTTTAATACCTCTGCGGGACCAACATCAACCCTCGAGTCAGGGAACCTACCAGTCAGACAGATAGTGAATTGGCAGATGCACCTCCGGATTATCGTACGAATGTGGTCGTTTAGTTATTGCGTGTACAGTAAATCACAAGGCCAACAAGGGTCGTACAAGTTAAACTTGGAATTTCACAGGACTCTACCTCCGCTTGCAGCTCAGGAACTGGGTCTTCAAGGTAATATTTTCTCCATCTTTCAAGGCCTAATACACGTCAAAATATATACAGAATACAAAGGATTTCAAACTATATCTATAGTGTAATCAACCAACTTCAAGCCCGAGAACACGTCTGCGCGGTCCCCTGGGGTTTGTCTCGGCGTCAACTGAGATAATGGTACCCTACAGAGGGTCCGTTGATCCCAGACCACGGGTGGGGTTCGCGGTGCTGGAGACAAAAGGGGGCTGGACTGTTCTCGCCCGCAGGCGGTGGGTATTCGTCCCGTCGAGTTCCGCACAAACTCGACATCCCCAGAGATGCCGTCCATCTGAACGAAATCGTGATTGAGTGAGGTATTCCGGGACGCAAAATGAATTTTGAGTAGGCACTCACGGAGTCGTCTGAGAAGAGCGCGAACGAATGGCGCGTCTGTGAGTCGAGCTTGCGGTGCAATGAACGGCTGTTCAGGCTGTGCCGCAAGTGCGAGTTTAGCACCGTCGTAAAATCGAATTTACTCAGCGAGAAACGTACGAGGCCAGAAGCGAGTTCGAATACACTAGCTAGATGTTAGTGGCAGAATCCACAAGTTCCAATGTTCGGCACACACGTTTTCCGAGGACTGCGAAGATCCCAAACCAGACGTCTATGAAGGTGTATGAGAGAACGAACGGGAAAATCCGCGGCTGGGATTCATACAGTTATTTTCATCGATTGGAACTACAGGTCCAGTGGATTCAAGCGGGTTGAACGAGAGAACAGTCGAACTCACACATATGGCAACCGTCATGGACACAAGGCTATCAAAGGGATTGAGCAAGACCAACCATGAGGAATCGAGGACTTTACCTCGTAATTAGGCCGTTTTCTGGATTGACAGTGAGAGCCGTACGCAGATAATCGAATGAACGCACGAATAGACCAAAACAAAACTCGGTTTACTAGTCGCGAAGTCCTGAACGAAGCACTCGCTAAGTAGTGGCACTAGACCGGATTCATTTGTTTCACGTACGACTTCATTGTCGGCGGCGCTTTCCAGCGGTGGACAACACACACAACGACATAGCGATAACACATCGACAGACGCGCCGACGCTCAAGATTGCGGTGATCAACCACCCGAGGCGGCTCTGCAGGCTGAAATAGGCTGGATCGCGTAGTTTCATGCAGCTTGCTACAGAGAGGGCGAGGCCTCCCCCCGAGACGCAGGAGGCACAGAGTAAACAGACACGCGCCGATCCACGCGTTTTTAGAAAACCGGTATACACGATCTATATAATAGGCCTGCACTAAACTGATTAAGTTACTCAACAGCGAAGGACGAAGGGAACGCAACCTGGACGAGAAACGTAACGAGTGTCTCGAAGCCTATGTCCAAGCTGAGCCCAGAGATGGTCCCGGCTGACCCAGTAGGTCAGTCGGGGCGGCGCTCCAGCAATATAAGGCTTGGGCGGCAGAGCCGGTGTGGCAAGCCTCAAGGATGCTATCAGAGACCATAAATGTCGTCTCAATGCCCCATACCCAGGGACTCACAAAACCGCGGCAACCTTCAAGTTGTTGATCATGGTCAAATCCGTACGATTTCCCAAAATACCGCAGCTTACCAGAAGTTTCACGCGGGTGCGATCTGAGTTGCAGAGGTAATAGAGGTACACTTGAGGGACGAGCATGCCGAACAGAAGGAGCGTTGCGAAGATTCCGAGCTCGATGGCACCGAGTCCGAGCGTCGACTCCGGGTGGAACGGGGCCATTATGAGTAGCAGTGCACGAAGTGAGACCGTTAAGTAGCAGCGGTAGGTTTCGTACATCGGAGCGTCCTGACATCAGATGAGAAGCCATCGCGAACGATGAGAGTTTCTCCAAGACGGAACAAGACACTCCCTAGACGGCAAAACAGTGAGATCAATGTAGTTGAATGGTGCAGGGGCGCAGCGGTAAGCGACTGTGGGCGAGGGCTGGAGGACGTATGTACATGGCTGTGGCACCTGGCAAGTCTTTGCACTGCAACGTATCGCCAGTTGTTGTATGTACACCTCCGGAACTAGACGTCGATGGCCGCTTTTGGGCAATGAGGGGCGCTTCTATGTCGCAAACTGTCACCCCGGGCATTGGCAATATATGATATGCGAATGGTGAGAAACACCAAACCATACATCCAAAACTGCCATTTGCGTCGTGATGGGTTGCGTATGTCCATTCTGGGAAACAGCTTCCCAGATCATTGTGGGCGCCATAGTTGTTCGCATATCCGATTGGCAACTCGTGAAGGAGGGTCATCTGTACAGACATTGACAGGGTCGGGGTGAACGAGGCATTTTCCGTCGACTGCAAGCACTTCATTCCCCGCAGATAGTCTTGGCACAAATGTTGGAATATGAGTACATACTTCGCAGTCATGTACTCACGGTGAGCATCAGGCCGGACTCCCCCAATGCACACATTAGCCATCGCCCCCGTTCTCTCCGGACACAGCCTCCTGGATATTATTAGATAGTTAGTATATAATCTGTTGTAATTTACGAATATACTTTACTCGGTTACCCTCAGAGCAACTCTTACTCTACTCGGGCAAGCGAGATGACCCCGATCGTGTCCCGCGCGCTCCCGTGACTGCCGTATTTCCAACAACGAAAGCCAGAGGCTTGGAGCCACAAGGCTGGAGACAAGATGGAATTGGGATGAACAAAAATTAGTGGACATATTGAGTGCGTTTTACAGTCTAGCACCAGAATAATTCGTTGTAGCATGCAGTCGGTCAATGGCAGGGCCGACTCCAATGGAATCCGAGCTCGCCGATTAGGCCGTGGCGGGTGAAATGCCGCTGCAGTTGAGGCAGGACAGGAGCGAGAGATAGACGGATCTCCGAGGAGACAAAAAGCTCGGGAACGCGGAACAAAGTCGAAAGCAAGCACCGAGGCGCTTGTTTGCTGGGACATGAAAGATGATTTGGAAGGGCCTTCTTCGGCGCCTCCCAGGAAGATCAGCGAGTAGGCAAGAGCGTCGACCAGAGCGACTGGGATTCAGCCTGTGCCGTTGTTGCGTACCCCAAACACAAACCCAGATGCAACAGACGCGAAGACAGCTGGAGACAGTTCTCCTGATCGAAACGGCTTGACATCGGTTCCGTGTGGCAGGCGGTCTCCGGCGCGTACGAGTTGATAACGTGGAGATAATGCCCATTGCTGGGACACAGCACACATATGAGTGGCGCGGTGTCTACGACGCGCGCGCACAGTGTATCCACAATGCGGGGAGCGAGGAGCCATCTCTGCGCAGCGGGTATTCTGGAATTCCTGCGCAGCAATCCTGAGCCACAGAAGGAGTGTTGGTGTAAGTCACGGATAGCAGGAGGGGCCGGGCCGAGCGACGCTGCGAAGACGAATTCGCCAAGTGAAGGGTGGAAGGGGCGTGTGGGGTAGATTCAGAATGGGTACGCGGCGAGCGAAATGTCCACAGAACTACCGTACGGGATGATGGACAGTGCATAATAACGGGGTAGTATCGGTGTCGCCGGCGCGATACTGCTATCTACTCGACTCGCCTGCGGACCCTGGGCGGAGCGGAACCTGCAAGCCACGGTTTATCACCCGAGTGAGTAGGTCTGACGCTGCGATCCGAGGGATGAGGGAAACGAATCCGCAGCGGCGGCGCAAGCACCGGAGCAATGAGGCCGAGGAGGGGGTGCAAGCGACGTGCGCGGAGCGGCAGTCACGGCTGGGAATGCAGGCGGTGTCTGAGCAGACAGAGGTAGCGGCGATGCAACCCCGCGCAGGCGGAGGATCCGCAGCTGGAGAAGGCGGCGCGGCCATGGTGATTGAGGGCGAGGGCGGAGCGGAATGTCGCGGGGAAGGAGGCGATGACGTGGCGACCAGTCGCCGTAGTCGGGGGGAGCTCTGAGAATACGATTCGCGCGCGTATCTGAAGCGACGGCAGAGACCGAGGCGCAATACCGAGGGCAACTCGCTGTGCGGGGGCGGCTGTGGGAAGAGGCAGGGGAAGGGCGACATCGAAGTAAGGACTGCTAGCCCCAGCTCATCGCCGCGGGCGTCGATGGAACGCAATGCGGAAGCTTGGGATGCATTCGCATCGTGGTGAGGCTGCGGCTCTTTCGCAGATCGACAGAAAGCCCTTCCCCGCAACGCGTACAGCGCCCACTCGGATCTCGCTTTCATCGCCGCCTGCACCCTCGCCCGCCCCGGGCGCAACACGATGGGCACCCGCCGACTAGCAATGGAGCACACGCAGGTGACAGTCCACGCGTCTGCTTCCCGAACCCTGCTTTCGTTCCACCGCGATCCTGCTGCTCACAGTACCCCGATTGGAGGATCCGGATTCTGGCAAAGCAGTCGATGTCGTGCGCGATGATCGTCAATAAAGAGGCGGGCAAAGAGACGAGGAACGGTGGGGAGGGGCGGTTGGTAGTGGAAGTGGCTAGATTAGTCGGAGCCGGATTCGGATAGGCTGGATTCGAATTCCGGAATTTCAGCAAGCCGGCCGAGTAAAGCCCGCGCACCGCTCGTTCGTTCGTCTGGAGCGCTGGACCCCCGCACCCCGCATGCCCGAGCGCGTCGTACGGGGAACTCCATCGCCACGTCACGACTCACCAGTCCACCGAAGGGACGGTGAAAGCGCTGGAGGGAGAGGTGAAGAGCGAGTCTGTGCTGCACGAGTCTGGCGAGAATGGGACAGCGAGATCTGAGGGATGCGGATTAATGAGATTTCATATCAAGGACGAGCGAAGCAAGCAGCAGTCGAGGATACGTAACCAGTTGTAGAGAGAAACAAATCTCCACCAGACGAGAGCCGTATCCCTTCGCTCGTCGTACGCGTCGTAGGCAATTTTCCACTTGATTCCCCGAGCGACAAGCGCTCCCATTGTCGATCGTGTCGCTCTCCTGAGGTGGGCATCCGCAAGTTCGGAGTCGGAGGCGAGAGAGACCGACGTGTAGCGAAAGTGCAGAGGGGCGGACCCAGTGAAGGGGAAGGCAACCACGCAGCGAAGGTGAGATGTGCGCAGGGGCACGGGCAATGAGGGGGGCGCGTGCAAACGTCGAGGGTCGATGGACGAATGGTGAATAGCGCGTCCTGTGAGATCTAGGAACGCGAATGAGATTTTGATTTATTTTGGAGACGGGCGAAGCATACCAATAGTAACGACAGCAGCACTGGGTCCTTCCGTCCCGTCGATTGAGGCCGTTCCGCTAGACGAGGATCTATGCACGGCATGCGTACCCCGTCGTACGCGTGCCCCATTCCCATCCCCATTCGACTTCCCTACGACGAGCGCTCCCGTTGTCGGCAGGGACTAAGAGCCGTGCACGACCATATGTATCCCCCCGCTCCTCGTACAGTACGCGTCCGAGTCGTACAAGTTGTTCCCAATATCCACTCGATTTCGATTTGCGTGCGGACTCGGACGACATACTCGCGTCTCCCATCCGTGTCTGCGCGCTTGTCCACCTCGCAGTCGGCCTCCACAAGCTCGGAGTAGGTGGGCGTCTGACGAGTGAGAGACGCATGCGTAGCGGCGGCGTGAGGACCGGATCCAGAAGGACATGCAAGCTAATGGTCATCGCGCAGCGGAGCGAAGCAGGACGGAGGAGAGAGTCGGGGTGCGTGTGCAAGCGTAGCAAGGGCTGAGACCGCTTGGAATGACCGAGCGAGAGGCGTGAGCCCGAGAGGGGGCGAGCCTGCGGAAGTGCGGTGCGCCTGTGGGTCTCCCTGCTGAGGCTAAGGACGAGAACGGCGGCGGTGGGGATAGAGATGGACAGAAGAGCGCGTGCGCAGCGGGAGGTGCGCGCGACGAGTGCTGTAGTGTCTGCCGCGATGAACAGCTACGCCGACCTTCATGGACGTGCGATGCGGCGAGTCGACAAGGAGGAGGTGCATCTGCGTTCCATGCCGGTCAGGACTAAAGAGGAAACGCAGGGAGGCACTTACAGCGATGGCGCTGAAGGCAGTACGTGGCCCGTTTCCCCTGCGCATTCTCGTCCAGTCGAAAGGGACGTCGACACGCGCGCTTGACCAGCGGTGAGTGCCGGCGTCGGGATAGGTGGTCATCGTGATCGCGACACACTCGCGCGATCCCAGAGTGGAATCTGGCGAGGCCATCATATCCCAGGACGTCTGGAGCGGAGACGACGGTGAAGCCGGTGGATACGATCTAAGGAGGGGTGAGTACGAGCTCCGTGGAGGGAAAGAAGAAGAAGGGAAGAAAAGGTAACGCAGAGGGCATGGAGATGGGGGGAACGGGAACGAGATGAATGAGAAGGAGGAGAGCGGAAGGTACGTACATCTTGCCACTGCCGAGATGCATATATCCTCCGTCGCGTTACTTCCTCGCGCAGCCGTGGATCCTCACGCGCATCGTCGTCCTCTGGACCGTATATTCTTCCACCTTCGTTCGCCGTCCAACCATCCCGGGCGAAATACGGGTGATAGCAGGAAGCAACGGACGTCGGGGCAATGCAAGTCGTGGCGTTGCCGGCGCGGCTCGAATAGGTTAGCGCGCGCCGCGATACTTTGGTAAGAGGAGCATGTGGCGCAGAAGTGAACAGGGTAGACTGCAATAGCAATGAGTCGAAACGGGCAACGGGAAAAAACAAAAATAAAGAAGAGAAGTACCTTCTTCAGCTAGAAGCGATCGCGAGGACCCATACTACATTGCACACCCCTCCTCCGTTCTGAGTGCCTACTCGCCGTTCCGCTCAGCGCGCCGATTGAACCGTAGCGCTAGAAAACACGCCGTCTCAGTCAGACCAGAACGAGGAGATCAACGACATTGTATGCAAACGCACCTTATATTATCGCCGCTCTGCTACATAGCGCGCTGTCCGGTATCTTCTGAGATGGCCCTACTGTTGGATTCGCCGGTTGTTGAGAGAACTTCGAGGCAAATCCGTTTGTACAGGTTTGTACTCTTGAAAATTCGCGCCAAAATCACGCCCTCATAGATAATTCCCGGAGACTTGGTGGGAGTTGAAGGAGGCACAAGGCCCGGATGGTGAAGCAAGCCCTGAATCAAACGAGCAAGGCTTCATAAAAAGCGAATAAAAGGCTCGGAGTGTCGGACGGAAAGCAACTGTCGGCAATCATTTCCGGGCCGGCTGAGATATCAAGGCTTATTAAGGTTAAGGCCTTAAACCCTTAACTACAACACTGAATCAAACTTCTTCCTTCTCTCTCCACTTTCTTGGCCAGTTTATCCGATGAGATTTGCGCAGAATCTGTCGTCTCCCGCGTCTGTCAACGACGGTGGAATCCAGAATCAAGCGGAAATGATTGTCAAGACTAAGTAGCAAGTCTTCGCGTACCTGAGGCTGGATAATCGGATTTGCCCAGGAACTTTGTCAAATGTTGGCCTTCAACGTCACTGTCTGGCTGCCCAACAGATGTCAAGGTGAAGCTTCATTCACGACACCGACAAAGCAGGATCAGAGTCGGATCTGTTCCTACGTCACGTCTAAGTCAGGTGCATTCTCTAATGCAAGACTTTATATAACTCTGAATATCTCTTCTAGTTCCAAACCCGATCCGAAGTCATGCTCAAAATATCCGCCCTCGCTCTGGCCAGTGTCAGCTATGCCCTTGCTGCCATGACCGCCATTCCGACCAATGGTACCGCGTATATCATGCAAGACGGTCGGACAACACGCTGCGTGACATTGGGTGCCGCCCCGACTTCGAATTACGCGAAGATAGGTATGGAGGTTTGCACTGGGTCCACCGCCCAACAAGTTTGTTCCATTTTCCGTCTCTAATAATTGTCTGCTAAACCTGAATTCTAGTGGAAAGCGGTTTCAACCAAGGCAGACGGAATTCACTTTGCGTTTTCTTCGGTTGCCTCACCCTTAACCTATCTTTCGCATGTCTCTGCGGAAATTCCAAATAGCGGAGGACAAGCGAGTCTTTACCAACAATCTATGGGGCATCCTGAGCCACTCGAGTTCCTCCTGCAGCCAGCGCCTACCGCGAATATGAGCATGTGAGTCATCGAATGTCTTTTTAGACGATCCTAATTGAGATTTCAATAGCTTGAACTTCTCCAATGGTCCAGGCGGTGTCTTAACTGCGAACACGCCTTTTTCGGCGGCTAACCCAGATCAACCATCTCCAGTATGTTTTTCTTGTCTCTTTTCATTCCCATTCCGTCTAATCTTCTACTAGTTGATGATGGAAATCGTTACGGTGAACAGTATCACCTTCAACCCTACGGAACCGTCGCAATGGTGGGGATTTACGCCGGTGGCCACTACTGCCAGTTAAATCTATCAAGTAGGAAATTAGTATCAATTCCAATGTCCTCTACGAATATTATTAATCAAAAATCTTGACCGTACTTCTCCGGACTCATCCGCAAGATGGTTAGCGGCCATTGTTCCTATCTGTCAGCGAATGAGTCGACGTTCCTTGAAGATTGGCGCCGTGGTCAATGTACTGTATCTGATTATCAGCTTCCATTCCGGATTCTGGATCCGGTATTTAACCGCGACATGAATGTCAACTCCACGAGGATGGAATTCGATTTTGATAGGACTCGCGTGCAATGGGAACAGTCCTTTCCTGTCCCGCGGGACTTTTCCGCGGGACTTTTTCCCGTCACCGCGTCATTCCTCTTCACCATCTGTGCCTTTGAGAGCATTTGGGTTTCGACTGGATGGAAATTTGATACGTAAATCCGATCATTCTGGGCGAAATGATTTGTCGGACCAAGCCTTCATTTGCACTTGAACACACAAATCTCGAAACTCAAAACGTGCTTAAATACCCTCAAAGTACAAATAGTGGAAAATTCGTAACCGAACTCTCTATAATCTGGACGAAGGGATCATGTAGTTCCACTCCGCCGAGTCACCGTCCTTTCTCCAAATATGCTTGCTTTCATGTCCTAGCCTTGGGATATTCGTGATATTGGTTATTGCAGACAGGTCACATGCAGCACAGTTGGACCTATTTGAGCTGCCAGAATTGCAAGGAATCACCGAAATCCAAAGGTTCAATGACGAGCTGCATGTAGTGAGATCAATACCCAAGGTTCTGCAAGGACTGAGGAACAATTTACCAAAGAAACCTGCGTCGATGCTGCTGCACGAGGGACGTACGAAGTCAAGACCCCACTGGTGGAGGAGTTGGAAGCGCAAATGCTAAAATCGGTTGAAATGAATGAGTGTTGAAAATAATCATATTTATTACTCACGAGGGATCCCTGCCAATGTACCATTCGTACGGAGTGTAATGCACAATGGTATGCTGGTGCATGCTATCTGGTCCTCCAGCAATTTCAGCGGTAGAATAAGACAGCCAGCTTCCAGGCAGCGCGACACTGGAAAAGGACACGAGGGTAGCGTCCGTAGGGTTTACATGGGCTGTCCACTGCATTTAATACCTGGATGAGCTGGAGGAAACCATGATAAATAGACTTGGGAAACGAACTAGCTCGTTTGTTCCTCCAGTACAAGAGCCCATAACAACCGGGACATAATCGTTCGTAAAGGGGCCAATCAACAATGCACATCGATTATTGTGGGCGTTGAAGATGGTGTAATTATTCCCATTGACTGGGGAAAGAATCTGAGCACTCGCCAGCGTTGCGAGAGCTGCTAGAGAGGCGGCAAGTAATATTCCGACCATGATGCGATGAGCCGGGGGTGGGTCGGTCGTCGGGACGAGACCTGCTTTATATCCAGCTTCCCTGTTAATTCGCCCGACGTAGATGGCACAACAGCCGGGACAGTTGAGATCAGCCATCAGAGTCCAGGGGTAAAAAACTTTCAGACGTCAGTCAAGCTGTCAATAGGCGCAGTCAGATTAGGCGCTTCAGATACGCTTAACATACGTGCTTCAGAAGTGCTTCAAGAATTTATTTATCGTGGGAAAAGCATCTAAATCTTGAAGCACATTCGAAGCGTCTCCGGAGCCGCTTCAACCTGCTTCGGAAGCGCTTTAAAATAAATAAAATATTCGTGGCGATGTCTTTAGTAGCTAAACTTGATCATAGCGGCCCCAGGAAAGACACAGAGGGCCGCTACTGTCTCAAACCGAGCACGCAACGCGGCTGCTATCGCCACTGCCGAGAGCAAAGAACAAGCCGCTCTCATCATAAAGACACGAGGCCGCCCTCCGAAGAAAAAACCGGAGCCTGAGTCGGAGCACGAGCCTGAGCCCGAGGAGCGGCACTCCGAACGCGCTCCGGCTGGATTCAAAGAAAAGAAAAAATCAGCGTCCATCTCCATCCAAAAAAAGGCAATCGTATTGCCACATTCGGCCTTCACCCCTCCCACTAAAAAAGGCAAAACTGCGAACTCACCTCGTATTCAACGAAGGTCCCCACAGCTGCAGCTCCAAGGGGTCTGTGCTCGGCGTAGTGGTGGCAAGGTTCAGTTCGAAAATCGGTTCGAACCTGAACCGAACCTGAACCGGACGCCGCGTTTGGGTTCAGGTTCAGCAAATATCTGAACCTGAACGCCAAGTCCAGTTCGGCGTTCGGGCGGAACGAGATGCGTTCGGACCGAACCTGAACCTGAACCGGAAAACCCTCAAGATCAGTGAATTTTATCATGATTTCGGAGTTTTCTGACCTCTTTGGCGTCTCAACCATGCATTTGAACAGTAGCTGTTTGGGCTATTTTACGGAGATGTAGCTGTGAGCAGCATTCGCAATTTTTTGTCATCTTCTCACATTGAACCTAGGCTGGTGTGCATCCATTGACCAAGTTTTTGAGCCATAAATCTGGGTTATACACCGTTGCGATGCTGTACACCTAATACAGGCATGAGGACAGGATGTTAGATGACACAGACGGAGAATTAACGACTTTTCCTGCTCGCCGAGATGCCCGAAATCTTGCCAGGTTCGAACGCGTTCGAACGCCGAACCGAACCTGAACGCCGGTTCAGGTTCGAGGTTCAGCGAGTGCCTGAACTGAACGCGGCGTTCAGGCTCAGCGTTCAGAGCGAAAGGTGCCGAACCTGAACCGAACCGAACCTTGACATCACTAGCTCGGCGCGATGCTCGCCGTCGGGATGTGCGTCGGCAACGGCATCGCCGAGGCCTCGGCGTTGGGGAGCGTCGCGGGCGGCTGCTGACCGTTCGACTGGACGGCCACGGAGGTGAGCGTCCCCGCGCCCACGCTGCCCGTCTGCCATGCGCTGAAGACACCGTCGAGGGGGTCTTTCACGACGCCGACGGAATCGCGCGGGTCGATCGGCATAAAACCGGTCTGGAGTCCGAACTGGTACGACCACAGGGGCGAGCGCGTGAGGCCCACCTGTTTACGCCCACAAACTGATGTAAATTAACGCGCACTAAAGATCGCAGGTGCACGGTAAGATACGCAAATTTCGGTGATCTGCTGTGCACACCTTAAATACAGTGAAATCCGTCCCATATCTACTCTCTTATCTACAAGATCTCTCATCACGGCCGACATCTCCATCAATAACGGCGCGCCATCAACTGTCAAGACAGCGCCATCGATGGTCCTAGCGCCGTCACGGTTGCGCCCCTCGTTAGCCCGCCGGCCGACATCTGCCATCAAAAACGGCGCGCCGTCAAGTGTCAAGACCGCACCATCGACCATGGTCTTGACAGCGCGGTTGCGCCCGTCGTTCCACAGCAAAGGTGGCTACGCCGGGTGCTAGTCCCTTCCACCGTACTCTCGCTCGCGACGGTTGGCCCCGTAGTCTCCTCGTTAACGATTCTGTTCTCGAAGGCGACGAGCTGGTGCTCTGGCTGACCGCAGGCAGGCCTCCTACACCACCTTCAGACTTGCGCGATGGTCAGCCATCAGCCCTGGCATCGATGGACATAGCTCCGCAAGCCCGAAGGCTGTAAACTACACGACGCACAATACAATCTCTCCATTTTGAATTGCCGATTTGACTGAGCAACTCTCGGTGAGAAATTATCGATGTGAAACACCGAAATGAATGAGATGTGAGATGTGAGGTGATTGTATTGTATTCGCAGTGCGCAATTGTGAGTATTATCACCGTCAGGAGGGAGGGTGTAGGTCTTGTCGCGTCCGAGTGGAGCAGCGGAGCAATTAGGGAGGGAACGAGCTAGGGGAGGGGGGTGAGTGGTTGGGTAGCGAAGGATGGGGAATAGGTAGTAGAGGGAGCAGAGAACGAAGCAACAATGAGGAAGGGACGGGACGGCGCTCGCCCACTCATGCCATGTTCTGTGCCATGCTCCTCACGAGCTCCGTATGAATAAGGTCTTATTTGTATTCCTGGCAGTTGAGGACTTGTTGTGCAGCACCGAAGCAATTTGGAAGCGATCGCGAACTGATGTCAAGTCGCGAACTGATTGTGCTCCTTCGTTCAACCACTTCCCCTCGACCGCCTGCTCTCAAACTTTGGGATATGCAACCTGACCTTGTTTCACGCAGTTTTGGTTTTTTTGACCCAGAAAAAAATAAATCAGAATATGTGTGCATTAGCTGGAAGATCGTCAATTTAATATGGCTTTACAGAAGCGTTCAGTAGTCTACATGGAAATTTTGAAGGCAGTAGTAGACCTGTAGCAAACGGTATGATTTTTTGTGTGTCGGAATGAGAGTCGCGAACTGATATCTCAGCTCTGATCCATCTCAAACTTTGATTGTGATGTTGTAGTCTCTCTGCTCTTACCACCACATCCCCACTTCTGTCCGGAAACATCGGTCGGTGGTGTCACGTTCTTTGGACACCGAGACCAAACACCTCAACAGGTACAATCTGTGGTGCTACACCAGAAGTAAATCCTTTCCACTTCACCACTATTGACACTTTCATTGCAGGAATGCAGAGAAGCTGTGTTAATAAATGCAACGGCGCATGCAACAGTAAGTGCTCTATTACATGCAGGTAGCATTTGAGTCTCCAGTGTTTAAAATTACTGCGAGAAGGCGGCAGAGGCATCCGAGCGATATCACAACCATGGCTACTTTCATTTCATTTGCATTCTCTCATACAGGCCGATTTTTTTTCAGGAAGAATGTGAGGGAGCACCCTGCGGCCAGTCTTACACGGCAGGAAAGGTGCACTGTCTTTCATTTCTCTGGCTCATTATTGTGAATGCCGACTTTCTGTGATGTAGGAAATAGGAGGCCGACCCACTTGGCACGAGCCTAACCTTGTCACGCAGTCCCAGCTGAAGACAGCGCCCTCATCACTGCCGCATTGCTTTACGAGGTGAGGAGGAGCAAGACAAGAATGAAGCCTCGTCCTTCTCGGACGATAGGTACAACAACACCGCATTCCGCCGTCGTTATTCCGTTATGCAAGGTCTGTCCCCCATGCCCGATGCACTGCAGGAAGCGGGGCCTCGACGATTATTTTGGGCATGCACATGTCGGACGAGCTCGTCGATTGGTTCAACCAGGATGGCCACTTCGCCGCCACTGCGGCGGCGACAACTGCCCTGGTGTGTGTCTGCTCCCGTTCTGATGTTGAAATGTTGGATGCCGTCGACGTGCGTGCACCCTAGAACAAAGACGAGAAGGAAAATAAGAGGACATGTACCGCACGATGCAGAGGCAGGTTATTCTCAGGCCCATGCGCGGTATATTTCGTATTTTTGTTCAATTCAAGTGGTGTATATTACTCTAAATATAGAGCGGCGGCGGCGCGCCGTTTTTGATGGCAGATGTCGGCCGGCGGGCTAACGAGGGGCGCAACCGTGACGGCGCTAAGACCATCGATGGCGCGGTCTTGACAGTTGATGGCGCGCCGTTATTGATGGAGATGTCGGCCGTGATGAGAGATCTTGTAGATAAGAGAGTAGATATGGGACGGATTTCACTGTATTTAAGGTGTGCACAGCAGATCACCGAAATTTGCGTATCTTACCGTGCACCTGCGATCTTTAGTGCGCGTTAATTTACATTAGTTTGTGGGCGTAACAGGTGGTGAGGCCGCCCAGTACGGGGCTGATCTGCACGTCGTCGTCTATTAGCGGGATACTGGCCTATGTTCCAGCGAAGAGACGTGTCTTCCATGTCCAGAAGAATCAATCGCACGTTGCGTCCATCGAGGCGAGTGCAAGCTGCTTCACGCCGGCGTTGGTGGCGTCGATCCATGAGCTCGCGTCCTGCTACAGCGAGCAGTCTCCACCTAAAAAGGTGGTTAGTGCGAGCCAGAAGGGACTCACCATAGTGCTGCGTTCTGTTGACGTTGGTCAGGTACAGTTTGCAATCGTTATACTCGTTACTGAAATCACCTGTGATCAGCGAGTCATTTGGCGCGCCGTCAAACACAAATTACGGGTGCGTGTCGAGGATGACGCGGTCCGAGCCGAGGAGGAAGCCCGCCCTCGATGTGGTGCCTTGGAAGCCGCCGTGAATGCTGAGCGATACCAGATCATGTTGTGTGCTTGGAGGTAGATGCATCGTTGTGCCCGTGCTGCAGCAGAAGGAAGCAAAGGAGGGAGAAGGGTGACGCCGTCGAGGAAGTTGATCTGTCCGAGCTTGCCAGAGTGGTTATAGCCTGGGGGAGTGCGGGTAAACGGGACGGACACGAAGGGGGGGGTTAGGAAGGTGTCAAGAGAGAAGAGCCGCCAGCGAAAGAGATCTGGAGCCAGGGGGGCACCCGCGCGAGTGGGCAATGTCTCGCATGATCGCGACCTGCGCTACAAACAAGCGCTGCGTGAAGCTGCCCACACGCAGCCTCGAGCAGCGGAGCGAAGCCCCTAAGCAGGTAATGTCGCTCTTGCGCAGCGGTTCCTGTCCACGCCTCCGTCCACTCCACGCTCCCGTCCACGCTCCGCTTCCTCTTCCTTGCACTCCTCTCCTCCTCGCGTCCGGGTTCTCCCATGCGTAAGCCAATCTTTTCCAGCAGCAGACAAGCAAGACAGAGGAAACGACGAAACAGAAGACAGAGCGAGAACTCAGAGGATGGGAACAAACACAACGGAGGTAAGAGCTCCCTGTTCAAGAGGAAGTATTCTACTGCGACAAAATTTCGTTCAATTCGGCGGTCACGCGTCACGCACCCCCTGAATTTTGGTCTCGGTCACGGGTCACGGCACCCAGTGCCGAATGTAAAATGCGTGACACCAGGGCCAAATCTCCCTTGGAGGTGCAAAAAAGGCAGAATTTTCGAAAATTTTCGCCTTGAATGCCGAATTTTTGGAGGTGTCACGCCAAAATTTGTTGGTTGCCGAAGTGCCAAATCGGTATTTTGGGTCACGGGTCACAACCCGTGCCGAATTGAACGAAATTGCACAGTATCAACTTTCGAATGCCAAATGACGGCCGCTTAAGTTTGTTAAGAATAGAGGGGCGTGGGGTATGTAGGTGGAGGACAACGAGCGTGGAGAAGGAGCGTGGAAGGCGCGGATGTGTGCTGTGGTACCGTCAATGCGTGGGAAGCTAGATAATTATTAGCTCTTCATCAGCCAGGATGTAGGCAGAATTATATTGTATGTATCTAGATAATTATTACTGTGTGTAAAGTAAGTAAAGGAATGCAGTGATTATAAGTAAGGACATACACTCTTCACTCAGCCAGGATGTAGGCAGAATGAAGAGCGCCGTCGTACGTGGCACCGTATGTAATGACCGTGCATTCCAGCCGTCGCGCGTATGCTACGTGCGATGTTACCTCCGTGCGTACTTGCTCCAATTATTTCCGCTAACACTCCCCCTCAAGTCGTGTGGAGTTCCCGAGTTTATCGAAGGTTTGTGCAAACGAGGAGCTTGATGAGCTCGTCGACAATGGGGTCGTCTGCGGCGGCACGGGAGAGCGAAATGGTGCCGGCGTCAATGGCTTGGCGAATGTGGAGGTAACACAAATTTACGTGCTTCATTCGAAGCCCGTTGTGGCCGCGCGCGATGGGGCTGTGGTGACTGCGAGATGGCGTAGGGTCGATAGGATGATGCCCCAGCGTATGCGCCTGGGGCTGCGCTTCAGATGAGCAGAGTCGGCTGTTGCGCCGTTCGCGCGATGAATGTGGGCCTGGTAGTGGCTCCCGATGATGGATTGGGTGTCCTGGGGCTTGGCGTCATTGTGCGTTGTGCGTTGGCGGTGGTGGTAGAAGGAGGATGGGAGGATGTTTGCATCACATATGTCACATCCCAATTTGGTAACTTCCTCTTTGTCTGGTCTCTCCCCCTGCTTGTTCGTTGCGCTTGCTGGACTTGTTTTCACCTCGCGTACGGATGGCGCGTCCTCAGCTCTCGTCGACGTCGACAGTGACGGCACCTCGTTTCCGGCAACAACGGCTCGGACGGCGGTGAATGCAAAGGCTCCGTGTAGCCATGCTTCTGTTGCGAATACCGTGTTCGCAGTGGGATCGCACATCGGTACGACGCTCTCGGGGATTTTGGCGGCGCCTCGTCCACCTGTGGAGCCGGTTCCTTCGGCTATATCGTGGAGCCACTGTGTGGGCTTGCGTGTGCGCGTGGGGCGGGATGAATCGGGCGCGGGCGCGGGAGATGGTGGACAGATGGTCTCAGGAGTCGCGGGTGGTGTGTCCGCGATGGGATCTGGTGCATCTGGCGCTGCTGAAGGTGTGTCTGGAGCTGCTGGGGAATTTTCCAGTGCTGATTCGTTTGAAGGAGCTTTGGGGGCTGCATCTGGTGGTGCAGCGGGTGGATTTCAAGCGTCGCGAGCACCATTCTCGCCCATCTCCCCCTTGATCGGGATGCTCGGGTAAGTAATGTCCTCAGACTCCCCCTCAAACCTTACATTCCGTTTCACTGTAACTGTACGCTTCTCTGGCCAATAAATTCGATGACCTTTTGCGTGCGCATCGATTCCCACCCAGCGGCACGGCTTTGCCTGCGCATCAATTTTCGATGTGCTCTCGAGCTTCACCCATACGTTTGTGCCAAATTGGCGGACTTGTGAGAGATCAGGCTTGTTGCCTGTGGCGCGCTCATGCAGTGTTGAGCTGATGGTCTTCGCGGTCTCGGTGCGATTGCGGAGCCAGGCTGTGTGCGAGATGGCTTCGAGCCAGAGGGATGCAGGGAGGTTCGCGAGGTGGAGCATCGCGCGCGCGTGAGCGAGTAGCGTCTGCAGCACGCATTCGGCGCTGCTCCCCTGTGTGGACACGGTCCCTCCGCTAGTGGTGCTGCGGTGAACCTTGGCCCATGCCTGATACTGCTGGTAGGCCGCCGTCTCCTCGCTCTTCTTCTCCAACCCAACAATTACGACTCCGTCCGTCTTGCCGTCAAGGAATAGGACGGCGTGTGACTTACGTCCGAGCGAGGGAGTCGGTGCAGGTCCCCAGGTGCTGCAGTGCGTGTCACCATCACTGTAGACCTTTTTGCCGGAGCTTGAGCATGTGTGTGGGGGCTCGTGCTTCAAGATACCCCCGTCGCATCCTCTGCAGGGTCCCGCGTCGGTGTCAGTGAGTTTTATCCCAGTGACGAGGCCTTTTCTGATCATGTTCTGCAGGCCGCGGACATCAGCGTGGCCCATACGGCAATGGAACTCGTGCAAGGTGAGTGTCGTGTACGCAGTGTTGATGGCGGACATGGATACGGGGTTCGGCGTTGGGGTGCTCGACGAGTGCACCTCCTGTACGGGATACAGCCTGTTGCGCTCTGGGACAACGAATAGTGTTGCGCGGTCCGGGGTGAGGACGTGCGCACTCTCCTTCTTGAAGTGGACAGCATGGCCAGATTTGGCCATGCAGCTGACAGATGAGCGTCAGCGGCATTTCGGGGGCGTGAAGGACATCGAGGAGCATCATGTTGATGCATCAGCCATTGTGGAGGACGGTAATGGGGACCTTGCCGCACCCGGTGGCGTAGAAGGTACAGTTGTCAGCGGATCAGATGGGGACGGCGTCGATGGTGTGGTACTCGACGAAGCGTTTGCGCGAGGCAGTAGTGACGATTTGCGCCCAAGTCGAGGAGGGCGGTGAAGCGGCGCGAGACAATGCCCATCTCCTCGAGCTTCTTGAAGTTGGTTGCCATGTGTGCGGCAGCGCTGACAGCGAACGAGTAATTTCCTGTTCCTGCGTCTGCAGCGTTGGCGGTATTGTTATTATTGCTGCCGCCGCCGCCGCCTCGTCCTGAATTTCCGCCACCGCTGCCTCCTCTACCATTCCTATTACCTCGAGCCATTTCTTTCCAGTTTGCCGGGCGCTGTCCCTCCTTGCCGCCACCCTTCGACCAGCAGTCTTTGGCCCAATGGCCTTTGTGACCACAGTTATTGCAGACATCGCATGAGCTTGCAGCGAGCGCCGCGCCGCCGGATGGGGCGGTGGTGCCGTTGGTCGCGGCATCATCACGTGTGAGGGAGCGAATGGCTTCGATGAGCATGTCGGTGGTGTAGAGGGCGGGTGAGCCAGAAGGATTGATCTGCATGGAGAGTTGGCAGATGGATTTGCTGTTCGCCAGGATGGTCCAGATGTTATCGCGCCAGCTGCTCAGTAGAAGGTGAAGGACAATATTTTTCTTTTCCGAGTCAGCGAGGGTACCGCCGGCACTGGCATGGTCAGCAATGAGGAGGTCGAGCTCATCGAGAGTCGGGCGTGGGTCGTGTTCACTCTCGGGGCACTTGAGTTGGTGCATGTGGTCGATGAGGGACTGTACGTGCAGCTCCCCCTGATGCTCGTACATTTTGCAGAGCTCGTTCCAGGACTCGCGAGCGGACGAATGGTTAGCAATGCGGATTTTGTGTGTCTGGTGGATGGTCGCAAAGAAAAGGGTACAAATCTTCTCATTATTCTGTTCCCATTCGTCCAATAGCTCATTGTACTCTTCCAGGGCCTTCTTGTGCGCCGCTTTGGCTGCATTGTCGGCTTTATCCGGAAGAGTCGGTTCGACCGGTGCGGTCGCGCGCCCATTGATGTAACGGGCTTTTCCCATGCCCGTAATCTGCGACTTCAGCTGGGTTTTCCAGATGACGAAGTTTTCACCACGCTGCCCGAGTGTGGGGAGTCGGATGCGGGATGTCGCATAGTCGTCGTCGTCGCCACGGGAGGCCATAACCTGTTAAGAATAGAGGGGCGTGGGGTACGCAGGTGGAGGACAACAAGCGTGGGGAAGGAGCGTGGAAGGCGCGGATGTGCGCTGTGGTACCGTCAATGCGTGGGAAGCTAGATAATTATTAGCTCTTCACTCAGCCAGGATGTAGGCAGAATTATATTGTATGTACCTAGATAATTATTACTGTGTGTAAAGTAAGTAAAGGAATGCAGTGATTATAAGTAAGGACATACACTCTTCACTCAGCCAGGATGTAGGCAGAATGAAGAGCGCCGTCGTACGTGGCACCGTATGTAATGACCGTGCATTCCAGCCGTCGCACGTACACTACACGCGACATTACCTCTGTGCATACTTGCTCCAATTATTTCCACTAACAAAGTTCTCGTGCGGGAATGCTGTAGTCTCTGTAAGTGTAACAGAACTGATACATAGTGACGATCAACTTGTCAAGATGTACTAGTGTATGGAGGGGATAGACGATCCCTCTTATTCCGACATCACCGGATTTTACCGAAATTTTAGTCATGTCCACTTTTGCATTCTTGGGTGGCGACGCGGGCCTCCATGGGCGTCATTTGAGCTCTATGGGCATCCTGTATGCCTCCAATTGGCCTCCAAAACTATTGGGTTTTTTTGGCCATGTTTTCTGATTTTTTCTTGCTGCTAAATTAGTCAATTCACGGACCGACATGAAATTGGCTCGTTCGCAAGAGCACGGGTAGTTTCGATGCATCAAGCCACTCCAAAAAATTATGCAAGCCCTGCTGAAACATCTTCAAAGCTAGTCCATGTCCAGAAATCCAAAATAATGAAATATATAGCCCAATTCCCGGTGTTTGTCCCATGTGGTTCATCCTGATAATATCCTGGTAGGTCAAAATCACCCATATTGGCAATATATGTCCTCTAGATTATTTCTAGTCTTCACACTGAACAAAACGGGGACTGTTGTCTTGTTAAACAGTTCAACTTCAGCTAACCGGCGTTTAAATACTGACAGGTAATACTAAATGATTTTTGAACAGATATCTTTGCGTACAGAACAATTAGGTTGTATTCTGGACCCTGCCAGTGGTCTCCGAGACCCGAATAACCTCGACAACGTCGCCGCCGACAAGTGCCGAACATGTCTGATGGCCCATCATGATAACGGGCCATGGCGGGCCGAGCGTCCGATCAAGTCGGAATAAGAGGGATCGTCAGTGTACTCACACTCGGAGTGTATGCTGTGGGCCCTGTCCAAACTCAGTCGAGATGAGATGATGACAAATGAAGAAGAACCAGGAAGAACCACTACGGCATCCAAGTCGTCTGGAGCCGAGGCTGAATTCGAGCGGCAAACATTCGAGTAGAAATTCAAGTTTGGGAGTTCTGTACAGCACCGCAAAGCACCATATGCGCTACATCTGTGTGAGAAGTAGACTTGTGCTGGCGAGCTGAATTCCTCAGAAGCACCATAGACGGCCATCTTCTTTAGACGGCGTTCACGGCGTTGTATGGTCTCCCGAAATAAACGCGTCTATTGATTCCCCGCCCGCCGGCGTCATCGCCGTTGATTGATTGGAATGGACCGCCCAAGAATAACGTTGATTGCAAAGAACAAGGTCAGGTCCCCGCGCAAGTCCAAAATCAACGTCAGCTTGATACATACAGGCTGCCAACAGGCGACACGATGCAGGCTGGAAACATCCTGGTCCAGGGGAGTGAGAGATGGACAGGCACTGGGTGGGGAAGCCATCCGTCTGATAGATGCCAGGACTGGGACGAGAGGGCCATGAATAGACCCGCATACTTATAATTATCGGGGACAGGATCCGCGCATGCCAGGAAATTCAATTAGGCGTGAATGTGTGAAAAAAAAAGCTCGGAGGGGATGCGCGGTCTTGACTGTTGAGCGAGATGCGACGCGGGACGCTTGGGCGTTATGGGGCACGCCAAGCAGGATCGATCGGGACGAAGCAAAGCCGGACGCAGCCACAGCCCCATCAGTATCAGGCCATGCTGATACAGATAGCCGAGCACTGACACCAAACCAGCGATTTTCATTGGTGGCGGCCATCGACGCAAAGGGTATTTTCTGCGAAGCCCTCGTCTTCTTCTTCCTTCTTCATTCACCAATCCTACCCGCGACTTCGAACTGTATCACGAGCACCAGTGAACACTCGAAACTTTTGCGCCCGTCGCATCGCCCCGACACAGGATTGGCTTAGCCCCTGGATTTATCAGTTGTTCCCAGGAATGGCATCGCTCATACAACAAGACCGAAGGGAGCCGGGCTTCAAGGATCCTTAAAAAGGGCTGCGTATTTTGATCACCCAACGCATTTTCACCCACCCCGCGCGCTTTTTCATCGTTTCCATGTCCCTCCCCGCCACACACCTGAAGATCGACGAAAAGTCAGGAAAGACCTGCCCCGTCACGGGCCAGTCGCATGAGTACCAACCACCGGCCACGGGGGATGTGCGCTCAGTATGTCCGGCCATAAACACGATGGCCAACCACGGGTATATGTGAGTCGCTTCGCTTCCCTCATAGCACGCGTGCTTACCGAATACGCAGCCGACGCGATGGGAAGCACATTAGCCCGCGCGCCATCTTCCGTGGGCTGAAAGCGTGCTACGGGCTGTCTACCCCGCTTGCCGTGGTGCTCACCGCGGGCGGATGGCTGCTCATCAAGAAATTCGGGCCCATATCGCTCTCCGACCTCGACCTGCACAACGCGGTCGAGCACGACGCGAGCCTGGTGCACGTCGACTGTCCGCCCGGCGAAAAATACGCGCCGCCCGAAATCCACCCGGAGCTCGTAAACGACCTCGCCAAGCATGTCCGCGATGCGGCGTCCGCGACGGCCGGGCGCGAGCTGACGGAGGCGGAGGTGGCCGTGGACGGGCACGATGTTACTCGGGCCCGGTTACGCCGCGAGAAACTTTCAAAACCGCTCGATGCAGTGCATGCCGAGATTGCGCGCGGGGAGATGGCGATCATCCTCGGTGTGTGGGAGCAGACTGTGGACGGGAAGGAGGGGATCCCGCTCCCGTGGTTGCGGACCTGGCTCGCGGAGGAACGCTTACCGGAGGGATGGCGGCCCAACCACGTCCAGTCCCTGCGGGATGTGATGAAGCGGTCGAGTGCAATCCGGGAGGAGATGAAGAAAATTCGAGAGGAGGAAGCTGCTGCTACAGCAAACGCTGCCTGAGCCGCTGCCAACTGGGTGCGGATCTCATACAGAATATTCCCTTACATAACTTATCCCTACCTCTCTATTTAGCTCTACCTGCTTGTAACTTAATTGTAAACCAGGACCAAAATGAACAAAGACGAACCGTTCCAAGTAGCTAGCTGAAGGTGTCGAGAACATCCGCTACAGCACAGATTGATACGCAGACATCAAAAAGATTTCGCGGGAAGATGAAGTCCTGTCGATTGCGAGCTGGACAGATGTCGCCAAGATATCGCAGTCGAGGGATTTGAGAATTTGAGAGCTAAGCAGAGCGGCTTTCATTTTTTTCGTACGTTTCAGAAACATCAACGCTGCTGCCCTGAGTGCCATCCAGAGTCAGGGCTGAGAGTGTAGCATAAACGGGTAGTTCGTCAGTACTTCAGCATTGACAAGGTGCTGGCACTGGAATTATCTCGGATCCCATATTGGTGCCAATTCGATGGACATGATGTAGCAGACGTGACGAAGACTCCACGGAGAAGTCAGGTACCAAGACCTTTCTTGATTGTTCCAAGGAATATGCTTATCCAGGGCCTTTCTGGTGAGTGTTTGTGGCTGAGCCTGGCTGGGCATAAGTACAGTAATGTTGAGACGAGGAGAGGTGTGACATATTGTGATGGTTACGTGGCATCACTGGCATGAACCTCGGACTGCGCGTCCACGATCACTTTGGATATCCCGCCACCGTCGCGCTGTCTCATCGTCTGCACCCATATACATCAAGTTTCCACCTCTCTTGAAACTCGAAACGAATATTAGGCTATCAATAGTCGCAGTTCCGCTAGCAGTCGCAACTGTCGCTCGCGGGTCTAGCGGGCATGCCACCACAGATATCAGTCTCCTGGACTGTCCAAGAATTCATCGAATTTGCGCGGAAGTCGTTGGATAGGTCGTCGCCGAAGCATGGTATCCGGATATCTCAGTTGAACAGTAAATCGTACTACTCAATATTCGGTGCGGCTGTTGCAATGTCAGAAGCGCTGATCATACCTGCGAAGAGGAGGATATCCAAGGCAAACGTATACGCCGTGTTTTCTCTCCCAATCCACTGCTTTTGCCCCGCCCTAGTCTCAGCTGCCGCAATGTCCGGCGACGATCATCTGTTGACCCGCCACCACCCTTCGCGACTGCTTGTATCACTGTGTCCATATCTGTCATTTAGGCTGTTCCCACCAATTGCAAAAAGTTCTCCTTCCGCATCGCTTTCCTTGCCCTCCTTGCATCTGTTTGTGCACCCGTAAACCACCTCGTACACCACCCTGACCAGGTACCTGCCAACCTCATGCATGTCTGTTATATACTGATTATAATACAGCTGCTGTTGTGTTATTCTCCCCAGTCTTGACACTAATGTTAGATTCTTCATCATATCAACGAAGTATCATATCAACGAAGCCTCATATCACCATCAGTTTCGGCCATTATATTAGGCTTCTAGCTGGTGGGAAGAAAATTGTATACGCCTCCCATCGCGTGAGATCCTGAGGTACTCGTTTGGCTTTCCCACACCCATTACACGGCTCCCTGATGGTCTGCCGATCTCGGGACCCTCGTCGGGACGACTTCAAATACCCATGATGAAGGAAGAGCTCTTTGGTCCTTCCTTTCGCCCACCACCCCACAGTCTTGAAGACCTTTTCACCTTCTTTCTACTTCATACACATCCTTTTAATATTTGTTGCAGCTATGATCACATTTGGACTCGATGCACCGGAAAACCTAGGCGCGATGGAGATTGGCGTGTTCTTGAGCTTGATCATGTTCGGTGTCGTCGCTGTGCAGGGCTACGTTTACTTTCGAAACTCCCGGCCGGACAGGACTGGCCTCAAGCTATTAGTGAGTGCACGCAACTTGAAACGGTGCTGAGCTGATTAGTGAGGCGCTTAGGTAGGATCTGTCCTGTGAGTCACCAGCCGTGTTATCCCGGAATCGATTCTTGAGCTTTGTCCCAGCTTCTTCGAACTCTGCCACACTGTCGCTTCATGCCACGCTATTTATTATTTCACCGTCATCCTTGCTGGCATGCCGGAACTGGCAAAACCGGCCAACTCATACTCCGTATCCATCCTGCCTGTGTTCGAGACCCTCATCACCGCCTTGGTTCAGGTATGTCACTGTTTCCGGGTTCAGCCTCACGAATAGTCCCACTGATCCAACAAACCAAACCAGGGATTCTTCGCCTATCGCATCCGCCTGCTGTCTGGCCGCATATATATCAGCCTGGTGTGCTGGACGCTCTGTCTCCTCCGCTTCATCGGCGGAATGGGCGTCGCCGCAGAGGGGTTCCTCGACGTCCCGCGGGAGCCGGATTATTTCCGCCTGCAGGATACATATGGGTGGCTCATCACTTCCTCATTGAATGTCGGCGCGGTCCTGGACGTCCTCATCGCCGTATCACTGTGTTTTTATATCCGGCGACTTTATACCCCGTATAACTTGCCCAAGTACGCAGAGCAGTTTGTTGTGTATGCTGTCCACGATTGTTGACTTTTTTTCTGTTAAAGGAGCGAGGAACTTATCAATCGCCTGATTACTTGGACGATCCGTGAGTGCTTCCGCATGTGTGGCCCGCCGTCTAACTAATCATGTGCCAGAAACCGGATTGATTACAAGGTCATTTAGTGCGACTCCCATTTTTGACGCTTGCTGAGACCTCTCTTAGCCTCATGTCCATTGCTGTAGTTGTTGCTGTATGTCTCGTCTCCTATTCGGAACTTATCCGCGCCGGAGATGCTCATGCTGCTTTCTTTCACACCCAGTTCCAGACAATGAAACATAATTGTAAAAAGTCGATAGTTCTTCCTCCGAACCGTGCTGACTGGCTCCGATCATAGTCATCTGGCTGGCGCTGTATACCTTCCTTGCGAAACGTGAGTCCAACCCAACCAACCTATACTCCCACGAGAATGGTCTGACCGCGATGCAGTGTATTCAAATTCTCTCCTAGTGTCGTGCGCGTTCTCTCCCCGAGTTCTTCACGGTACTAATAAGGTTCACACTGGCAAGACTCAACGCACGCCCGCATAGCCGGGCCGCCATCCGTGCACCATCACCGAAGTCGTGGGACGTCACTCCCCCGCGTACTCCAAACGTATGCCTTCCACTTCCCCGTTGCCTGAATCCAACACCCCAATGCAACAGTTAACCATTCAAATCACCCGCACCATCGAGGACGACGTCCATACTTTAATTGGCGGCGCCCCTGGGCCTGGCTTGAAAGTGGTACGTCGCGCATCGTGTCTGTGATTTCTCTGAATTTGAGCCATTCTAGCCTGAAATCGTGTATAACAAGACGGCGTACAACGTGGTATAGTCGCACGCCTCGCTGGATGCGGATGTAAAACTTGTACTGTATTATTATTATCATTATCATTTCTCACTTCCTTCCACTCTTGTAAATTGACACTCGGACTCGGCGAAATCGGGAGACATTGAATCACCTTGTTGAATGGTCCGACGGAATCGATACCATTGGGTGGTAAGAAACAGTGGTTCGCATCTACTGAGTCGGTGCCGTTGTAGATATTCCTGCTCGGAGTCGGCGGAGTTATTTATTGTTCGGGGTGCCAGCCGAATCACTGGCAAATAGTGGGCGTTCTAAAAATGCTTCAGTGAAAGATTTCCCGAGGCCCGTCTTCTTCCTTCAGCAAAACGCCATGTCAATCCGTCATCTCGAACACCGATTTTCTGATGAGATTAGACAGGTTGTGCAAAGCCGCATGGAGCCGCATGCGGCTTTTATGCATTGTGCAGAGCCGCATGGATTTGTTAATTGTCCTTGGTTATTTTTTGTGCTCAGTATGGTCCAAAGCCTCTGTAAACTGTAATACAACAGCCCGAAGATGGGTTGGATGGGCAGGCATGAGAAGCCGTTATTCCGGCACATCACTCCAGCTCCACCCGACACCACTCGGCCTTCTCACACTTTTTGACATCATGCGTGCGGCAGGTGAAATGCCAATGAGGCTCCTTCACCTATGATGGTAAGAGGCCGGCAAGCGGCGGAGCACAAACAGTTGAAGAGTTCATGGACACATTTTGTAAATTACAAAGAGCAGAGTGGTCCAGAAGACGCCGCTCGTAATTCCCTCTGACCACGGGCTTTGATACCACGTCAACTTGATTTCAAATTGTGTCACGTTTTGATCGTATTCTTGGACGTCTAGCTAGTAGTTGACGTCTAGTGCATGAAAAAAAATCGGACACATCCAATGTTTATTTTTTTCCATGCGGCTTTGCACAACACCCAAAAGCCGCATGCGGATCCATACGGCTTTGCAGAACCTGTCTATTGGAGGAAACTGTTCATTCTCTCAGGCCTCAGTCGGATTCGAGCTCTGAGTCGGTGGACGTGTAGAGACTGTTTTCGGGACCTGAACGGAATCTCTCTTTCACCATCGGTGCTATTTCCAGAAATTATCGTTGTGCCAGTGGGGTTTTGGTTGGGCGCCTAATGTCGTATCGTGCAGTGAATCATTCATCGATGATTATCAATGAGCGAAGCGCAGTGTATCGTCTGCGAGAGTGTCACCGGTATGTACACGTTGGATGATGTCGTAATCTGGAAGTAAGCGATACATTCAAGGATTCCCTCGAGTTCAAAGGGTGAGTCACTCTAAACTGATTCGTTTTAAGAAATTCAAGGAGAATTGCCTGTTTCAATTTTAGACCAGGTTTGAATCATGATTAATGCGCGTTGTTCAGGTAGGTTCGGGGGGTCGCACCCCCCGGATTTATATGGCTGTTCATTCTCTGTCCGGCAGAGCAGACAGACATCGGTTGCGGGACTGTATTTAGATTCCAACATCTGGGATCAAACGTCGGGGTAGTTGACGTTCGGTTGAACTCAACATTGAGCGCGTTCCCGTAAGATTAAGGCCTATGAACCGACGTCGACATGCGTGCGTCAGTCGGCACGTTCTGGTGCCGTTTTGCTTTATAAAACGGTGCCAGAAAAACGAAAATGCAAGCTCACATTCGTGGTTTTCCATTCTTTGACCCTGCGTGTCTCCTGCCTCCCTATTTTAAAAATGTTCGCCTTCCGGTTCCTCAGCGCTCTGGCTTCTGTGGCACACCTTGTGTCTGGTACGCCTCTCGCGAAGGAGCACTGTTGCGATCCCTCGAAGGCTGCGATGGACCTTCCTGCGAACCAGACCGCACTCGTTAGCCCCACGACCGCTCCTCTGTTCGTAATCTTGGGTGTTGGCATCCAGAACTATTCGTGCTCCAGCACGACGTCGACTTACGCGTAAGCCATTAGCCACCTACATCGATGAGGTTCTCATATGATGTTCAGTTCGATCGGCGCGGTCGCGTCACTGTTCGACATTTCGTGCCTGGATAAAAAGCCAGAGTTTGCAACTGTACAGACCACCGCGTACAACATCTGGAGTAAAGCCCCCGCCAAGGTGACGGCGACATCCATCGGTAGTCGTGTTCTTGCGCCTTTCTTGCTCGGGGTGCGCTCTTGTTTGCCTTTTGGAATTTTGGCCTCATCAAATATCAATCAAACAGTTTCATTACTTCGTGACCTCGCCCTCCGGCACGGGCATCTCACCCTTGTGGGACTTCACGTCCACCGGCAATTTTGCTGGCAACGCTACCGCCTATGTCATGGGTGCCAAGGTCGGCGACATCCTGGCTCCAAACACCCCCACCACCAATGTGGACTGGCTTGCTCTCAACGCCGTGCAAGGATCCTTGGCCTCGAAGGTTTTCCGTATCGATACCGTAGGCGGCCAGCCGCCTAGCTCTGTAAGCATTTTCTTTCACCACCTTTGACCCTGGCATTCAAACATCGCTTCCAAGTGCGTTCCTGGCTCGGCCCCCATCTCCGTGAAATACACCGCCAAGTACTTCTTGTACTGATCGGCGTTTCCATGATGCCGCCAAAAAAAATCGCTGCTCACATTCGTTAGTCTCACAAGCTGATGTAGTTCTAACTTCCCATGACTCTTGAGATCACTCGCGCCGTCTAATATTCAATGAATTTCTATGAGTGCTAGAGTTTTTAGAGTCAGCATTCTTCTTTCTTAACAAAATTGACCGATATCTTCAATGCTGTTATGGAGTGTTGGTCAAATTGCATGAATTGAATCTCGAGGAGGCATTCCTCAACAGTGCCTGACAACTTCGGGTTCCCAAATTAAAATCCCAATTCCTAATTTCCCCCAGCCAAACGAATAATTACGGCCCAAAGGCTGAAAATGGCAGTCGCCCATCCTTCGCGCGTATTGCCGAGGCACACATGAAACATCAACATTCTCCCTTCGTCATCTTCGCCGTCGCCAACGTCCCCGGTGTCTCTAGCACCTCGCTCACAGGGCTCAGTTGAGGTTCACATTAAATTTATTGAACTATGCGTAAATTACTATAAAATACTTTTTTGATGAAGCGCGCACAGTGCGTTCAAAGTTATTGCAATACTGAGATAGTGCTGGTCGCTGTCGGCTGCGGGATGGGGCCACAATGCACGGGACGTCCCGGACGCTTGGTTTGATCGTTCCGAAATGCCGAGGAGCTTTTGACAGGTGTCGCATGCTCCAGCGACCTGATGTGACCCAATTGCTAACTGGACAAAATGGACAAAAATTAGGAATCTGGGATCCCGAACTGGGCCTTAAAAATCACAAAAAAGGGTTCGTTAAGCTGTTAAATGTCATCTCGGCCGATGGTGAGGACTTGAAGAGTTATCACCCAGAAACATTTCAACCGTTGTTTGGTGTTGCGTCCCCCTGACGTGTGCGCGTTGGCGTCACATGCTCAACATCAATGGCGCGATCATTCAAGCGATACCTCTTCTTGCAGTCTTGCACAAGTCTTGCACCAACTCAGAGTCAGACAACGGTGATCCTTGGGAAAGAACGGTCCTCTGAGGCCATGTTTTGTTGTGGGTTTTCCCCCCGCTTCAACACCTCCGTGTTCAATGTCCCCAGTTGGTCCCCAGGCAGTGAACTCTGGGCTCGGGCTCTTTACTTTGTCCCAATTTTGAAGAACCTCAGCTGGTGTGCTTTCGCGTCTGGAAACACTATGTTCCAAATAGTCCGCTGTCTGTCGGCCGCCGTCTGCAGCGCTCACGGGCCATCGAGGCTAGTAAGGGCCAGAGCCCAGACCCCGCAGGCTGGAATCTGAGTTTGCGCCGGATCCCGGAACTCAAACCAGTGGAGGTGGAATGCGATGCTGTCTAGTACAACCTCGACCGGCAATTAAACGCCGCTTCTTCCAAGCCCGACCCCCACTTTTGACCCGACACAACCTCGGCAGACAATTGAACACCGCTTCTTCCAGGCCCGACCTCTGTTACTGACCCGACATAACTATTGTGGTCCAGCCCGCTGTCTCTCGTCTCTGGAACCCGGAGCCTGGATTCAATCCAGTGTCGAGCCGATGAAATATATAATGTCCACAGATGCCCTCTGAGCCGCATAACAGTATGAATTCCCTCGTCCGTTCTGCACTTCCCCGTCAACTCTCCACCGTGATCCGCCAACCATTGCATGCCACTGGGAGACGAACGGTGCATGCCCATGCGGAAGAATACCGGGTACTCATGCTACCCAAAGCTCTGCGTGCCACGTCTAACCTCCCTCCAGAACATACCTTTTGACTACTCTAACCGTAGGACCTTCGCTATAAAATGCATCGCCTACATGGGGTTCGGCTTCGCTTTGCCGTTCGTTGCAGTCGGGTGGCAGTGGTGTGTTTGCATGTTTCCATCCGTATTTATTTGAGGTTGACGGAAGATTCATAGGTATAAGCCCGGTGGATATAAGAACCCATTATGACCTGTCGAGCCATCCTGTACATCCCTGATATAGCTGTGTACTATAGAATTTATTCAGCAATCTTCTAATCGATATTCATCGACCCCCTCAATTACTCGTCAATGATACATCAACGAGTTGCCGCTGTGTACTTGTCAGTGCTCCTCCGGACGTCCGGTCGTATATCGTTTGAGGGCTATAAACGAACGTCGGCACGCTACGGTCATTTCTCCCTTAGACACCTTGCGGGTTTAGTACAGAATATGATCAATCCTCACGTACTTTATTGGAACTTGTTCAGAGGAGAAGTAAATTGGAACACAAAGTTAACCGCTCGATTTTTCATCATCTTAGACTGAGAAATGGAGCAAAAACAGAAAGACCATTGAACATTTACTTGATCAGCATCGAGTGATTCATCTGACGTATATTTGACAGTGTCGCTATCTACCATCTAGTCTGGGTGAACCGAAGCACGAAATGCATAGTGCAGCGGAGACCTTCCGCTGGGCCGTGCTCTCCTTTGCGTTTGTGCGAAAGATGAGGAACCGGTGGCGACATTGAATTCCCTTCGACGTCTTGCAGATCTCCACGTCATCTTCGAAGACGACGAGACCGCTCTTCATCTCTTTCACGCGGCGCTGGACGGCGGGACCAAGATAGGCATTCCACACCTCAAAGCTAAATGTATGACAGCAATTGACGATATCATGGTGCGGCGCGGGGATCTGGCTCAAGCGAAGAAAATGTGGGCGGGTGCCCATCCACTTTTTGTGCCGATCGTCGCGGATGAAGGATGCCGCTGCAGTTGAAAAAAGGCTGCAGCTGGTAACGGAGAGCGTCTTGACCAAATAATCGTTGACAACAGCCATCATAATTACGGTGTAGGTAGAAAGATTTCTTTGCATGGCCTCCTGTATATATTCGGGCGCGTCGAATTCAAATGGGTATGTGTTTGATGCATCAAACGGTTTAAATCCCAGTCGGCGTGAAATAATACGCCAGTATTATTCCAGGCTTTCACCCAGATTGAATTGGTTAGGAAAGGCAGGAATAATCATTTTGTTTGGCGCAGCTTTCGCAGTCGTCCGCGTACGCGGACGTCACATGATGACATAATTATTGTCCTCCCCACTGTCGGCACTCGAAACGAGCGGGGCGAAACTCGTCTTCGCCCTGCTCCAGCTATGAATCTTTAGACGCAACTCGTACCCTCATCACCCCTCCTTTGTCTACCACATATCCTCTCCTCGCGCACAATGACCCACCGTAGTCTCGGTGCACAGCCTCTCATGACATCCCGTTCCGGGAACCCTCTCATGACTGAGAGGCTGTGCACCGAGACTAGACCCACCGCACGATTTTCAGATTCCTGAAATAGTGGAGTTCCTTGCACGGGCTCGGGACCGCCTCGATTCACTCGACCATGAAATAGCCGCTCCGGTCCAGGGGCACGATGCTATCGCCGAGAATACTGTGCAATTTCGTTCAATTCGGCGGTCACGCGTCACGCACCCCCTGTGCCGCGACGAATTTTGGTTTCGGTCACGGGTCACGGCACCCAGTGCCGAATGTAAAATGCGTGACATCCGGGCCAAATCTCCCTCGGAGGTGCAAAAAAGGCAGAATTTTCGAAAATTTCCATCTTGAATGCCGGATTTTTGGAGGTGTCACGCCAAACTTCGTTGGTTGCCGAAGTGCCGAATCGGTATTTTGGGTCACGGGTCACAACCCGTGCCGAATTGAACGAAATTGCACAGTATGCGCTCGCACACAGCAGTTATATCCACCATTCGTCGATTGCCTGTGGAGATTCTATGCACGATTTTTGCGATGATGCTCGTACAACCCGCACATATGGAGCTCCCGCAAGCCCCGTGGTCTCGCGCTCGTTTGTCGATGCTGGCGCAACGTCGCTGTTGCGCTCAGCTCCCTTTGGTCCTCGTTTGGCTTCCATACATCGCCATATTACGATCGCGATGGAACACACAGAAAAAGTCCTGACAATTCTCCCCAAACGCTCGACCGCTTCCAGGAACAGCTCCGCCGTGCCAGGAAGGCGCCCCTCCATGTCACCATCGACGGCAGATTCGACATGCTTCCCCAAACGTTGGATACCCTCCGAGACGCGTGTGAGCGATGGGGAACCTTGTCAATTCAGACATCTTCCCATTACCTCGATGACATCAGGGACCGCTTGCTCATGCTGCGAGGGATCTTTGTTGCTTCTCTCTCCCTTTCTTGCCCCATCGTATTTGATTTCAATGCCCCCTCTCCTGACGCGTATTCTCGTGCTATCGCAACCACCTCTATCACCGACCCATTTTCCCGCTCTCAGTTTGTGGACTGGGGGGCACTTACGCGGTACTCTGGACCAATAAAGTCGCAAAGCTTTCGAGATCTCGTGCGACACGCGACCCACCTCGTGGAGTGCCGGCTTGTTTTCAACAGAATCGATGATTCGGATCCGCCTCTCCCCAGCAATGCGTATTTGCTTCCTAATCTGCACACCCCTTGTGTGTCGACCACCAAATGCTTGAAACACATACGATCACCAGGATTGGAAGAGCTCGTGGTTGGAGTGAATCTAAGTGATGATGCGGCGGGGACGGACGAGGACATCATCGAACTCCTTGCGCGCTCATCATACACCCTCCTTCGCCTATCCCCATTCAAATTCAAGGCGACGATTGCACTTTTACATGCCTGTCGCGGGTGCAGAGTGTGAGCTCCGTCAAGGTAAGAATGGGATGCTATAACTCCGCTGGTTCAGAACCTGCTTCCCGGTGCGGAAGGCACCCCAATTTAACCGCCCCTCTCTTTGGGGCAGCTCGGATCCTTTCCCTTCGCGTCTGCGATCAATGTGGTCTCGGCGCGTTTCCGACCACCGGGTGGGTATCGACAGCTGCTGTTCTTTGGGATGTTGGTAGATGTCGAGAACCGGTCCACAAGATTCCGACACTCCCGAGGTGTGCGCCGGCCTGCTGCACCGCGCCACGCCGGCCTGGAGCTCTGTATCTTGAAAGGTCTGCCTAGGTATGAGAAGATGCGGGCGACGGATCCGTATAGCGTCAAGCGCTATGCAGAACATCCTGGACTCTCGACAAACCAGATATCAGAGTCGTAGTATCATGGTCCAACCTATTTTGAACTTTAGTTGTAACTCTGACGACAACTGAATCTTGAACGCTTATAGAACGCGATTCTACAGCGGATTGCCCTCACCGCTGGTCTGCATCAGTGATTGTCCTTCAACGTAACTGCTTTGAAATGGCGAGGTGAAGGACCGATATCTGCTTGCAGATCGGTCGAGAATGTGTCAGGGACAACCAGCGAGATTCGGGAGAACAGTTCATCTTCTTGGCCGGCCAGAATAATTTACACACCTCTTCTCCTCGTCAAACAAGTATTCATAAACTGTGTCGGATCGCACAGGCATTGTATTCCCAGCTGGTCGAGCATGTCCCATTCATACAATTCTTGCTACATACCATAACCAAGCCGATCGTCCTTTCCAGAATTAAAGCCCCCGCATTCATGCTAATCCACGCATTCGACTCTCGAGCCGAAAGCCTAAAAGCAACCTCAAACTCAAGTACTTAATTGCAAACCATTAGGTAGGAGGGAACTGCGATTATGGATTCACACCGCTGTTAATTGCCAGGTTTCGAATGTAGGCAGAATCAATATTCGAGTAGAAACTCAAGTCGAGCAAGTACAATACGGATTCACTGTACACACAGATTTTCAAACCTGCAGCGAGTAATGATTCGCGGTATCGAGCCTCAGCTCGTCGTTGATGCTCCTGAATTTTCGTCAGACGGCTAGCAACACGCAAGGGAGAGACGTACGTGAAGAGAAAATCGAGGTCAAAGTTGACGCGCCGGTACAGTCCGTAGGAATGGCTGTATAGGTCCAGCGTGAAAATCGGATTCCCCATACTTTGCAAAAGTAATGGCTGAATGGCAAGCACGCCAATGCGCGACGTGTCTTCTTCGAGGCGGTACACACCGCTCTTGGTTATCCAAATCGAATGCAAGTACTCTCCTGCGCCTTTCCCGGCCACCACCGCACGGTGGAGGTCGACGATCTCTGGCGGGACAATGCAGAGAGGAACCGGAAGGATGTTTGTGACCGCTATGCGCTTTTGAGGTTTCCCAGGGTCGGGGGGCGGAGGGGAAATGGAGACCAGCTCGATAACGACCATCAACAGGAACTCGTGGTCCCCGTCGCGCAGTTTAGGCGGGCCTATCGCGCGAAGGGCGTATAAAATGAGATGAACCTGAAAGAATTCGTGGTGGTGGATGTTCCTGCCGACCTTCATCATTTTACTCTCGCCTACGGGCGCACGGCATGTATATTTGTGCGTCGGCCTTGAGAATAAAATGTTTGAGTGTGTTGGATGAGAAAAAGGAAACGGATACCAATCCGCTCTCTGGCACGTCTTATTGCAGTAGTTGACGCTGCGACACTACACGATCTCAGAACAAAAATCAGAATCCCCAAAAGCACATACCTTTCGACACTCCTTGAGATCCTTTTTGTCCTTGATCACCTTGCAAGCGATACATCCACTCACGATCACCCCCGTATGGGTTTCGGTGCTTGGCGGTTCCTCCTCCACGGAGGCCTTATAGACAAAAGGCAAAGACATTTGATGAGGATCGGAAGGATTCCGAAGGGGTGGGTTCGAAATCGACCCGTATGCATGAGGAAAATCGGCAGCAATAATGGCCTCTGGCTCAAGCGGCCGGTTATCCATCTTGCTCTGGATATCCATCAGGCACACGAGCTCGGCCCTGGCTTGGGAGTTGCTTGGATCCGTAGTGAGAAGGCATATGATGTCGACCAGAGCTTCTGGGATGAAATTGAGGCCCTTGCGGGCCATTGCGCGTCTATACCTGGCCTTGAACGACCGAGGCTCTAAATCCAAGGCTCTCCGTGCGGCGGTGTGTGCTGATTGGTATCTGACGGGAAGAAGTGCATACGAATAACAGCCTTGTAGACACCTACCTTCCGAGCTTAAGATATGCTGTGGCGAGGTTAGAAAAGTAGATGGATACAGTGTTGTCTTCATCGGTAGCACGTCGATAGTATTCGGCTGCGCCCTGGTAATCGCTCGCCTTCCAACATTTTCCACCCTGATGTTTGACAGTCAGGGAAGCGCATGGTGCGCAAAACTTCTTGCCTCCGTATTGAGCCCAAAGGCCAGAGCCCCATTTTGGTGTCCACCAGTGTTTTCCGGATGCGCGGCGGCAGAATTCGACGACTTATACATGATGTGCAGAAGGAAAAAGCCAATCAGTGGCGGTGATTTCATCACGTGACAAACGCGCCAAGCTGTGAAGCATACACATGGACAAATATAGAACTATATTCAAGCTATGTTGGTCCTCTAGATATCCGGTACGTATATAATTTTTCTAATGGCCTCTTGGAACTGCCCTTTTCGAATTCAACCATTTTCATCTTTCAGCAGTACATACAGCAATCCTATGAGATGTTCGCTATAAATCTCTTCGAAACCATTTTGGAGTCGGGGGAGGATCTGATCCAATCTCCTGCCTTGAGTCTGGATTCCTACCAGCTTGGGATGTGAATAACCCATATCTTGCCGCGTTGAGCAAAATCCAACTTTACAGCTCAATTATGCACAAAATACACCCTGCACGAATTTGAACTCATCGAGAAATTCAAGGTAATCGTTTCACTCGTTTTTCCGTTCAGAGTTCGCCTTTATGAGCACAAAGCCCTGGAAATGAGACTAGCACAATCATCTCCAGAATCTGAACGGGTTCTGTCGGACGAAAGCATGGCATTTACACTCCTTGCTGGGCGTGCATGTTCGTGTCACTTGAATCTTCTGACATGAAATTCAACAAAAGCGGTCACACTATTCTGCGGTACGGAAAGATGGTTTCCACGCACTTCGTAGGATAATGACAGTAGCCTCTGGGCGACAGATGAAAGAGGCATGGGAGCCACTGGGAATCGTCGAGACATGGGTGGAGGAGCGCATCAGAGAGAGCGAATATAATAGATCAGATGCTGTACCAGGTCCGCAGAGAACGAGGGTTTCACAGCCGGTGGTAGAAGCCCTGCAACCGAACCAGTGCGGATGGTGGTATGGAATCAACCCGAGCACTTCAGAGAGAGCAGGTCCAAAGGAAAAAGCGCAAGCATTCGAATCCGAGGAATTCCGGCGCAGTTTCCTACACTCACATAAGTGATCTCGTGACATTCATTTAGAGCCAGAACATTCCGTGGAGCCCGTCGACCTGCTTGCAATTGCCGATTCACATTACTGATCCCAGCGGGTGGAGAGCCAACCCGGCTGACGCCGTGATGTATGAACGGAATCCAGACGTAATTCACAAGTAGAGTGTTGGGGATCGTCTCGCGATTGCTGCACAGAAACACGAAGATCAGCACATGGAGCAATGGGAGTGAGGCAAGATCATAGATGATTAACATCTCGACTGCACCCGACATTGTCGAATACATGGATAAGACTCAGGATAAATTAATAGCCCAGCTATGTCCCCTTTCGGAACGTGCCGGGTTGTAGCGTACAGTACATCGGCCTTTTAGAATGGTGGGTTAGTGAGTTCTGTTCCTTGCGACTCAATTAAAAGTCCGCCTACAAATTCTGGATTCAATTGATGAGTGGACAACCATTGGAGAGCTCTGACGATGAGATGACTGTCCGAGGAGGAGCACGGCGGGTCGATCTTGACATCGCGATTGGCGCTGAGAAACCACCTTTCATTCCAGTGTTCGGCCCGGGCCGTTTGTCTCAGGTCAGGTCAAGGTTCATGCCAGATAGCCATCGTGCCGGAAGTGAATAGTACTGGCACGCACCCTGACAAAAAATAATAGCCGCACAGCGGCGACGAAGCGAAACGCGAGTGGGAAGCAAACCAAGAGCAGGAAGAGATCCCAGAGTCCTGCGAGGAGAAAGAATGAATGAGATACAAACCATGAGTAGTAGGCGAGTCCTGTGCTTCATCCAGAACACCGAATGTGAACAGGAAAAGGTTCCACGTGTGGGAAAAAAAATCTATAATAAGCCCTATGCGACGTCCAACAGGTAAATCATACGGACCAGACGGTGGACCCGACATTAATGAACCTAGACAGGGTTAATGCACGCACATGACGGTGTCGAAAGGTGGAGCGGGGATGGTGAAAATTCCGGGCCCGGAGCGATCCATGTATACGGGATAAGATAGGATAGGTTATATGAACACTGAACGTCTTGACAGTGGAGACGGCCAGAAAATGCCGTCTTGAGTAGTCGTCCCACGAAGAGAAGAGGCCTACACTCGGTTGCAAGGCCCTAAGCTCTGTCTAAAAAAAAAAGGCATTCAGACAAAAGAATTACCGGGATGAGAAATCAGGAGGAATCTCGTACATCGGATGCGTCAACAGGCTGCGGCCCGCAGCTTGAGGTAGTAGTACTGCAATCCCAAGATCCGACGGAGAGTGTATTCGCGCGACGTGGGTTATTGACCAGTCGGACCCGTTTCCCATGGGGTCGGTAGGTGGTTAAAGTTTGTTCTCTGGTCGGGACTGCGTAGATGGCATCCGAGATGCCGTGCCAGTACCAGTACAGCGCGAACCCTACCAGAGTGTTGTCCCAACCACCGGAGTCCAGGACAATGATAATGGTCAGAAAGGAAGATCGACATTTGCGATCAAAACGGATCAACATTCTCGACGAAAGACCACCACGGATCGTCGCTTTCCTTTCGCCAAATCGCGAGTCTTGAGCGCGGGTTCCCTATACCGTACTGCGCCGCGGACAGACGCCGACTCCGTCTGCTTCGGCCCCCCGGGCAACCTGAATTCCCGGCAACCACGGGCTACCATCACAGGCCTAGGGGAAAGGTAAACGCAGATATTAATTTTAATCTTGTGGATTGCCACGCCGATCAACGGCGGCAACTAAGTACTTTACGCAGGCAGAATCGCGGGAGGATGCTCGGGAACACCGTGGCTGGTTACCTTGCCGGATTTGGAGTCGTCTGTCCACGCAGAGTCCCGGGGCTGCACCAGATTAATAATTGCTGTACGTTTCCTCGTTGTATCCTTCTCGACTCAGGTGGCAATTTAATGCATGCATTGGACTCCGCCCCTTTTCATATTACAAGAGTACAACATCGCTGGCTCGATCAGTCGGACCTCACACATTTGTCGTCCTTTTTCAATGTGTGTGTCCTTAAATTAATGGCGGTGATACACGAACTTGAATCCGAGGATTAGACCCAACAGGGTATGCGGTAAGCGAAGAAGAGGCCAACCACCCGTGGGGTCGTATCACTGAGTTGGCCCCGTGCTGACCGCCCCGCGGTGCGACGTACGTAGTATGCCCCCGTCCTGCATGGGTACTCTGTGTGGAAGGTGCGAGATTGCGTTGTTGTATTCATGACGAAATGATAGCCGGAAGCCAGGTGGCCTCGAACCTCTGACCGATATTCCGTGCGGATTTCTGCTCAATCAATCAACTGCATCCCTAGACGCAAAGTAGAAAACACCGGAGACTTTCTTGACATCCCGACTAATTCTCTGACATCCAAGATGCCCGACGACTGTCTCGGTAACCCAGACGTTCCACAGTGATCCTGTAATCTAATCTAGTGCTTCGGAATTGATCCGGCGGAGTTTAAATAATTGATAAGGAAAAGTGGGGCGCAGATCAGAGTGGAACTGATACCCGTCCATCTTTTTCTTATCAATTATTTAAACTCCGCCGGATCAATTCCGAAACATAGATAAGATTACAATCGGTAGGTGGTCTTGTATCACGATAGAACGTCTGGGCTACCGAGACAGGCCCGACGAAGCCCCCAAGCGATATTACGAGTTTCTTGGCACCCCAACCGGCCTCTCCTCCCCGTGTTTCCCGATCCAACATACAGCCGATTGCGAATGGTTAGGATCGACCCTTTCTAGGACGTAGATCCTGTCCTGGACATTGTCAATCTTCGGCAAGCTCCTGACTGGCTGGCTCAAGCTTAACCCGCCCAGCCGATGGAGCATGAATATTTACTAAAATATATATCGGATCCGCGTCTGAGCGCAAATCTCGGGCGGCAGCTTCGGGCAGAAGTATGGGCGGTACCGTATGGTACACGGAGTGGGCCTTTCCTCATGGTTCTGTCAACACTCCGCCTTCTATTCCTCGGTTCTCCGACTTTTTTTAGGCTCGTATGCCGCCCCAGGGTTTAGTCGCCTTAGGATACCGGTATTTACACCTACGGCAGTCTACGGCAATGGCATTCCTTCACTGAGGGTAACGTCTACCCACATCTGCCAAGCACCCATCGATCTTGTGCGCTTCGCTGACATCTTGTGCGTTCACCACCGAGCCATTTCGGGCGCTAATCTCATCGGCGGCGTCACCACAGTACTGTTATCACGCACCACTGTCAAAGATAAGAGAACCACGGGCGGTGTTTTCCAGACCGAGAATAGGTTGCCGGGCCCGCGTTTTCAGCCGGCGATTCACCAGATCGACGTGCCTCCGACCTTCTCGCAACATTGAAAATGTCTGTCAACCCAATCACTCACGCGGATCCGCCCGCCCTGACGTCTACGTATGCAGATGCCGAGGCTCTCATCTGACATCCGGCGTCCTACGCCGGCACAAACCCCGTTCGTTCCAGATCTTCTGGTACCACTAATTGAACCTAAAGAGACGGCGCGGTGATCCCCTTCTCCGCCGGCGCTACATCCTCTATGTATATCCCTGGATTGATCTGATGCAACACCCGCGGGCGCGGACGGGCGCATAGTACATATAGCCGATGACAATGGACAGACGGATCCCGTCGCACGCGCCTCGAGGATGATATATGTCGGTTTGGTGCGCATACCGTACTCGCTAATGCGGGATTTACACAAACCCAAAAGGCACCGATCTGACGCCGTTGAGCTACATATAGATCCAGTCAAATCGCAACACCCGCGCGAAGGCATTGAACAGCTGGTCATGCCTTCCGGCATACAGCAATGCCCAAATTATCTGGTTCGTCGGAGGAGCGCTGAGCGACCGGGCCTGGTTGGGGATATGCTCTACTCGAGCGCTGTTGCGGGTTGAACCCGGAACTGGGCGGGAGTGCATCGGGTGCGTGCCCGTACCGTATGTTACGTTTGAGGACGGTAGCGGCCAGGTAAGGAACTATGACTCCGCACCGGTACCGGGCTGTGCTCAGAATAATGGATCTAAGTTAGTGGTTCAAGAACCGGACTCAGAAAGAAAAAAAAAAGACAGTCTTCAACTTTCAGGTTTATCACGCGCGTGCACTCGAACATCTGTGAAACCCAAGCGGGCCCCAATTTGTTAGGACGGCGATGGATCCCATTAATGCTTTGCTCATCTCTTCAATCGCACTCTTCTAAGTGAGAGAAATTTGTTGTACCTTAGTACATTTGTGGAACGACTAATCTTTGAAATAGATTTAGAGCACACCGAGCAGCGCTAGCGCTCCTAGGCCGCGGAGTTAAAATGGGAGTCCACACGGGGAATGGGAGGAAAGACAATCGCGCGAGGTCAGGTAAATTTCCCGGACCGTTCACTAGCTCGCGTACGTTTGGTTTATTTTACTCTGCGAGGCAATATGGAACCGCCGGAGCAGGAGAATGTGGATGTGGATGTCAAAAAGAGTCGGTGTTCGAAATTCTGAAGGAAGCTGAATTCAATGGGCGGATAAAATCCAACGAGGTCTTACATTGTCATGAACTTATTCGACGAGGCATTAGTAACTTGACTATACGGGTGGGAAAGTGAGTATTGAACGACCAAATCCGAACATAAACCCCCGCGGCCCGCTGCAATACGCACAAGACGGCCAATCGAAGCCCGAACATAATCAGCGCCTCGCATAGCCCTTTCTGATTCCGGTCGCGGGTTGAACCGCAGCCCGCAGCCCGCAGCCCGCAGCTCGTAGCTCGCCTCAACCCGCTCCAGTATCCGCGACCACCGCCTTACCGCTGATACCCACTCTGAAGAATGAACGCTCATTGGTGGCTTAAACATTTGAATTCATGTCTTGATGTCCGTTTTTCCGTTCAGTAACGACATCGAAGTAAACGGAATCGTTCTGAACGAATCATTTACGCTGCGGGGTCGTTCCGTCTTTCCTGCCTTCCGGTTTGGCTGTTAGCGAGGTTGGATGGTGCATGGACCATTCCCATGCATCCGAAACACACATATATATATGCGACGCGGAACCGTGGGATTCGCCTCGCCTGCCTGCCGCGCCTCGCGCGTTGAGAACGACAACCACCGAGCTGTTGATGCTTCCTTGATGCGCGCAAATCTAGCGAAGGCGCACAGAATCAACAGAGTTCGGCAAAATATATAGAACAGTAGCTTCTCTTCCATCATGATTCATGTGCATGACAAATTTCAAAGAATTTCCGAAGTTTCCGGAGTGAGACTTGTTCTCTGGTATGTCGTTGTCGTGCGTTGGCTCGGCTTCGAGCAAAAAACTGGGGGAAAAAACAGCCTCTTACTGCAGACAGGAGCGGGTAGATTTTAAACACCCATTAGCGGTGTACTTCGGTGTACTGCGGGGACAGGCCGCCGATCCCCACACAAGGCCGCCGATCTGTACTGAAAGTTGACAGCAATTGTTTATAACGTGATTGCGACATACTGTAGATTGGCTGCCGATCCATTGCCATGGCGACATTGAGGTGTAATTCGGCAAGATTACAATTCAGAGATCGGCCGTGATACAGCGTTCAATTATTCGGGTACAATAGCGCACAATTCGGTCGTTGATTGAACCTTGTCGATCATCCGCAAGCGTGCGGTGTGCACGAAGGTTGAGAACACCAAAGGCCAAGCCTATCCGTGGTGCGGGTTGGACGGAGACAGCCGCGCGGGAACCAGTTGGTTTACCGTGTGCCTGGATGGCCATCCGGGGATCTGAACACCGCCCCCAGCCTTATGTCCATTTGGCCCGTAATCCATTTGGACAAGCGGACGCAGATCGACCGACTGACGTGAGCCCGCGGAGTCAATGCTATCGAGATCTCGCGCGCTAATTATCCGTCCCCTTCCATCACCTCTCCCCGTACATAAGTGGAACCCTCACCCACATCGCTTCTCTTCGAGAAAATCCCTCGAACATTTATATCTTTGCTACTCGCCATGGCCTCGACTGCAACTTCAACCCCTCACATGTCTGCGCCCGTCGTTCTGCCCAGCATCCACGAGATGTTCCCCGAGCATCTGATGCCGCGTGCCCGCCCCCCCGCTTCCTCCCGCCTCTCTCTTTCCCCGAAATCACTTCGCCCCGCCCCCGTCTTCGTCCTTAAAATCGCACCCCACTTTCTCCTTCGACGTCCTCAAAAGCGACCCCCGCGGCGCCTCGCTGCAGCACATTGCCTCCAGCCGCCCACATCGCCGGCAGCCGCTCCCGCTACCCGCAGTCCGCACCCAGCCTCGCAGCCGAGCACAGTCCGCCTCCTCGAGTTCGTCCGACGGAGACGATATGGAGGTGGATGGCGAGGAGGGCGAAGAGGGCGAGGACGGGGAGGGCCAGGGCGCCGAGGAGGGCAAAAAGCACGTGTGCCCGACGTGTGCGAAGCGGTTCAAACCGGCCGAGCAGTCTGCGAATCCACGTCAACACACACACCGGCGCGACCCGTGAGTACTCCTCCTCGTTCGTTTCGCTTTCCTTCGCTTGCGGCGGCCCGCCTCTCACGCGTCGCAATTTATGCCGCATCTCGCCAGCCACAATCCCGGCATCCCGTTTCCTTTCCGTTTATTACCCCATTCCCGTTTCTGATCGCACTTGAACCTGTGCTTACTCCTTCGTTTTCCCAGCCTTCCGCTGCCCGCACCCCTCCTGCGGCCGCGCGTTCAACGTCAACTCCAACATGCGACGGCATTATCGGAACCACGCCAGCGGGGCGTTAGCGCCGGCGTTTAGCGCCGGCGTCGCACGGTTCTGCGTTGGCGGCGGGATCGCCCGTCTCGCCCGTCTCACCACGATGGGGCCCCACCTCACCCTCGTCTCCGTCGTCTGCATCGTCAACATCATCGCGCTTCTCCCCGCCCACCCCCGAACCCCTCGCACTATCCCTCCCGCAGCCGCACGCCTGGCCCCCCGCCCCTGGGAAGGGCACACAGATGCGCACTGCGTACCCCTACTCTGAAAGCGACGTGCGCAGCGAGCGCAGGTGGCGGTAGCGGTGGTGCGCGTGGAGACGTACACATACACTAGAACGCTCTCCCATTCCACCCCTACTGCCAAGCCTACTCCCCCCCCGCTGTGCTCTGCTCTACTTGCTATCCACCACCAATCAACCCAAAAACCTACCATCCACGCCCCGTTTGTTGTATCCGTGTAGCCTATTAGTATTGTACTGTATCGATCGCACGCTAGTATTAAGAATGAGAATCAACTTGACGTTGAACTTCGGGTTGGAGGAACTTTGTGAAGTTGTTGCACTTGATTCGCTCATGTTAACCGACGGACGGTTGAATTTTGGGTGGCTCAACCAAACCGAATTATGCATTACATTACTTGAACCATGCATTCGAAAAGCAAAATATAAGAGGCTCGCAATCCGGCAAAACATGTCTGGCAGCGCGCGCCTGTGCTGTTTCTCAAACGTTGGCTGGGCGGTCAGATATAATCCTCCCCGCAACTTTGCGATTGTATGCATCTTTCCGTCTTCCAGTGTCACGTAATTCTGTGGCGTCGTCTTGATCAATTTTCTTCTCTATATGCACGCGAAAAAATCAACCGGAACAACACTTAGATTGAGTTACCCTGCTTGATGAGACTGATGCAGGCCGGTTCTTGTTCTTTTTCTGAACACCACGTTTCATTGTTCAAAGCTGCCGTGAACTCCGTGTCTTAAGCGGGTGTAAAGTTGCACTAAACATAGAAGCGACGGCGGAACGAAGCGCACGGTGAATTAGTATGTACAATGAGTTCCATTTGTCCTGCGAACAGAACTCCACTCCATTCCGACCGGATGCCGGCGCTTTTTTTTGAAGTCCGCGTGATTTGCGCGAGCGGGTACCGAGGCCGAGACAAATTGAGCCCGTGCCGTGTTGTGCCGGTCAGGCAACTTCCTCGGCACCAGAGTTGCGATGACAACATTCTCCCGTGTTGCACATACATTCAAGAAGTATATAGCTTCACCTACAGGCTCGTAAACTACATACAAGCACTAGGCACCAATTTGGAGCGGTGCACGCGCAACACCTTCCGTCCTCATTCGAATTCTTCCATCCCCTCCCACGATCTTCGGTAATCTAAAAAAACAGATGGAGGAAGCTCGCTCGCTTTTCCGTTGCGAATGCCATCGTGCCTAGATCAAACATTGTCGTTCCGAGTCAATTCCGAGTTTGCTGCTCACCAGCATGTAGAGCTGCTCAGGGTAATTTGCACGGGAGAATATTGACAATGACTAGGGCAATGACCATGCCCGGCAGAAATAGAAATGGATGAAACAATCTGCGGAGCGTCCAATAAAAGGGCGAGAGACAGGCAATACAACCACTAGTGCATGCCAACTTTGGGATTCAGTGAGAATGCCGTCAATTTTTATTGACCGAAGTACAAGGTCAGCCACGATCAGGGTTCTTGATCAGCGACCTCCGCATCCGCTTTATTAGTGTGGGGAGAACAGCGGCATTTCCTTGTCTCAGAGTGTCATTCCGAGGCAGTAACCACGGTTTCAGCAATCAAGGAGAGGAGAAGAAGTCGAGAAGAGAAGAGAAGGATTTCTGGATCATTGCAATATAAATATGTGTAAAACACATGGCGGGAATGCAGCCGTACACAAAGAAGGAGTGTATTGGATGTATTAGATTGGATCACATCACCGGATTTATTTCTGGTCTGGGGCTGCCACGGAGGCTAGAGTGGTTGGGGAGACCGGAGCGGTAGTCGCTGAGCACTGTTAACGTTGACAGGGACGGCATCATGTTACGAGCAAACGTAGGAACCTAGAACGAATTTGGCGGAAGTGAAGTCAAAGCTGCCGGCAGTAAAGCCATCGAATCGACTTCATTTGCGCGACCAGAAACGATTTAGATGGGTGAAAGGTAGGGAGGTAGAAGGGTTCATTCGGAGTGAGAAAGAAACAACAGACATGAAAGGACGCGAGTGCTGTCCACGTCTATGGGGCACTGCTGACTCGACGTCGATGGAGCTAAATCGCAGCGGATTTGAAGGGGCTCTGACGCTTCTGGTGCAAGTGTTTTGGAGTCTAGGGTCTATTGGAGCAACGAAGGAGAGAACAGACTGCAGCTCAGCAGCGTTGACGTTCCAGCGGTGGGGCCAGTGAATCCGGACAGTTTGCGGGCCTCGTTGCATAATCCTACTGAATCAATAGATCTGGAGCCTCGCTGGGCTACATATGCTACCGACGATGGCGGCGGGGCCACGAGTACAAGGACTATCCGAGGTGGCACTGTCCTGAGGGGTATGCCGTTAATATGCGGCCGCGGATCGTTCAAAGGCAAGCTAGGGTAGCGCGTTGTGCTTATCGCTTAGTATGAGTAACGAGCTCGCACCGGCCCATTGGCCCCACTGCCCCCACGGTCCATCCATCTGGGCCTCGGTGACTTCCCTGTCGACGTTAATCGGGAGAAATCAGACGTGCGTCAGACAGTAATATCCCACTTGGTTTCGAGGATCGCTGGACACCTTGCTGCCGGACAGCAAACAGACGGGGTATGCGTCGTTGCCATTTTTGGATTCGTACCGACACCCAACGGGTAGCAATATCCTCCCTCCGATCCGAGGATTTGCAGTCCAGACTCCCGGGGGCCAGCAGTAGTTAGCGTACCTTGAGCAAGGGCAATCAAACTGTAAATAACAGTTAGGTTTGTAATATTATGCCACGTCGTTGTAGTGAAAATGACGCAACGAGCTCTGCGGAATCAGGTTGCGGTGGACGGACGGGTGAATGTTTCCTGCGAAACCTTACCGAAGGAGTTTGGATCGAGTTACCGCGTCAATTGACTTTAGACATGAGTTTGCGACCTCGAGAGCCTTCGGCTTTGAGACCCTCATACACAGATAAAGGAATGGAAAAAATCTGAGGTTACGTGCTTCAGGATATCAAATACCGACCTCGGCGCTCGAACCATCGTCGTCGGAGTTCCCACACCAGCCGGTGGTAAATTGAACGGCAATGATCTGGATTATTCGGGTTAGTCCAGCCGAATAGGGGTCTGGAGGAAATGAGAGGTACTTGCACGGCGGGTAGCTCGACGCCGCTCTTAGCCAGAACCATGTATTCATGGGCTGACCCGCGGGGCGAGTCCACGCCGCATCGGGGATCATTTCCCATATACAAATCGTTGAATCATCGACCGAACAGCCAAGTCCCGTCGGAAGCATACCGGCGCCGAATGAACCCCAGCAAGCTAGTCCCAGATTATGCGCACACCTATGGGACCTTCGAGTGTGCGTAAGAACACAGATAGGAACTGATCACGACAGCCAATAATCTTCCGCGATATTAATATCAAGCTCTTACTTTGGAGCGAGATAGAAAAGTCTTTGTCTGCAGAGCGTCGGAAGTGCTGAAGGAAGAACACGTCAAGCGCCGGATATAACGGAAGTACTAGAGCGGTAGGTTTCGAAGAGTGGCCAAAGAATTCACCCATCTCGATATCGACCTTGCCTAGGCAAACTGAGGCCATGACAGACAGCGATTGAAATCTGCGCAGCAAGATGCGAAAAGAGCTTGACACTTGCTTGACGCACACAATTCTGAGTGCCAATTTGTGTCCGGACTCCATTGAAAGGCTGCCCGGCAGAGATTACGAATCATAGGATGAAAAAACGAATTAGCAAGTTCCGTGGTCAGTAACAAGCTCGATGAAGCGCTGTGTCCCAGTGAAGGGCTGCCCGGTAGAAAGTGGAGCTCATACAAGATTGGATGAGCGGGAGAAAATCAACGTTGGCCCGTGCGACCTCAACTCGGGTTGGGAAACGGTGCGACTTCGCGACTTGCGAGGGAGTTGCAGTGGCAGTCTGGGTTGAGTTTGGTGGCAGTCGCCGAAATGGTTTGCCGAAGATGACGTAGATTGCCGATGCTGACATGTATTATATCAGGTAAAGCTTTGCTAACGCTTTTGGCGTCCACCATCATGCATGGCGGTCTCGTATATTTCTGGACTCTGCGGCGTCTGCTGACTGACAGGAGAAAGCACTCGAGTCCGGGTGCGCTGTGAAGCTGAGATGCTTGTCGATGCTCTTCTCGCGCGGCACCAAACCCAGGATCCTAGGAAGTTCGTGAATCAGAATCCTGACGTCCTCTGCGGTTCAGATAACGACCTTGCGAAAATGGCCTGTCATCCGCCGCGCACCAAATCCTCATATGGAGCGAATCTAAATCTGGCAGCTGCCGCAGCACAAGCATGTCCACTTTGTCCAGTCCTCCGGAAATCTTTCCCCGCACTCCACTCACCCGTCTCTTTAGTGCGATACCTAGCGCTCCTTTATCCGCAGCTCAACTTTCCGAAAGATTCTTACTCGGAGACGCAGACCCCAGCCCGGTGCAAGTTTAGGAGATTGGGCATGACTCACCGTGGAATCGTTGTGAAAGAATTTATCCTATTCGTCCTTCATGATCTGATCTATCCCTAGAACGATCCAACCTTGCACTTCCCCCGAAATTCCGGCTGGCACCGCGCAGATGCCGTGTCTCTGAATAAAACCACAGTAACACGTCGACCGCCTATATGGATGCCCGTTCTGTGACTAATTCTTCATGTAGCCCCTTTGGTCGTTTTCCGTAGATCCCGTCGCTCGGCATTGCGAAGCTAAATTTCGAGGAACCGGGCCCATGGTCCAATGCCACTGCCGCGTTCTGACTTCACGGAGAGTACACAAACATTTATGTAGGGAAGACTTTGCAACTTCAAATTCCATCAAGGCGGTTGCAGCTCTCGCCATGGATATCGAATATGTGTACGTCCACGTAACTATTTTCATCCGGCGCATCTCCGAACTAACTGCGCCGATAGGACTGCGATACGAGTCAGCGTTCTACCCAGAGTTGTACCATTTCTCTTGTCGGCCAATAGAAGTGTTTCCCGCTAAACTCCGCGAAGCTGCTGCGGGGACTGACATATTGTATGGCTCCCAAAGATTATCGTTCTCAGTGCGGCCGCCATGCGGTGCATCAGCGATACCGACGTCTTTTATTGGCCGGCATCTCCCCGTGCCATTCAGTTCTCCCGATCGTACCCTCTCTTGGCCGCATTGCATGGAGGTTCGAATTCTGCGCCACTGCCCCGCCGGATCCTAAACGACCCGGATCCGGGAGTACGGAGCGCCGAACTACTTTGAGGGGAGGTCTGCATATATATTCTATCAGGTGCAAGTCCTTTTAAATGTTGATCGAGTTTGAATTTGGAGCACCCCAAATGCTAGCCTGTGACTCATGAGATGATTTGCGGTTCGGGAAAATCTTGTACAAGCTTCCCGCGAATCTTCCATTCCGATGTCATAGCTTGGTTCCTGCCGGAGTTCCTCGACATTTTTGAACTCCCAGCTCAGGAGGGTGTACAATTATCGCAGACACGGAACGGCCGCCGCCTCGGTTCCATTGGCTTATGCGACATCGAACCCCAGTTTTTCCGATTTCAATCTACGAGAAAAGGCCAAGGAGCAGGATCGGCAAGAAACATACGCCACTAAAGTTTTAAAGTTCGGGGCGTCAAGGAATAAATAGGGTGGAGCCGCTCAACTCGGCATCCGCAGTGCTGCGCCGTCTTCTTACAACATCCGGCTGGTTCCCAGTACGTCCCATTGGGAGGATCTCGCACTATGATGGGACCCAGGTGCTCACAACGAGGGGTAAGTTCTCCCGAATCGTGTTGCAAAAACCTTGTCCTCCGGGCCGCAAAGCATCTGACCTGGGATCCACCTTCTTGATTCCCATGTTCGTATCCTGTTATCTCCGACTTCTCATGATTGATATTTGTGTACTTTCAAGCATCACCTGCACCCGCCCATGGTCAAAACCTACCTGAAAGGGAATAAGCTCTGCCGTCTTGCGCATCGAGTTAGTGTTGCTCCGCTATTATTATTCCCAGTTTCCGCGACGCTGTCCGCGGGAAAACTGGCGGGAAACTCAACTGGCGATGTGGACGCAGATGATTGTGGAAACGTTACCGGACGGTTCATCCGTGTTTCAGGCTGAAGTCTTACCGGACAATCCTCAATGAATCGACATCAGTTTTCCCATTAGCTTTGTACCTAACGTGGACATATTCCATATCTTCTCCTTCGTTCCCTTGCTTTGCGATTCTGCCCGTCATACTCACTGAGTCGTGTCATCCGGCAGACACTCCCGACGCCTCGGCCAGACGCTCATCAATCTGTTTTATATATCCCTTCTGTGAAGACCTCTCGAACAGCGGTCTGGCCATGTTCCAAAATTTAACCGCTTGCGACGGGGTCCCGCCCTGGTGGGAAATGTCTCCAAGTCGAATCAAGCAGTGGCCTTTGGCAAGGTGAACATCCATCTGCGTAAAAGCCTCGAGAGCAGTATTGAACAAACTGGTGGCTGTCGTCGTGTCTCCCTGTGTAAGAAACACATCTCCTAGATAGCGAAGAGCCTGGTTGATGGCTAGTTTATTATTTGCCTTAAGTGCCTGGCCAAGAAAGAGGATTGGCCATCCCGCCATCACAGCTAGATTCTCTGTACCCCATCGACAGGTATCGCCGAGTTGTTCCAAGCAGTACAACATCCCTTCCATATCGTATCCGCGCAGCGAATTGAAACACTTCTCCAGAAGTGCTTTTGCAGTTGGCCGATCCCCCTGTCGAAGCTTTAGATCTCCGAGAATCCCGTCGCAGAATGTCAGAGCATGGAATTGTTTACTCGAACGGAAGATTGACTTCACAGCGTCCATTCTTGCTTCCGCTTCCTGGAGATTGGAGCCTATCAAAATGTCGACGACAATAATATTCAGCAAGGCAAATCCGTAGTTCATCGGGGCCAGCTCTGGCGAGGTTTCTCGGATGATGTCTGCATATATAGCCCGAGCTTCGCGGTACTCTGATTTCAATGAGTAGACTTCTGCCTCTGTGCGCAAAATCTTGAAGTCTATGTCGCCTCCGGTCAATCCACAGAGCCTCATGCACTCCCTCGCCCTGTGGCAGAGGTTTACAGCACTTTTGTAGTCTCCAAGTGTTGTGCAAACACTGGCATTGATCAACGTGGCCCCGGATTCCTGAAATAAATTTCCGGATTGTCTTGCCAGTATCTGGGCCTGTTCTGCATAATGTTGTGCTTTCGAATATTCACCGATCATATTGTTGACCATTCCGAGCCGGTTCAACACGATGCACTGTTGATCGGGATCCCCGTTCAACTGTGATAGTGCCAGAGCCTTCTGGAAAAATTCAAGAGCTTTCGGGACATTCTGGACATGATCGGAAAAATATGGCCCGACAGCATAGTAGAACTTGCCTACCAAGGTAACAGATTCAGGTTAGCTTTAGACTTGTGTGTATGGAAACTCACATTCGGCCGGGAGATCATTAATACTAGCAAAGTGTTCCTCTGCTTCACGGATCAGCTCATCAGGATTCGAGATTGGCTCCGTGTGCCACGACAAAAATAAGTCTGTGATGAAGAGTGCCTTCAGGTGGCTGTCTCCAAGCTGGTCCACTAGTGGGGCAATTTGGGACATTGAGATTGACTTGGCCTGGCTTGTGACTCTTTGAAAGCCAACTAGGGCCATCGCGCAGTGCAGGGTATCCCTGATATCAGGATTATCGAGGTTCAACCCCCACAGAATAATGCTATGGAGATTGCCTAGGTTCGGGGTAATTTGGTCAACCAGCTGACCCAGTTGATGTCCGTGATATCTCCTGTAGAGCTGTAACAGCATATGGAAGTACTGGCTCAGGGGGTGAACCACTGCAGGAATTGGGGGGTAGATGTTTCCCATGTATTCACGTATAGGAACCAAGGCCTTGAGACGACCATGGTCGGTATAAGCCAAAGAGGTGCGAAGCAAAGCAGCCTTGCAACCAAGGAGGTCTTTCAGTGGAAGGTTACTCTGTGAAAGCTCTCCATCTGAAATACCATCCGGCAGCAGTGATAGGAGTGATAGCAGATCTCGGGCATCCAGATATGATGCTAGTCGAGGACTTGAAAGCGAGAGCTCGATTGAAACCTCCAAGTTTGATCTCCTGTCCCGACCACTGGAGAGCAGTGAGATTTTCTCTGTCTCCCATCGTTCTAGAACTTGCAGACATCCTTCATAGTCGGCCAAGTGGGGCAATGATCCCAACAGCAAGAGGTAGATTTCCAGTGAGGGAAAGCAGGGTCTTGATGTGTTTCTTCTCGTGAAAATCATCAGCGATGTCGACAAAGGTTTGCCAAGCGGCTTCATCTGTGAGAGGCTTCAAGGGTGCTAAAAAAGGTCGAGTCCATCGTACTTTTCCTGGTCTCTCTGCTCCTCGAAGGGTCGCCTGACCACACATTAGATTATATTCACTGGTAGAAAATCATCACCCACAATCAATGCAAGATGAGGAATGTCCGTGAGAAGAGACAAGAATTCTTCCACTGTGCCACGAAATTCCGAAGGCTCCCAGACCGTTTCCAGATTATCCATGATCAGGAGAATTGATGAACTGGATGAAAGAAACCGGATGATGGATTTTGTGGGATTCTTTTCGGCCTTCAGTCCGAGATGTGAGGTAACGATGGAAGCGAGATCGTCCCCAGATGTGGCCGAATCGCAAGGAACAAAGAACCTGCTGGAATATTTGGCTGTTATCTGCGGATGGTGGAGCACAGCTCTCGCAAGACTGGTTTTCCCGATTCCTCCTGTGCCAAGAATAGCTATCCTGCCGAATTCGTGCTTGAGAGAGTCCACAATTTCCTGGATTTCAGAGTCACGACCATTGAATATTTTGGGTTCAGATGGTAGCATCGAGAATGACGTCGAACTTGCGGAAAGAACGGCTGTGAGCACAATTAAACAATTGAACCGTGGGTTAATGCACCTGTTTTCCAAACCAGAGAGTCCACCGTACATCTGCTCACAATAGTAGGAACGTACGTTGACACGATGAGAGCACGACTTACGGAAGATGCCTGGTCCGATGTTGCATCGTTTGAATATGTTGCAATGAGTCGAAGAAGCTCTGCGTGTGTCCGCTGCGTCTCCTCCTGGGCCGCCGTAAAATCACTCAAAGCCGCAGCACCGGTTTGAATCTCCAACCACGTCAGCCAAGCAGTTTTATGGACACAGAAGATATTGACTGTACCTTGAACGCTCCAAGAGCAAGCTCCAACCCTCCTTGGCAATCCTTCAACAGTAGGTTTGTTTCGTTCTGACGAAGGAAGCGTTTAAGCGCACTGCCGGTCTGCTGCGCCTCCAGAAAAACATGAATCTTTTGAAGTGTCCTGCGTTTCCACGGTCAAATTATAATTTTCGTCCACTCAAACAGGAAAATACTTCATGAAATTTCCGAGACTTTCTACTGTCGCAGGTGACAACACTGCTCCCGCGTCCGACTTGGCATAAAGACCAACGATTCCACAAATGACGGCGTGGATTTGTTCCAGGAACGCAGTGCACTTGTCTTTGTTTCTCTTGATGTTCTGTCGTCAATGACCAGATTAGGATTGCCAACATTAGCTGTAGAATTGAACATGGGTGCCCACCTGGGCCGATTCTAACAAGGACACGGTGGTGTTGGAGATGGCCTTCAAGAACGGTGTCGAGAACAGGTCAGAAAAGTTTCTGAGGGTTGAAACTGCGACTGTTAGATAGCCGACAACGTTGTTGAGGCGGATTTCGGCGACGGTGGGTTGGTGGCCATAGGAGGACATTTCTTGAAAGTGGACAAGACGCCCGGCTGTGGCGTGGCGTATTATCTGTTCTATTAATTGAAAGAAGCGAGCTGAAGTTCCATCAGCTTCTTTGTTCCGCAGATACGGAGGCGCCAACACAAATTCAATTCATTGGTATTCATTTGTCCGCGAATGGATGAATTGTGCCGCTCCCCATCGTCCCGCAATTACAGGGAATGCACACCGAGAAAAGCCCGACCCGCTCAAATTCAACGAGGTCCTAGATCCTTGTCAAGCCAGCGCAACAGCCGTCGGAGAGCATGGGAAGTATTGCCCAAAGATGCCTTGGCCGTGCTGAAATCTTCTCATGCATTCAAGATAATCAATCAGGACGCGGTGGGACGCACCATCATTTCGTAGTTTAGGAGGTCATCAGACTAGGTGCAATTATTACTATTGCAAACGAAAAGATCGAACTGGCGGCGCGCCCGGCCGCCCGCTGTGCAACTTTTGTTAATGATGCATTTTCCAGTGTTTGTTTGATCTGAACCTTCAATTGAAGCGCCCCAAGAGGAGGTATGTACGGACGCTCTCTCTGCTACGTATGCGAATTCAAAAAATAACCCTCTCGTTGATTGTGGCTGTGGAAACGTGTCGGCCAGACACGACACTAACGATGCGACGAACGTCAACGGAACCACGGTATGGATTTGACGAGCGGGCGAGACACGCAAGGGAGTTGCTACAACAAGGTAAACGACAAGAGGGAACTGAGTATGTAAGCGTGTGTCACGGTCCGTAAACCGGCGGGTTTACATGGCTGGAACAGTCGTGTTGGCATGTCTTCACGCCGTGGCGGTCGGGATATGACAAAATTGTTTAAAATTGTCATGTCATTTGAATAGTTTCAAGTTAGTGCCAACTCGGATACTATCTCGCATCCGACTCCGATTCTTCACGGCCGTCCACGGTCGACCGCCGGCGCAGCGGGGCGCCCCGCAGAGCACACAGTGATCTGCGTCCCGTACCCCAACTCCAAGTGATTCGAACCACGAAAACTCACGATCGGCCTGTAAGCCGCGCACGACGCGCATTCTTGCTTACAAGTACAAGAACCGCGGCTGCCGGCGAATCGGGATATAGCGTAGCGAGGCATAAACGCCGCCGTCGCCGGATCGTCCATCAAGGGGCGAAACGAACGCGACCGCAGATTCCCCGCAGATCTCGATCCCGAGCTCGGATAGACGGTTCAGTCCGTTTAAGTCAGGTTCAGATTGGAGTTACTGTTGGACACTGGACACCTGGATACTGGAACGGAAAGGGAGGTGGGTACCGACCAAACGCGAGTTTCTTTTCTTGTTCGAGGTCTATTCGTGGTTGCCAAATCGACCAGCTAGAATATTTTGTTAAGTTCTCGTGCTTTATCCTTGAAGTGCAATTTTCGGCAGGCCGTTCCGAAGATCAACTCCAAGTTGACTTTGACGCTAAAAGTTGGATATTGGATATTGGACACTGGACAGGAACAGAAGGTAGGATTCGAAATTTAAATCGATGCATTAGACTCTGCCGAGTATTCAGATGCCGTCCGCTGAATTCAGTGTTGAATCAGTAAAATAATATTTGAAATCGTGGTAAAGTGAAGCCTTCGGCTGGAGTCCCAGACACGTGCAAGTACCAGTCCAACTTTTTCAACATCACTTCAACTTGAAAGTTTTCAGCACCAATGATTCAGTACTGTTTGGAGTCTCGGCATACTAAGCAGGAGTGAAGTGGGGGTAGTTCAAGTGCTGTTCCCCGGGCCCATTGCGATAGGGGAGAGTAAACAGTTCGGCCCCTCGGAGAGAAGAGTGGTGGCGCTCAAGTTGATAAATGCAATGCCAATCCCGCGAAAATGGAACTTCGGCCGGGTTGAATACCTCCCAGGTAACGAGCTGAATCAACTACTAACCACCTGAACGATAGCAGTTATGTATTCTAGATCTGCAGGTTCATACCGTCTTCAGCGCAGCAGTGACAACGTTATAGCGAGCATAACGTCAGAATGTACGCCGATTGACATTTAATGACCGCGGGCTGAGAGAACATTGAGACATTCAAAGTACGGCAGCGATGTGTGGCGCAGCGGACTCTGAATTGGTTGGTGAACGACCAACGATGCCGCGGCGGAGAGGGGCGACGGCACTCGGCAAAAATGCCAAATGCACGGAACGATCTGTTCAGGCTCTCGCATACGCGGTCCTTGTGTTCTCGAGCATCCTTGTAACTTACGCGAAGAGATCATTCAATTAATACTAAGTACAGGGAATTCATATATGCGCGCTTCTGTTCGCGAATCAACATGACGACCAATTCGTATTAGCGCTCATTCCAGACAATATTAATCGCGTCCACGGCGCAGCAATCCCAAGGCAACATATGCGGGCTGCTGAGGCTGCCAGAAACCCTTGAACCCTCGTAACATTAATTTTGGACACGTTCCTGGCGTCGCGAGAGCTCAAATCAATCAGTATCCAAGCAATATGGACTGGGGCCAACTCCAGGGAAGTTCTACCAGACATGCCAATGATTTGATTCTTCTTCATCGAGTCCGAACCGCGCATGCGCAGTTCGTTGGCTGTTGTTCGATAATAAAATAGCGCTTCTTAAGATCGTCACCTCTGCAATATACAGTAGTCCGACCAACCGTCTTCTGTTTTTCTCTCATCACTTTGCTCGGGCGACGAGATACCCGTCGTGTCGCTACAGTTCTGACAAGTCTGACATCCGTTGAATAGGATTTTCGTTCGAATTTTATGTTCCATGGGAAGAAGATCATTGTGAATCCGATGCCGATCTCTGTCAAATGATAATCCCGTCGATCTTAGTTGCCGTACGTTGGTCTTCTTGCTGTCTCGTGGGAAGAAGAGAAAGAATAATACAGCATCCTCGTTTTCCTCCCATGTCGAAGGCTCTGAACACTGCGAGGAGTCGAACGGCGATGTAACCCCATGTGGCTGGCGATCCACGCAAATCCAGGCTGACGTTAGTCATTGTGACATCTTCTCGTGGCAAATTTGCAATTGGACCCGTGTTACTCTCTTTCTTCCTCTGCCCCCATCCATCCATTTCGCCTTGTCTTTTGGGCATCCACTACGACACTTGGATCGTGCCACTGCCCTTGTTTGTTGCACCCCTTTTTCTTGTGACAGGGGCAATTTGCGCGGTGCCTTGATTGCGCATCTGCGATTTTTCGTCGTTTTGATACGAGCCACCCTATGGCCTCGATCGCCAGCGTCATCCTCCCCAGCCTCGCAGAGATGTTCCCCGAACACCTGAACGCCCGCGCGCAAGCCTCCTCCCGCACCGGCTCCCCTCTGCCGCCGCTGCCTCAGACCCACCCCCATTTCGGCGGCGGCGGCGGCGGCGCCTGGCACGCTGATCTCGGCTCCTTCATGCAGATGCCTTCCTGGGGCCCGCACAGTCTGTCGCTGGAGCACATGGCGCCGCGCACGCACTCGCATTCATCGGCGGGGTCGGGATCGCCGGAGATGGACATGGACATGAATATGGCTTTGGCCGAGGAGACGGACCTCTTTGGGATGGGTGGTGATAGCCATAGCCGGCACAGTGCCAGCAAGGCGCGGGATCGGGACGCCGACGCTGCCGACGGCGCGAAGAAGCATATGTGCCCGACGTGCGGGAAGCGGTTCCTCCGTCCGAGCAGCTTGCGCATACACGCCAACACGCATACCGGCGCGCAGCGTGAGTCACGTCTTTCTCGCATCTCTTTCCGAGATTTTTCAGACCATCTAGCTTTTTAATTGAAAAACATCGAAAGCTAACTCGTTCTCAGCCTATCGGTGCCCGTTCCCCTCGTGCGGCCGCGCGTTCAACGTCAACTCCAACATGCGCCGGCACCTCCGCAGCCACGGCGGTTCGAGCTCGGATTCGGGTTCGAGTTCCGCCGCCGCGTCCACATCGGCCTCCAATAATCCTTCGTCTACACCGAAGTCGTCAGCAGCTTCGAGCTCAAGATCGAAATCAATTTCAGCCCCGCGCGCGACGTCCACTTCCACTTCTACCAGTTCCACATCGACATCCCCAACCCCTCAGCCTCCTCCCCCCGCCACTGCGGCCACCACCTCCTCGCCCGCCTTATCCCCACGAACGCGAACCCAGACACCCCCGATCCCAAACTCCTCATCCTCCTCAGCACTATTCGACCTGCACACCTCCCAGCACCACCCGAAACTCGACCCCGCGCTCGACCCGGAGTACGCAGGGGGATATGCGTTCAAATACGCGCCTCCCAACGCGAACAATCCGAACACCAATCCGAACTTGAACTACACTTATGGGTCGTCGGCGGGGAGCCTGCACCTCCCCGCGCGAGGGTATTCCGCAGGGCCGATGTTCCACGTGGGGGCGTACACGGGCGCAGGGACGGAGACGGACGCGTGGGCGCATGGCGCTGGCAATGTGTGGGACGGCGGCGGGGGCGGGGGCGGCTTGGGGCCGTACGCGCATGGTCATGGGATGCCGGGGTACCCACACGCACACCAGGGGCGTGAGTATCTCGGCGTAGGGCCCGATTTGGACGTAGGCGTGGGCGTGGGGCCGGAGGGCTGGTACGCTCACGGACACGGGCAGGCGCAGGGGCACGAGGGGCATGCGCATGGGTACAGCGAGAGCGATGTGCGGAGCGAGCGGTAGGGCTGGGCTAGGCTGGCGTGGGGAGTGGAGTGGAGTGGAGAAATAAGTTGAAGATACGATATGATAATTGGCAACTTGAAGTGAGTAGGTAGGTACGCGCGATACATGCAAGCACAGAACTGAACTGAACTCGAAATCGAGAAATTGAAGTGCGCAGAGATTCAGTCGAACGAGGCTGGCTGCATTATTCCAACAAATAATGTTCAAGGGCCAGTACCGATGCCATTGGCATGGGAGATATTGGCGAAGCCCGGTGATAATCCTCCAGCTCCGTTCGCGCCGAATTGCAAAAGACAACACGAAAGGCAGCCGAATCCAAGCGAATTCCTACCCCGCAGACTGGCCAAGAGGACCGTGATCTGCGACGATGCATGCGCGCGGTGGCGATCTCGGACAGCCCGGCTCTTGGATTGCGCCGTTGATCTCGAAGAGTCGTTTGCCGCCGGTGTGCACGCAGGTCTCTAACGCCAGGGGGTTCAGCTTTCGCCTGAGCCCGCGCCACAAAAGCGACGAAACGATTCGGATGATAAGCCGTGCCTTGCCAAGTTTGAATTCGAGTTTGAAAACGAAAATAAACTTTCCAGCGAGTTGAAAAATTAAAAGAAAGTAATTCATAGTCACTGGCATATTGATACAAAGACGGGATACAAGGTAGACGTAGACTGAGTAGTAGGGTAGAGAAAAGTAGAATAGAGTGGGAGGGCCGCGGTCGTGTCTGATACGTATAATTATATCATATTTCGACTGGGAGAGAAGGGAGGGATACAGATACGAGGCCAAAGCCAGAATGGGAAAGACAGAGGGGTTCTAGTACATTATGTATGGGACGAGGAATGGCTGAAGGGGAGATGCTTTTTCGAAGGGGCAGCGGATGCGTCAACGCGTCGTGAGTGTTGAGACGGAGGCCTTCCACGACGAGTCGGAGCAGAGTTGAAGGATTACCCTTCAACACGCAGCTCAGGTCATATTTTGCGCATGCAGAGGCGGTAGCGTGAGCGGCGCGAACGCATTGAACGAGGAGACGCTCCACGGGCGGGGTGCGTGCGCATGCGGCTGCCGGTCCAAACGCGGGTGCATCGCGATGAACGCGCTGGGTGCTGGTGAGGCAGCATGGTTCCGGAAGTGCCGGCGCATGTTAGATTTAACGTTGAACGCGCGGCCGCAGTTGGGGTACGGGCAGAGGAAGGCTAGAATATGAGTCAGTTCAAGTTCGATGGCGAGATGTCAGACAGAAGGTGGACAGGGACGCCAATGCACCGAGAAGCAAATATTTATGAAGAGGTAAATACTCACGCGTCGCGCCCGTATGCGTATTGCGGTGCGTCTTGAGACTGATGGGCCGGTTGAAGCGCTTCCCGCACGTCTCGCAGGTGTGCCGCTTGTCTCCCTCCGGCCCCTCGCTGCCCGTGTCCTCCGTGCAGTCCTCCGCCTCCGCTTCCGCGTCCTCCCCGTCACACGACCCAGACGAGGAGTGGCTTGAGGGCTGCAGACGCGGACGGATGGCACGCGGCGCGCGGCGGCGTTGCTGTTGGGCGGGCGGTGGCGGAGTGGGCGTGCACGATCGTTGGCTCGAGGCTATGTGCTCCAGGGAACCGGAGCGCGGGCTGGTTTTGAGGACGTCGAAGGAGTACGAGTTCGAATGCATGGGGCCGGCGCCGGACGCGGCGGGTAGTGGGCTGCAGAGAAGCGATAAGGGAAGGGGGAGAGAACGGAGGGTTGGTAGGGCGTGGTTGATGCTGGGTTCCGGAGGGGGGTGATGAGAAAGAGGACGAGGATGAGCGGGACAGGTGCTCGGGGAACAGCTCATGGATGCTCGGAAGCACGACAGGTGCGGGCGGGTAGTACGCATAAGGACTCGAGCTCGAAGCGTAGATCGATGGGGAGAACATGACGGGTAGGTGTCGGTATTTTTTTTGCAAAGGAGCAGAATGATGATCGGGGCACCCCGCACTTATAGTCGTGCCTAAGGCGTAACTGGCTGAGATGTTGACTTCGGGTCATCCGGTCAGAAAGAGGATTTGCGTCCAGATGGTTATACGGCTAAACGGTTGGAAGACGCGACGAAGGGCAGATCTCCCCGAATGAAAGAAGACGCGATGCGAGACCCGCTCTGACCCACTTGATGACTGTGAACTCAACTGTCAATATAGGCGCCCGGAGGCCGTAGATTGAATCCCAGAAACTCTGCCGCGTAAATTCTGCCCACTAGAACGGCCAAATAGTATATAAAAAACATGCTCCGACATGCTGCGCGGTGAATAGTCAACTTCTGGTGAAACCTCCTCGCCCACCAATCTTTTATTAGTATATGACTGCGGCGGAGCAGATGGCGTAGTTATCACTCGTGTCCTGGGTCTCCTGGGCCTCCTGGATTGGCTATTCGGGTTATTCAATTTCGAATCCAGATGCAGTGCACACGCATCCGGGACGCGACTCGCAAGATCATCCGTCCTGGCCGAGAACATTCTTGGCGGATCCACGGACCCCGTCGGTATAATTTATCCTGAGTCTTATCCTAATAAGTAAATGGTTCCTTGGTAATAATATTTCAGTCCAGTGTGTGGGATCATCACGCCACTGCTCACCCCGCCGGAGAGAATTGGGCTTGAGCGCTGTGCGAGCTCGCAACTGAGAAGACCTTCCAAGGCCCAGATCCATGGTAAACGCAGGCTGCTCCGGCTGGAGTGATTGTTGAACATTGAATGTGCAGATCATGGTTGGCGCCGTGTGTGATCGACGCCCTGCCGAATCACCGATCATAACGTGGTAGTAGCGTGGTTTTCAGCCAATTCCAACGTACTTCTTGTCCCAGCATCAATCTCCACTTTTAACGTCGGTTATCCAAAGTTATCCAGTAGGAAAACCAAAGGAAAACATTTCCTACGTCCAGAGTTACCTCTTAAATCCTCACAGGCATATAAATCGAGGGAAGACTCGGATAGCGTGGCCCGCAAGTCGACGGACGGGACAAGGAGGGGACGATGATCGAACGATTAATGGGGCGCAGTGGGGCGCTCGGCTGGCGCTCGGTTAATCCAACCAGGTTCTCATCGTCAAGATCCACCCTAGCGCCCCTCTGTAAGGAGCGCCAAGTTTTCTTTGCCGTGTCCGGAACCAGCAACCCCCGTTCCAACAACGCAACAATGAACCATGACGACTTTGCGGAGGGAGTGATCTGCAACCACGTTTCCATTGATGCGTTAATAATAACAACATGCTATCCGAGGGTGGGTTTTTTTGACTGCTTTCAATTGAAAGCAATTCAATGCGCCCTGGTAGGTAGGTAGGATTACACAGCACGGTCCCGCTCAGGAACGCAGGGATTACTGTACTATTTTGACCAAATATTCACTATTTTTAGATTTTCGTCGACCGAGGTGGCCGTTGAATGAGAGCGATTTTTAGGCACGTCAAAAAAATCGGGTGTCACCGTCACCTGAACATTTGGTCGAAATACAGTATCTTGACGTACAAGCACTAATATACACCGTTGCCCCTGGGCTCCTCCATGTCCTTTTAGCCGAGCTCACGGTCGCCGTGATCTGGACTCTTTCCGAGCCCAATCCGAACAGCCAAATGCGGCAAGTAAGTCATCAATTGCTAGATACCTATCGGCATACCTTGAATTTAGCAGTCATGTTAGCCAGCCGGTTTTCCCATCGTTTTCCTTCGATTCCGAGGGCCCAGTTCACCATACTGGGTCGCATTTCAACCGTGTTTACCTGAGCTACCATGGAAATCGTACTAGAGATTTCCATCCTGTCGTCGACCCAAGGCTGAAGAGGTTCTCGCGGATACCAGTTGCATCCCGAAAAGGCCACTCATGGCCGTGTATGTTCCATGATGCGCTGGCCTCTTCTGATATGCGTCGTTGCCGTGTTTCAACCATCTCCGAGCTCATGATATGTCGGTGCTACGTGACGCGTTCTTCTCGTCTATTCGTCCACACGATCTGCCACGCTCTTAGAGTCTTCCGAGTCGATCGTACATCCAGACTAATTTTGGGCCCATTACAAATTGGTTTCGAGGTACAAGTACAAATGCGATGAGAACACAAGCAGCAAAATCGGTGTTGCATGTACAAGTGCGACTCGGATGCGGCCGCCGGCGGGAATGATTATGTAGAATACTGTCGCAATGGGCGGCGCAAGAAGTGGGTTCATCATGCAACCAAGATCTACGGTTCAACTCGAGACGAAATAGAAAATAGGTAGGCGACCTGCGCGAGCCGTTACCGTCACCGCTCGTTGCGCACGTCGCTCTCGCAGTGCCGCATCGAGGCGGGCGTCCACGTCCGGAGCGGCGGGGGCGCGGGCGTATGTGTGTAGTAGCCGAGGTACGTGTGGAAGTTCCCAGCCTCGGGTGCGGGCGCGGGGGGTATTACTGGCGGTGCGTGCGGCGGAGCCGGATGTGGACCCGACCTCGTTTTCCTTCGAGGGACGTACATGTGCGTAGCGGGGGGCGACGCGTCTGGTCGAATGGGCGAAGTGCGGATCGATGTCTTGGGCGTCGGTGCCGGCGCCGGTGTTGGCGCCTGCGTTTGGGCTTGGGAGAAGTGGTTACCGAGCGCAGGCGCGGCGGGGTGGTTGCGGAGGTGGCGGCGCATGTTGGAGTTGACGTTGAACGCGCGGCCGCAGCCGGGGAAAGGGCAGCAGTAGGCTGTGGGGTGCGGGCGTGAGTGAGGAATTCGGGATTAGCGCGGTGAGAGAGTAGAGCTGGAGCGACGTGGTCCGCGTTTCTCGTCTTTTGCGCGGACCACAAAACGCAAGAACGAGACGAGACGAGACGAAGCGAAACTAAACCAAACGGCACGAAACCAAACGGGACGAAACCCAACAAACGCAAGGACGAAAGGAAACTCACGCTGAGCGCCTGAATGCGTATTCAGGTGTATCTTGAGGCTGCTCGGGCGGTTGAACCGCTTGCCGCACTTCCGGCATATGTGCTGCTTCAAGCTGAGCTTCTGAGCGCGCGCCTGGCCGTCGTCCGTGTCGTCCCCAAGCGACTCGCTTTCGTCGTCGTCCTCGTCGGCGTCGGCGTCGGCGGCAGTGTCCACATTCCCCGGGTCCGGGCCCGAGTTTGATGCGGACGCGGATGCGGGTGATGATGATGATGACGGTGATGATGGTATGCTGGAGCGCGCCGCCGACGTGGACGCTGAGGCGAGTCGGAGGTGCTGCTCGAGAGACAAGGCGCGGGTGTGGCCATGCGTCCTGGCATCACCGTTTACCGGGAAGGGGAAGCCGGACGGAGGCGGGGCGAGATACATGTGCATGTGGCTTCCCGGAAATGCGACTGAGGGCGGAAACCGTGAAGTTGGGTTCGCGTTCGGCGCGCCGCGGGAGACGATGTGCTCTGGGAACATCTCGGCCAGGCTCGGGAGCACCACGGGCCGCGGGTCGTATGAATAGGGGGTTGAAGTTGAACCGAATGGTGAATTCATCGATAGTTTGGAGGGTTGATAGTTTGGAGGGCGGGGCAAGTAATCGATTGCTAGGGCGGTAGATAGCTGGCACTTTTTAACTGTAAATGAAGAGACATCGATCGCGCGATCCGCGGGTGGTGGATCACCCAGAGACGTAAGTATGAGTCGGTAGGCGAATAGATGAAAAAAAAGAATGGTACTAACGATGTCACGGTGGACGGGCACTTTCGAGGGCACTCTCGAGGTAAGCAAGGGCTTTGAGATTTAGATATACGGTAGGTTGACGGAGGGCAGGTTGGAATTCATTGGAAGCAAAAGAGAAGGAGGAAAACACGTACGCTAACATGGTCTGGCCTTGCCTTCCCACGGATCATCGATCCTGCGCCACTGGCACATGAATCTGCGGATCTGCTTCCGTTCGGTTTAGGTTCAGTTCAGAGCTGCGCGGGATCCCACTTTGACGGACGGAAATCAGGGCTGTAGGTGCACCGACCCGCGGTATCGTGCGTCAAGTAGCGTCCTCGTGGAACCTCGATCAAGGAAAGCAAAGTCCGAAAGTGGAATCGGTGGGCCTGGATTGCGGAGTCAAGGATCGACGTGTGCCAACGCCAAATGAAGATCGACGTCTGCCAGTTAGAGCAAAGTTGTCTCAGCCGGGGATGGGTGGGATAATCTCCGTCGCGGTGCCGTCCAAGTCCCGTTTCCTCATGACCAGTAATTCCGTTTCCATACATATGAGCAGACGGGACTTCCTTCAATTCCGCCTGTTCTCGATCCAATCTGAACGTAATCAGTCGCTACCATAGAGATGCTTGACGTATGTTGGGCAGACAAGAATCTGAATCGTCCTCGTAGATTGACGTGCGTGATATATTGCATGGGCGCCCTGAAATTACGGTGTTTCTTAATGTTAGAACAGGAGTTGCACCGATGCAAGTGAACCAGGCCGACGATCGTATCAGTCCTGGTCGTCAATATCGGATCTGGCAAGTTGGACGAGAACAGTAAGACACGTTGAGGAGGACGAGGATCAAGGCAGGGTTGAGGACAGGATTTCCAGATTCAAAACATCCTGAGCCCTCTGAGACCCGAGCCACTGCAAGCCACCTTGGACGTTCACAGTTCAGAATCACTGATCGCCTCCGGTGGCCAAAATCGAGCCCAAATTTGGGATTCCAACTTGACTCCAACGGCCGACTCGTATTTCGGAAATACGACAAGGAAGAGGGCAACCCCGCTGTTTGCGGTAAAGTAGGACAATGGGAGTGAAACTAGGGCTGGTAACGCTGTTGGAGATTGGCAATCCAGCACAAGCCCGAGAGATGGCCGAGGTGCTGACTAAAAGCTGACTGATATGGAACTGGAGGGAACGCGCCGGAACATACGGGAAGAATAGTATTTTAGTATAAATACAGTACCTACAGTAGAGCTCCTCATGAGCTTGTAACCAAAGGCCTAACAGCCAGGAGTGATATCTCAATTGGTTCACGAGATAAAACCAACAAACGCGTCGTGTGTGCTTGAGGTGAGCGCGAGAGGCAAGGGACGGATGCTTGGCTGCGACGGGAAAATCAACTGATGTGGCATTGCCACTTTGATCTTTCTTTCGACCTTGAGCTCATAACTCGAACCCCCGGGTCCGCGCGGACCTACGACTTGGATACATCGACGACCTCAGTTGATCGGACGAGTCGATACGCGTGAGTGACCACCATAACTCGAAGTGACTGCTATCCGATGTTTAACCCACCGAAGAATCATTTTCGGGGGCCGTTCTTTTCATTGCTTTGTCTCGGAGGATCTCGAGTAAATCAAGGCGCCCCCGTCTCTGGCCCCATAGAATTCCCTTTTCTGAAAAATACTACTCACCATCGCCAGTCTCGACTTGGGGCGTTCGATCTTCTCATGCTCTCCGCCCGCCCCATCGGCAGGGAACTAATCGCTCCCAAACTCCCTAGATCGGCCTCTTTCGTGTGACTTCCTGCGAAAGGTCCGATCCTCATGATCAAGCCGCTCATTTCTCTGGCCGACCCTGAGATTAGACTCCGAATCGACCCTTGCGTTTCTGTGGATGTCTGCTTCCAGAATACTTACCACAATTCGACGTCGACCCTGACAATCTAGCTCATTTGTTTCTGTGCTTCGCGCATGTGGCCTTGAACTCAAAATTTATAGCTGTAATGTTCGTACTGTCATAATCTATAACTATGCGAAAAGCACCGAGATGTGAGCAAGCTGCCTTTCAACAGAGGCGATTAATTTACCACTCTTTCCGGATTCTCCCACAGGCTCAGTCGCCCTGACATACATAATTGCCCCGTCGTGCCGGGGTCAGTAGTTTGCCTTCCCGCGAACATGAAGAGTTCCGACTTCCATACGATCGTCCGCATGTCTGCTGCTCGGTCAGTCTTAGATTTTCGTGATCGGCAGTCCATATTCACCTGACTTTAGCTTCTTGCGCTCAAGAGGCCTGAATTGGAGCTGTCGGTCGGACGCAGGCGGAGTGGCAAGGTCCAATCGGGAATTAGGCTCGTTCATACCTGGTTCGGGCCGCGCTGTGCACGGTCCGGTTCACGGTATCTGTCGCCAGCGAGGTCGAGAATTATCCAATGAAGCACTTTGCGGGCAATCTGGAGTTTCTCGGTTGGACGTTGATTGAGGTTGATCCCGCTCAGACACCATTGACGCTCTACCTGATAGATATACTTGCTCCACACAAGAGTATTTCGGTGCGACGCGTCGTCTTGTCCTCGCACTTCCGACTTCCGAAATATTGGCAGTGCAAGAAAATATCGGCAGCGTCGGCACCCCAGCAGCGACGTGACAAAGATCTCAAAGTAGAAGATGTTGTTCAAATCGTGTGCTGGGCGCATCAATAATGTTCTTGTCCAACGCTCGTCGCAATGCGGACCTGTCAAGTTCGTTGAGGCGCCCACTGCCATCCTGGACATCTGGACACAGCGAGCATGGCGCGCGTCTTCCTGTTCAAGTCAGTAATGACTCTTCACTTTCCCTACCCCAAGCTGCGCGCACTGATATAAATTACCAGTCGCACAAGTATTCTGCCCCCACTGCCCCTGCCCCCCCGTTTTCTTGTTCTTCTGCTTCTTCGTCCCCATTCACATTCACATTTACCTTCCCTTTTTGGTCGTTGATCATGTTCCGCGTTCTTTTTGCCCTCCTTCCCATTCTTTCCGTTGCAGCGCACACGGGTATGTCCAATGGCTCAGCCGGCCCCGCGTGTCTTTCTAACACTTTTCCACGCACACAGGCACCCCTCTCCGACTGGCACGCCAAGACGTCGCAGACTGCTCGACACCCTGCACCGCACTCGGCGACTCCGTATCCGTATGTGTGCTTGCCCCGCCCAACACGATGAGCTAATCAACGGATGGATGGATGGTTACAGGCAGGCGGCACGGACGGCCTCGCCGCGATCTGCACCAACACCGTCGCGAGCAACTACCAGGCGTGCTACAGCTGCGAGGTCAAGGCCGGCGCGCTGACCGCCCAGGCCGCGCAGTCCACCGTCGACGGTTCGTGCTTCGTTTTTTGTGGTTTGAGATATTTTGTGGATGCTGACGAACGACATCTGGCAGCGTACGTCAATGGATGCAAAACGGGCGGGCACCCCATCAACGGGTTCACAATATCGGCGGATGGGAGCATCAGTGGAGGCGCAGCCTCTGGGGCGCCTGCTGCGTCGGGTGCGGCGCCTGCTGCGTCGGGTGCGTCACCTGCTGCGTCGGGCGCTCCCGCATCCAGTCCGGCAAAGAAGGGCGACGCTGTACGGGCATCCGCGGGCATTCTCGGCGCCGCGTCTGCGTTTGTGTTCGTCGTGCTTGGCGCGGTCGTCTGAGGTTTTCGTATGGAAGAGGAGTTAATCGACTATCCGCTGTAACCCACCTGCACAGTTTACTTTCTCTCGAGCATCATTTACGATCGAAACCAATGTGTAGAACAGAACCCTCCATGTGAGACTGTGTGCCCACGACCTACTTACTGGAGCCTCCTTTGCTTGATATCAAACGATTCAACTCGAATTTGATTCAACTTGGATAAACCAAGTTGAAGTCGCCAACGGCTGGGTGTCCGGGTAGGCATTGTCCTGCTTTCGTTCGGATCCTATATTCGAGGCTAGGGAAATTTTGGATTTGTATGTATTTCTTCCCTCGAGACCTGAGACTTGACAATTGAGAGGCGAATGATGCCATCAAGGAAATCGCCGAATCATGTTCGTGAGATTATTTCGCTTAGGTCTCTTCGTCCTGATCCACCACAACGGCCGATACAAGTTGTACTCAGGCAGGGCTGGCATTTGAGAAAATCCCGCTGCTTCGTGCACTCTTTCAGAGCTTGATGACGTCTATGGGCCGCCGACGTGAATCGCAGAATGGTAAGCCGCTACGCATGTATCTAAGCAGCATCTTATCACCTTTGCGACTGTGCAGGCCGGTCCCAGAGCGACACAATGCAAACGGCAATTTTACCCCCGATCCTATCCCCGCTGATCTATAAATCATATCTGCGTGATTAGGTCCAAATCCAACCCACTTGGCATTTGTTCTGCAGTGTCCTCGAGCTGATGATTACTCTGGATCGGTGATTATTTCCTTCCGCACTATTACCTTGGGATTGACCGACGGCCATGATTCTGCCCAAGGGTTTCTGCTGTGGGTATCCCTCCGCATAATTAATGTCCAGCAACTGAGGCCCCGAGTCTGAGAAACACGGTGTCCCCTCAGACGAAAGATTCACAACGCGGCGGTAAGGTTCATGCTACCAAAGTCCCGTTCTATCGGCCCCTAGTGCGCTGACTAGCCCCGGATGGTGAGTCTTAACCCGTCTTAACCCTTTAAGCGTCCGGTTCTGCTGTCGTTTTACGCAAAGGACGCACCTCTGCCTCGGGTCAAGCCATGGATACACCGTGACGGCTAACGCGGCTTTATCTGTTTCCGCTGAGCCCTGGGTTAATCCAATTTCTTCCCTGTCTAGCTTTAATTCGGAATTATACGCGGCTCACAGTTACTGGCACAGGGTAACAGAAAATTATCCGCTACGCCAGAGCAATCAAATATAATGCTCAGCTCTCTGGATGTGTGGCCTTCCAGAGCAAGAGGCTAACATTAATTAATGTTAGCATTGCCGTAGATCACGGCTACTAATGGCCAACGACAGTTCATCGTTCATCCGAGGTCTTGAGCCAACGAGGCTGGGGCCACACAGGAGGCGATCCTCTGCTTAACCCCACCATTAATATGTAGGCACCCGCACCATCGGATCTTTCGATTCTGGGGGCACCTGAGCAATCCTATCCTTCTCGGCGCCTTGCGACTGTATCTTCTCGCGCCATTTTGTTCCATGGGTGTACCAACTGGCACCGTGACGCTAATCAGGCGGTCTTTGGACCCGCCAATCCAGATTTACATGCGCGTCAAATAAAACGGTCTGTGGATCGGTATCAACTCCGAGGAGCAGAACTGCCCGCGTTAATATACCAAGAACGATCGAGTCACCCCGTGCCTGCCGTCAGACGTATGGTTCACCCCAGCGTGTTTATTGGCTAGCCCTGTGTTGCGGTCTATTACATGTGGGCAAGTCAAGCCACCAGGTACCTCTGCAAATATCAACGCCGTAAAATTCTAATAGGCAGCCGTGCTCAAGTCTCCGTGTGCCTCCGCGAAGCCAGCACCTACGTCGCCCCTATGGAGGTTAAACAGCAGTCTGCAATCCAATCGAATGATGAACATCTGCACCCCGGTCAGTCAAAATGGCTCAAGGCGCTTCGCGTGTTTGCAGCCCGGCAACACCCACAACGTAATCAAAACACCTACCCCTGCAATATTAAATCAAACGATCTTTTCTCGTTTGAGCGCTCCGTAAATGCCGGTGTCCATCCATCCAGAAGTGGATTCCGGCGAGCTCGGTGTGTCCGTTTCGGTGCTGCATTGACGTGGCGTGCGGCAAGTAAACTTGGCTGTTGGTTATAGTTTGATCCCCCATGCCCATCAGGCTCGGACAAGGGTACTTCTTACGCGCAGGTACGCCGTGCCAATCCTCGGATCGGACGAGAGAATTAAATTAATATTCATGACAATCAGCGTGGCTCCAGAGTGGACGGACGAACGAACTATTAACATTTCGTTCTAGATTATCTGGTTTTTACCTGTGGAGGACTGCCGTATGACTATGCATTATGCACTATGCATGCGCCTCATCCCGGTCTCTTTAGGTTTCAGAACGTTCGCCTTGGCCTTCCCGGCGAATTTATAATTCCCCTCTCCTAGGCTTAGAATCCCTTGAGTTACGGATGCTGGCTGGTTGACAGGTTGCTTCGAAATCGGGCATATGCGGTGCGGCGCGAAAATCTGCTAGCTGCATAGTCCCCGGTCCAGGATGGGACTTGCCTGCCTGCCCCCGAACGATCCTCGGCGTTCCTGCCCGCGCGGGTCAGGTGGGGTTGGAGATGCCACTGCTGATCATATGCATCCCCGCCATCGTCGGTAGCATCGCATAAATTGGCTTTAACCCAGCCCGGTTCAGCCTCGAGCATTGCGTCAGGACTCAGGCCTCAGGGGCTGGGGTGGAGTGGAGGAGAGACCATATTATCTTCCCTTGCGGTCACTAATCAGAAGGCCTGTACCTGTGATGCGTTCGTTCTCCACGATAGACGGAGTGTTTTCTCACCGCTTGCTCTAGCTGCCACCCTCGTTCGGTATACATACTACGGCGATATCTTTCAATTTTGTGTCCGCGGCCCCATCAGACTTCCTCGAACCGCCGCGAGTTTGAGTCTTGGGTATTGACGGGTTAAGCGTCGTCCTTCATCCTTCATGTGTCGAGACTTAAGGATCTCTTCTGGTTCGGTCCTTTGACGCCGTTTGATTTATAGTAACCTAACACTGTTGTTTGATTTGGCCTAATGCTCTGAGTTTGTGCAGAAACTATCCTCGTCAGCGAAACTGTGAGGCGCGGACAGATCCACCCCTCGAGGGATGGATCTATTTCATCCTGTAAAAATCACGCAACAATTCACCTTCGCTCCAAGTGGTAGGGATCTGAACATATACATACACACCAAATAGGCAAAGGCTGATCTGTGAAGATGTGGGTTGAACAAGATATATATGCGCTTCTAGTAAGATGGTAAGTAATCAATATAATACAGTGGCCCGCGGTGGGACTACATTATGTATGTATGATACAACGGATATGCAAGCAAGGATACCAAAAGGCAACGGGTGTGCAATCGCGAATGTACTCAACGATTTATGTTACGATGTGGGGGATCATGGACTCGGCGGGGGCCGCCGTGCGCCGCGCACGTCGCTCTCCGAGTACCCGCCGTGCGGTGAATACGAATACTGCATTTCAGAGCCCCACTTGGACACGGGTGCCAGGGTCCAGCGGTCGGGTGGTCGCCCAGCGCCGGGGCGAGTGCAGGTGCCGAATCCATTGCCAGAGCTCGCGGAGGAGGGGGTGACGGGGGACGGTGCGAAGGACGACGAGGAGGAGGATGCGCTCCAGCTGGCACTCGGCGGTGAGGACGGTGATGGCGAAGTGTATTTAGAGGGAGGATAGCTGAACGACGTTACGACGGGCGGCGGGTGTGCATGTGCGTTGAACGAAACGGATGAATGAGATGAGGAAGGGGAGGGAGGCGTGTTGGCTTCGGGGGAGTTGGAGTGGGAGTTGTTGTTGAACGCAGGGCTGGCGTGGTTCCGGAAGTGACGACGCATGTTGGAGTTGACGTTGAATGCGCGGCCGCAGGAAGGGTGTGGGCAGCGGAAAGCTGGAGAAATATCAGAATCGGTGTTGAATTTTGGGCAACGGGAGTAAGGAAACGAAAGGAGGAATGAAGACTGCGACCTACGTGTTGCGCCCGTGTGCGTGTTCACATGGATCCTGAGGCTGCTCGGGGCGGTTGAACCGCTTCGAGCACGTTGGACATACGTGCTTCTTGCTCTCCTCCGGTCCCCACTCTCCTTCCTCGCAGTCCTCCATCGCGTCCACGTCTATCACTGAGTCCTCTGACGACGACTGCGGACGCAGTGTGGGCACTGAGTGCGTGCGCGCGCCAGCCCTCGGGCGGCTCGATGCAATATGTTCCAGTGATACGCCGTGGGGGTCGCTTTTGAGCACGTCGAAGGAATAAGCGGGGGCGGGCGGCAGCGACGGCGTCCGTGGAAAATGGTTTCGGGACGATGCCGAGCGCGGGATAAGATGTTCGGGAAACATCTCGTGGATGCTAGGGAGAACAACGTGTGCCGTGCGCGGCGCAGGCGATGAAGTTGAAACATTAATCGTGGCCATTGCTGTAGGGAGAGCTCGAGACTGCGGGTGGCACCCAAGTTCTAAAGTAGTCGAGTGGCAAGCGGCTATCAGTACGGGTTCTGGCTTGAGACAAAGGGATTCTGGAAGCTGCGGTGGGGTTCGTATACTACTTATGTAGCGGGTGAGCGTCAGGGATGACACGGAACTTTCCGTGAGGCACAAAGCAGGGACAAAACGGAAGCTATTTTGCCGCGGAGTCCCACGTCTTGCCAATCGATCTACACCGGCGCAAATGGATCCGCGGTTGCTTGGGGTTAGAGCGGAATCCCAGGAACAGGGCGAGCGCCGTGTTGCGGCGAACCTAGGTATTGTTTTTACTTTTTCAGTCACTTTGTCTCATACCTGCCGTCCGATTCTTTCCGTCAACGTTTTAACCAACAAGCCATACCGGATCTTTGACATGAGTATAATCTCCGTCGCGCCTCGAGGCTGCAAGATTTGACGCAGAACATGGACGGCCGCGCGGTGGTCATCTTGCATTCTGGCCGTACGGCCCGTACAGATATTTTAATCTGACACAACCTGAATTCAAGTAATTGCAATTTATTCTATAAGTATGTCTGCGGCTCGAGATAATTCCGATTGTCAGTGCCACACTCGTCATAACGACTGAGGCAGAATGGATCGGCAGACAATCATCCTGCATCGGTCTGCCTGTAGATCTTCGTGATAAGAGTAATACACGCCATAGATCGGGACAATGAATATAGAAAGTCGTCATCGAGCGGAGATTCGCAAGAAGTCCGCCGGATAGCTCAAAGGCTCAAGATTTTCAACCGCGAATGTGGGCAGCATCTTCATGCAAAACGATGAATCAGGATTTTTTCCGACTTCTGGCCCGACGGTTCGCGGTATTTACGCGGTCGCTGCGGCATAACAGTATCGGAAATAATGGGTGTAGTGGGGATAACATCACAGGGACCATCCAATCATGCACTCGGTCAAAAGAAGTTCCTAGGTCTAGACTCCAGATGCAACGGCATGGTTCAAAATAATGGTTGAGCTTGGAAAAAGTCAATGGACTGGCACAAGGCGCGGAATCATTGGTAACTGGTTTCTATGCGCACTCGAGCACGTGGGGATACAGTGTCTCTTCCCCGCCCAGAAATCCTTTGCGATTTCTTTTTTTGAGTGTGAAATTAAATCACGACATCACGTGGTCGCGACACGGCGCGTCGCGTCGCACTAATTCTTGAAGAAAAATAATGGTAAGCACAAATAACCCAAGGAGCTTGGCTCGAGTGCAATCAGTCAAATCATTACGAAGACGATTCCTAGGTTTTGTGATGGCGCGTGTGACACAGTGTCCGAGCGCATCGTGTTGAGCGGTCCCAGAACTAAAATCCACTGATTCATTACTGTTACGATCACGTCTTTGTTCAGCCGTATCCCTGCAAATGCTTGCACGAGTACATTCTTACGCAGGATCCACTGGCGTCCTTGGCCAACAATGCAAAAAACAAATGCGCCCTCGAATCGGTGCGATGCCCATACTGGTCTCAATAGGCTGCGGCGATGGGGCCATCTGCCCCGATTACGTACGCATGCCAGTTCTCGCCGCGTTGATAACAAATTAATTATTTCGCGCGCAGTTCCATCTAGGCAAGGGAAAAATGGTGGTTCAAACTTCCAATGCGCCAAGGTCTTCCTCTTTTTCTATTGGTTCTTCTTCACCCAAAGTCCCGTAGAGCTCATGGATGCTGTGCCGCCGTAGGCCCAAAGCTCGAGTCGTTGAACCGCGAGTCCGTGACTCTCTTCTTGGTGTTTGACACCCGACAAGCATCGCGTTATTTATCTTGATTATCTGACTTTGGAGAAGGAGGAGGATAGCATTCACTGAAACCTAAATTGATCCTAACTCGTATACTTTCGACGATACTCACAACCGAAGAACTCAATTCACAGCTATCATCAACCTAAGAGTCGTTACATGGTTAACTACTCCAAGTTTATTCCACCTGTGTCTTCGAGCTTCGCCACATACAAAGCTAATACAAAACATTTCGGCGGTGACTTCTATAAAAAACGAAAAAAAAAATTCAACTCTCTCATTGGAAGACTAGCTATAGCGTTGAAGAGTGACAGTCGGTCGCTCGGCTCCCGCCGATAGCAAAGCGTTCCGTGTCTCTTCAGGGGGTATCTGCCAAAGCTGACAGACAGCACTTTGATTTTATACACAACACTCTGACTATGTGAAGGCCCCATCATGTCACACGTCCGTCCTCTGCTGCGATATCGATAACGACACTCACGTTCTGTGCTCATAGGCAGACGAAGACTCTTTGCACCGTCCGCCTCTACAAGTTCGTCACGTCAACGACCCATCTCAAGTTGTAACACTTTCCAAGGCTACAGGCTCACCCTTGATCGATACGCCCAACTACCCGCCCAAGACGAGAGTCTTGCGCGCTGGAGGGCTTCTTTAGGTAGTGTGAAACTGCGCTGTAAGACTGCGTGACAGGTATTGTACCCAATTGTAACTGGATCCAAGGTACGGAATACTTCTGCTCTACATGGGCGGGTTCTCAATATTTGTTGACAGGTAACGGTTATGACTGTTGAGGTAGGCTGTTGGGCGGCAGCATTGTAATGGCGTCTGATTCTATCAACTGTGTTGTCAGACATTGCCGCCCGGAAAAAAATGTCCCCAGGCTCACCGACGCCGCCCATCTCGCTGAGATGAAAACCCCCATTGTCATTAAGCAGGGTGTGAACTACAAGTCGGCAATGTTATCATTCACTTCCAACGTAGTGTTCATCCTCGGCTAGTTTCAGGATCACACTCCATCGTATCGGGACTCCGGCATATTCAGAGAGTGAGACCGATTGGCATTAGAGGCGGTCGGGGAACAAATGATTCGGCGATGTTCCGTTTGTTGATGCGGGCATATAGTTATGATCGACCGTTCGGAACAACCGTTGGGACTCCGACTCTTACAGGCCCCATCCCACGGGAGACGCTTATGTCAGGGACTTCCCGGAAGAGACTTCCCGAAGTGGTTGGTGAAGTTTTCTCCATAAATGATCGGGTCTGACTTTGTATCATAAGAAGTGCTTGCACGGGGAATATACACTGTGGGAAGCAGCGTGGTCGATGATGATGGCGAAATACACGCAGGTCGACGTCTATACCATCTTTGTGCAAGTAGTTCATTCCTGATCGTTTTCAGTCACAGTATGGGACTGGACTTTTTATCTTGCGAAAGAATTATGAACTCCACACCACACGCAACCGCCTTCTCGTGTCTTGAAGGTGTTGAATATATGGTAGTTGTTTTTACCCCGGATGTCGTCGAAACGAATTATATGTTCTACTTGAGTAGAACCCATTTCGAATCCATGGTTTTGTGCGTCATCTTTCAGCTCCCCTGGGTTTGTCTTCCCACTCTCGTTCTCACGTCCTTGTCATTTCTACGATGCTCGCACACTATTCTTCTCCATGGGTCACAGTCAAAACACGGGTGGACCGCCTTCGAGGTTCAGCTAAATTGGTATTGGTGCATTGGCTACACGTGTAATTGTAAAAGGAGTTCCATAAGCCTAGGCTTTTACTAGGCGTCGTAAGTTGTGGTTTATCGAATTTCTTTTGTTGCCTCAAAGCAGGTTACGACATCGCGTAGCCGCGACACGACACGTCGCGTCGCGCCAATTATTGATTGGGTGTAAGCACAAATAACGTACGGAGGTTGCCTCGAGTTCAAGGGTAATTAGCCAAATCATTACAACAAATACTCGCACGAGTACATTATAATGTGCACATATCGACTCCTTGCCCCTTTCGATAACCAATTAGAATTATTTCGCGCACAGTTCCATCTAGGCAAGGGAAGAATGCTGGTTAAAACTTCCAATGCGGTAAGGTCTTCCTATCTTTCCATTGTCTCTTCCTCTTCCAAAGTCCCGTAGTACCTAACGCTATGTCTCGCCGCTGGAACCGTGAGAGCCGGCATCAGGATCACAACACTCGCGATTGGTAGCAAAGCGTTCCGTGCCTTTTCAGGGCGGTATCTGTCAAAGCTGACAGACAGCACTTTGATTCCATACATAACACGCCGACTATGGGAAGGCTCTTCCTCTCTATCGAGAAGCAGCGTGCTTGATGATGGCGGAATACACGCAGGTCTATACCATCTTTGTGCAAGTGGTTCATTCCTGATCATTGTCTGTCACAGAATGGGACTGGGGTTACAAGCTTGCGAAAGTGGTAAATTCCACCACAGATCGCAATGCAATTTCGATTGTTTTTCTGTTGTAATTGAGCAGAACCCCTTCCGGACCCGTGGTTTTGCGATAATCTTGCAGCTCCCCCGGGTTTGTCTCCCACTCTCGTTTCCGCGTCCTTGTATTTTGAATGGTGTTCCTACATCATTCTTCTCCATGGGTCACAACCAAAACACGGGTGGACCACCTTCGAACTTGTTCCAGGTGGTTGTGACATCACGTGATCGTGATATGACGCGTCGCGTCGCGCCAATTGGGTCTGGAGAAAAAACGGCAAACATAAAGAACGCAAACTTCACTTTGGAGGGTCATATTGTCCAAATCTTTGCAAAGACAGGATTCCTGGACTTGTGACAGCACGCCACGTCTATCACACGGTGTCCAATCCGAGCGATATTTCAAGCAGGGTCTGGGGCATCCGTGTAGTACTGCGATCAAGCCTGAGGCGGTAAACTGGACACATTCCGAGTAGGAACAAATCTCTCTCCAGAGTGTCGGACATTCTTATGATGGAAGCTGATTTTCCAAATTCTTTTCGGATGGATACAAGATGGATAGATGTTAAAATCGCATTGTCTACGGGCGGCAGAACCACTTTCTGATCCTGAGAAGATAGTTGGCAACCATCGTCTGACTCGGATCCGTGTATTGCGATCGGCGTTGTATATACATACTGCTCTCGCGCGATTCAAGCGCGCGGTTTCGCGACCACATAGTAAGCACTTTTCACTGGTACGTTCTCCGTTTTTCCTTTCAATATTTGAAGGAATGTTCTGCTATGTGTCGAGTTACTTACGGCTGTTACTGCCAACACGAATTCACTACCCCTTTTTGGCGACTCTGCGTTGACGTTTACGATCAACGATCGGTCTCACGGCATTATTAGTTCGAGTCATCAATTTTTTTTACATTGTTCACACGAATCAAGACAGAACAATGGAGTATTTATACCACATGGTATATAGGCCGCGCGTCGGTGTGGCGAGCTTTTCTGGGCCCTCATGTCGTTGTCCCGGCTCGTCCTCCCCCACGAGCTCTGGGATGTCATCCTCGACCACCTGCACCTGGACCGCCCCGTCCTGCGCACCGCCGCGCTCGTGTGCCGTACATGGGTCCCCACCACCCGCTTCCATCTCTTCGCGGACATCGTCCTCTCTCCAAAATGTGTAGCGCGCGCGGCGGGCTTGAACGCGCTGCTTATGAGCCCACACGCAACCCTGGCGCCCGCCGTGCGCAGACTCGCGCTTCACGGTGCCCTCGTGCCAGTCCAGCTGCGGAACCCCGGTGGCGCACAACACCTCACCACACTTATCCGGCTCGTTCCGGTTCTGGCACGCCTCCCGCGCGTGAAGGAACTCGAGCTATCTGACTTACCGCTGGTGCTTCTGGACGGGTTGAAAACCGTCGAGCGTCTCACATTAACGGGCATATGCGCCGGTGCAGGCCTCCTCCGCGTCGTTCAAGCGTTTCCAAAACTTGCGCAGCTGACGCTCGAGGAAGTGACTGCCGTGCCATACCGCGGTGGTATATCAGACATGAAAACTGGTGTGCACACACTTACCATTCGTGGATCCTCCTGGCGTTCTTGGGCTGGCTCGCAATCGCCGCCCCGGACGTTATCGCGCTCTCGATCGATACCCTCGTCTCACACGAGCTGCACTTTCTTGCAGAGTATCTCTGTTTACTCGGTGCGACGCTACAGGAGCTAGAGCTCGCGTTTTTCGACACAGACCCGCTGGGTGGGCGCCTCCTCCTTGATATTTTCTTCACATCAAATTAATCGCACCTTGGCAGACGCGTTGGCACTCCCAAGGCTCCTCACGCCGAACACGACGCTGAAAACCCTCCGTCTGCATTTCGTTTCCGCACACGAAGTACGGCGCTTTTTCGCCTTTGGCTGTCAGGGACCTTGGCCGCCCGCCATGCGACTCGAGATCGCTGTCGAAAATCTCGGTGACGGCCTGGACGAGCTGTTTGGAGATTGGAGCATCGATGTGCAGGTTGTACTCTGCTCTTAAAAAAAAAGCCGATTCATTTCGGATGTTGCGTTTATTTTCGTGTTCTTTCGCCCATCCATCTTTGACGTACCTTAGCCCTTATATGCGCTCAGCTCATACCGTGAAGTACTATATATTCGATATTTAATAACATTAGTTCAAACTCAAGCTTGGTGCTGCAGCTGGCCCTTGGTGATTGTTCAACTTTCTCGATCACTGTTCACTCCCCAGCCGTCATCGCATGCAGTGGAATCTCAGCACTGGAATTGCAGAATGAAATAAGATACTATGCGAGATGTGAATTAATGCTCATGACGCCTCCTGCTCTACAGTCTCCTCAACCGACCCATTCGCAGCCTCCGCAACCTCCTTCTCCGCAGCCGCCTCCGCCGCGCGCCGCAGTGCAGCCTCCTTTCGCCTCTTCTGCTTCAACTCATCCATCTCCCACTTTTCCTTCTCCTGCGCCTCGATCCAGGCGCCGATGCCTTGGACCGCAGCCTCCGGATCGTTCTTATTGTTCAGGAGGTACCCCTGCAGCTGTGCAATGGAGTATCGCGCCGCCGGGATTGCGGCCGCGAACTCCTTCGCGAGACCGGCGAGGGCGTCGCTCGAGAGCCGCTTGCCAGTCGTTTGGGAGAAGTAGCACCCAATGCTAGGCCCAAGCTCGGAGAGGATGTCCTCAGAGTAGGGGTAGAAGCGGTCGAACATCTGCTCGAGCTGCTCGTTCGTTGCGAGGCCGTATTGGATCTAGTTACGAATGGGTTACTGTTACTCGCTGTGCGAAACGAGAATTCAGGAGGGGACAGACCTTGAGGTCCATGCGGCCTGGACGGATGAGCGCTGTTGAGGAGGGGTTAGTTCCCATTCGTTTAGGGAGCCAACGTAGAGTCATAACTTACCAGGATCCAGCTGCTCGATGTGATTTGTCTGCGAAGGATTGAGCTCGACAGCGACACAAAGCGATGATGGACCCATACCGTTGCGAAGGTCAGTCGGCCCTCTTCACTTGCCACGGAATCCAAGACGTTGAGCAGCCCGGCAAGCGTGACCTCGGAGCGCGGGGGGGTTGGCTCTTTCAGTATCGGGTTGCCTTTGGAGTCCAATAGAGGCTCCTCGTCGGAATCGTCCTCGCGGGAGGGAAAGGCACAGTCGATGTCCCTTTAGAGAGATTAGACCTGGCCAGAAGGAAGTGAAGCAAACGTACTCGATGAGGAGTATGCACCGTGATGGGGTGTCCCGAATAAGTTTTCCGAGAGTGTAGTCTAGCGAGCGAGGGCAGGGCAATGAATAACTCTAGATAGAGAAATTTGAGAAATCTGAAACGAACCGTCGATTCTGCAGGAGACTCTGTCAGTGCCAGACAGGATTACAGAAAATATACGCCTACCCAGGTGCAGCGAGGGAGATGAAGTAAATTTCCAGCCCGAGTTCGCCAGCCTGGAAAAATGTTAATTCAGGAGAACAGTGTCACAATGGTCAGATTTACCAAAGCGTGGATTGTAGAACTTTTGGAAGGCATTTGAAACCAACGTGATGCTCATATGACAACGAGACTAACCTTTTTCCGGTACCAGGTTCCTGTTGATACGAGTAAGCAAATATGAAAGTTCGCCAGCGAAGGTCAGAATTACCCCGTAGAGAAGGTATCCACGACGATGGGGTACGCCAGCGAACGTGTACCTGAAGTATACATGAGTGAAGGCCAAACAAATAACCAACCCAAAAAAACTCACCATTCTTCGCTCGCCAGGAACTCCTTGGCGTCGGCGAGGAGGAGTTCTTTGATGCCACTGGGGAGGATCAGAGTCGAGAACGCTCGCCTGTTCTTGGTGACCGCGCGAGCCCAGCTACCGTAGTTATCGGTGAGGTGTACAGTGACGCGCGAGATGGACGCGTTTGTGTAGTGCTGCCGCGCGGCCTCGATGAACTGGCCCAGCACGGCTTTGTCGCAAGAGTGGAGCATAACATTAATCGAGCCGCCACTCGTGCGCCCGTTTCCGTCCTGAAGGATCATTAGTGTGTTGCACGAGATTTACACGAGGATGAGCGCTTACCTCGTACCCGATCACGAACTCCACCTGCATCCAGATACCGCGCCAGCGCAGCCGCTGCTTTGTGTTCGACGAAGGCACATATCGGACGATTTGTTTGGCATCCTCCCGATTCCAGCCGGCATCTGTCTGTTTTGTGGAAACGGTGAATTCGTTCGCATCGGCCATAACGTTCTCTGACTGCAGGTAGTCGAGGACCCAGTCGTAGCTGAAGTCCGCTGTACGGGGATTAGCTCACGATGACGACAATATGGGCGGTCATACCTTGATTGAAGTGGCCGACGATTAAAGATTGAGACTAGAATTGGCAAAAGAAAATCAGCGGACGATGAATCTAGTTGGCTGGGCACCAACATAGTCATAATCCTGTTTCGGTGGCGGCTGAGGTGATGTGCGGTAGAACGTCCGTGCCTCTTGGACAAACTCATCCAGGACGCTCCGGTTCCGACTCCACACTTGCAGCGTCAGCGAGGAGGCGCCTTCCTTCTCGTCCTTGCTGATTGTGATCCAGTGCTTGCCGCGCCAGTGGAACAGCTCAGGTTCTTCTGTGCTCGGCTCGTATACGGCATCTGGATAACCGTCGGCGCCGTTGAGTGCGAGATCGCGGTTTGCCAGTGTCTCTGCGTTCCGTGCCACAACGCGGAATGTCCGAGATCGATTCCAGACCTTATGGTGGTCGATATACGCCGATACCCACTCATAACTCAACTCTCCGTGTTTGAAAGATGCCTGGGCCGAACCCGGTCCTTATCTACAATGCTCAGGAATGAAACAAATCGTACCTTGACAAGGAAAACTGAATCAGGTCAAAATTAGCTTTCTCGGATGAAAGGGGGAAACGTTGAACGCGCACAGCTATTGACTGTTGAGACCATCTTGGCGCCGATGACGCGGCCCCTGGCAACGGGAAATGGAGTTAGGTACAAGAAAACGAGGAGAATGTGCGCTGGCATACGTCTCCACGACGGTGCCCAGGAAGATGAATCGCAGAAGCTCGGCGACTTGGGGATTACTTAGGAGTCGCTTGAGCAGTATGGCCAGTGCCCGTAGTATTTGCTTCCATGAGCGGCCGGATTGTGATTTGACGTTGAGCAAGGCCCGAACGACTGCTTGGCCGGGCATGGTGGGAGGAGAGGATGTGGTGGAGGGGAGTGGCGGAGGGGAGTGATGGCGTTGTGTGGCGGACGTCGCTCTTAAAAAACACCCCTGATACACGCTGTTGACGTTGACTGACTTGGGCAAGACCCGGATGACTCGAGCCGACCAGAGAGGAGTGAATAAAGAGGAAGCGAAAGGGCAATTATGTAAATTAGCGAGTCATCAATCGCCACAAAAATTGTTGCCATCAGCACCGCCGGCCCGGCAAACCCCGGACTTGAATTTGGCGTTGTTCATTTCACAAGGACCCTCGATTGACTGCAAACGCGGATCTAGCACTCCGCTGTAGACTCGGAATTTGACTCATAAAATTGTTTGCCAAATAATCAGGACGATACCTATCACCGGGAGCCAGAAATTAAACTCTTGTGTCAATCCTGAAATCTGCCTTCTGGTCAACCAGAATATCGCTCCAGGCATGAATCCAAAAACTAAGGATACAAGGGCGAAATTACACCCAAAAATTCCGGCGGAAATCTGCACAGTGAAACTGGGATGGCCAATGATAATCATCAAGTGTCGTTGTTGTCTTGATTGACTTGTTAACCGGAAGACATGGACTCCAGTTGACCGATGAGACATACAGTTGAAGCGACCGAATGATACGCCGCCGTCTGTCGTCGCCGATAACAAGAACGTCCATTCGTGAACTGCCGCAGAATCAATATTTTCATTCCTCCGTGGGTCCCGCGTGCGGAAGAAAATGTTTTTACATGACGCCGTGAGACTCAGTAAGAATACAAAGGTGCGTCCAAGAGCCGAGTCTGACTGTCTTTCAAAATAAAATCTCGAAGCAAAGTGTGAAGGAAAATTCGCCAGGTGGAGCCAGTGCTCGTGGGCCCCAAAGGATAGGTGACTTGGGGACAAATGCCGGCTACATAATTTCATGGTGAAGGTTGAACCTTACTGTTGAACTGTCTGAATCCTCACAGCAAAATAGAAAGGAATCCATGCGGGATCTTAAATTCGTTGTGGAGGTTTTTGGCTGATTCGTGGGAAGTGTTGCAGTTAGGTGTTTGCGTCAGGATTTAGATCTATGGCTGGAATTCGCCGGCAATATGAGCAGAAGCGGAAGAAAAATCAAACACCGGCATGGCGTTGAAGTCTTGAGGTAGAACTTTCTCTTGTAAAGAGGAATCGGTCGTGTTTGTATCACCTGAATATTGAATCGCACATTACAACGAGGAGTATGGTCCAAACTTGCGAATGCAACGGGGCTGTGGCCGCTTAAGCTTCCAGCTCTCATCCTTTCCCTCGAGTCCATCGTTCCACTCGAAAAAGGGCCACGTTGGGAGATAGCACATTTCCTAAACCCAGTCGAGTCAGCCGCATCATGAAGTTCTTTGGCTCGTCGCACCTCAAGTGAGCATGTTGGCCGACATTTAATCCAGGCGCTCCAGTCGAGCCACGCCATGAGCGAATAAATTTCAGTGCGCCACAGTCCCAAGATCCCGAGAAGAGCAGAAGGTGACAGAACATCCTCCTGTCCAGGAATGAATGGATCGAGCCCCAGACGCACGCCCGTCGTCCACATGCGCACGACCACCCTGCAGATCTCGCGGTTCGTCCCGTCTCGCGCACCCAGAAGCAGGCGCTCAGAAAGCGTAAGTCGCAATGAGGGGCTCCGGTGGATATGTGCTGTGTGCTTCGTCGCACACGCATGCCACACCGACCGCGCCCACCTTTCAATCCCGCTATCGCCCCGATAATTTGGGCGCGCGGTGTAGAGGATATAAGGTGTGAGCATTACCCGTAGCTGTATCTGAATCGCCTGGGCCCGCTCACGAAGATCCGCAGCGGTGGAAACATTGAGCAGGTACTCCAGCGTCTCGAGACGCCCTGCGTATCGATCGACCAGCACGCGGTACAGTGTGTGCCAGTCGATCTCGCTCTCCCTCTTGGTCCCAGTGGTAAGCACTTCTCGTAACCGCCCGTTCACTGCGGCCAGATCTCTCGCCGAAATTCCGAGCAAGCGATGATCCCAACGTTCTTTCCCCTCGCGGTGGGCAATCAAGGAAGGTGCCAGAGAGGTATCGTAAAACGATATGAGACCCCTGAGATCGAGGCGGATCCGCGTTTCTCCTGGATAGTGATTGTGCCAGGACCCCCGCAAAGATCGTGTCGAAGGCCAGCAGTTCCTCCCTCGGGAACGGAATATAAGTTTTCGAGTGATGAGAAAGGGATGCGGGTGCATCGTAGCCCTCAGTCCACGCAGCCAGATAGTCTGCCGAAATCAGCTCGACGCCATGGAAGAAGTCACAGAGCATCACTTCGCTACAGCGACAGCGTGAGTTGCAGTTTGAAAGTGGGTTCATCACCTACAAATCCATTTCCATTCTGCGGATGCATAAGTTCATCTAAAATAATTTGGCAGCAAATAAGAAACGCGCACCGCACATAACCATCGATTCCAAGGCCCTTACCCCACGCACACAAATCGTTTATTCGTGCCCGTTCGTCCAACGAGCGTGTGGGAGCAACTTCTCCCCATATAATCAAATCCTGCGCGTCCAGTGGCCCATCTTTCATCTTCGCACCACTGGTGCCATCGAAATGGAGAACCTTCAGCGGGCGAGTCGCAACCAAAGTTAGCTGCCAGCACCCGGTAATCGAGCTGTTCGTCGTCGATGAATCCCGGCACCATGGAAATGCGTGCTCGGGATCGGTTGCGGTCCATTCGGGATGGGTGGGGATGGCGCTGTTGCCACGGCCGTGGTAGAGCAAAGTACCAACTGGAATATGCCCCGGGACAATGGTATGGCCTGCGAAAAAAAAGATACATGGGGAGCGAGGCGATGGGAAGAGGTTCACGTACCATTTCTATAACGAGTATTAGGCCAGTGTTGCAACAGCGAGTTCACTGTGTCGAAGATGAGATGCCCAGTCCAGTTGGTATCGGGCGGAGCACTGAGATCGTCCCACAGTGAGCCGGACGGCGAGCTGGCGAATGGCGGAGAGCCATTTAGGAAGGGGATCTGGTTTATGTGAGACGATGCTCCGCACAGTAGAATGAGAATGAGTCGCAGAAAACAAAACATGGAGGCAGGACGAGCAGATTGGTATCGAATGGCGTCATGCATTTAAAGTCGAGAACCCCGACGATCGGACAGGGTATTGCCGCCAAAGTCCGTCTAAGTACATGGATTCAAGTCTTCCGACAAAATGAGATCTGCATGTGCACTAGGCTCGCCGAAGATGATTGATGAACCAGAGAGAAGACTGCGCAGGACAGAGTTGCAGAGAGTTGCTTGGAGGAAACTAACTGAAACCGCAGAAATCTGCGCGAGGGATGCAGCGGTGAGAGCAGCTCGATGGGCGATCTTGAGGATGGTGGGACTCGGAAGACACAAATTCGTCAGTCATCACAAAATAGTGGCAAATTTCAAGTGCAAGTCGGCGCATGTTCCGAGTAGAATCAAAGCTGGGCGGGAGTTTGAGCAGAAAACGGGAACACAAATTCGTCAGTCATCACAAAATAGTGGCAAATTTCAAGTGCAAGTCGGCGCATGTTCCGAGTAGAATCAAAGTTGGGCGGGAGTTTGAGCAGAAAACGGGAACAAAGCTGATCCGAGAAAGGAATCGATGAGGAGCCTGGAAAGAGTACAGAATGCTTCCAAACGACGCCGTAAAACCAGCAAGAACGCAAAAGGTTCGCCCAAAAGCCGTGTCAATGTAGCTGTTGTGAAATAAAATGCCGAAGTAAAATCTGGAGGACAATTTCAAATGTTAGACGATTTTGCTGAACGCCGAAGCAAAGAACCAGTAATACAGTACTGGTAGGCCCAAAAGGCTATCGCCAGGTGTGGTATGGGGATGAAGGCCTGTTAGAACAATTCGACTCGTGGTGGTGATAAAGGACTCAGGAGTCTCGGGTCAATCGGCCTTTCTTTATCATTGATACTATCACCCCTTTATCATCATCATCTTGATCCCATCTCTTGATCCCAACACCCTGCCTCTTCCTTTGCCACCGCATCCATATTGTTCATTGGCCGTTGACCCTGTTCGCAACCGCCAGAACCGAAACCCAAGCTCACCTTATTTGCCTAAGTTGGATGTCCATCAGCGACCATCGGCGACGTCTCTGTCTGCTGGCAGCTGCAGTGTATTCAACATCGGATGCCAATGGTGCAGTAGACCCGGTGGATCTTGCAGTGGAGCGAACGCCAGTGCTAGTCAGACGTTTCAAACAAATGCGATCTCGTACCCCGATTACGCCAGTGTCCGCTGAAAGAAATCTGAATCTCGTCTAGCCCTGTGACACTCCCATCTTCCTTCCTCCCGCCTTGTCTCAAGTCTGAAACCTGTTCCACCTTTGAATCCGCTCGGCCGCAAGCTTCTTTTCCTGTACACTAAATGCGACAAGTCTATTCCATTCATTGGTTGGGACTACCACCGCCTTCGGTATTTATATTTTCCTTCAATCCTAGATCTTTATTTCCATAATGAGGCACTATTACAATGTCAAACTGCATCACCTCACATTTTCCCAACTGTACCGTATCTTTGGCTTCACCTTCCCCGTACGAGAAGATCCCCTGGCAGGAGATCATGATAGCGTGTTTCTTCAGGATGCGCTCCCGTCAGTACAATCTTCTATTCTCAGGCCACTCGAGACGTATAAGGTGAAGTACTACCGTGTCCAAGCATTCCTCTCTCACCCACTGCGTGCAGGCAACGTGGTTGACATGGTAAGCAGACAGGATTCGCAGGAAGGAAGGAGGATCGTTCGCTGATCTTCGTTCCAGCAGGCGATGCCATTCTTCAACACGTTTTTAGGGCTGGTCTCGCTTTTGTCGTTCCTGGTGGGTCTGTGTCCCACACGTACCTTCTCATGCCGCTTGCTTATCCCTCGTAGTGCATACGCTGGCCCAAAGTCCTGGTGACGCGACAGGGACAGAGATAACGCTTTGGCAATTTAGTACAGGCCGCTTATTGTCGGGACAGCAAACTCTGCCCCTACAACCTCTGAGGACAGCCGAGGATGGCTCGGCCACAGCGTACCTCTATCAAGTCCTCAACCCGGTCACCGTCACCACAGTCGTCGATGGTGCCTTCACGACGAAAACTTCGGCGTCGCTCGGCAAGTTCTCTTTATTCTCACTGTCGCCGTCGGCATCACGCTGATGATCAACGCTACATAGCATCACGCACTGTCATTGCTTCTCCTTCGGGCTGGGTCGAACCCTTTGACAAGAATGTATCGATCGCATGCGGTCTCGTCAACGCAACATTTGGGGAATGTTTGAATATCAACGGGACCCAGACCGTCGCCGCCAATCACGGTGCACCGACTCCACAAATATTCCAGGTCGCAGCGGCTGATTTGGCGGATTCAAGTGAGTCTCTTACCTACGCCCCCATCATGGAACAGCAATTCTGATGTTCCTATTCGCCTGCAGCTTCCTCCCCCTCATTGACGTCGACTTCTCAATCAAATGCGAAGCACCGACCATCAGCGGCCGTTGTGGCCGGCGCGGTGGTGGGATCCCCCGTGCTACTTCTTGTTCTGGGTCTGTGCATCGCACTCCTCATCCGACGCCGCCGCCAACAGTTCGAGCACACCTTCGCTGCCCGTGGCTACGATCCCGAATCCGGCAACATCTCGAACGTCGCCGGTAATCGCCTTCCATTTGCGGTCTTTGCGGCCGGACCGCAAGTGGAACTCGCGCTGCCTGCCAAGGGGCATAAACGCGATGAAAGCTGGGGACGGCAGTCTGAAAGGACATCGGAGCTCCCGACGTCCGACTTGGTTCGGATTCTCGTGCAGCGGGTCCAGGATGAGCGCGAGGGAGCCGAGGCGCCGCCTGCGTATCCGGCGACTCCTCGCTTCCCTGAAGGGGTGGGATCAGAGTACGAGAATGGAGGGACCGTGAGGGATAAGATGGACGCGCGCGGTCATGGGGAAAGCTAGGTTTAGGTTTGCCCGGCCTCGCCGGCGCGATGAAGATGTTCACTCGAAACAGTCATCTCGGGGACGTTGACTAGTTATACCAATGTAAGTCCAACTAGGCGGTGCTCTGTATTTCTTATATTATAATTGCATTTGGGCCGGGGAGGGAGATGTACATGTACATGCATGCCACAGGCGGCATGCCCCCTGGCTTATACAAAAATAAGCCACAGCGGCTTATGGCCGGCTTATGGCTGGCTTACTCACGGCTGTTTGCTAGTTTACTATTGTATACCGCGCCTACTGTTGTCTGGCTGTTGGCCGGATTCTGGAATCGATCAGATCTTATCAGATCCGATAAGATCTCTTTGTTATCAACACCAGCGAGCGGTTCAAGTTACCGCCACGGTGTAACTTGAAGGTTGAGATACACTGTCTTGACCTTGGAAGATTGTTGAAATGTATCACAGATTACAGCTAATGTCGGAACCGAAGGCGCGAACGAAAAAAATCTGTTTTGGGAACTTTTTCATCGCGCCGACCAATTCCCTTATATCTCCCTGAGTTTTGGCCAGATTACCTCGCAACATATACCATTCTTTCAGAATAATTCGTGTGCAATTATTGATGTAAAGGAAAACACGAAAATGCATTTCATTTATCCATTTGGCACTGGGGCCTCAGTTTCTGTTCAACACCTCGTAGGGTGGGCACTTGTTCAAACACATTAATTTTTTTAGAGGGGAAGCTTACATGCAACATGAAGAGAGTGATGTCGCCAGAATTATGATTTTCTTCTCCATTGAGACACTATTGGCTCGGAAGTAATCTTTTGATCAAAATTGTTCAACTCCCTGTAACTTCTTCAATATGGAACCAAATTCAAACCTAAATCTATGCAGGACATCGCATTTAACGTCTCCTTTAGCCTAGACTCTCAAATGGCTCAAAAATATGCCTAGAAAGACTATATCCAAATCTGAGCTGTCGGCTGTACCACCTCCAAGAAAGCCAGCACAAGGATAACTAGGACCATTCAAGCATATAGCCTGAAGGAGACGTCAAATTTGATGTCCTGTGTTGTTTTAGATTTGACTTTAGTTCCATATTGAAGAGGTTGCGGGGAGTTGAATAATCTTTGATTGAAAGATTACTTCTGAGCCAATAGTGTCTCAATGGAGAAGAAAATCAGAATTCTGGCGACATCACCCTCTTCATATTACATGTAAGCTTTCCCTCTCAAACATTTAATGTGTTTGAACAAGTGCCCACCCTACGAGGAGGTATTCAACAGACACAACACCTCAGGTGCCAAATGGAAAGATGAAATAGATTTTCGTGATTTCCTTTACATCACTAATTGCACACAAATTATTCTGAAAGAATGGTATATGTTTCGAGGTAATCTGACCAAAACTCAGGGAGATATGAGGGAATCGGTTGGCGTGACGAAAAAGTTCCCAAAACAGAAATTTTTTGTTTGCGCCTTCGGTTCCGACATTAGCTGTAATTTGCCTTCACACTTTTCATTTGGCTTTTGTGAACTGACACTAGTTTTCAACTAATCTTATATACAAGCTTGAGTTTTTCGTTGAACCTTTAAGCTTGGACTTGGCTTGAATGTTGAATTCCGACTCGAACATGTGTACCAGCTTTATTCTTTAAATGTCTTTTCTTCCTTTTGACAGATGGTTTCTCTTTATTTGAAATTTTTCTCCTTGCTGTGAACTTGCGTGGTGTGAAGTATGAGTGGACTGTAATTCTATCCATCCATCCTCTTGTCATCTTGGATGTGGCTGATTCAGCGGAGTATAGAAATCCACTGCAAGCTTGAGAAACAGTTTGCATTGGCTTGACCACTTGAAGGAAGGGTGGCTGATTTTTCTTTGCCTGCAGTTTATGGATTTATTATCTACTTCCAGGCACGGTATACATGTAACAGAACAATGAATTTCAGGGTGTACAAGTTGGAGGAATTTATCCAAGGCATCTACACTGCCGCATTTTGGGGAGGCGGAAAGGAACCTAAATTCACAACTCTCATACCCGCCTCAATCTGAAATCTTGAAGTAACCACCCCGCATTGTCCAAAGCAGGCAATCTATGCATCCCTTGAGCTTGAAGGCTGGCTGGGGATGGACTAGAAGCACTTTTGAACCATACAGGCAACGTAAGTGTATTGGCATGCAAGAAAGCAAGGGGCAGTGCATACATGCACATGAAATGTAGGAGGAAAGGGCATGGCTGTTAGTATGTATGCTGGTACAGCTGGGGCATAGGGACGAGTAGGGGGAGGACACACCCAATGAATGGGACACATACAGGTGTGCGGGGTAGGCAATGTGTTGCAGAAGAGGGGCAGGCATAGGCATGAAGATGTGGTGTGGGGGTATGAGCAGGTTGCACATACAAACACGGCGAGCAGAGGGTGCACACAAGATGGGCGGGGAGAAGTCCATTTTTCACCAGCTGTTCCTCTCCTAGTTTAGCCAGATACTTGAGGTTACGCAGTAGCAATAAGGCTCACCTGTCAGCAACGGCCTCTGGGTCAGCTAAACAGCGAGTAACCCGACGAGAACCCCAACCAGGATAAACCCGATAGACGCTAATAGCTCGTATGTTCCCCGAGCAGTAGGACCAGTCGTACGGCGTCCTCCCTAGGAGGCCATATGTCGTAGGTTGGGATGCGAGGCGGAACCCAGAACGAGTTGAAGAGGGTGTGATATCCACTCAGGTATACAACCCGGGGCGTGGATACAACCCGTAGTACGATGTGAAGGAAGCGGGGCAGGGTGGAGACAATGCCTATGTCAAGCCAAGGTAGAAGCCTGAGATTAGACGAGGTAGAATCTACTGTACATGGAGATTCTATCATGCTTATATAGGCTTCTAATAAATTAAAGCGATCACGGTCAATTGCGATCAGTTCCTGTACCGTAGCATCAAGGAGCATTAATGCTGATGCTCCTGGACTCCTCTGTGTTGGTTTCCGTGGCGTCGGTGGACCTAGGAGACCCGACATTCGGGTTTCCTAGTCCTAAGTGTTGTTGTATCCAGTGGTTCAAACCCCGATCAGGTTTGCAACCACTCCTGTACTTCGTGTACGCTTCCCTGTCATATATGGTGCGTCCGGGGACTAGGGTCCACCTGTATGGGTTCCTAGTCCCTAACGTCTTCTGTATCCCGTGGCGCAGACTCCCCGAGTCTGCGGCTTTAGAATCCGAGGTCGGGTTTCAACTGTGAGAAGGTCACGTGGTGGCGTCATGAGAGTCCCGTGCCGCTAAGACACGTCTGTATCCATACAGACGTGTTGATAAGCCGTGAAACGGACCATGGGTGAAATAGCAAGGAATTTGGTGATTTCTACCTTAATCATGTAGCACGCTGCTCCAAAGGATTAGCATAAGTCCTATATGGCTAATCAGGGCTTGATCCTGCATGAGGACCTTAATCAAGTCCACCTGGGATGCATCGACTGGAAAGTTCATACTGGTTGACATCCATTATTAAGGGTTTAATTGCCAAGATTAAGCATCGCTGCTTAATCAAGGCATCACAGGGCCCACAAACAACATGGGCAATATTAATCATCCTCTCTGATGATCTGGGGCACCACTGTGGGGTCTTGATTAGGTGTTCAAGTGCTTTGTTGTGCTTGATTTACAGAGGGAGCTTTGCGCGACAGGTCAGGTGATTCGGGTTTAACAGTAACTGGTTACCCTGGCTGTGGTTGAACTTTGCTTATCAACTATCCGATCATTGTTGCCATCCTGATTTGGTTACTTGAACCAGGCTAGGACAGTAACTCGCATATCTCCACAACCACTTGGCGGTTTGGGCTGATTAAGGTACTGGCTCAAAGCCAGTACCTACGTCTACCTAAAACTGAAGGTCCTGAACGGGGGACAAGAGGATAGAAGATGGGACTGTCTACACGATCGGACAAGGAGCAGTCACACCGGACACACTCAAGCATTAAGGGGTCGACACACGAGGATCCTATATATTTACCCACACGTGATTAACTACGGATGCCTTACTCATATACCAGAAAGTAGACTAATCATCGTATTGTAAGCGTAATTGTACAGTATATAAGGAGGAGGTTTTGGCATAGATAGGCACTGAACTTTCTGTCACTAAGAGCATTAGCCTTTACCGGGTATTGCTTGATAAACGACGGGAATTCGAGACTTGTCACCCAGGACTGACTTCGTTAAGAAGTTTTGTTTCGTCTGCACAAGTAACTCAATATCAATTGTTGGATCGGGATCTTGGGATTGGGAACGGTTAAGAAGCTAGAGAGAGCTTATTAGGATTGAGAACACGGCACCGCACTACAGTAGCCTTGGAAGGCTTATTATTTGGGATTTGGAGAACATGGCACCTTGTTAAGGATTGGGATTGTTGGCTTAAGCTTCTAAAGCTTTAAACTCGATTTGTTGGCTTAGGCACTCGTTTGGCATTGCTCAAAGAGGTCTAATACTCTAAATCAAACCTTGCACTTCGGACTAGACCTCTTAAAACAGGCTTGTTCCTCGCAACCTCTGTTGGATTATCTGTGCTCCTTGAACCTTCTTAAAGTGTTCAAAAGACCCGTACTCGGCGGCACAGTCTAAACCATTCAAGGGGAAAGTAGTAAGGATTTGGTTAGTAGTTGCGTTTTTGCCTTAATCAAGCAACTCGCATTCTGCTTGTTGGGTCTTGATTAAACTAGTACTGCTGTTGTAGACACCGAGCAAGCATTTCAGCGTCGCGCGAAAAAGTAGAACCCGGGCAATTCATGACATCACCTATACAATATTGGTTCAAGGCCAGTCTCTGAAAACAGGACTGCAATGACACTTTGCTCTGTGAGACCCAACATCCTCTGCTGACAGTGATTCTGCACTGCCCCTCATTCTGTTCGTCACACCTTTACCATGTCTGGGCAGATGTCTGCAGCAGATATCAAGTATGGATCCACCTGGGCCATATACAAAGTTCGCGCATGTCCTTGGATTCACATGCAAAAGTTTGAATGTGCTGTAACAGGGAAGCTTACGACGACATAGCCAATTGGCATCTTGCTTCGGTACAAATTTCCCCTCAAGTCTGCATGATAGGATTGCAATTGTATGTGCCCTTCACATTATTCTGGATATAAAAATAAAATAATCTGTGCCTTGACTGTGGCTCGCTGAGGCCCATGCTCTTGACAGGTTGACATGTTTGAAACCCAGTTGACTATCACATTGATCATCAATCACAAAAAACATACTGTACAATTTCATTCAATTCGGCAGTCACGTGTCACGTACACGATGAATTTTGGTGTCGGTCACGGGTCACGGCGCCCAGTGCCGAATGTAAAATGACATTGGGGCCAAATCTCCCTTGGAGGTGCAAAAAAGACAGAATTTTTGAAAATTTTCATCTTGAATGCCGAATTTTTTGGAGGTGTCACGCCAAAATTTATTGGTTGCCGAAGTGCCGAATAGATATTTTGTATCACGGGTCACAACCCGTGCTGAATTGAATGAAATCGTACAGTATGTGGTCATCGGAATCAAGAGGTGGGCAGACAGAAAGTTGGGCTTTAGGTTCAAGTCTGTGGTGACAGCAAAAGAATCAAGTTTTCAAGTTAGAGAAAAGAGCGGAAAGAGAGGGAAAAGAGGATAAGTAACATCACCCCTTCAAGTTTTTGATATTAATATTGTCACTTTGATTCCATCTCTTGATCCCATCACCCTGCCTGTTCCTCTGCCACCGCATTCATATTGATTCATTATTAGCCGTTTCCCCTGTTCGCAAGGGCCATAACTGAAAGCCAAGCTCACCTTGATTTGCCAAACCCGGATGGCCATCAGCGACTGTTGGCGACGTCTCTGTCTGCTGGCAGCTGCAGTGCAGTGGTGCCACTAGACCTGGTGGATCTTGCAGTGGATCCAACCCCAGTGCTAGTTAGACGTTTCAAACAGATGTGATCCTGTACCTCGATTACACCAGTGCCCGCTGAAAGAAATCTAAATCTCGTCTAGTGCTGTGACACTCCTATCTTCCTTCCTTCCTCCCGCCTGGTCCCAAGTCTGAAACACTTCTTTTCCTGTACATTAGAGATATGATAAGTCTGTTCCATTCATTCGTTGGGACTACCACCGCCTTAGGTACTCATATGCTCCTTCAATCCTAGATCTTTGTTTCCGCAGTGAGGCAATATTATCCTGAGCCTTGTCCTATTACAATGTCAAACTGCATCACCTCCCATTTTCAAGCACTCGTGTTGATATCACGCCAGTGTCATGCGACGGTACCGCCGCTTTAGCTTCATCTCCTATACGCGTGATATATCCTCGGGAGATAATGATGACCCGTTTCTTCTGGATGTGCACCCATCATTATATGGGCTTTCTATTCTCAGGCCACTCGAGACGTATAAGTGTGCGGGTACTGATGTGTCCAGGCATTCCTCTCCCGCCTACTGCGTGCAGGCAACGTGGTTGACATGGTAGGCAGACAGGATTCGCAGGGAAGAAGGGATCGTTCACTGATCTTCATTCCAGCAGGCGATGCCGTTCTTCAGTACATTTTTAGAGCTGGTCTCGCTTTTGTCGTTCCTGGTTGGTCTGTGTCCCACCCGTACCTTCTCATGCTGTTTGCTTATCCCTCGTTGCGCATACACTGGCCCAAAGTCCTGGTGACGTGACAGAGACAGAGATAACACTTTCACTGCAATCAGGCCCCTGATCGGCAGAGGCTGCCGAGCTTTGCCGCCATCGGACGCGCTGTGCCTACCTTATACGACAGGGTCTGCCGAGAAGGGTCTGCCGCGTGCTGCCGCCCTCGGTCGCGGCGGAGGCGGCCAACCCCCGCCGCCCTAGCCTGCCTCCTCTTCCGACCACGGCGCCGTCATTGTCCCTAATCTCTGTCATTCTGGCTGCCTGGCCAGCAATAGAGAAATACCGCTGCGGTGACCTTGAAGCACATGGGAATATTTAGCTCATATGGGAATCATCTTAGCAACCGATTTGCGTAACACTGATTTTGAGGCCGCTCACAGAAATGATGTCTTTGGCCAATGAGCACAAACGGCCACTCAACGGCCTCTCATGCAACTCAGCAGTGGCAGAGGATACATCAACGTAGGGTGCTCCGCAAAAATAGCTCATGAGCAGGCCATGTCGGCGATATCGGCTGTATCGTGACAGTGATGTCACACGCTCGGCAAAGATGGCGCGAAGGATCTGGAGTTGACCTGGAGCCTGCTTCAGTCGAGAACCTCCAGCTCCGAGCGCCTTGACTCCGCGCCCGACAATTGCACATCAGGTAGACCTAGGGAGGCCACCCGCGGCGGACCACGTCGCCCTCGGGTCTGCCGCGCTCGGCCGCGGCGCGGCGGACACACCCTCGGTCGCCTAGGGGCCTGAATGCAGTGTTTGGCACATCAGGAAAAAACCTCCTTTACTAATTTAGCACTAATTTTCTTCCCGCAAAATAATTTGGAGAGATTACCCAATTCGGGGCAAAGAGGCTAAAAAGCGGGCAAGGAAGAGAAATATAAGCTAAATTCCGGCCCTGCAATGGTACTGAAAGAACCCATGCCTGAAATTGTGTACCACGAAGATAATAGTTGTCCAGAGAAGAATCACCATCCATGGCCTTTTCCTTGACCTCAAACTCCTCCGCTCTTAAAGTAAATGCTCCTCAGTCATTAAAACTCCGCTCGGGAATCAGCTGCCCGCGGTTCCGAGCTGTTGATGCATGTCATGGTCGTCCTCCACGTCGCGTGACTCGGCTATTGCATGTTGGTTGCCAAGTGGCCTCTTCCGCCCACCATCCTCCACCGTCCCCGCTCCGTTCCTCCCTTCGCTCTGCTCAAATTACCCTCTTTGCACTCACTCTGCCGCTACTAGTTGCCATCCTTCAACTCAACTATGAGCAAGTTCAAGCAAGGAAACACCATGCCCGCCTCTCTTCCGTGACTGCACAAGGAACAAGCTCGTCAAGTTGGTCTCAAAGACAGCTTTTACTTCTGCGATTTTCCTCAAAATACCCTCAATACCTCACTAACTGCTTCAAGAGTGCCTGGTTTCTCCTTTCATCCTCGAATGTCTTGTGTCGACTTGCTGCCTGTGGAAACCCGTCAAGATCGGAGTCAGCAGAGCTACAAATTCATGTATAGACGAGAAGACCATTGGAACGGTTCGGATGATGGTAACCAAGAGCCTTCCAACGCATGACCTGCGCGGACGCCGAGACCGGAAGCAAGGTATGTTACGGTATCTCCTTGCGTGTTGGGCGGGTGTTCATTCACCTGCTCACAGATCACGGCCCATTCCCGATTTACGGATGATATTGCTCATGACCACGCACCGCGGTTGCGGTGAGTCTCGTCAAAATTTATGAGTCACCATCAAGGTGTTTATTTTCAGATTTGGGTATTGCACCAACGGCAAGTTCGAAGGCATCGCTTACCGCATTGCGTCTTAAATCGACATCATTGGGTGTCTACTGCCACCCAATCACCTACGTCGCCCTTCCTGCCCCTGCCGTCCCCGCCCCCGATCACCTAATCCTCCCAACTGTGGTGCACGGTCAAGACGATTCGGCTCCTACAGCCATTTCGTACGATGTGATCCGCCAGGGCACTGTGTTAGTTCGATGTTTATTGGTGTTCATATTGTGTAGGACCATGTATATACTGCATAATTCAATTACTTTTCCACATCCACAACCGAATTAAGGGATCATACCAAGCACCAAAGCAAATTTATGCGGCTGAAGTGAAGGAAATAGCAGAGAACTGGTTGTGAATCTCCCCTAAATTACCACTAATTTATTTCCAACGTCACTAGAAAGCTAACCCAACTAACACAACTTATTAGGCCAGATTACCGAAACTTTCTGGGTAATCCGACCTTATTAGTAAAGGAGGTCTTTCCTGATGCAGGCCGCTTGTTGTCGGGGCAGCTAACTCTGCTCCTACAGCCTATGGGGACAGCCGAGGATAGCTCGGCCACAGCGTACCTCTATCAGGTCCTCAACCCGGTCGCCGTCACTACAGTCGTCGACGGTGCCTTCATGACGAAAACTTCCGCTTCGGCCTGCAAGTCTTTTTTCTCACTGTCGTCGGCATCGCGCTGATGATCAACGCTGTATAGCATCACGCACTGTCATTGCTTCGGCTTCGGGCTGGATCGAACATTTTGAGAATAATTTATCGGTCGCATGCGGTCTCGTCAACGCAACATTTGGGGAATGTTTAAATATCAACGGGACCAATACTGTCACCAGCAATCACGGTGCACCAACTCCGCAAAGATTCCGGCTCGCAGCGGCTGATCTGGCGAGTTCAAGTGAGTCTACCTACGTCCCCATCATTGAACAGCAATTCTGATGTTCTTATTCGCCTGTAGCTTCCTCCCCATCATCGTCGACTTCTCAATCAAATGTGAAACACGGACCATCGACAACCGTCGTGGCCGGGGCGGTAGTGGGATCCCTGGCGCTGCTTCTCGTCCTGGGTCTGTGCATCGTACTCCTCCGACGCCGACGGCAACAATTTGAGCACACCTTCGGCGCTCGCGGATACGACCCCGAATCCGGCGACAATTCGAACATAGCCGGTAAACACCATCCGTTTGCGGTCTTTGCCGCCGGACCGCAGGTAGAACTCGCGCTACCTGCCCAGCGGCATAGACGCGATGAAAGTTGGGGACGGCAGTCCGAAAGGACATCGGAGCTCCCGACGTCCGACTTAGTTCGGATTCTCGTGCAGCGGATCCAGGATGAGCGTGAGGGAGCCGAGGCACCGCCTGCGTATCTAGCGACCCCTCGCTTCCCTTGAACGGGTGGGCTCGGGGTACGAGAATGGCGAGACCGTGGGGGATACGATGGGCGCGCGCGGTCATGGGGAAAGCTAGGTTTAGCTTTGCCCGGCCTCGCCGGTGCGATGAAGATACTCACTCGAAACAGGCGTCGACAATTGTTGACTAGACACACCAATGTAAGTCCAACTAGACAGCCCTCTGTATATCTTATAAGTTTGTAATTGTATTTGGGTTGGGGAGGGAGACATGCAATAGTCGGCTTTTTTCGTTTCGTTCTTGTTTTCTCTGTGAGTTGATATAGGTCGTAGGGATGAGCCTCGTCTGCCGCTGGGTGCAGAAGTTTCCAATATCTCCGTGGAAGATATTAGTGCGAATAGTAACAATGAACGAAAGTCGTTGACTGATGTTGATGATCTGGTTAGCTGGGATGTGCTGCCTTCTGTTCTGTACCGCTCCATTTCACTGAATTCGTTATCTCAGATGCGTCCATCTGTGAATCGAAATGAGATTCGTTTGCCGACGCTGTACTGCTTCCCATCGGACATGTCATTCCGGGCCGCTCTTCCAAGTGTGAGTGCATGATGGTGTCCTTGGACTCCCATGGAAAAGTTTGAATGCGCTGTAACAGGGAAGCTTACGACGTAGCCAATTGGCATCTTGCTTCGGTACAGACAAGTCCCCCCTCAAGTCCGCATGCTAAAATTGCAATCGTAAGTGCCCTTCACACTATAAATAAAATAATCTGTGCCTTGACTGTAGCTCGCCGAGGTCCATGCTTTTGACTTTTGAAACCCAGTTGACTATCGCATCGATCATCAATCGCAAAAACATATGCGGTCATCGGAATCGCCGCTCGGGCCGAGCCTCCTGACTCCTTTTCATTTTTATCCCTGCATGTTTTCATGACCCCCTCCATGCTTAGCACCCTCTTTTTCTGTTGCTTGCGCCCCCCGGTGGAGGATGACCCCACTGTACGTTGTCCACGTCTTTTCTGGCGCGGTATTGATTGCTTCGGGCAGGTAATACCAACTGAGACTACCCATCTTATCTCACCCGGTACTGGGCTCTCCTCGTATGCCTGCCTCGAATTATCCTCTCACCAAGCCAAATTATCTGACTTGGCTTCCTTCCAGGCCGGGCGTCCCAGAAACGAGTGCAGTGGACCATCAAAAGTACCAAGACAGAATGGGCACCATCGTGCGCTCGAAAGAGGGGTGCGTCGCTTCCGTTATTCAACTAACGAGGCCACTGACACATTCACCCGTGTTTTCCTAGCAAAATGGTCAACGTCAGTGCTCGTGCGCCATTTATCCTCCGCAGCGCAAGTGGGGGCAGCGCGAGCACCCCTCCGGCATCCCTCCCGTCCGCGGGCATCTCGTCGTCGTCGCCACCAACGCCCACGGCGTCTGTTGCTCCTCCGCCCATTGCGCCCAGTATCAGCCGCCGCCCGCCGGTGCTCACTATGACCCCCGCTGTGGTGCGCCTCTACGCCGACAGCCGCTACTCCTCTCCCACAGGATCGCGCTCGTCCTCCCGCCGACGCACCGACTCCTCCGACAAGTACGTAGCCTACGGAAATTCTTCCGCAGAGCGGAGGAAGCAATCAGGGCCGATTCCCAGCGAGTGGTTGAGTGAGACGGAGTCGGAGTCGTCCTTGACAGCTCAGCATATACCGGAAGAGGTGAGTGTGCAGAAATGTCGAGACAACACAAATTTATCTTTTCGTGTAGCCTGAGAATGGGGTGGCCATTGCGAGCCCAATCAGCATTAGCGGTGGCAACGATGATACCGACACCGACCCAAAAGCTATGTCTATTGCGTTCTCCTGGGGTGACGTATGAGATGCTAGCATCACTTGTTCTATCGCACACTTCGACCCGCTATTAATTTATTCTTCGCCCTCCCGCATAAACCCCTCCGCTCACCACATGGTGGTCTACTTCTGCCTTGAAAATCAGCCACCGTTCAGGCCGAACCACTCACAATGCTCGCTCACGAGCTACGGGGATTACTTACCGAGATTGCTTTGGTAGTAAGTTGCGACGCAAATAGCGATATTTGAATTCGTTTCTGCCAATCAAACTCAAACTATTGGGCCAGTGAAACTCAGTCTCCTCGTGAATTCACCCAAAGGTCGCAAGTTGGTGTTCTGCGCCGTTCTTGAGGTATCTACGGTATTGTTCTTGGTCAGTACTGATTGGTGTCGGCACCATTTTGGTGGCTGACTGTCGGGAGTCTTCAACAGGAACCAGTTGAACCCAACAATTTCAAGACGTCTATGTATTGGAACGAAGTGATTGATCTGTGAGTAATGTTCGGTTCAAACTGAGACTCTGGTCTCCAACTTGCTTCCCCGCTCCAACTTCCACGTTGTAGGTTGCAGTACTTATCCTTCTTCTCAGCTGGTTGTGGTTGGAATTCGACATAACATGGCATTAAACTCAACAATGCTTCCACAATCGACCTACGAGATAGTAAATTCAAACATACGTTCAATGCTTCAACTAGTATATTGGCAGATAGTATGATATGATATGATACAGGACGATATGTAGGTGCAAACCCTGATACAACAGATCGACGGAATAGCGCATTAATACGGGGGCGTTCTAATGTATATACGCCCGCCCGCTCGCAAGAGAAGAGAAGACAAGGGGGGGGGGGAGCGCCACCGCTACCGATGTCGTTCATTACGCACATCAAGAAGAGCGCGCGCCGCGTCCTCCCGGTCGTGGGAAGGAGAACTTCTGTGCGGATAGGGGTTGCTGTCGTTCGAATTCCACTTGGACATGGGCGCGAGGCCCCAGAGGTGGGGGGAACGCTCGAATGGAGCGGGAGGGGGCGGGAAGGCGAAGGCCGAGAGCCCCGATGCCAACGCGGACGCGGGCGTAATCGGTGAAGGAGCGGAGCTTGACGGTACGCTCCAACTCGGGCTGGGCGGTGATGATGGTGATAGTGGCACAGACAGAGAAGCTACCGAAGTTACCACCCTCGGTGATTTTGAGTTGAAGAACAGGGAGGAAGGCAAGGTGGGAGTGGAATTATCGGAGGCAGGGGGGGATTTAGGTGTAGTGAGTGCGGAATTTGCGTGATTTCGGTAATGGCGCCGCATGTTGGAGTTGACGTTGAACGCGCGGCCGCAGGAGGGGTATGGGCAGCGAAAAGCTATAATTTTCGTGTTAGAAATAATGTTTTCAGGTAATAAATAAGGAGATCGGGATGGTGGGACAGGCACGGCCGATCGTGGGATGCCGTGAGTGCAGAAAATTCGACATGTCGCAGAAGTGACGGAAAAACGGAAGGAACAAACGCCACTTACGGGTCGCGCCAGTGTGTGTATTGACATGGATCCGCAGGCTGCTTGGCCTGTTAAAGCATTTCGCACAAGTAGGGCAAACGTGCTTCTTCCCCTCCAGACTCCCTTCATCGCCGTCCTCGCCGTCTTCCGCATCGTCTATTTCGGCATCTTCGTCGGAAGAGCCGGAGGAGGAGTGTGGACGCTTGCCGTTACTAAGATTGGAGCGGGAGCTAGATCCCGAGTTTGGAATAGAATCGGGCTGTGCGCGAGCGACAGGACTGCGGTCCGCGCGGCTGGGGCGGCTTGAGGCAATATGATACAGCGAGGAGCCACGCGGGTGACTCTTGAGGACATCGAAGGAGAAGGAGTGCGGGCGTTGTGTAGGCCTCGTCCAGTGACTCCGCGGGACAGCCCGCGGAGGATGCGCGGCAGCGGTAACGGCGCGCTGCATTGGGAGATGTTCGGGGAACATGTCTCGAATGCTGGGGAGCACGATAGGGGCGGGTTGTGAGTGGAAAGTCATCGATGTGCTCCTGCAACGCAGCAGAAACAACGAGTAGTAGTTGCTGGAAGTGCCTGAGGTCTAATCCAACCCAACAAGAGTATTTCCGGGTTTAAATTCCGGGGTGTTGTGTGTCCTGGTGAGGACCGAGCTGGCGAGGAAGATGTGGAAGGGGGAAAGAAGGGACAGAGACGGAAGCAATTTATGCGGAGTTCAGATCGGCGCCAGCTACCCGCCAGCTCTCACGTCACACCGGCGCGCCATGCATGCGCTACATCGGTTAGATCTGCGTCCGCGATGGGATAAATGGTCCGTTCGCGGCAAGGTAAATGCGGATCGGCGGGAAAATCCCTAGTCAAGCAGCGCCACGGCAATTGCATCAGACCTGTCGGAACCCGCCGGATCGGCACTCGGCAAACTAACGGGTTGCCGTGGCTGCACTGCGAACGAGGTTGAACTGTAGGGCTGGGCTGTATTCATGGAGCACAATCAACTTAGCAATGCGGGTTGTAAATGTTTCGATAAATGAATTCGGAATAAATTCCACTGCTCCCGCGGCGCAAATCCGTCAAGAATCGCATCGTTCCAATTCAATTGACAGTGTCAACATCGGCCGCTGACCGCTGTACAGATCTCCGTGATAACTCCTATAATTGCCATGGCATCTAAAAAGATCGGCAGGCAATCCTTACCAACTATTACGGTATATACAACTTTACCGCCCGTGTCAAATGACACTACTAAATCAATGATGACGTGGTACGAGTGCCGAGCAGTATTTTGCTCTGTCAGATCTTGTCGTACCAGCGAGGATGGCATACTATTCACGGAAGATGTCGGATGATTTCCAGACCATGGGACATTAATATATAGACTCGTATAAATCACTCAATCGAAGTTTGCCGATGTCACTCCGCAGCGGAGTCCGCTCGTGAATATCGCTAGCCCCTGATCCGCATCGCGGTAATCACCGGACAGGGTCTAGCATGCCACCCAAGCAAATCACTGTACAGTTTAGTACCCCGTTATGGGACGGGCAAATCTTGTTCTGTAGTATGCCCAAAAATATGATGTTTTTTATCAAATCAAAGGCAGCCGATCACATCTATGTGGTCAAATCTTGAGTTCCCCACCGTCTGACAAAAATCTGTTGGGAAATGGCCTATATCGTACAGGATCAAGGTCAAAAGCCCTTATCAACGTCAAGATGTGGAAATGGGACGCGTCACAATCACGCCGGCTATTAACGGGGATCAATTACCGTAATCTAATCTACTTCCATCCCGGACCCCTCTTCATCGCCGTCTGTCTCCTCCTCGTCGTCGACAACTTTTTTGGGCCGTGGAAGGAGGCTTTCTGGGTTGTAGTCCTTCCATTTCGGCTTCTCCCACGCCCGCTTGCGTTTCTCTGCCTTCGCAGCTGCCTTCTCGGCCTCCCACGCTTCTATATCCGCGGCAAATCCCACCTTCTTTGTCTCGTTCCTCTCCCGAATCCGCTCGTTGTCACGCTTCCAAACTGCCAGCTCAGCAGCATGGGCTTCTCGAGCCACCTTCCTCTGCTCCTTCCCTGCTGCCTCTTCCTCCCTCTGGCGGGCATCCTCCTTTGTGAGATTGAAGAAATCGTCGCCCGTGAACCACTTGGCTTTTTCCATCTCCCATCCGCCCCTTCCCTTTCCTTCGAGCCTTTCTTGTCTCCTGCGCCTGGAGCTGGGTCTGCGCGCGTTTGTTGTACATCCCCGACAGGACGGCACCTGCTTGCACACTAATCAACGAGACTTTCCTCCTCTCATCGCGTGCCTCGGATTCCTGCAACGCGTGTGCAAACTCCCGCTCCTGCTCCGTCAAGAACGGCCGATTCAGCAACTCGGCATAGCGGGACTGAGTCTTCAGTGGCGAAATGGTGGAGGGTTTGAAGGCAGGGGGAATAGATGTCGATTTCAAAGGTGAGCTTCTTGTCAGGTACGATGCTGATGTTCCTGACAGGGCATCGACTGCGGCTCGCACAAACAAAGGGGTCGAATACGAAGGGGTCGGGTATGAAGGCCCGGGGGTTGGCAGCATCCCGTCGTCGTCGTCGTCGTCGCCGTCACCGTCACCCAGCGGTATCGCCTGTAATCTCTGGTAGTCCATATAATCTACAATCATCCCTGACATGACCTTCACCGGACTTGACTGTGCAATGGGAAGTGATCCGCGCGAGGACGACTCCAAGCTGGGGGCCATCATCTGCTCTGTTATAACGTCTCGATTGAGAGGAATTACCCCCGTCTTCTTGAACGCCATCTGGATGTTTTCGGGTGTCAACGTTTTCAGGTGAGCTTCGGCATAAATCTTGAGAAATGTCGTCTTGTCGACAACCTCTCCTCGTGCCTCGTATCCGTCCCTTGCCGTACTCCAGTTTGCCTTGAATGCAGCGAAAATAACGACATCCAGCCCTTGATACACGTGTGTGGAGTGTGAAGGGTAGCCGACGACTTCAATGCCGTTGTCGCGAGCGTACTGCAAAAATGACAGGGTGTAATGCGAGGCGTGTCCGTCGACGAGTAAGAAGCGGCGGCGTCCGCGGGCTTTACGACGTGTTCGTTTATCGAAATCCTTCAGCCATTCGGCACTGATTTCGCCGTCAATGTAACCTTTCTTGGAGTACCCCAAGCTAGTCAATCGCAATCGGGTGAGTTTCACTGAATGATACATTCTGTACCGTACTCACGAGGCATTCAGAGGGTTGTCTTGCGCCCAATTGACCTGGAATCCTTCGCCTTTGAAAATGATGGCAGGGGGGATTGCGGCGGTACCATCGCCACAAATTGTGACGAGAGAGGTGACATTTTCGCGATTCCCGCTTCGTTGCTGATGCTGGGTCTTCTTCCCGCGACCTCCAATCACACGTTCCCGCTGCCCAATGCCCAGCTGGAATCCGGACTCATCGGCGCCATAAATTAGCTCATCGGGAATCCGGTCTTCTCCACCCTCCCCCTCGATAACCCGTTCCAAAAGGTCGAAGTACTCGGCTTTTGTGGTCGGATTGACAGCGCGAGCCCGGGACTTGTCCAATGCACGCGACCAGTACGTTCCGAGCCTGTCGGAATGGTCCGACACAAAATTCTTGGTCCACTGTTTCCCCACGCCCTCCTCGGGAAAGCGGTCACCCCATCGTGCTCTAGCAAGCTGGTCGACGTGTTCTTTGAGTCTTCGATGACTCAGGGGAAAGCCCCTGTCCGCACACTCGATGGCGAATGTCACAACAATGTCAGCTTCGACTTCGGTAATCCAGCTTTCGTGCTCGTGCCCCTGCCTCCTGCTCAGTCCCACCGGTGACGCGTCGCTGTAGAGTCGACTTGGATAGCTGGATGATATTTTTGTCCTGCTCCAGACACTCTCGTTGGGCCTGTGTGATGGCCTCCATGAGACTTGGCGTGTGTTGCGAGGAAGGGCCGGGCTGGGCTCCAGTATGGATTTGGATGGCCCGCTGCAGCCATTTCTCCTGCAGGTCAGAGTTGGCCTTTTTCTGTTTTCGTTTTGACTTGGCGTGAAAGACCATAGCACAAAAAACGGTGAGAGTGCTGGATGCAAGAGCGTTGTGATCATTTATTTATTTCAGATCCGCCCATCTCAATCCTCTTCGGCCATGGCTCTGGAAGGTAACTTAATTTCCTAGTACAACATGCAAACGGCCTGATTATTATTCAGATTCCCCCTCGAGACTGTACACCGTTGCCGAGCTTCAGGAGAAGATGGCAGAACAGCAAGAATATCACAAAAATGCAATGAACGCACTGCACTACGAGCTCACTCTGGCCCTTGTCGAACACCAGGACACTGCCTACAAGCTTGTCCAAAAGGAGCTCCACCTTTACGACCTACGGAAGCTTGTTTTACGGCTCAGCGAACGGCTTCTTGCACGGGAGAGGCACATAAGTAGTGTCAGTTTTGAAGAACAGTTAGCAGCAGCAAATCGGTTGATGCTATCTGTTGGAGGCCAGCTTCGGGATGGGATTCACGGCACCGTTGAGCAGGAACATAGGCTCGCTCGTCTCGATATTGGCTCGGACGAGCGATCTGACTAAATGGGGAAGGTGACCATCAAGATTGATGCCACATCCCACCAGATTCTGAATTCGGTTTAACAGTCCCTCAGTTTTTGTCCAAACATCCTCGGCGTAGTGTAAACATGTCGCTGTAATGCATGTACATGTTCTGTATGAATTTCAAGAAACTCCAAATTTTATATGCCGAGATATAGTCACAACTCAATTTCGCACTTTGGACCTTTTCAGAATGATGTCTGACCATAGAAAGAGTGTGAGCACCGATAACACTGAGAATTGGATATGTTTGTACTTCACATATTAAAGAGGATATATCCGAAACGATCAACACCCTGAATGTCTGCAGCGATAGAAAAAAGGCTTCGTCCCATTACGGGATACGTCCCATTACGGGGTACTAAACTGTAATCAGAGTGAGGTCGATTAAAATTTTACGGGTCGCGCCGGATCGAAGTAATTGAGTCAGATGTTTCAAGGAAAAGAAACGGGATGAGGTGATCAAGTTTCGCTGAGCCAATCCTAATTCTCCAACCCTTCTGTCAAACGGGACAGTCATCAAAAAAAAAAACGGCCGTTGGGCGCCAGGGGACGAGTCGAACCCGCCCGTTACTTCTATCTGCCAAAGACCCGAAATAGACGGGCCCAGCCCGTCCTGACCGTGAAGGCCATTTCCAATTGGCCCAATTTGGCAACTGACGGCACTCCCGTGCATGAAGCTCTGGAAATTTTACAGTGCATGAACGTTATTGTCATGGGGAGTTGTACTGTGCACATTGTAGTCGAGGTGCATGTATGTACTCAAACATTCAGGCTCTGAAAAGAATGGTTGAGTTCGGGTTCAATCAGCGATCCTGATGAACGTTACCCCAACATTCTGACTGTCTACGTTCTGGGCTACCTCTTTCCCTCATCTCACCACCGTTGAAGGCTGGAGTTTACAGATGACTGAAGTCCTCTCAAATCCAATCTTTTGCTCAGTCTCCCAAGTGCCCTCAAGCTTCCTTGAGCCAAGCAGCAAGCTAGCCAAGCTGCGATGTCACTCAAAAACTCACGATGTCCGATGCCCTAATCGTACTGCTGGTTCGTTGCCCGCGACTTCCAGTAAGCTAAAGCGCACCTGCTCTCGAGCTGTGGTCGTGCCGACCGCCACCTGGGTATGATGCCATGTCGAATTCCAACTAGTGAAATCGGGCCATGCCTAATATGTGAGGAATCCAAAATTGAACCCAGCGGGCACCATTTCTTCGTTCTAATACATAGGCATCTTGAACTTCTTGTGTTCATGTTCAAGAATAGTACTGTCCCGAGAGTCCGCTACACGCTAAACCTCTTTGGGGGAATACTTCGCAGAGTATATATCTGGAGACGCCGTCGAGGCCCGGTGAATCCAGCGAGAGTTGCGACAAGTGCGGGGTTCGTGGAGCTTTTGACACGCCAAGCAGTTGCAGAAATGCCGACTCCACCAAAAGTCCCAACCAAGCTTGGAAACCACATCATGTGCGAGAAGAATGCTGCGTGTGATCGCTGTTAAAGACGGAGAATGTGGCTCTCTGCGCGTGGAACTAAAGTTAAATCGAACCGAACGGGCATTTGCTCCTGAATCACAAGTCAATGACCTCGTTCCAAGGGATATAGTTTGTTGCGTTCAAAGTTACTTGCTGTTTTCGATTCAGTCTTGGCAGAGACTACGGCCTGAAAGCTGGCCGCGGTGCAATCTACACTCAGTAATCCTTTCCCCGTGCCGGCCGGTCAATACTTTGCAGAGGCTCCACACATACATGTATATCGAGAAACGGCGTACTTGGAACCACCCGGGCCCGGTAAATCAAGCACTCGCGACGAGTGCGGGGTTCGTGGATTTCTTGGAACGCCGAGCGAAGCAAACACTGTGAGATAGGCGCGGCGCGGAGGGAGCATAATCTTCAGCTGCTGCCGCAGATGCAGATTCGGATTTGCTGGCGGTCATAACGGCGATGAGTCCGCGCGGGCATAGACGAGCTGAGCTGCCCGCGTTTCGGTGCTATTGGCCGTTGCGCTGGGACCCTTTCGCTTAATCTGAACGACACGGGCAAGGAGAGTAATACCATATGCATCGAATGAGATGCAATCTGGATCGGTAGGACGCCGCCTCGAAGGGATACATGGACTCTGCCTAGACTAGAGAGATCTTTGTACCCCGCGTCGACCGTGCAAAGACCGAAGCGGAATTCGCCGACGCCTGATAGAGTTTGTAATCGAATGAATGAAAGATAATTATAAGATAAGTATACGAACAAAGAGACGGACCCGGATTAACGTAAATTGCGGTGGTGAGACCCGCATGAAATTGGCGCCGGGAATCTGATACAAATAAACGCCTTGAACGGTGAACGCGGCGCTAGGTGAGGGCGTCAAGTGCAACCGATCAGACATGGCATTTACTCGTATTCTGGCAGGTCATCCCGAGTCCTCGGAATCCAGAGATCTGCCGCGCATCTCGAAAGGCAACCGCAGCGAGGTGGATTCCAGAAAGATGGCTATAATTTAACGAACAGTGGATTACGTGGATAGATGGAAACCTGAAATGACCGCCACCGGAGGATGAGGAAAAATTCCTCGGCCGGAATCAGGACACATACTGAAGTTCGCCGCACAGCGCCATAATTATGGAAGGCCATTGAAACATGTGGTTCCCGACACCTCGGGCGGTTCTTCGATCCATGTGTTGACATGAAAAAGGCGCGGAAAACAGGTGTCAAGGAGGGTGCAATCGGCAGTGACAGCGGAGGCTTTCGTGCACACCGGCAACAGAAATTCAGCGAGCTTGACAGAGATGCCGCATGGAATGTTCCTGAGTGCGAGAGGCGACAAGATGGGGCGCCAGTTAAGGCGATTGTCGGGCCGAGTTTCCCCATTTACAGGATCCTAGACGAAGAAAGACTCTGAAAGGTCGTACAGGGCCAAACAGGACCAAAAAAAGATTGCGCGGAGAATGACGAGTTCCGTGACCTTGAACTTGGCCAGTTACCGAAGGAATGTTCCTGAGTGCGAGAGGCGACAAGATGGGGCGCCAGTTACGGCGATTTTTGGTCCGAGTCTCTCCATTTACAGGAACTTAGACGAAGAAAAATACTGAAAGGTCGCACGGGGCCAAAACGGGACCAAAAAAAGATTACGCGGAGAATGACGAGTTCCGTGACCTTAAACTTGGCCAGTTGTTTAAGCCTTGAAAAAGCTCTATCTTAGATCCTTGTTCACGAGCCCTTCATCGCACACTGTGCAGATCTTCAGGCATGCGTGAAGATTCCGCTCATCCGGATACGTAGAAGTGCTCGTAGCGAAATCTGGTTCATGGACCAATCTGGGCGAGCTTGGAAAGATCCGGGGGGATAAAAAACCTAGACCTGAACCTAGTGGCTGGAGACAGATCTGGCTAGCGTGGGCTCCGGCTCGGGCGTGAGTGCGTATGGCAGTGCCAGTGAGTGGCAATTTCGAATCGCCGATTACTTAATATTCGAGAGAAGTTCCTGAAGGGAAACGATGTAGCCAAGAGTCAAGCCTTGTACAAGAGGCAACGTATTCCAAACGGAGACCAAGGAAATGGCAGAAGGTTGACTGAGAGTTGGCTGAGAGTTGGCAGTGAGAGGTGAAGACAAGAAGATTGCTATTGTTTAGCATCAGCCAAGATTTGACACACCTGCAAATATCATCTTTGCCTCCCTCCACAACAACCAGACACGATCTCCGCTGCTTCGGTGGATGTTCCGCCAATTTTCGATTCAAGGAAATACCTGTCCCGGAGTGAAACCCTTGGCGAACAGCCGGTGCCGGGTGTGACCCTGAAGCTTCCCGGCTCGACAGCCCCTGGCAATCGCGGCGCCGTTGAAGAAGACACCTGTAGAAGATGGCAGAGAACAAAAAGCACGGAATTAAGCACAGCTACGAATTCAATAAATAGTGCTGTTAAAATGTCTGAACAGCGGATCACCTTGAGGCTCGGGTTGCGGGGCGGCTTGGATTGGGCTTGGGGACGATTCTTACCGCGACTGGAACAGATGCCGCGGGCTGCCGCGACCGGGCGATGATATTACGGGACATCTCTACCGCAGCGGGTGATTCCCTTCAGATCGCCACGATTCACTAGCATTTTGCTCAAAGAGGTCGAAATTTCGGGTGGACTCGAATGCGGCGCCAACGGCCCGATTTCCGTCCCTCGACGCGTCGACGACAGTTGGTTTATCAAGCCCTGAGCCCTCAAGAAATATCTGAATGCAGCACGACCGTGGCGAAGAAAAGCCCTGATCCAGCGTCTTTTTCAATACATCGAGGTACGAGATTACATTGTATTGAAGCGTCTATGCATGAAGGACTGACCGCCTTTCGATAAGAATCGCAACTTGAGCTGTTGCTCTAGACGCCTGGGTGCAGCACACCTTTGTGAGATGGTAATCGTGGTTAGCGCGCGCCAAACGCACCGCTCCGCCCTCTTGCCATGACCTGGCCCGAGAAATACCGTCTCGTATGGGCTCCTGCGACCACAATCCCAACCGTTCTGGCCCTCTTCAACGTGTGCCAAATGCTGCTTCGCCACCCTGGTATCACATTTGCAAAGGCTCTCATATGTTGGTCAAGTATGAGTTTGAAACCCTGCATGAGAGACGCCTGTACTCAATCTCGCTAGTGATCCTCTATATTATCACAAGAATAGTGCAACTCGTTCTCTGTTTGAACGGAAGGTATTTTAGCTTGCGTCGTGTTTACTGGAAGTGGCAGCGTTGGTTCTTGGTGAGCAACGTCAGTCGAAGTGTGCCAATAGACAATGCTAATTCCACCTCAATCGACATAGGTCGTAGTATTCCTGAACGCAATAGGCTAGTATGTGGCTTGTCTGATATACCGTCCATCCCCGCTGAATACATTATGCAACAGCGCCTGGGCGCTTTCGTTCAACCAGCTGGAAGAAGGGATATCCATCGGTGTATGTTTTCCGCCCTATTCTTTCCCGTAGCCCAGAAATTCATCAGTCATTGTCATTGAAACAGATATTTGTTGGTTGGAATTTCGTGCTCGTCATAGCTGACCGGTGGATGATGGGGGATGACTTCCGCCAACTCATCCTCCACCGAGCGAGTGCGTGATTCCATGCTCCTGGGATTATTCCCTCGAGACTAATCGTTTGAGGCACTCAGTCATCGCAGGATTGGGGCTCATTATCTCTGCGGACTCGGTTTCTTCCTTGCCGATTCACCAGAACAGTTGGGCTCGTGTGTCGGGGCGAATCAAGTCCTTCTTCCGGCATCCGTCCACGGGAACCATATATCTACCAGACGATGACGCACCCGTGGTCCCAGGTTCGACCCCGTCTAGTCCGCGCCCGTCTCGAGCGATCTTCACGGGACGCCTCGGCTGGTTTGTTGGAGACCATGACTCTATCCTCTGAGGGGCACACCTCCGGCGCTCTCTGGATCACCGCACATCACGACTCAACGCGCCATGGAATTGTTCACGCCTCCTCGATATCCCGTCTCTTCTCCCCCGATGGCAACAGCTCAAAATCCAATGTCCCAATGCTAATCGACGTCAGCCAACCCGCTCCGTTTTCTGGCCTCTTGTCCGGGCCCTGGCGAGTGCATCCCCAGAATACATGGAGCAGCTCGCAGATAACCCGCCGGAGATGCTGCAATTACTTATCAATGGTATTTCTTCAGCGGTCTCTCAAGCCCGCCCACGTTATCAACGTGGTCGTATTATTACGATGCGAGGGCGAGTTTTGAGTAACTCCGTCGAAACACTTGCTGAATGATATAAAGGACCTGATTTCAAAACTGTTCGTTCGGCCAGTCCGCCGGATATATCAGGCACTCGAAGCGGAGGCGATAAAGAAGAGAAAGCCACGCGTCAGCGTCAGTAATACTGGTTTCGAAACAGCACCGGAAATGGCTCGTACGACTTTCATCTTGCATGGGGTCCGAGACACTACACAGGCAGACGAAATTTGGGTCCTCGTCGATCGGCTCAAGAGCATATTCAAAACCCGCGTCAGGGGACTCGGTATAGTGGTTGTCAGCGATCCCACCCTGTACCGCCGCATATCCAAGGACAACAATATCCTGGACCATTTCTGCACGATACACGTCTCTGATACTGGGTTGATTCTGTATTCAGAGGACAGGCCGAAGTCTCCGGTGCTGTGTGAGGTACGACCGTCAACGTTGACTTATTTTGACGCGGTTTTCGGTTTTCTGGTATGCAGAGCCTGTTCTCGCTTTTGGTGGATGCAGTCCATCGACTCGGCGGTGGGCCCCGAGCAGAGAGGTCTGTTCTCTTTCCTTGCCCTCGAACTACGGCTCATTACCGGAGGGTAGGATATGGCGGAAGGTGCTCGAGTTCTCTTCGGACGCTGAGGGAAGCATGGAAGACCAACTTCAAGTTGACAACCCGACTATAACCATCTTCGCTGAGCTAAACAAAGCCGCAAAGAACCGGAAAGAAATTCTATACGTGCTTTTCGTTTTCTGCTTTTTTTCTCAGCGCGCTAAAAGTCCTCTCTAGCACCTGCACAAAATAAATGTCGTACAGCGAAGTGAGATTCTGGCCCGTCTGGCCCAAGATAACATGCACGTTATGAACCGACTCCAAAATCTGTTCGAATTGAATTACTGGGAAGAAATAGCAACTGTTCCCCGGGAAGATAGTCGCGCGGTTCTCAAACTCACTCAATCAGTATGTACGCGTATCACTTTCATCTCGAATTTCATTCAACATCCGTCCAGATTCTAGACGGTCGTCTTGGTCCAATCATAATGATTGCGGACTACGAAATATTTTCCCGTCGCGCACACGATCTCCTCAATTTCCTTGCTGCAGAATTAATGCCGATCCCAGAGAAGCTCGCTGTAACGGACGTTTTTCCTACTGAGCCAACACCCCGTCAAATACAACAGGCTCTCCAATTATATACCACGGACAGTACAAAAACGCCAACGGAGAGCAGTAGAGATAGCGCTCAAGGTACTCGGGATATTCGCGGAACGGTCCGAGGAGCAGCAGGAGCTGTGGCATCACAAGTTCACGCAAGAGGCGCTGATTTGGCATGATCTCAAGCACAGGAATATCGCGCCGTTTTTTGGTGTGGATTCAACGACGTTTCCGCACCCGGCGAGGGCGATGGTGTCGCGGTGGATGGCGCAAGGGAGCGTACTTGAGTACATCGCGAAGAATTCACCTGTGGCCCAGTATGCGGTTTGAGCTCGTACGTCTGTCCGTTTACCTCAGCGCAGCGTCGGGCGCAAGTATACAGCTGTACAGTGACTGATGCAAACACACAGCTTCACGATGTGATTCAAGGTTTGAGCTTCTTGCACTCCGCCAACATCGTCCACGGTGATCTATGTGGTGTACGTCGGATAAATTTACTGATAATGAACCTGCATACTCAATATTGGCCTCAGCGAACTATCCTCATAGATGCAAACGGAAGGGCATGCTTGTCTGATTTTGGGCTCGCTTCCTTGGTTGAATCAGGGCCAGTACTTATCAGCTCCGCACGCTGGAATGCGCCGGAACTGAGTGTTCCCGGGCCCTCGCTCAAGCCTACCCATTTGTCCGATGTCTGGGCCTTTGGCTGCATCAGTGGCGAGGTGCGTGCCTGATTTACGACTTTGAAACATTTACGGACCGGGAGAATCTGATCTTCGTTTCTTCTGTTTCGGGTTGAAGATCTGGACCGAGGGCACCGCTCCCTTCAGTCATTTCCCCCCATGAAAGGGACATCCCCATCCTTGCCTTTGCGGATTCCAACAACAACAACTCAACTGTCAAACAAACCATACCAAACACGACCGTCTGACAAGCAAGGTACCTTGATGCCGGACAGGCTGTGGGAGCTCATCCAGTGGTGTTGGGACTACGACCCCTCGGCGCGTCCACCAGTGCAGGTCATTGTCGACGTGGTAGCCGAGATGAAGCATCAACTAGGGTCAAATACCGACACCTTGCTCGTGCAAGAGGACGGCATGCCAAGCGTCGCAAGCACAGTGACTCAGTGAGAATGGGAGATGTTGCTTCCCGGTCTTCATCTCTTTCATCCTCAGGGGCATAGGCACTGTCAATAAACAAACAATGTGTCTTATCGGAGGGTGTGGCTTTGAGGAGTATGTAGAAAAATGCAGTACCATGTAGCGGGATCGAGTCTGGGATTGCGCAGGACCCATACTAACTCCATGTAACGACCGTACTAGTTAGGTACTGTAGTATTTCGTTCAATTCGGATAGTCACGCATCACACGGCCAAAAATCTACGAAAATTTTCGTAAGTCACAGTGTCCCAGAGCCAATTTTTGGCCTTAGCCGAGCTAGCCGAGATTAGCTGAGCGCTACCGGCGGATCAAATTGCCTAAACGGGCTCGACTACGAAAGGGTCCAGTTGTCACACCCAAACAGCCAAAAAAGGCCTTATGAATTGAACGAAATACTACAGTACTGTAGTATTTCATTCAATTTGTATGGTCACACGTCACATGGCCAAAAATCTACGAAAATTTTCATAAGTCACCCAGTCACAGAGGCAATTTTGGGCTTAGCCGAGCTAGCCGAGCTTTGCCGAGCGTTGCTAGCGGATCAATTTCCCTAAAGGGGACCGGTTACGAAAGGTTCAATTTGTATGATGGTGTCACACCCCAAACCGCCTTACGAATTGAACAAAATACTACAGGTAGGTAGGTATATTCCGGCGCGGTCCCGTTAAGAAACAGCCGGGGGTATACTGTACTTTTTCCTTCAAATTGGTAGTCACATGTCACGCACCCCCTGTCGATCACGAACATTGGTCGAGGTCACGCATCACTCGGGCCTCTGTCAAACCTCCAAGCGGTCATGCAAGTCTCCATTGAACTGCCCAGAAAGTGCAAAAAAAGACACAATTTTCGGTTTGAATGTCGAAATTTTCGAGGTCACACAAAAGTTTGGTGCCTGCCGAAATGTCGAATAGGTAAAGTGGGTCACGTGTCACACCCCCTGTCAATTTGAATGAAAAAGTGCAGTATAGAATGTCTGTCTATGAGAGACTAACAAGTCCCGTGACCTTGAAACCCTATGCACAGAATCCTGAACAGATAAACGGAGCCATTTGTGACTCACTGGCAAATTGTGAGAATTGTGCCTTCATAATGCACAGCTAGCAATATACACCCCAGTAATGCGAGGCCCACTAGCAAATAGCTCAACCTGGCATCTCAATGCTGGTTCAAAACTTGAACTGTAGTTGAATAATCAATTCACAGCCAATGCTCGAATGACATTTGACATTACTATATAATTTCATTCAATTCAGCAGTCACGCATCACACACCCCCTGCCGCGATGAATTTTCATCTTGGTCACCGGTCAGGTGCCCAGTGCGGAATGAAAAATCTGTGATATCTGGGTCAAATCTCTCTTATTAGAGGTGCAAAAAAGGCAGAAATTTCGTAGTTATCGTCGCTGTGTGCCAAGCATGGTCATAGTGCAGACAAGACATGTGTGGATACTGTACCATTTCGACCAAATGTTCACTGGGTGTCACCTGTCACATAAGGTGTTCATTTCGCGAGGTGTTCAATTCTCGGCAATCATGGGAAAATCCCCATATATAGCAGTCCGGCGAATGCCGGACCAAAAATTTGGGTGTTTTTTTCGCCTAATTAGGCCACAAAATTGAACCATCACCGTCACCTAGGCAAAAAATGTTCAGTTCACGACCCTGTCACCCGTCACCTGAAAATTTGGTCGAAATGGTACAGTAGACATGGACGAGGGTGACAACTGTGGTGACCGTGATGTCAATGCCCATGGAACATACAAATCTGTTTATTCAAGAGAAAAATAATCTGAAGAGGGGGGTAACAGGCCCCCCTTCAGAATAACAATTGATTAAGCTCTGAACGAGGGTCGACAATATTCTAAGTGAGATCAAGCCCAATGGGGTCTGGACAGCTGTCACGGCATCTCGGCCAAATGACTGACAATATGCCCTGGGAATTTTCTAGGCTTATGGAAAGTCAACTAGTAATAGACTTGTTGCAAATGGTCTTAAATATTTAAATACTCACACCGGCAGTTGCTAAATATATGACAGCCCGACATTGACATTGGAAGTCAATTTGAAAGTCTGAATATTGAACTAGACTTCAGGTTAGCTGAAACCAAAGCCTGAAATTACTGGAATCACCTTCCATGTAGACTGAAACCAAAACCTGAGCTGAAAGCAGTGGATTCTGCTTTGGTATTAGTTCAACTGAATACTGATTCAATATTTTGAGTGGCGGTATCAACATTGGATGGACATAAAGTTGGGAATCTTGGGTATGTGCAGTGACCAGGCAGCCATTTGCCTCTTGACAGAGGGACCTAGGAGATATTTTGGACTGTCCAACGTTGATGTGGACAGGCCAAGTCTCAACTGGCATTTCAGGTTGCCCAAAATCTAACACTGAAACTAGCAAAACCAGCTTTGATTTCAGTGGGAGCTGATATCACAGCTTCAATCTTTGGAATCAGCTTGGAATTCAGTGCAATGCAGTACTAATTTGATACTTTAGCTTTCGAGTAATGTCTCGAAATCAATGTCGGATCACCAATATTCGGCAATCGCCGGTTGTGACTATGCCGGCGGAAACCAATGAAATCCGGTGGGTCATTGATGGACACTGCCAAACACTGTCCGGGAGCAGCCGCCAGTACACGGCAAACCCGGGATTCTTCGGAATTTGGTAGGAAATGATGCTCATTGAAATCCAATGATATTTCCTTTGCCGATCAAAGGAATTATTACCGCCGTCATTTGAATAGTCGGATTAGTGGAATTCATTCGGTTTGCTCATCAAATTCCTGTGATGTACCCACCAGACTTGCACACGCCTCTTGGAATTCAGTAGATATGCCATGTGGCTCAATGACCTCACCACATCACATAAGTAAGTGTTCCATGCCATTCGCCGTTTGCCCGCCATTTAGCATCTGAGGCCTGCGCGCCATGTTAATGATCCGATGCGCTCCGTTCCTGGAAGTTTTTTGCCTTTTCTGCTGACTTGAAAATAGTCAAGGTAAAGCAGTCTTGGCGAATGAAGTCCACCCGTATGCATGTAAATTTTTTGCCTTTTCTGCCAACTTGAAATAGTGAAAGTATAGCCGTTTCGGTGAATAACACTCCTCTTAATGGCGTGCCGTCCCAGAGGCCAAACAAATGCCTTTTATCTATGAATTAATAGTGAAGTGGAAGATGGATAACAAAGTTTAAGGGGGGGTGTTGGGCAGGCGGGAGCAAGCGACGTGGTATATCGAAAGTATTTTTTTGGCCTTTTGTCGGCATGATGCCCTACTTGGATAAGACTCAGGATAGTTCGCGTTTGTGGTTCTAGGTTTTCAACCTCAGGCGGTCTCAAGTTCGAGTCTTGCTGTTTGCATTATATTTTGGTTCTGCTTCCCTTCCTTTTAGCGCGCCTAACAGCCGAAATGATCATCAAAAGCCCGTCGAAATCCAAAGGAGTCTGTCCATTGGTCCGAAGATTCGCCAAATCATTGGTAACCACTAGCGGCCCATTGGAATCCGACGGTCATCAAACCCATCGAATTCCGAAGACTTCCGGGATAGCCGTGTAACCATCGAGGCGGCCAGCAGCGAACTTACCTTCGGGCATATTATTACCGCACCTTCCGCCCTCTTGCCATGACCTGGCCCGAGAAATATCGTCTCGTATGGGCTCCTGCGGCTACGATCCCAACCGCTGTGGCCCTCTCCAACGTGTACCCAATGTTGCTTCGCCACCCTATCACATTTGCCGAAGGTCTCATGTGTTGGTCAAGTATGAATTTGAAACCTCGCACGAGAGACCTCTGTACTCAACCCTCGCGGCGCAGTGGTCCTCTATATCATCACACGAATATTTCAACTCGTTCACTGTTTAAACGGAAGGTATTTTAGCTTGCGTCGCGTTTACTGGAAGTGGCAGCGTTGGTTCTTGGTGCACCATCAATCACTCGAAGTGTAATGGACAATGCTAATTCCATCTTAGGTCGTAGTGTTCCTGAACGCAGTGGGCTAGTATGTGGATTGTCTGATATGTTATGCCCCCATCCCCGTTAAATGCATACACTATTCGACAGCGCCTGGTCGCTTTCGTTCAACCAGCTGGAAGAAGGGATATCCATCGGTGTACGTTTTCCGCCCTATAGCCCAGACATTCATCGGTCATTGTCATTGAAACAGGTGTTTGTTGGTTGGAATTTCGTGCTTGTCGTGGCTGACCGATGGATGATGGGGGATGACTTCCGCCAACTCATCCTCCACCGAGCGGAGTGTGTGATTCCATGCTTCCGGGATCATCCCCTCGAAACTGATTGTTTGAGACGCTCAGTCACCACGGGATTGGAGCTCATTATCGCTGCGGGCTCCATCTCTTCTGTGCCGATTCACCAGAGCATTTGGGCTCGTGTATCGGGACGAATCAAGTTCCTCCGGTGTCCGTCCACTCCCATACATCTACCAGAAGGCGATGCGCCCGTGGTCGACGCGGGGTTCAGCTCCGTCCAGTCCCACCGTCTCGAGGGATCTTCATGGGACGCCCCGGCTGACTTTTTGGAGACCATGACTCATTGGTCGCGCCTATCCTCTGAGGGGCACACCCCCCAGAGCTCTCTGGATCACCGCACCTCGCGACTCAACGCGCCCATGGAACCGTCCAAGCCACCTCGATATCCCATCTCTTCTCCCCTCCTGACAGTGGCAACACCAATGTCACGACAGTGCTGATCGACATCAGTCAAACACGCTCCGTTTTTCTGGCCTCTTGTCCGGGCCCTTGCGAGTGCATCCCCAGAATACATGGAACAGCTCGCAGATGACCCGCCGGAGATGCTGGCACTTACTTATCAATGGTATTTCTCCGGCGGTCTCTCAAGCCCGCCCACGTTATCAACGTGGTCGTATTATTACGATGCGAGGGCGAGTTTTGAATAATTCCGCCGAAACACTTGTTGAATGATGTACAGGACCTGATTTCAAAACTGTTCGTTCGGCCAGTCCGCCAGATATATCAGGCACTCGAAGAGGAGGCGATAAAGAAGAGAAAGCCACGCGTCAGTAATACTGGTTTCGAAACAGCACCGGAATGGCTCGTACGACTTTCATCTTGCATGGGGTCCGAGACACTACACAGGCAGACGAAATTTGGGCCCTCGTCGATCAGCTCAAGAGCACACTCAAAACCGTGTCAGGGCACTCGGTATCGTGGTTCTCAGCGATCCCACCCTGTTCCGCCGCTTATCCAAGGACGACAACAATATTCTGGACCATTTCTGCACGATACACGTCTCTGATACTGGGTTGATTCTGTATCCAGAAGACAGGCCGAAGTCTCCGGTGCTGTGTGAGGTATGTCCGTCAACGTTGACTTATTTTGACGCGGTTTTCAGTTTGCTGGTATGCAGAGCCTGTTCTCGCTTTTGGTGGATGCAGTCCATCGACTCGGCGGTGGGCCCCGAGCGGAGAGGTCTGTCCTCTTTCCTTACCCTCGAACTATGGCTCATTACTCGAGGGTAGGATATGGCGGAAGGTGCTCGAGTTCTCTTCGGACGCTGAGGGAAGCATGGAAGACCAACTTCAAGTTGACAACCCGACTATAACCATCTTCGCTGAGCTAAACAAAGCCGCAAAGAACCGGAAAGAAATTCTATACGTGCTTTTCGTTTTCTGCTTTTTTTCTCAGCGCGCTAAAAGTCCTCTCTAGCACCTGCACAAATAAATGTCGTACAGCGAAGTGAGATTCTGGCCCGTCTGGCCCAAGATAACAGGCACATTGTGAGCCGACTCCAAAATCTGTTCGAATTGAATTACCGGAAAGAAATAGCAACTGTTCCCCGAGAAGATAGTCGCGCAGTTCTCAAACTCACTCAATCAGTATGTACGCTTATCACTTTCATCTCGAATTTCATTCAACATCCGTCCAGATTCTAGACGGTCGTCTTGGTCCAAACATAATGATTGCGGACTATGAAATATTTTCCCGTCGCGCACACGATCTCCTCAATTTCCCTTCTGCAGAGCTCATGCCGATCCCAGAGAAGCTCGCTGGAACGGACATTTTCCTACTGAGCCAACCACCCCGTCAAACACAACGGGCTCTCCAGTATATACCACGGACAGTACAAAAACGCCAACGGAGAGCAGGTAGAGATAGCGCTCAAGGTACTCGGGATATTCGCGGAACGGTCCGAGGAGCAGCAGGAGCTGTGGCATCACAAGTTCACGCAAGAGGCGCTGATTTGGCATGATCTCAAGCACAGGAATATCGCGCCGTTTTTTGGTGTGGATTCAACGACGTTTCCGCACCCGGCTAGGGCGATGGTGTCGCCGTGGATGGCGCAAGGGAGCGTACTTGAGTACATCGCGAAGAATTCACCTGTGGCCCAGTATACGGTTGAGCTCGTACGTCTGTCCGTTTGCCTTGGCGCAGCATCTGGCGCAAGTATACAGCTGTACAGTGACTGATGCAAACACAGCTTCACGATGTGATTCAAGGTTTGAGCTTCTTGCACTCCGCCAACATCGTCCACGGTGATCTATGTGGTGTACGTCGGATAAATTTACTGATAATGAACCTGCATACTCAATATTGGCCTCAGCGAACTATCCTCATAGATGCAAACGGAAGGGCATGCTTGTCTGATTTTGGGCTCGCTTCCTTGGTTGAATCAGGGCCAGCACTCAGCAGCTCCACACGGTGGAATGCGCCGGAACTGAGCGTTCCCGGGCCCTCGTTCAAGCCCACTCATTTGTCCGATGTCTGGGCCTTTGGCTGCGTCTGTGGCGAGGTGCGTGCCTGATTTACGGACCGGGAGAATCTGACCTTCGTTTCTTCTGTTTCGGGTTGAAGATCTGGACCGAGGGCACCGCTCCCTTCAGTCACTTTCCCGATGAAAGGGACATAACCATCCTTGCCTTTGCGGATCCCAATAACAACTCAACCGTCAAACAACCATACCAAACACGACCGTCTGACAAGCAAGGCACCTTGATGCCGGACAGGCTGTGGGAGCTCACCCAGCAGTGTTGGAGGTATGACCCATCGGAGCGCCCGCCAGTACAGATCGTGCTCGATGTGGTAACCGAGATCAAGGGTTCACAGGGGTCAACGTTCCAACTGCCGACACCTTCCTCGAGCAAGGGGACGGCATGCCAAGCGTCGCAGCGCACTGAGAACGAGAGATGTCATTTCCCAGTCTTCATCTTCTTCGTCCTCAGGGGCATAGGTGGGGAAGGAGGTGCGCTGTTGATAAAACCCAGGGGTTTGGAGATTCTATGAGCAACGACGGAGGGCGTGGCTCAGAGGAGTACGTAGAAAAATGCAGCACCATGTAGCGGGGTCGAGTCTGGGATTGCGCAGGATCCATACTAGCGGCACGTACTTGCAAGTTGGCCTGAATAAGATTCCCGCATTTGCGTCACTCTCGAGTAATCCTTATCCATTACGGATCCGTTGTGAAACGCACGAATTGCACTCGCAACTGCATCACCCAAATCTAAGCGGCTTATACTTGCTCGACGAACACAGTACTAGTGCTTTCCTCAGGCTCCCAAATGACGGGCTTGTGAGGATAACTGGCCGTCCATTCATCAGCATCGGAGACGAGTTTACAGCTGAAAAACGTACCCGATTCTCTCCTGCACGTACATAGCTGTAGATACACAATCAGCGCCCAGAACCACAAAGGCAAAAAAGGGCCGAACTCATCGCAAACTGAACATAGCTATCCGCTGCCGAGAGATCTTGAGCTACGGGAAGAATAACGGAGACATGACCCACCATTCCTCACTGTCTCCGCCACATTATTTCTCTCGTTGAAAAATGCAAGATATTTACACCGCAGAGGCCCCAGGGCCGGGCCATATTCTCGTCCCTCGCATGTCGTCTCCATAATATCGGTGACTTTCGTAGAAGATAAAGCAATTTAGCGGGCAGGAATACATGACAGGCTAGCTCACTTTTCGGCTGTCCCACGGCGTCTATATGCAGAATCTCATGCAGAAATATCATTCCTTGACGAAGCTCAATTACATTTACGCGCGGGCAGGTCGATTCGTGAGCCCACCTTGGTTTGTTGTCGTAGCTGCGAAGATCATAGCTGCGCTCCCTATCGGCCATCGCGTATTCGACCGCTCCCTCGAACGATCGCTGCTCAAAGAACAAGGGGCAGAAATTGAGTACCGGATATGGTTTCGGCTCGGGGTCGACGTGATATGCGAACGTGGTGGAACCGCAGCGCCCAGCAAAGTCATTGCAAGTGAGGTTGAGATACGAGTTCCTGAGCCAGTCGTCCCATCTTGGCTGATATGCTGCCGCTCGCGCGAAGTTGTCTGTGGTTAGCGAGTGAGGATTCAGGGAGGTCACTTCAAGCCAGTCCGCCGCTCGACGTACTTTGGATGATAGTATGGTTTCCACCATGGACATAAGCAGGGGCTCCAAAGAACTCCATCGACGCGTACAGGTTGATATCAAATTTTACGGCTTTCGAGGCCAGGAGCGCAGCGTCCTTGAAAGCCTGCTGGAGCTGCGATGTCTGGGAGGCGTCACATCCAGCGAAGTTGGTCGGTGAGACCAGTTTTAGTGCTCATTTGGGGCTGTATTTGGGCTCTTTCTGCTTGAGCGAACGGAGTGGAGATGGCGAGCAGGGTTGGCAGACATATTCCCCAGACAGTGGACCTGAGCATGGCGGGGCAGGGAGAGACGCCGCTAGAGAGCCTGCGCAGTGCTCGGAGAAACGGATGTAGCCGTGGAATTACTGCATATCAACTCATACTAATAGCATGCATGCATAGCAGCCCATAGGGTTGCTTGGCGTTGCTATGGCTCGCTCAGAGTCAGTGGCTATGGACGCGGTTTTCGTGATGCACGCGTGACCCAACGCGTCGCGTCGGTAGACCAAGCACCGACAAATACACTTCACAAATACACCTCAAATTTTCAAGTCTTCGACCTTATGTGTACATACAAACGAGTACAGAGAAACCGCAAGCATAATAATATAACACAAGCTGTACTTTAACTAACACTAAGTAGGTAGCAGACATGTATAAGTGAATAGAATATAAAGCATACTTAGATCAATGTAGTATGCACTGCCGGTGAGAGATAGTACCAGAGAGGATAGCCCAGGGGAATACACAGAAAACGGAAGAAAGACCAGAGAGATCCGAGATCTAGGAAAGATATTACAGGCAGGCAACACAGCAGAGCACAAAAGCGTAGCAGAAACCAGGACGTGGCTGTCGTCCATCCCGCGCTTGAGTTTCAGTGGTGGATGCGCCAGTCCCGCGGTGTGCATCCCCACCGTAGCCCGCGGCGCCGCGGGCCGCGTCTGCGGTGCGGTACGTGCGCGCGGATCGGCACTACAAGGGTATCGTATCGGGTATCGGGGCATGCGTATCACGCCCGTCCGTCCGCCGGTCCGTCCTGCTGGCGAGTATACAGTATCGCATCGGCAGGCTCCAAAGCCATAGGGAATCGAGCCCGCTCTAAGATCCCCGAGTCGGTTCTTCGTCCTTGAGCAAGACCGGGGCTATACAATTCCTGAGTCCTTGAGCGCCTTCTGCAGGATCGTCTCCTTGACGGCGGCGAAGACGAGCCGAATGTTCTTTGTGTTGTTGGCTTGGGTGACGCTGTAAGACTGGATGAGCAAGTGCGACGGCGGACGGAAGGTGGGGGGCAGGTGCAGGCGAGCGACAACGACGACTCAGAGCGCTCCCGGTGAGAGGCAGCTCGCAACCAAGAGGGAATCACAGTTTGGGGAGGCGACCGGGAGAGCAGGGAGGAGGAATGCAGGAAAGAGGAGGATAGAGAGCCGGGAGCAGGTGAGTCCAGGAGTCTCGTCGTCTACGAGGATGCAGAGACGCGGAGCTGCGACCCCCATCTTCTTCCTGCTCCATCACCCTTTCCTCTACATGTCCGCCGCACATCCGTACCCCACACCTCCACAGCGAAGCGAAGGAAAAAGAAAAAACAAGTGCAGGAACCCCCAAAATGTAAAACTCACTGCGGATACACCGTTAGCTTCGCTCGATTCCCCTGCATGAACTTCCATAGGATGTACTTCGCGGCTTTCTGGAGATCGTTGCCGCCGGTGTATTCCGGGAAGTAGCGGCCAAGGGGGATCTAAAAGACAGTTAGCGATAGGAAAGAGATGAGGGTAGGAGAGGAGGGGAAGGGAAGCGCTATCTACTGTACGCAGGACACCATCCCCTCACGGGCTCCGCTGCCACAGAAACCAATCTCGCAGACAACCGGACGTCCGCTACACGGCCCGCGAGAATAGGCGGTGTCTTCGCCGGTCTCTCCCTCTACCGCAGGCTCATCACCGTACGCCATGTACGACAGAAAGACCAATAAAGACATTCGCTTCGGTCAAGCCACCACATCCCGTATCTCCATCGCGATCTCCTCGACGCAACACGGGCCGGGCCGCAAACGACGTGCGCGCGCCTCTCCATCACCGAGAGCCTGTAGAGCCCTCCACTATCCTCGGGCGCGCGACTGCTCCCACATCCAAGGGGCACCCGTCCTCCTTCCTGTCGACGCGTGCCATTCCCCTCCAGTCACCCGAAACCCGCCACCCGCCAGCCCCCCCGCCGCGTTTTCTCCAAATTCGAGCAGTAGTAGACGGAACGCACCTTCGGCAGCTTTCTCTTCAACACGTCGATCTTGGTCAGGAAGAGCATCACGCTCGTGCGGAGGAACCAGCGCGAGTTGATGACGGACTCGAAGAGGTCGAGGGACTCGCGCATGCGGTTCTGGAGGGCTAAGTCAGCAACGTAAATAATAGGGTGAATATGTAGAGGGAGAGAAAGAAGGCAATGTAGGAATGGGGGATGTACGAATACGCGATGAGGAAGACGCAAGCAGGCGGCGCACGCCACCCATCAAGGTAGTGCTCGAAGGAGACCGACCCCAGAGATCCACACGCCGTAGGATTCCACTCCGGAAGGAGCGTTCCCAGCACCAGCGCATGACGAAGATACTGCGTGCGCTAGCGTCCGGCACCAGCCTCCCCGCTGCTGGGCGCGTCGTGGAAACAATGTACCTCCAGCACCTCGAGAGGAAAGCGCTGTACTCGCGCTCCGCTACTGCTCGCCTCTCCACCCTCGCGCAGCGGTGAGCATGATCGCCGCCCCACCCCATGGGTGTGCGCTGGTGCCTCCACTACGGTTCCGCACATGCTGCCTCATGTCCGTACCACACGTCCTATTGCAGCCCTCCGCTCTACACACTACCCCCCATCCTGCCGATGAGGTACGACGGGTCTGTAGGTCTCCACACTCGCCCGAAAAAAACCCTCCCCACCCGACCCTCCCGTCTCCCCCCTGCAATCCCCACCGCAAAAAAATAAAAAAAATAAAAAGATAGAGATGGGTTGAAGATAGAAACTTGGACTTGCCACCCTCGGCTCCTCCTCCTCGAGCACCTGGTCGTACTCGCTCAGTGCGGCGCAGAAGATGATGGATGACACGCTGTGAGGGCAAAATTAGCGAGATGAAGCGGGAAAGAGCGAGAGGATAACAATATAATACAAGGACGAGAACGAAATGGAATATAGCGCGCGCGCTAGCAGCTCTTCTCAGTGTGTCGCGCTCCTCCCGCGGGAAGAGAAACAGAAAGAAACGAATCTCGTACGACGCGCTGCCCAATTCAGAACACAATCGACAACAATCGACGAAAGCCAAGAGCAATCCTCGCAAGCCTCTCGCCCCCGTTCCCCACCCGAGAAGAAATGGAGAAAAAAATGAAATCGAAAGAGACATCGGAAGCGAGCGAAAAACAAAGAAAGGAAGAACGGAGCAGGCACGCACCTCTCAAAACAATGCATCCACTTCCTCCTCTCGTTCCGCTGCCCGCCGACGTCTAATATGCAGATTCTGTGTGTGACTGGTTAGCTTTAGCGTTCTGGTTAACATCGACGGAACTGGACACGGTAGCCCCCCCAAAAAAGACGCACGCAACGCCGCCTCCCTCTCCGTATAAAGTAGAAAGGAAGGAAGAGAACGCCAATAAATAGCACTTACAGCAAATCCCCCATCCAAAACCTTGTTTCAATAATCGCTGTACTCTCCGTGCGCGCGCGGAGGATGTCCTCCTCGGAGGGGACGTACGTGGGGTCGGCGATGCGGTGGATGGCGGAGAAGAAACTGGGGGGAGTGTCAGCGACGAACGAGGTAGAGAGGTTGGACAAGTAGGAGGAGGAGAGGGAAAGGAGAAAACACTCACTACCCCGCACTGTCCATAAGATTCAAGTCCGCCGGGTGCTCGTCCACAAACTTCTCCACTGCCGGCGCGCGCGCGACGTGCCAGATAGCGTCCGCGAGCGCCGGCGTCAGTACCGCATGCGTCTCCGCAGCCGCGGGCGTCGCCCCCTCCGCCGTCGCCTGGCGGGCTGACACGCGCCCGGTGGGGATGCCCCCACACTCCCGCTCGTGGTACTCGTAGTACCGGTCCCGCCCCCTTTCCCGCGACTCCACGTCCAGCCCCACGTCGATCTCATCATCGTCCCCGTCCCACCCGTCGTCCGTCTCCCCGTCGAGCGCACCCGCCCCTTCGCCACCCACCACGGTCCCCGGCACCAGCGGGAAAGCCCTCAACACCTCCCCCGCCCACCCGCGCTCCTCCCCCGCCTCAAACGCCCCCAGCCCCATCCTTCTTATGACTCGTGCAAGCGTCGCGGCCGAGTCGAGCACGTTCTTGTATATCGTCGTGCGGTACTCGGCGCGCTCGCGCGTGTCGAAGCCCGCTTGGTGGATGATCTTTAGATGCTTCACGATGGTGCTCTTGCCCGACTCGCCCGAGCCGAGGAGGAGGATCTTGCATTCTTTTTTGTACCGTATGGAGTCTTCGATGATTTGGTGGTCGATGGCGTCTGAGCGCGCTTCTGCGCGCTCTTCTTCGCGCGCTTTTTCGCGCGCTTTCTTGGACACCAGCTGCCCCATCGCGGCGACGAGTGCGAGAGCACGAGGGCCAGTACACAGGGAGGACGAGCACAGAGCCTCAAGATGCTGAGAGGTTCACCAAGAAGCACTTGATTAAGCTTGCTCCTAAGCAGCTCGATTCTAGCAAAAGTGGACCACATGGATCCAACGCGTCGCGTCGGCAAACCAAGCACCGACAAACATGCCTCGTCCCATCCACCGAAGTCCCTATGAAACTAGGGGGCCATAAAGGATGTGTCATGAGGCGACTCCATGAAGCCAGCCAATGGAGGAAGGCACAAGCGAAGTCGAGGATGCATCGGGGCGTATCTGCAGAGCATCAGCGAGGTGAAGCGACTGGAGAAAATGCACGCACCTAGCTAGTAGATGCAAAGCCAAACACCAAGTCCAGAACGCCGACCTACGGAGCGAATGCAGGGTGTCGAGGTAGGCCTGCAAAGCGCGGATGTTAGCACCACTGGAGAGGGAAAACCAGTAAAATGGCAGAGAAATGCACCTTGAATAACCGATGAACTACAAGAAAAGGAATGCCGGCCAAGTTGTTGGCGAAGAAGTGCTTGTGGAAATCTCAGCCTGGCATAAAAGGATTGGACCGCTAGTCTCAAATCGAAGAATGGACAGTGTCCGACAGACACACTCTTCAATGCTCCGTTGCTCAGAGCCTCGTGCCATAATCCCGTCTAGCCGGGTCATGAGAGAGCTGATTACAGTCATCGGGAACGGGAGAAATGCGGGAGCGAGTGTATACCTACTATGCTAGTCGCCGTTCGAGCTAGTCGAGGGTTTCAAGGTAACGATGGCGAGGAAATCGGCCATTTGATCCGTCGACACAGCCACTCGGGGCTCTTCCTTCCCAGCCTACCAGATCCAGGCAAAATTGGACAATCCGAAGACTTTCTGACCTAGCCTCGGAAGGGATAAACCGGAGTCCTTGTCCAACAGCGTCCGCCGAGGTACAGCGGCGGCCATTGGTGGCCGCCAGTGAACTTTCCACCGGTGGCAGAAGTTTGAATCTGCTGGGGCGTAGACTCTAGTAGACTCTACAGAATTTCCGAGTAGAATCGTCGCTAATCAACGTTTTCGCCAGTGAAGCGCAAATTAGCGAGTTCCGCGTCGGAGTTCGGGTGGTGTCGTGGGCCGAACCGATTCGCAAGGGCGCGTCAGTGATGCGTCCGTCATTGACCAAGAAGCTTGTCCAGTGTGCAATGAATCTACAGCAACTTGTCTCTGCTCAGCAACAACACCCATCCCTCTCTGCTGGCGATCTTCATGGCCTGACCTCCTTCTTGCGGTGCACGCCAGCCCCTAATCGAGTTCCAGCAGGAAGATCGAAGACGTCCTCCTGTTCTTACTTGCAACATCGCGGTGGGCGGCGCCAGCGGCGGGGCTACTATAGCCGTTCAGAAAGGAGCTACCAGGGTCGGGAAAGCGGAGGAGGCGTGCGACGCTTGGCAAGTCGGAACTGATGAGTTCGGAATGAGAACACAGAGAAATGCCGTTCTAGGAAGCGGAAGGTAAGGTAGTGGCCCAAACAGGAACTGAGCCACAGCGGTGAACGCCGAGTAAACCAGTATGAGAACAAAAGACAAAAAACGGTGATATCCGACAAACACTGGTGTCCGCATATGCAATGGCCGGGAACTATCTACCCGAACTCTACCATCTTTCCCGCATCATTCCACCAGTTTTTCTACGGTTTCCCTCTCGCATCAATTCTACCCGGCATTCTAAGCGGACTCTACGGTGGTAGGTAGGCAGGTAGGTAGGTAGAATTGAATTGTTTCCAACGGGTCCAATGCTCTCCCATTGCCTCGCGATGGACTTGTTGATCGTTTGATGGAAGTTAATCGCACTTCCTGGCCCTTGCCCTCATCCCCATCGTCCTCCTCGCGATAGCAATGCCTACCCAGCGAGCCGTGGCGAGTCTATTCGCCCTGACATTTGCTTTAATGCACGGTGAGCCTCTGGCTGCGCTCATTGATTCAATCAACTCACCTCGCCTTGGAAGTATCTGCGCAGAATGTGACCCTCCACGTCGTCTCCCAGGACATAGGCTCCGGGTCTCAAGTGGACCAAATCTCGTTTACGGCCAGCGACTCCATCTCCGTCGGCGGAACCAATTCTCACGGTGGAACGACATACGTCGGCGTCGAAGTCCTAAATTCTGAAGTGCTGATTCAGCTGCACACGACTATCACCTTCCTCAGCGCCCCTACCACTGCCACCTGTGCGTTACAGAATTGATATTGACGGCATAATATACTCAAGGTCCGCCTCTGCCAATCAGTTACCTGGGTCGAGGACGCGTCTGGGTTCCAACAGACCAACATCAGGTCGGCGAGCGGCATTGCTCCCGAAACCGCGGTGGAAACATGTGGCTTTGGCACAGATGGGCGCGGGACATGCGTGGAGACCCTGGTTTCGCCGCAGACTACGGAAACAATCACGTTCTCAGGGAATGTTGTGCCATACTTCACGCTCGTTGCGGCCCCGAAGCAAAATGCAGCACTGCGTACTGTCTATACGGGTTGGAATGTCTTGTCGGCTGCCGTAGTTATGGCTCTCTTCTAGGCTGCCTAGATGTTGCGTCACGGCCCCCTAGAACAGTTCTGTAACTAGTAGCAGAAAGTTATATTGAGAGCGCCATTTTGGAATCGATTTCAGAATTTCATCTGCTCTTCGAGAGGAGGAGACATTGGAGAAGAAAAACACAAAGAGCAGTCCAACGATGTAAGTAGCACCCATGCCTATGGTTCGATTCGACTCGATTGAAACAAGCGGCACCGAGTCCGGCGTACAGTGCCTTCTGGTTTGCATTCGAAGTCGAAGCGAAGTTCTGGTCAATTGTTGGAGTGAATTTCTCGAACATGTCGACAGGATGGGACTTTGACACACTGCCTGGCCTTTTGTTAGTGCTATAATGAGCATTTTCACATCGGTCAAAAGCACTGAAATTGGAACCTGAGTATAGTATAGTGTCCAGACTGTCAATGCGCTCAGAAACAGTTGTGAGTTTGACATAAGCAAGAGAGAAAATGTTTGCATAGTCTTGTGTTTACCGCGGGGGTCTGATTGGAGTGCGCCCTTATTATGTAATCTTATGTCAGCTTTCTCCGATTCTCTTCCCTCAGCACAGAGGCTTTCAAATTCTATGAAGTTTTGCAGCAAATGACATTTATTGCTACCTCTTTAACTCTTTGTCTCATCAGAAATTTCAAAAGCGGAGTAGAAACTGTTCTGTTGAACATCGGTCATTGCCTGCGCCGATCATGTGAGTGCCGAAATAAAATCCAAACCGAAGCACAAACCAACGGAAACTTGAAGGATTATTCTGAGAAAATTAGAGGTAGGTAGAAGTTCCATCAGAAAGAGACTTTCAGTGGTTCCTGCCTCAAAACCGTGCTGTTTACTGAAAGAAAACAGGTTGTAGAGGCCAGGAATCGAACCCGCGCCACGTATTGATTATATAATAAGGCAGCACCACGATCCGGACCCCGCGGTAAGCAACAGACTCTATACAGCGAGGTACGAGCTTGGTTCGTGTAGAGCGTCTGTCTACGAGAGACTAATGTTTGCACCCATCGCCCAGTTTGGACATACTCCGTCTTCGGGATCTTCTTCAGCAAATTTTATTCCTATGGAGGGAGAAAGTGGAAATCAACGGAAACGCACGGCAGTTTATCGCGCAAGTCCTCGACGCCGGATATGTTGGACATTTGCACTAATGTTCATGGTCCAGGGCGTAGGCCTCCGAATCAAGCTCAATCTGTTTCAAGGGCAAAGTGATCAACTGCAGCCTGAGGATGCCAAAGGACAAAATCTTACCACGGGTTAAGTGCTCTCGAGACCGATGTTCTCGTCAACGCAAAGGCAACTCAGATCGTACTCCGGCGAAGTTGCAATATCTTGCGGCAATTCGGGTGAGCACGTCCCGTTCCGAGCACCTTATGTGCCTCTGAACCAGGGATCAAGCGGGGCCAGCAGGGAGCAATTTCGAGAATAGGATCATGGAGAGCGTTTACTAATTCAAAATGCCGTCCAGATCTGAGAAAATGGCTCGGGGACGATCTGAGATTGATTTCAACTATGGCAGGTGAAAGATAGTGTTTATAAGGAGGATTATTTGCGGTTTCATGTTTGCTGCGAATATCACGGGTCATTGCGGTATCATTTCCCGCTGCAAGTGCTCGTTTCTGAATTCGCGTGACAAACAGTTGCTGATTCTCCCTCGACGAAGCTCCAAAACACCGACCTTCCTTTTTGGGTTCAACCCTCGTAGTCTGTAGTCCGCGCCACCGGTGATTGCTCGCTGACCTTATTACTAATCATCGGAGTTTTCAATTTCCCCTACAAAGCATTCAAACATCTCAGCATCCAATTCACAACTTCTGAAGTAGGGAGATGCATTTAAATTACCTCTCAAACAATGTGCCTCTTCAGAATTGTTTAAATGGCCCTCTTCCGTGCAGACGACGTTCACGGCCTTTGCCGCGCACCGGGCCATCAAAATTCGGCATCAATGTTCTTTAACCCAAACACCACAACTCCACGGGAGAACTTGAAGTTTTCGACACCCTAAACTTGAATGCAACCTCAAATGGTTGAAAAAACGCGTTGCTAAAGCGTGTTCAATGGCAGAAAAATTTATTGATTGGTGATAAGAGCGGCGAGCAATCAACTGATCAAGGTGATCAACAGACTACAAACTACCGAGGTATGAGGTTCTTTCGTTTGTAGTGTCTGTCCACGAGAGACTAGTTGCCTCGGGAATCACGGCATCTTGGGACCGGGATCTCGGCAGCTTTCGTCCACTCATTCAAGGCAAAGTTAATCATGCAAATTCGAGTGGCAAAAATAATAAAAGAGGGCACAAGGCACAAGGCATTCAATTTATTGTGCAACAGTACATCATGGAGATTTTCTATGTAGTGCTTTTTCTAGCGACCTAAATCCAGATAGTGTGGAACCCGAACATGAGGGGAAATGTAAAGCAGCGGAGGGCAGGGGAATTATTCAGGAAATGAGGGAGGGGTCAGAAGAAGGGGGGAAGCTAGTCAATAGGTGCTTGATGTACATACATGACGGGTGGCACAGAGCTTGCTCTGTGACTAAACACTATTGACCCAGCAATTTCCGGGTCATGTTCGGATCAAACGGGAACAGCACTTCGCACCGGCTAACTTCACCTAATTTCCTTTGTTTCTCACTTCTCTTTCGCATTGTCTGCCTCAGATGTGTGTACACATCTGAGTCACTGCACTAGTACTTTGGCTGTTCCAGTAGTGGCGCAATAAATTATTTAACAATTTTACAAATCAACATATCATTGTGTTAGCTCGTCGTCGAGCCGCAACTTGGTCCCCTGCACGAGCCCACATCGTCTCTCTCGGTTATGCACCACTCTATCCCACATAATATTGTCCACAATGTCCGCAACATCATGACCAACATCACGTCTTGAGATACTGCTCATCCAGTGACATTCTGCCTTCCGCTTGCTTCTCCAGCCGCCTCGCAGAACTTGTGCGCACGTTCTACATATGAGCCATCCCACCGCTTATCCCTCTCGTGCTCTTCAAGTCTTTCCTCTAGATTCCGGGCAGTGGCAGCAGGGCGTCAGTGGTGGGCATAGAGCGCAGGATGATGTGAGAGGAAGGCAGACACTTGTTGCCACCATAATACATTGCTATTCTAGGCGTACAATGAACTCTCAAAGCTGGCCAAAGCGTCTCGCATCGAAAAACGCGATCACATTAAGCGAGATTCCTGACGGCTGGGCACACATGACCCGGAAATTGCTGGGTAATTACACAAGCGGCATGCCCTGTGACTTATGAAAAAATAAGCCACAGTGGCTTATTGACGGCTTACACACAGCTTACCAGCAGCTGTTAGCCGGATTTTGTCTTTGTAGGCTCTAGACCCCCGGCAGACTCCAATAAGCCGGCTGACAGCTGCCCAGCTGCCAGCCATAAGCCGTCAATAAGCCACTGTGGCTTATCAATTGATAAGCCATGGGGCATGCCGCTTATGTAATTAGCATCTCCTGAGCAAGCGACTCGGACTCCAAGTGGCACATCTTCGAACGGAGTTACTTGATCCAGGAATGAGACGAGAATTGGGTAGATGGGAGGAGAGGAGAAAGGGAAGGAGATGGCCTGGTATGAGGGAGGACAAGTGAATAAGCAATGAATGGGGACCAGCGGATGGTTGTGGGAGCGAACAAGCCTTGTTGTTTGTCATTGTTGTCAAGCCGTTGATGGCCGGCATTCCCAAAAAGGAAGGTCAGTGTGTCGGCCCAAATTCCAAGCCCCGCTGATTCTCATGTCCGTCGCGTTCTAATTAGTAATAACAGTCAACGTTTAGATGGACAAAATTTCATCTAAATCTGTGTTTAGCCCCCCCGTGGCATCACAGACGAGTTCTCCTGGTGACGATCTATCTCAACGGGCTAAGTACTAGTAAGTGGATATCTCCCATTTCTTGTCAAAAGAGCTCTTAATTATACACCAGGATATGCCGTGGCAGTGGTACATATTCAATACAGGTATATTATTGCCATAATCACGTTCCTGAGTGTCATTCTACGGGGAGGTTAGACATGTCCAGATGCAGGGGGACTTGTGGCGCACAGGAAGAGACGGCGCTGGGGTTTATGGCTATCAGATCTTCGCCTGTGCAGCGACATGGCTAAGAACGTTCTTCCACGCCGAAGTGACGGTCGGAGAGGTCTTCAGTGTCGCCTGGATGTGCGAATGATTAGTAATGATGCGCTCAAGTTTTTCAACAGGTCAGTGTACTGACCTTCGCCGCTTTGAGCGCCTTCTCGTCAGCAGCCGCGGTCGTCACGGCACAGTTCTTGATATGTGCCAGAGCCTGCGTCTCGGCTTTGGTCAGCATTGCGGCAGCCAGGCTGTCCAGTTTCTTGGCCAGTGTGAGCGAGGGGCCGTTGACACTCCTGTCAGTCAGGTATTCATCCACAGCGACCCGCTGTTCCTTGAGGTCTTTGCTGCTCGCTTTGGGGGCTTGTCCTTTCAAAGAAGCCGTCACTTCGTCCCGTTTCTGTTCACGGCCAAAAAAAACCTTCAGCTGGTGAAATTGGGATTTGAGACAAGTTCAGACGCACCACTTGGTTCAGTTTCCTGTCGAGGAAAAAAAGGTTACTTTTGCCGTTGATCGCATCTATTATCGGTTTCATGAGGCCGGCGGTGTCAGCAGTAGTTAACCCGCTATTGGGGCTAGCAATCATGGCCTTCAGGGTTGCACACACCCCACCCGGCGCCTCCAGGGTTCTTTTCAAGACCTGCAGCTCCAGGACATGATCTACCATGGATGTTGGTTATTCCGGCCCCGCTCTCAAGTTCGAAATGGACACGCACCACACTGATTACGCGCCACGGGCGGAGGAGATGGGGATGGGGAAAAGTTGCCGTCTTGGGAATCATCCGACTCGGAGGATGATTCTTCATCCTCTTCGTCCTCAGCATCGTCGCTATCTTCCTCCTCGCTATCCTGGTTGGGTTATGAGCGGAGACCAAGCGGTTGAAAGGACGCGACGTACAGAGATGTCGGATAAGGTTCTCCGCGTAAGCGCCTCGCTATCCTGGTTGGGTTATGAGCGGAGACCAGGGGGTTCAAGAAATGATTGCGGCGTACAGAGATATCGGATAACGTTCTTCGTGTAAGCTTTTTCGGGTCGAGTGCGCCGTTCGCGAATTGGAAGACGACTTTTTTCTCTTCGCAAAGTGGTCTGACGTTATCGTCCCGTTCCCGTATCACCACACCACAGGCGCTGATGCGTTGCGGCCGGGGCCGCTTTTTGCCCCGACTGTCCAGGACCTCGAAGTCGGCCCGCGGTACCACCGGTTTAACTGCGGGTTTCGGTCGCACGGCACAAGATTTTGGGACTTTCGCGGCGGGCGCTTTGGCTGGGGCTGTCTTTCCCTTCGCAACTTGGATTTCAAGATCAGCAAGTGGCGGGAACAAACGACCATGCAACACACCTGGTTTAGCGGATGTTTTGCGGCTGATTGATTAGGATCAGTGGGGATCTACGGTAAACGAAAAGGAACCTACCTGGGGTGGTGACTTTGGCGGGGGTTTTCTACAATTGCATGTGGTGAGGAAAATAAAGACGATCATCAAACATGGACCCTACAGCAACAGGAGCTTTGGCAACTTAATTTATCCAAGTCAGTCGTGATACTCTGCCAACAAGATAACACATAATCGCACCTGGTTTCTTGGCCGGTGTCGTAACTTTCTTCTGTGGGGGCAGGAATGATGAGGATCAGAAAATCAGGGGGAAAAAGGACTTTGAACTGACTGCTGCGGGCTTGACGGGAGGTTTCTATCAAGATCGGGTGAGGTGAGCCTGAAAGGGCACAATTTCCAGGAAATAGAACATACAGCTGCTGGCTTGGCGGCTGTCTTCTAAAATTATATCAGGTGTTGAACACTGGTGGATCATCAGGAATGGAATTCACAGCAATGGGGGCCTTTGCAGCTAAGTCAATCGAGTCAGTTGTGCTATCTGGGCAACACGGCGGCGCATCGTACCTGGTTTCTTGGCTGGCGCCGTTACTTTCTTTTATAAGCACGAACTTTGTCTAAGCAACACAAAATTATCGGAGAATCACTGCACTGACTGCTGCGGGTTTGACGACAGGTTTCTTCTAAAAATTGCATGAGCCGCAGAAAATAGGGGGATAATCAGACATGGAACCCACAGCAACGGGAGCTTTTGTGACTGCGCGGATGTAAGTTGGGGCACGGAATAGCAAGCCGATATGACTCGCCTGGTTTCTTGGCGACCGCAGTAGTAGGTTTCTTCTGGTGAATCGTTCGGATGAGGGAACCTCAAATGATGAGAAAAAAAATATTGAACCGACCGCTACTGGCTTGGGAGCCACCGCCGGCTTAGCGGGTTTCTTACACCATCAGATTAAAAAATAGAAATACGGGTGAGATGCAGAAACGTACTGGTGCAACCACCTTCTTGGGTACAGGCTTGGCTTTAATCGCTAGACGGAGCGGTGTTGAGACAAATGGGGGCTCTGGGTATAGAAGGGGAGGAACCTGGGGCTTTGGCCTTCACGGGCGCTTTCTTGGCAGCCACCTTTGCGGCCTTTCGCACTTCAAGCGCCTGGAAATGTCGGTGAGCAAGTTGTCGGCCGCGCTCCGGTGATCACGCACGAAGTCATTAGCATCGGGCACCGGGGCCGCGAATGCGTCCAGAGAAAGAATGACGGCAAAGAGGAGGGAGAAGGAGACTCGCATTGGAGGCAAATGAACGGGAAACGTGATTGAAAATGATGTACAGTAAGAAAGAAAAAAGAACAAAGAAAAAAAAGGAGGGGACCAGCCAGAAGAATGAAGACCACTGCGACGTAGAGAACTAGACTTATAACCAACCCAGACGCTTGCACAGCGTTCATCTAATGTTGGTCGCTGACCGAGATGTCAAGTGCATATTCTTCTATGCGTTTCACTTCGAAGAAGGCGCCCGTATCCCAAAATTGGCCTAGAGTGTGGCGTCAGTAACTTGACCAAACCCATCGCCAAGACTGTACTCACCTGTTCGACTCGGGAGTTAACCACGAGTTGGTTATAAAAACTGAATTCTGTATCTGTCCACCCGGCGAGGAGCCTAAAAAGAGGTCCAGACACGACGATACGATGCAATTCCACGCATTCTCAAAAGTAATTTCAGACCCGTTGTGGTATAATAATATAATTACATGAGTGGCAGTCATTGGCTTGGCCTTGGCAACCCAGCGCGAATAGCGAGAGCTCCTGCTCCGAGATGTTTGAGAGATACCTGGAACTCACCCGGTGTTCTCTGGCGGGAGAATCCAGGCGGTACTCGGCAGTGTATGCCATGACGAATCAACCAGGAGCACCGCCACCTGGCCGCCATGGCCTGCCTCCCACCCGACATCCTCATCGAAGTATTCCATCTCATACCGCACCCAGAGATTTACTGGCATCGGTATGGTCTCCTGGACGTGGCAGCCGTTAACAAGGCCTGGCGCACCGCTGCACTGGAATCCAGCTCACTCTGGTCGTGTATCCGCACTGAAACCCGCCGGGACCTTCTTTTACTCCCACTACTGCTAGAGCGCAGTCGCACATCGCCACTGGATGTGCGCCTCGACTTCTTTTGCGACGAATACGGCAATCCGTCCGAAGACACAACGCCTAGCAAGCGTGCTGAGGTCGTGCAGGCATTGCTTCCTCACGTGCGCCGCATCCAGAAGCTCTGCATCCGGCACCAGATGCTGGAGCCGGACAGCAAAGATATGGGGACTATTTCACGCCTGGTTGATGCTGGACTAGAGTTTGCAATCCTCACGGAATACACGCACGAGTCCCTCGAAGGTGATGATAACAGTGAGAGTACGCGACGCTCAATTTCACGGCACCTAGCCTTCTCAAAAGCGTCCCTTGACGGCGTCTGTCCCCGCGAGTGGTCGAAATTCCTCGCGCCGACATTGGTCGACCTTCACATCACCTCGATTGATCTGGATACCCTCGGCACGATATTCCAGCAATGTCAGTCAGTCACCCTCCCTCAAGTTGCACAACGGGTTCGAAGAAGAAGACACTCCCGGCCCTCTCTCCAACCCCGGCCCCCTCACCCCACCGCCGTCGATCCGCACTCTCGACCTCCAAATGTCTATGCCCGAGCTCGTCGCCGTGCTCAACCTCTTCTCCACCAGCCCGACATTACATTCGCTCACTATATGCGACGACCAGGGCCTCACGGCCCGCCAGCTCAAACGCAAGCAGCCTCACCCGATCCTCACACACATGTTGCGCGGCCTCGGCCCGCTCACCGCATTCGAGGTGTACGGAGACCAGGACGTCGTCCTCCGCGACGCTGCGGGGCGCGCGCGGCGCTTTCACGTCGCGGCAGAAGACGACCCGTGCTACGACACCGGCGCGCTCTGGGCCTTCCTCGTCGCGCGCCACGATGCGCACCACACCGTCCGCACCATCCTTGGCACAACCGTCGCATGGCGCTCGCTCGCATCCGCGCTCGAGCGCCGTCAGCCGGAGCCGCCCGCGGACTCTGGCTCTGGCGTGGAGCTGCAGATCATCCTGGATCACTACGGGGTCATCCCGACGGACGACGACAACCCGATCCACCTCGCCGCGCTGAGCAAGTTGACACTGCAGCCCCCGGGGGGCGTGCGGAGCAACGTCGCGGCGGTGCTGCAGCCGGTGTCTATGGTGCGCAGCGAGCGGCGCGGCGTCGTCGTGTGCCTCGGGGTGCTCATGCTTGAGGGTGTGGCGCCGCGCGGGTATGTCGCGGAGTACCAGAAGTTTGTGGATGGCCTCAAGGGCGTTGGGCCAGAGGGCATGTGGCTCCCGTGCGCGCATTGTGTGGCGCGTGCGGAGGAGATTCAGGACCGTGGGCGGTGGTGCGTGCATTGCAGGATGGGCGACGAGGCGATGAAGGAAAGGTGTGATAATAACTGGCATCGAGGCTGGCCCTAGTTGACCCGCACGCAGTCTAGTAAACGGTGCGCTCTGTACATATGTGATAGTAGTAGTGATAATATTATACACTACCCCTGAACACCGTGTTCCCAAGAGTATTCCGGCGCACGCAAGCCTCTCGCGCCTTCGTCTTAGACCCTATTAATATACGTTATCAGAATTTCTATCGAAAGCAGAATGCGAAGTGGTAAGTAGAGAATCTAACCGTTGCGCTGCGATAGGCGGAGAGGGGGTGACCGAACATGGAAGTAACCTAAAAATCTGTGTGATCCCGTATGCAACCATAGAAGTGGTTTCTGTCAGCTACTTATCATGCGAGGGAAGAATTTAGCAAATGGCATGGAGTCTGGTCCTCCAGGTATGTCCTGCTTCATTAGAGTGAGAAAATCTTCGCGAAGCTCAACTATATAATCCAACGCGTCGCGTCGGCAAACCAAGCAGCGACAAACATGCCTCGTCCCATCCAAGTCTTCGAACTTTCATACATACACACAAACGGGAACAAGCGAAGATTTTGGAAATCGCGAGCACAGTAATATAACACAAGCTGTACTTTTTAACTAACACTAAGTAGGTAGCAGACACACGTATAAGTGAATAGGATATAAAGGATAGATCAATGTAGTATGTGATATGTACCGCCAATGAGAGACAGTGCCAGAGAGGATAGACCAGGGGAAATACACGGAAATACAAAGAAAGACCAGAGAGAGATCCGAGATCCAGGAAAGATATTACAAGGAAATAGTAGAGCAGAGCACGAAAGCGTAGAAGCGAGGACGTGGCCTGTCCATGCCTGAGTTGCAGTGGGGCATGGAGGGGGCCAGCCTGGGCGGTAGCATCCCAACCGTACCCCAGGGCGCGGCGTCTGCGGTGCGGTACGTGCGCGTGGGTCCAAGGGTATCGTATGAGTATCGGGTATCGGGGCGTGCCTATCACGCCCGTCCGTCCGGCCTGCTGGCGAGTATACAGGATGGCATCAGCAGGCTCCAAAGCCATAGGGAATCGAGCCCGCCCCAAGACCCCCGAGTCGGTTCGTCGTTCATGAGCAAGGCCGGAGCTATAAGATCCCCGAGTCCTTGAGCGCGTTCTGCAGGATCGTCTCCTTGACGGCGGCGAAGACGAGCCGGATGTTCTTTGTGTTGGTGGCTTGGGTGACGCTGTAAGGCTGGGTTAGCGAGTGCGATAAAGAGAGGGAGGAAAAGGGAAGGACAAGAGCGGGAGCAACGGGGATGAGAGCGGGTAGGAGGAATATCGGAGGGAGGGAGGGGACGGGGAGGATCGTAATCCCACTCGAGGAGAGAGGGAGAAGGGGAGGCCGTCACCAGGAAGGGAAGCGAATGGGCAGCAGGGACGGGGAGTAGGGAGCCGTAGGAAGCAAAGTCTGGAAATCGCATCCAGCGACCGGAAGTACGCGAGACGCGGGGCTGGGTCATCCCGATAGCAAATGCCAGCGGCGTCTCGTACACCCTCCTACCCCTTTCCTCCGGCTCCTGCCCGGATTGGCAATGGTGAGGGCGTATGAGGAAGAGGGAGGTGCTCCCGCAAGTGCACCAAGACTGGTCCGGGAGTCTCGTCCGGGGATGCACAGACGCGGCCCCTGCCTGCTCCACCCTGCCTGCCCTTCCGCTATCTTGCACACACCCGTCCGCACCAGAGAACAAGGCAAAGGAAGGAAGCGAAGGAAATGCAGAACAATAACACTCACTGCGGATACACCGTCAGCTTCGCCCGATTCTCCTGCATGAACTTCCACAGTATGTACTTCGCGGCCTTCTGAAGGTCATTTCCGCCGGCGTATTCAGGGAAGTAGCGGCCGAGGGGGATCTACAATGGGATATTAGAATTGGATAATGTGTAATGGACAAGAAACGAATGAAGCAAGAATCTCTTCCGCGAGCGCGTGCCACCATCTCCTCGACGCTGCCACCACATCCCGCGTCGCACTCGTTTCTCTAGCACCCCGATGTACAGTCACAGGGAGCCGACAGGACGACACGATGGAGACCGCATTCCCACGAGACAAGTCTCCCTTCCTTGGCGTGCCACCAGCTCGCGTGCCTCCACCGCATCCGACACGGGCAGCAAACGACGCGCGCCCCTCTACAGCCTCTCTCCATCGCCGACCGAGCACGGAACGCCGTAGCGCGCTACACATGCTCGCGGGCGAGACGCTCCCCACATCCAAGCGGCACTAGACCTCCTCCCCTTGATGCGTACCACGCCCCTCCGATCTCTCTCGTCGTGTCACACCCTACAGTAACCCTCCTTGCCACAGATGGAGAGCACCAAATCGTAAAACGCACCTTCGGCAGCTTCCTCTTGAACACATCGATCTTGTTCAGGAACAGGATCACGCTCGTGCGGAGAAACCAGCGCGAGTTGATGACAGACTCGAAGAGGTAGAGGGACTCGCGCATGCGGTTCTGGGGGGCTAAGTCAGCAACGTTGACAAGGCGAATATGGATAGGGGATGGCAGAGGGTACAAGGCGAAAGGAGGGATCGAGGAGGAAGAAGATGAGGAGGGAGAAGGGATGAGAGGAAGAGGCGCCGCAATGAAAGGCACAGCACGCCGAAGCGACGCATCTGACCGTACTGCGTCTGCGTCTTCTCCTCCGTCGTAGACGTCGCGATCTTCCAATACAACCCCACCCCAAGACACCGGCGCGCGCACGCTCTGACCCGCCGTCACGTACGTGGACCAATCCCGCTGGCGGCTCCCAGGCAGGTGCGGAAAGCTCTCGTCTTGAGCTTGTTTTCGTTTTCGTCCCCAGGCGCATTGTTCTCCGGCGGACGACGCATGCGTGAAGACTACCCCACCCTCCCCTTTCCCCGTCTTCACACCGCAAAACAAGATGGAGACAGCCAGAAGGAAGAAAAAAAACGACTCACCACCCTCCTTTCCTCCTCGAGCACCTGGTCGTACTCGCTCAGGGCCGTGCAGAAGATGATAGACGTTACGCTGCGAGAGACAAGATTAGCACCATGAAGCGAGAGAGAACGAGAGGATGGTAATAGGACGTAGAAAGACGAGCACAAATGGAATACAGCGCCAGCTGTCCACCCGCTAACAGAGCAGGACCGCACCAGGGTGGTTTTCGCGTGACGCCTCTCTGTGCTCCTGAGGCGTCGCACGCTCCTCCGGAAGAATAAGCTCTGAGCGGCGCTTTCACCGGAATGCGAGCGATCTACCCTCGTCGACGTCCCCGATCCCCGTACACCGCTCCACACCGAGGCCACACAGCGCATTCAGACAGAAACGAGGACGAGAAACAGAAAGAGAATAGAGTCCTGCGGGTAGCGAATATAGCACCCCCGCGTGTCGACGCGCGACCGCAGCACCATGACACGACGAGCCGCCGTTCCAGTATAAGCCCGGATGCGACACGTTCAGCCAGTGTAGGCGAAACACGCCCCCATGCATCGCATGACACAGCGCTTCCGTGGAAAGCAGAGGGACGAGACACGCAGACGGGATGCGGGCGTACACCCACTCCACCCACCCCGACCCGACCTACTCGCATCCGCACCAGGAGTTCGAAGCCCGAAGCGGGACCGCCACCTCCAGAGGGTGCCATCCTCCTCCCTACACCCCATCCCGTCCCGTCCCCCAGCTCCTCCGTCTTGCGCATGCGCACCCCCACCCCAACCCATTCCCCTCCCCTCCCCCCAAGCGGAAGCAGCCACAGTCTGCGGGCCCACCTCCCTCGCTTCCCCGCTGTTGCCTCCTTCCTCCTCCCTTGCTCGTGCTAGCCCGCCTGCCACGCAGTATCCACATCCACATCCACAAAAATGAGAAGCAGAACTCGAAACCGAGCAACGGACGAAGCAATCGAAGTCGAAAGACAGCAAACGCACCTCTCAAAACAATGGATCCACTTCTTTCGCTCGCTCCGCTGTCCCCCGACGTCGAACATGTGGATCCTGGGTGTGGGTCGTTAGCGTTAGCGTTCTGGTCAACATCGACGGGACTGGACCAAACAAGGTGGGCCGGGGCCGGGCGGACAAGGCTGCTCGGGGACGCGACCTTGCCGACGCTGGCAGAGGTCTCTTTTGGGAAGTGGAAAGCGGGCAGCACGCGCGCGCAATGCATCCGCCCACAGAGCCCACGAGTGGGCGCGCCGCAGACGTTCCCTTCGCAAGAAGGGAACAGGAGCGGGGGGCACGTCCGCCCGCCAAAAGATGGACGGGAAAGCTCCGCAAAAGATCCGAAGTAGAAAAGAACGAGTCAAAATGCTTACATTAAATCCCCCATCCAAAACCTTGTCTCGATGATCGCGGTGCTCTTCGCGCGTGCGCGGAGGACGTCCTCCTCGGAGGGGACGTATGTCGGCGCGGCGATGCGGTGGATGGCGGAGAAGAAGCTGTAAGGCGTGGTTAACAAGATGAAAAGATGGACGTGTGGAATGGAGAGATCTGATAAAAAGAGGTGGGGAGAAGATAGAAGATGGAGGTGGGGAGGGCAGAGAGGGGAGGGGAAGGGGAGAGCAGGACGAAGGTAAGAAGGGAGACGAGGGAAGAAGGGGAAGGGGTGGGTGATGGCTGGGTAGAGATAGCGAAAGGACGGGGAGGACAGGGCACAAGAGACCCGCGAGCTCCCCAAAGACAGAATAGAGTCGAAAACACTTACTACCCCGCACTATCCATAAGATAAAAGTCGGCCGGGTGCTCGTCCACCAGCTTCTCCACCGCTGGCGCGCGCGCGACGTGCCAGATAGCGTCCGCAAGCGCCGGCGTCAGCACTGCATGCGTCTGCGCCAGCACGGCAGCAGCGGGCGTGACCCCCTCCGCCGTGCCCGGGCGGGCGGACACGCGCCCCGTGGGGATGCCCCCGCGCTCCCGCCCGCTGGGGAGGACCCCCATGCTGCCGCCGTTCCCCCGCTGCGCGCGCTGCTGCTCGTGGTACTCGTGGTACCGGTCCCGCTCCCGCTCGCCGCGCGACTCCACCCTGGTGAACGGCACCGGGTCCAGCCCTATATCGATCTCATCGTCGTCCCCGACGACGTCCCGCCCGTGCCCGTCGTCCGTCTCCCCGTCGAGCGCACCCGCTCCGTCGCCGCCCACTACGACCCCCGGCACCGGCGGAAACGCCCGTAGCACCCTCTCCCGCCCACCCGCGCTCCTCCCCCGCCTCAAACGCCCCAAGCCCCACCCTTCTTATGACTCGTGCAAGCGTCGCCGCCGAGTCGAGCACGTTCTTGTATATCGTCGTGCGGTACTCGGCGCGCTCGCGCGTGTCGAAGCCCGCCTGGTGGATGATCTTCATTTGCTTCACGATGGTGCTCTTGCCCGACTCGCCCGAGCCGAGGAGGAGGATCTTGGCTTCTTTTTTGTAGCGTTTCGAGTCTTCGGTGATTTGGCGGTCGATGGCGTCCGAGCGCGCCTTTTCGCCGCGCGCTTCTTTGGAGACTGGCTGCCCCATCGCGGCGATTACGAGGATAAGAGGCCAGTATTACACAGAGAGGGTGCCGGGCGAGCAGCAAGCCAGTAGGGTACGCAGAGAGAGGCGCAGGAGATGCGTATCAATCAACGGCTGATCGTCGCCTGTCGTCCGACGTCGGCGTCGCTAGTTGTTCGTTCCTGAATTCCTCGAGAGTAGGAATTCAAATCCTCGACGCCGTCCTCGTCGTCGTCGTCGTCGTCGCTGGGAGTCAGAGCCACGTTCCTTGAGAATGACAATCGTGCGCGTGGCATTCACAGCTTGAAGCGGGATCTCCCGACCGCCACAAATACGAGGGTTCGACCTAACAGGCGGAATTCGTTTCAACAGCTCGGGGTCGAGGCTAGAATAACTCGTTCAATAAACGCGTCGCCGCCACAGCTTGACAATGACAGGAATCTGGCTGCGTTAAGTAGGGTGTTTGGGTTAGCCTCCAGTCTTGCCGGCTCGGCTCGTTAGTCCTGTGCGTACTAGGGGTACACGGTCCCCTTTGACGATCCTTATGGGCTTGTTCGCTCTTGACCATTCGGGGCGGCAACCGCGCTCCTGGATATCATGATCACTAACAATTATACCTTTATAAATACCTTACTGAAGAACTTGGTCGTGATGGTCTGGCTCTGAGTCCCACTCGGTATACAGTATACACGTTAAAGTTGCGTCTCGCTATTTCTGGGATCTGACGGTTCGACTCCACTGGTGCCTCAATTTGAATCTGCCCAACGCTTCCTGCTAGTTAGCTATTCTCAATATTATCGACCACTACGACGATCAAGCGGCTGCGGTGCTACTACTAGGTCGGGAGGGATTCAGAATTTGATTCTTTCTTCGAGCTTCACTCAATCTGCATTGAAGGCAATCCTCAGAAAATACGCCGCAAATATGTTGCTAGCAAGCTTAAGTATCGAGCTGAAGCGCGCTTGGGACTTGTTGGACTGTAACTGCACTCTGGCTGCCACTGTCCGTACTACCGTGCCGGCGAGCCTGACAAATTGTACTCGGGAATCTCCCATAAAATCGGCGGGAATTCGAAACGAAATAAACTCGGGGATTCGTGTGGGCGCCATAGAGAGCCGTCTGGCAATGGAACTTGAGACCACTCCATATACTTCGCTTCAAGAGGCGCGATCCACACTTCCAAGACCCGGTTTATTATCTACGAAGAGAGGGAGACTACACTCCACTCGTGCCTCGATTTGAATCTGCCCGACGCTCCCGTCTCGGTCTATCCGTCATCCTGCTAGCTAGCTATTCAATTATTCAATTTATCGACAACGAAGACGAGAAACCGCTCCTACTAGGTTCAGAATCTGATTGTTCCTTTGAGCTTCATTCAATCTAGGAGGCCAATCCTTCGAAGAAGCCGCCAATTCGTTGCTAGCAAGTGTCGCTCTCGGGACTTGTCTGGGTTACTTATATCTGGACTGCTGTTGACGTGCCCGGGCTACCGTCCAATCTCACATGTAACCAGCGAGAATCCGAAACTTTCGAACACCTCGGGATTTATTTCGCGTGCATAACTGCGGCTGGACTCCCCGTGGCGTGTCGTCTGAAAGTGCGGGGTTTCCGGAGTCGGCTTCCAGTCCGTCCAGCGAGACGGAAGGAATGCATTCCTGGCAGAACCTTATCCGAGCCCGTACGACGTCTCTGGGTCTAATATCCATTCCGCAGCGTTTGTTAGGCTCTCGCTGTTGACTTTAAAGACTGCAGACTTAACACACTCGACTCAACCGGCGGCGGCCCCCAGGCTGATCAAGGCCCAAATTCGCTCGATCGAAGAGCAAGAACGCGACAGCACACTCGGAATGGCGGAAAATCGAGTCGGGAAACAGGAATTGCAAACAGGGAAGCTTTAAAGGAAATAGAAGAGGGGTTTTATCGCTGCCCACAAGATCAAAGCTCAGCTAGAGTCCGATCTGTGGATTCCCTGCTGTTGTTGCTTGCCTGACGCTGTTCCATTTCTTCCGTCCTATGTACGGCTTCTCGATGGCCTATGTAGATCTTCCAAAACGGCCTCGGGAATTTCGAACTCGGGATGAATCTATCTGCTCTACCAGTGATTCCAACGATACTACAGGTTCCGAATCTGACACGGACTCAGCGTAGTCTTGTAGTAAACACGATCGTGTTGTTGGCCGACCCGCTGATTACGCAATATGGTGGCTGTGCCAGCCGACGGCCAGTTCGCCCGTATTGCAGCGATGGGCCTCTTTGAAAATCCGGAAATATTTGTCAAGATTCCTGGAGCACATTCGAACATTTTACCCCGCAAGAATCTCTCGATTCAGCCAGTCAGTTCTCCAGAACAGGATCAGGCCAAAAAGCTGCTTATATAAAATGCTTCAGAAAACTCAGCTCATATCGCGACAACGAATGAAGGAAACTTTTAGCTTTAAGGGAGGGGCCTCTGAATTGGAAGTAGATCTGCATGCTCAAATATTCTCAGATTTATCGGCGCGTCGAGGCGGAGGCAAAACACGAGAAGGAATTTGATGGGTCAGCCAACAACAGGGGCGTGATTGCTAACAGACCATATATGGATACTTGGCTTACCCGTCATCCATATATCGGTTCTGTCACAGAGACTAGACTCAGCGGCAATTCGAACCGAAACAGCTCGGGATTTATTTTGCATGTAGGTTAGAGCTACTGGGATCTTACCAGCGCGTCCGCAAATAGCGCAGGAAGCGAGAAATTGTGCTAATATCTGGATTATCCCAGGCCAATCCAATCCTGTCATGGATATAGTCATTTTGGACTCAACGACCGTGAGTTCATACTGTTTCGACTATTTCATATTCCTGTTGCCTCACTCCGTGCCAATCCCTACTTTCCTCTTACCTACCATTTAGTTACACTTATTTCAACTCCCTCCTTCCTTACCAACCATCTTCCTAATTTCATTGTCACTACGTTTCAGCTTATATTTCATATATACCGTACAGTATATAAACTGTATGTCTGTGAAATATACAACACTTTTTACCTGTTAACCTCTTCGCTCTAAACGCACCCCTCGCGCTTCGCTTAACTGCCTTGCACACAGTCTAAACGGCTTCGGCGAAAGTCTCGCACTCATCGAAGCCCAGGACAACATCTGTGTTGGAAATGGGATCGTCGTGCGCCGCGTCGCCCGGTTACCTTACCTACCCCCCCTATCTGTCGCACAGCATCGTCCTTATATACGGCCTGGATCCCCGTATTTCAGTAGCCTTTTGTATCCCCCGCGCTCGTGTTCCCGCGCCACGAATACATTTCCCTGCGGCTCACCTTTGCGTGCAACTTCGACTTTCACAATCTGTCGAACGGAATCAGCTAAAGTCTAGCACTAGCTGATTCCCACGACAACTCACTAACTGGCGGCAACGAGCTGCGGCTCGTGTGCTAGTTGGTGTTCGCGTTTACCTCGGAAAGCAAACGGTTCTTACTGAACTTGTGGAATTCCCCCCATTCTATAACAAATCCCTCGTGTCGGTTGTGCGCGCCTATAATTGAAAATAAATGGAGTGCGAGGCGGCTTCCTCGGCGCCACGAAACCCGCTCTGCTTGTCTTATCTGCTTCTTTGATCGTGGTCGTGGTAGTTAGTTCTGTCGTTCTCGTTTTCTACTCCCCGCGTCATTCCCTTGGCCGTTGATGCTCATGTGGAACTCTCTCCGTTTCCATCGGCACTTGTGGTGATTCCCGACCGAGCCCCGAATTTCCTGAGGTCCTCTTCGGCCGGACGAACGCGAATCCGGATCCGAATCCATGGAGGAATATTCGGAGTATCTACACTCGGAGCAACGATCCTGTTCTTTGCTAAGATCATGCCAACGATGACACTTCCGCCTCGAGAGCGCTAACCGTCACAATTGTTGAATGATTGATATATCGATATTTCAAGCTTGCTGCCGTTCGCAGTCCGGGACTTGGGTGGATCGCTCGGATACTCGCACACTTGACTCATTTCTTGTGATCAGCATGGTGATCAGCATACCAACAGTACTCATTGTAAAGCTCTTACTCGCCTACTACTGAGCTAACACCCTCTTGCAGTGGAACGCATGCGCTACAAAAGCCGTTATCATCAGGTCCACATACCGCGCGAACATCGGCTGTGCAGATTCGCCTGAAACCACGTCGAAAGCGTGGAACATGCTCTGTTCCACTGTACTGCGAAGCTGGATATTGTGAAAAAGCATGGTCAATTTGTGGAAAACCTGGCGCTAAAAGAATCACGGCTCCGAATGATCACACCCAGCAATGGCACGCTGCTGCTGCGTGCACTGATATTTCGCCGCGACACTGTGTGCCAGATTGCAAAATTCGCTCATCAAGTCTTTGACATCTTCAATAGGACCCCCGATGGTTTGGCCGGATACTGCTGATTCATAGGTACTGTAATAGCGCTTCTCATCAAGGCCAGTGATCTCTATATAGACTGTGGTTGCTGTCCCGGAGATCTACAGCCTTAAACGTGGCGAGCTCGTCGACGGGAGAGCAATCATGGTGTAGCACGGTACACTCTACAGGCCGATGTACTGTTAGCTACAACTCCGCACGTTCCGAAAGGGGACATAGCTGGGCTCGAATTTATCCTGACTTTATCCAACAAAATACCAAGAGCGCGCAGGGCCTTTCGCTGGCCCCAGCGCTTCTTCGGGAGTACTTGAAGCACCGAATGACGTCTTTGGCCTCATAAATACATCCACCTCTCCGGAGATAGCCACAGAGTGCTGATTAACCGTTCTTTAAGCAAATGGCTCGGCTGTGCTATTCCTCCGTATATCCTTGGTCTTTTCGTCCTCCTCTCTGCATCCTCTCTTTTTAACTCCTTTAAGACTGCATTTTGCTGTGCTTTCGCGGTACTGTTGGCTGTCTCGTGTTCAGCTACTGTCCCCATTTGTAGACCAGTTTCTCGATACCCCATTTGTGCAGCCTCGAAAAAATGCTTCGCACAGATAAAAATCATCCACCTGACCCATCTGTGCTGCGATCCGCAACCAAACACAGTTTCCCGCAGCAAGTTCTTACTGCGCTGCACATATTTTCATTCATCAATGACGCTACGGCCACGTAGACTCCCGAGAATTTTTCACAGATAGATACCGCATAGTTTCCGGCCTTTCACAATCTGTCGCCCACTTTTTGGTCCTCACTTTACTGCACTGAATGTCTCTAGCTCGATGTACTTGCACTGCGGACTGCTACTCATCAAATCAGCCCCTCAATTCACACCCCTCCAACTGTCTCTCTTTTTCTACGGTTGCTTGAGCACTCTCCGGACTGTGATCCCAAATTCACTCCGCATTTACTGTCTTGACTTCAGTCATTTCAATCAACTCGTGTTTTGCAAGCCTGATGTGCTATTCTCATATTGAACCACTGGTTCGGCATTCGTTGCGCATGGCTGGCTCACTTCCGTTTCTTCACAAGCATGACAAGTTGCCCACGAATTAAAAGTTAGGCAAGAGCTGGGCTCAATATTTCGACTTCATTGGGAGCAAACACCCTGTATGTTTTATCTCCGTTTAGCAGCTCTCTGACTCGGCCCTGATATCTGACATGGATCCTGGCCGAATGCTGGATGTCCTTTGGACTCCGTCCTGGTCTGTGCCATTCCACGCAAGAGGCAATTCCGGAGGTGTTCAACGTAAACCGCAATGAGTCGTTTTTGTCCTTCATCCTCCACGATCATGGGTACCCCGTTATCAATGCTATTTCATGTTGGTCTCGCGACTATCTTTCATAAAAATTCTATACCGTTGAATATAATTATTGTCCACATTTACCGGAGCGAAGCGGAGGTCCATCTTGTAGCGGTTAGAGATAGCTTCAGACAGGGTTACACGATCCCACCCGAAAGGACCTCATGACCTGTACTGCCGCCACCGGTGTAGATGATAGAGGCCTGAGTGCGCGCAGCTAGGGCAACTTGAACTCTTTCCCGAGATCGGCTTCTTGGTGAGATTGTATTCCTCAGCTATCCTTACTTGAGCTTATCTGAGCTCCTCAAAAGTTGACCTCGCCAAGTTTGGAGCATAAATAGCTCCGGCATCTAGATCCGAAAGAGCGGAAATCGTGGAAGTTGAGAAGTCGGACACAGAAATAGAGAACGAGTCACGGTGATAAGGTATCTAATCTCTCACACTGCTGGCAGCTGCATGGTGGGTCACCTTGCTTCGCTCTCTTATCTTGACCACCACCCTCAGTGTCACTATGAACATTCAATCCAGCACCCCGGGGCTACGCTTGCTCTCACTAGGCACGTTATCCATACTGACGGCCCAATGGTCTTGCTCATTGTCCTATCTAGATGGTGGGGGCATCCGTGGACTGTCAATGCTCGTCATCCTCGAGCATCTCATGTACAAAATCAAGGTTGCAGAAGATCTTCCGGACATGCCCCGCCCTTGTGACTATTTTGATCTGATCGGAGGGGCAAGTACAGGCGGGTGTGTGCTCTGCTTATAAAATATGTGGCATTGCTCAGATTCCACCAGATTGATTGCTCTGATGCTAGGCCGCCTCTGAATGAGTGTTGAAGATGCTACGAAAGCATATGGAGAATTATCCAAAGAGGTCTTTTCAGACGTAAAGTTCCACAGGAGTGATGGAAGATTCAAGGCTTCAAAATTGGAGAAGGCTATCAAGCAAATTGTGGAAACCTATTCGGCCTCTCGAAACCCAGAGGACAGTTTGGAAGACATTCAAGACAATGCATGCAAAACGTGTGTTTGCAATATTCTCTCATTGACCAGCTAATAGTGAAACAAATATGTAGCTTTGTATGTGCAAGGAATGCGGCAAACATGTCTCTACCGGTTCTATTTCGCACATACAACACCCCCAATTTTCCAGCGATGAACTGTGCTATCTGGCAGGCTGGACGAGCTACAAGTGCCACTCCAACATTTTTCAAACAGATTAAAATAGCATTTTCTGGTGGAGAGGAGGCATTTGTGGACAGTGGCATTAGCCACAGCAACCCTACAGCCTATCTGTTATCAGATGCCAGGGTTTTGTTTCCTCACCACCAGATTGCATGTATCATCAGCCTTGGCACTGGACAACCACACACCATCAACATTCCTAAACCATCTCTGCTGAATCGTTTTCTCCCATTGGATATTATGAAGGCTATCCAGGACATGGCTACTGACTGTGAAAGGGAACATCAGCCCTTTGCACAATGTTTTGAGGGGATTGCAAACCTCTACTTTCGCTTCAATCTTGGACAGGGAGTGCAGGATATCCAGCTAAATCAATGGGAGAGACTCAGTGATGTTGTAGCAAATACCAGACAATACCTGCAATCTGAGCCTGTTGTAAATCAGCTTTCAGATGCAGCGAAGAGCCTTTCTGAGAAGATTGGAAAGGTTCCTACTCATAGTCTTGGTAAATGTTCCTATATTGATGTCAAACATCTGCTTAAATTGTTTCCAGCTCCTGTGACCCCTGCCTCTCAAATTGAATCCCAAGCCGCTCTGGCTCAGGTCAAGTGTCCACCTCCTACACAGATATTCCAGGGCAGGCAAGATATTCTGGTCAAAATGGAGGAACACTTTTCAAGCAATATTGGGGAAAGACATGTATATGTTCTCCACGGTCCGGGTGGCTCAGGGAAAACACAGATAGCTTTGAAGTTTCTTGACATAATGAAGCAAAAACTCAGCCCTCGGTACACTTTGTCACAATGTGCAATCCATCACTGCTGATTGCCTTATTCAGGTTTACAAAGCTGTTCTTCATCAATGCCAGTTCGATCCAAACCCTTGATACAGCATTCAAAAATATAGCAATTTCTCAAAAAGTTGGACAGACTTCTGAGGGTGCATTACTCTGGCTGGTCTCTCAGGTTGAGGAATGGATGTTGCTATTTGACAATGCAGATGATCCCTCCATTCAGTTTAGCCGCTTTTTCCCACAATGCACACATGGAAACATTATCATCACCTCACAAAATCCACAGCTGGTTGTCCATGCACCTATGTCACATTCCAAAGTTGATAACATGGATGAAGCTGCAGCAGTTGATCTCTTGTTGCTCCGTGCTGTCAAAGAAAAAAACTGCCGAAAATATTATATTGGCTTCGGAAATTGTCAGGGTATGTAGCCACATTGCTCTCATATTCTAATATTGACAGAGACTATATAGGAACTTTCTTGCCTACCCCTTGCAATCATGCAAGCTGGTGCCTATATCTGCAAATTTAATTGTTTGGACAGGTACATGTCCATTTACAAACAGAATCATGACAGGCTACTCAGCGAATCTCCCCTATCTTATGACAATTACCATCTCACTGTGTATACAACCTGGCAGGTCAGCTTCAGCCGGTTGAGCAAGACAGCAGCCCAGTTTTTTGCAAATGTGCTCGTTGCTGCATCATGATGGCATTCCAAAAGCAATTTTCCAACTAGCCACAATTTGGACAATTGACAACAATAACGCTAGGGAGACAGAGACTGCAGAGGAAGCTCAGGAGTTCCTTCATAACTTCTTGTCAGTTTCTGGAACTTGGGACCTGGAAGCTTTTCTCGCTATTGTTACCGACATTGAGAAATATTGTCTCATTAATAGTGATGACTTCAGGGAGACACTTTCCATGCATCCACTTTTGCACCAGTGGTGCCGACAAACTATTGATAACAAGTCTTCAGCTCTGGGATGTATGATAGATGTCCTGGGGATGTCCATCAGACTTACCCCAGATGCCTATCAGTTCAGAATCGGGTTGATAACTCATGTGGACTCACTCATCCAAGATCCACTAACTGTGAATCCAATGTTCCAGGCTGGATATGCTATGGTATACTTTGACTGTCACCGATTCAAGGAAGCCGCGGTCCTTTACAGCATCCTGCTAGAGAGGCAGAAACTACTCCTTGGTACAGACCATCCAAGCACATTGAAAGCTATGGCAAATTTGGCAGCCATATATCGTGAGCTTGGCAGGTATCAAGAGGCTCTGCCTCTTGAGGTTGTTGTGCTTGAAAAGCAGACACAACTTCTTGACCCAGACCATCCAGACACATTGGTGGCAATGACAAATTTGGCTGTTACATACCGTGATCTTGGGAGATATCAAGAGGCTGAGCCCCTTGACAGGAGTGTGTTGGAAAAGCGGAGGTTGCTTCTTGGTGAGGACCATCCAGATACACTAAGGGCTATGGAAAATTTGGCTGTTGCATACCGAGATCTTGGGTGGTATCAAGAAGCTGAGCTCCTTGACAGCAGTGTGCTGAAGAAGCGAAAATTGGTTCTTGGTGAGAACCATCCAGACACATTGATAGCAATGGCAAACTTGGCTTTGACATACTGTGAGCTGGGAAGATACAATGATGCAGAATCACTTGAGCGCATAGTATTAGACAAGCAGAAATTGCTTTTCGGTACAGACCATCCAGACACATTGGTGGCCATGACAAATTTGGCTGTTACATATCGTGATCTTGGAAGATATCAAGATGCTGAGCCCCTTGAAAGGAGTGTGCTGGAGAAGCAGAAGTTGCTCCTTGGAATGGACCATCCACACACATTGAGTGCTATGGCAAATTTAGCAGCCACATGTCGTGACCTGGGAAGGTACCAAGAGGCAGAGGTCCTGGAAAGTAGTGTATTTGACAAGCGAAAACACCTTCTTGGTGCAGACCACCCAGATACACTCATAGCAATGGCAAATTTGGCAGCCATATACCATGAGCTTAGCCGGTATCAAGATGCCCTGCCCCTTGATCTTGTTGTTTTGGAAAAGCGGAAGATGCTTCTTGGTGCAGATCATCCAGACACATTGACAGCTATGGCAAATTTGGCAGTTACATATCGTGACCTCGGAAGGTATCAAGAGGCTGAACCCCTTAACAGCAGTGTGCTTGAGAAGCGAAAGTTACTCCTTGGTGATGACCATCCAGATACACTGATGGCCATAGCCAACTTGGCTGCCACTTATATCAAGCTTGGAATGTACCAGGAAGCTGAGGCTCTTGACAGCACTGTGCTAGATAAACAGAAACAGGTCCTTGGTCCAGACCATCCTGAGACACTAACAGCTATGAAAAATTTGGCTGCAACATATTACAAGCTTGGAAGATACACTGAAGCAGAGCATCTTGAGAGTGATGTGATGAAGAAGCAAACACAACTCCTAGGGGCCCGTCGACCTGCAGTAGGCATTATGGCCAGTTTGCCTGATAGTCACCATAGTGCAAAGCACCCAGAAGCAGAACCTTTTCAAAGTGTGCTAGAGAAGTTTAACCGAACTCTTGCTTCAAACACCTCAATGAAACTTCAAAATTTTACTATATCTTTCAGAGGGCATCAGAGTCTTGGGGAGTTATCAGACAAGGAACTGCCACCAATGCAAATCATTGCAAATACCAGTCAAACCAAAGATTTAGGTCATACTAGCCCAGGGCAGAGTCTTGTGTCTTTGGGGGACCAGCATGAGCCAGATATTGTGCATTTCCCCAGTACCTCAGAGCTTCCTGCTCAGAGTGACCAAGGGTCTACTGCATTATTGGATTCTGATCAAAAGATCTCAACATTCATCATTTTTTCACCAGACTGCTCTACTCCTGATTCCTCAAGACCTTGGTACATTTCCACTCTACTTTTGATTCTGTCAATGTACTGATCCCAGAATTGGTTAGCCATTTATTTGAACAAGGTTTTTTCGCAAGCAGATATTCATGCACTGGAGACAGAATTGAATGATGGTGGTGTAATACTTTCAGAGCACTCACCTGTTAAAGCAGTTCTGTGGTTAGAGGCTCACCATGGGGACACTTTTTTTGAAAGAATTCACAACTATGGTTTAGGTGGACCAATGGCTGCCCAGCTGTCTCCAGATCAATCTGGACTTGTCCTATTTGGGTCTATACTTGATGAATGGGTTCTGGGAGCTGCAAAATCTCTTTCGGAAATGTCACATTTTCCGGTAATGATAAGACCCTTTGAGGATAACCCCTGTGAAAGGTGGTGCTCTGACATTCTTGAGGAAGCTAGCAATTTGGATGAGGATTTTGGCGACACAGAAAGTCTGGTGGTCAGTGAAGGCAGTCTGGAATATTCATCAAGTGATAGTGATACAACAAGCTTCCATAATGAAACCCGTCTACGTGGGGGTGCCAGCAGACTCAGGGAAAAATGGAATGGGCCATTGCATCACTTGAATATCCGTGTCCTGTTAAAGGGGAAGGGGAATGCCAACTGCAAAGTTAATATTTCCTCCAGAACACAGGTATACACAGCTATACTCATTATGTTTGTGCTTTGTGCTCACTGGATGTCTTTTTAGTTCACAATCCAATCAAAATATACAGACCCAGTTGGGATGATCCCCCAGCCACAAGTGATCTCCACTACCAGATTATGTGCTCGGCCTGTCAATAGGGATGTATTGCCAGACCGATCACGAAGTAGAGTTACATTTTTGGCTAATGCAGAAATCACTGAATGTCAAGAGTAAGTTTCTTCACACAATTGAGAATGTCAATTCAACTATATCATATAGAATACCATGTCAAGGTTATAGCATCCCCAATCAAACAGCAAAAATCATAAGAACCAAAACAAAGGGGTTAACTACTACTGTTATGGCCACTGGAGGGATAAATCCAACTGGAGGACTAAGCATTGCAGGAACCCTTTCCAATGCTCAAACAATTGAAAACCTGAATGACCAGGTATGACCAGAGCATAGATGTTTTCTGATTATCTAAACTGCTCATCAGGTCACCCCAAAATGGATTGTTGCCTATGAACATGGTGATATGGATGAATTTCAAGATCAATATTATTATGCACAACAAAATATTTCCTATACCCCTACAGACAACCAACAGCTTGCTATGGAAGTTGAATTTTCAATTGGACTCAATGTCAAAGAAGTAAGATTGTCAGAGTTGTGTTTTTGTATACAGCTGATTCAAAGGTTCAGCCTATCGAGGCAGATCTCCCCAAAACATCATTTATAACTCAGGATCAAGCAATGCTGTGGGTCCGGGACAAATCCTTGAAATCTGGTGGCTATGGAATAATAATCCTAACATCGGTGTGTTGTTGTTGAATGACTGAAAACTGTTGCAAAACCAACTTAAATTCACAGTCTTACATTCCAGACGTAACAATACAGAATGAGCGTTATATCAAAGGAACCCAAACAGTTCAGCTTGTTGGGGATAAATTGACCAGTATGCCCTATTGCATATTGGTTGTTTATGTATTCTGACTGAAAAAAAAGGTTCCCCTGCAACTGACACAACTAATGCCCATTTGGTGCCCATTCCTGAGCCTGGTTGGTTCAAAAAAATGACTAAAAGGCTAGCTGGAAAATCTGGCACCAAACAAACAGTGGATGAGCCAGAGTTTCCCATAACTCAGGTCTCCCTGTATGATTTCAAGGCCCTTGGCTGGAATGCTGCAACAGAGCGATGGGAAATGCCAACTTATCCTCCTTGGAGTAAAATCTTGGGGTTGGACCAAGAAGCTGAATTTTCAAATGTGATGGCAAACAAAATTACTACCCCCACAGATGATCAACTTGAAACAAAAGAGACACAGCATGAACCGGGGAAAGATAAGGAGGCTATAGTTCAGAAAATCACTGACAATCCTGATGGAGATGCTCAAGATATGCTAGCTAATCCTCCATCCACATCCATTGTCGATACAACTTAAGACATCTATCTTTTTGTTTATTTTGTAGTTATTTCAATATAACTCCAAGACTGTCTCACAATTATTTGTATACCAGTTCACTGTCATATATTCCTTTTAGGAAAATATACACCACCTTATCCCTTTCTGCAAATTGTTCTTCTTCCTGACCTGGGCCAAAGGTAGGTAGTGATACACAGCATGTTCCTGCTCAGGAACACCGGTTTGAGGAAGTATCCTGGTGTAATACAGTTCTGACATACACTATCATCACCTCTAATCACTGGGGTTGTCAAACCACATGAGTTTCACACAGCCAGTCCATGAATTCAAAGATTCATGTACAATCTGTGTGAACAGACATATTTTCATATAGTTTAGAATTCATATATTGAATCCATGTACTTGAGCTAGCCCCTGGGTATGCATTACAGCTGATGTTGGAACCAAAGGTGCGAACGAAAAATTACCGTTTTGGGAACTTTTTCGTCGCTGATAAGCCGTGAAACGGACCATGGGTGAAATAGCAAGGAATTTGCTGATTTCTGCCTTAATCATGTAGCGTGCTGCTCCAAAGGATTAGCATAAGTCCTATATGGCTAATCAGGGCTTTATCCTGCATGAGGGCCTTAATCAAGTCTGCCTGGGATGCATCAACTGGAAAGTTCATACTGGTTGACATCCATGATTAAGAGTTTAATTGCCAAGATTAAGCATCACTGCTTAATCAAGGCATCGCGGGGCCCATAAACAACATGGGCAATATTAATCATCCTCTCTGATGGCCACCACTGTGGGGTCTTGATTAGGCGTTCAAGTACTTTGTTGTGCTTGATTTACAGAAGGAGCCTTGCGCGACGGGTCAGGTGATTCGAGTTTGACAGTAACCGGTTACCCCGGCTGTGGTTGAACTTTGCTTATCAACTATCCGATCATTGTTGCCATCCTGATTTGGTTACTTGAACCAGGCCAGGACGGTAACTTGCATATCTCCACAACCACTTGGCAGTTTGGGCTGATTAAGGTACTGGCTCAGAGCCAGTACCTGCGTCTACCTGAAACTGAAGGTCCTGAACGGGGGACAAGAGGATAGAAGATGGGACTGTCTACACAATCGAACAGGAAGCAGTCACACCGGACACACTCAAGCATTAAGGGGTTGACACACGAGGATCCTATATATTTACCCACATGTGATTAACTACGGACACCTTACTCATATACCAGCAAGTAGACTAATCATCGTATTGTAAGCGTAATTGTACAGTATATAAGGAGGAGGTTTTGGCATGGATAGGCACTGAACTTTCTGTCACCAAGAGCATTAGCCTTTATCGGGTATTGCTTGATAAACAACGGAGGTTCGGGACTTGTCACCCAGGACTGACTTTGTTAAGAAGTTTTGTTTCGTCTGCACAAGTAACTCAATATCAATTGTTGACTCGGGATCTTGGGGTTGGGAACGGTTAACACTGGGTGCAAAGCATTATTTCCGCGGCGCGGAAATTCAAAATTTCCGCAGGATTTCCGCCGGATTTCCGCATTATTTACGCCAAATTTCCGCGCCGCGGAAATTTTGAATTTCCGCCGTATTTCCGCTGCATTTGCGCAGTATTTCCGCGGCGCGGAAATTTTAAATTTCCGCAGGTGCGGAAATATGATCCAGAAAAGGAAAGAAAACTGACCTGACCAGCTGACCTTTGATTTGCGGCTGTTACATGCATCTCAAAACACTTGCCAGAAACAGTAATAATCAGCAATGGATCTTTGTACTTGTAGTACTCTACCAACAGAGAACAGAGGAGGAACAAGCACAGATTTGACACATATGCATAGACGAGTTATCTTCTAGCTACTTTGCCTTTGTTCCGCAACCACAACCACTGACTGCATCGCGTGAGGCCAAAGCACACGGCGGCGGAGGAGGAGGCGCTGCGTACACATGCGGCGAGGAAGGAGTGGGAGCGGGAGGAGAATCGGCTGCGGCCGCTGCACCACAACCTTGCGCAGCAAATGCCACCCGCCCTTGTCCCCGACGGCAGCCGCCCCAGCTCCAGCCGACTGCTATCCCCGCTCTTCCAAGCACCTTCCCGACTCGCACTTGCACTTCCCCTGCTCGCAGCCCGCACCCGCACGCGGAACTCGGAGTACTCCACGCCCCCCCCCGCTCTCCGTCCACTGCGCGCACGATAGCCTTGGTACGTCAAGACTTTCGCAGCAGATTAGACGGTGCGGGACTGTCGAGAGGGAACAACACACTTTCAAGTAGGAACGGCAAACACGCATTGAGCGTAATCATCGCCACCGACGGCAGCGAATTCTGCACAATCGCGCGCACCTGCTCGTTCTGGTCAATCCGGCGCCCCAGCTACGGCATCGTCTTTTTGATCTCGTCGTAGCTCAGCAGCCCCGCGAGCGCCGTGATTGGGAACAGCCAGAACAAAAAGAGCAGCGCGATCATCCCCAGCGCGAAGATGTCGCGCGTCTGGATCGCCAGCGCGGACGGCGTCATGTTGCTCCACACAATGTCGCGCGGCTCGGGCGCGGGGTACGTGCGGCACTGCAGCGGAGACGGCGCGTGCACGGCCTGGATGGCGACCTGCGCGGAGGACATCTTCTCGAAGGTGACGAACGCGACGGGCGTGACTTTGAACTTTGCAAGGCGCCGCTTGCGCACCTTCTCGTCGATCTCGAGGAAGCGCGCTTCGAGGAACTCGAGCGCGTCGACCTTTGGGCCGAACCAGCGCGGGCGGAGGGTGGCGGTGCGGGACGACGAGGCGCTGTTGTTGGGGGATGCCCGCGGCGGATTCGACGTCGACGAGGGGGAGGACGCCCGAGACTTCGGGGTCGTACTCCTCGACGGTGCTGAGGTTGCCGACGTAGCTGACCCACGCATCTTCGAGCTTGAGCAGCGCCTCAGTGCGCTTGTCGATGAGGCTCGTCAGCGAACCGACGTTGCGGCACACCGTCACGCTCTCCACGGCGAGGTTCATGTTTTCAAAGTACTCGACCAGGGGCCGCTCACCTTGGAACTTGCGTGGGAGGTTGGTGACCATGACGGTGCGCGCGGGAATGGAGTGCACGAGCTCCAGGGAGAAGAGCTGGCGCGAGCGGATGAAGCGGCGGATCAGTCCCGATAACCACCTTCGACACCCCGAACGTGCTCCTCACGCACGCGGGGCTCCCCATCGTCACCAAGGCGGACCCCACCACCGCGCGCAGGACGCGCGAGTACAGCCCCGCCATGGGGCAGAATGTCAAACAAAGCGGCAGCGACGACCGCGGGCTGCCCACGCGCTTCACCTCGCCACCGCTCCTCCCGGGGCTCCTTAGCTGCGTCACGGAGCTACTGGGCCCGATGACGCCCCCAACGCCGATCCAGGCGCTGAGTCTCAAGTGGGTAGTCGAGGGCTGGGAGGCGGGCAGCGAGAACGCACCTGATATCACCTCGGTAAGCACGGTGGAGACGAAGAGGTACAAGGAGTTCCTCCTTGTCCGAGACCGGCTCGGGGAAGAGCATCGCATACCTCCTCCCGATGCTGCAGGCGCTCAAACTCAGTGAGGCGCGGCGCCTCACGGCCGGCGACGCAGAAGCGACGCCGGCCTCGAAGCGCGGGCTGAACCCCCGCGTGCTGGTCCTCGCCCCGACGCACAAGCTCGCGCGGCAGCTCACGACCGCCGCGAAGGCGCTCCTGCACACCGTGTGAAGCTGCGCGTCCTCTGGATAGCAGTAGCCAAAATGTAGTACACAAATTCCACTTTGAAAACTTGCCCGAGGAGCTAGATATACATCCCAAGTTCAGCATCAGGGTGTTTCCTTGCCTGTCCAGCGGACGGCTTTTCTGGCGCGGGTTCCTTCCAAGCCGGAGTGTCCTTCTCTCCCGCGGCAAAAAGTAGCGCATGGGCGGTGCGGACGGATGTGGGTGCCCACGGTGCGGGGTCGTTCCAGTGGGAAAAGTCGCTTGGGGCAAGGTCTCGCGGGACGGGAGGCGAGACGTGCAGGGCGGGGACGAGCAATAATATTACGGAGGCGGAGTGCTTGGCGCGGAGCGCGACGAAGGCTGCGGAGGTGGACTGGACGAGATTCGGCGCCGCAAAAGGTTCTGCGGAAGAGGTCTACCGAGAATCAGGATCAGTGTTGAAAATATTTTATTTAACGCTTACGAGGGTAGCTGACGGCGCGTCTGTGGCGAGGAACCGTAATGGCGCATCGAGGTAGGGAATTCTTGCGTCGGAGATGTACGCGGAGACAGCGTACGTGTCGAGCAAGGTGACACTACGCCGATGAGTACCTCTGTATCCCAAACATTATTCTTCCGGCCCACCTTTTTGGCTTCAACGCATCCACTACGGTGCGAGCGCATAGGTGCATCCCCCACAGCGGCAGACGCGTGGTCACCTCAGACACCAGTACTACTGCTTGCGTCCAGGACGGCCGGAACAGCAGACCCACCTATAAATTATTTCAATATAGGTTTCAATGGACGCGCGTCGCATTCACCTGGATCTTGTTCACCATTACCGCCGCGACCTGTTCGCCTAGCTCTGCACCGCGCCCAATACTTCCCTATGCTGCCTGTAGCGCCCGGACACAGGGACTGGAGTGACGGTACCCACGACCTGGACATCGATCGCTAGTGGGAGATTCGGCTGCGGCCGGAGGGGATTGTACTCGTCCTCCTCTTCATCGGACTCAATGCCATGGCGCGGGGGAACGCTGTCAACGAGAGGGTCGGTGTTCTGCGGTACAATTAGCAGCGAACGACGAGCATGACGATTCTTGCCATCGGAGTCGGCTGTAAGGCGTAACACGGTCACGGGGCCATTGTTGATGGACGCGTCTGTAACCCTGTCTCTTTATTAGTGTATTACGCATTGCTCTTCACTCCATCTAGGTGCATAAGATAATCCGACTTAGCGCTCTCTGCGGCGACGAATGGCGGAATTTGCATGGGAATTTGTGTGCAATCCAATACGGATACATCTTGATCGTTATGCATATAATGGTCAGCAGCAGAGACTAGTGTGCAATCAAGGGCACGGACGTCGTCCAACGCCAGCGTGTTAGTATGCAGGGCGAAACCTATCTCAGTTCGGCCCCCGATGACTAACGCCGCATGCGTAAACCGCGACGATTCACAACCATTCACGCACCGGCCGCCGCGAGATCAGAATGGAGATGGCACAGAATAACCGTTCATTCAATTTCAGGGACTGAGCGTCTTGAAACACCATGGAGAGTCTGTGATTTACTGGAGAGATGTTGGAATTCGAGTCCGTCACTCGCTGTCACCGCCGCCGCCGCCTGGCGTATCCAGGCAACGTCTCCTTGTTCCTCCTGCATTTATTGTGTCCAGTGTCGTATTCCTCCCCTTGTACCTTACATCCTCTCCAGTTGGTTTAATTCTCCCTCTTTAGTTACATTGGTTCCTGTTCAGATATTGTATAAGTACGTAGTAATTGTCGAATCGATTCCCTGCGCGTTTGCGAGGGTTCCCTGCTTTATACGGAGTCGAGGCCGTGGTTACCTTGATTTCGACACAAACGCGCAAGCATAGCCCTCTTGCTACCGCTGCCATTCTTCTTGGTGCTCGTCGACGATCGTTCGCCTGGAGTCTTACCCCCCTTGTTTGCTTCTTGAGCGGAAGCAGATTCCCCCTTGCCTCTTGAGCGGAGGCAGAGCCGAGAACCGCTGACGACCCGCCTGATCGAGAACGGCCCGACGCACCCCGAGAACCGCTGAAGTCCCACGAGACGGGCACCGACACACCACCAATTTTGGACGCACCCACGAGACAAGGGCGCTCACATTGATTTTTCCATTCACCAATTTCTTGCCACCTACCACCATTCACTGTCGCAACTATGTCCGACGAACCTATCCGTTTTGCTCGCCTTGGGAACACCAATTACGCCGAGTGGGCCATGCGCGCAGAGGCTGCCCTTGTTCGGAAGGGACTGTGGGGTGTTGTGGAGGTTCTGGTCAGTAAAAAGAAGACTGACGGAGCTGAGAAGACTGCTGAGGAGATGAAGAAGGAGAGGGATGATTTGATTGCGAAGCGGGACGTTGGGAAAATGGCGGAGGCGCGTGCAGAGCTAATTTTGCGTGTGGAGGATGGACAGCTTGCACACATGACATCGCGCGATCCCATGGAGGTCTGGGAAAATCTGCAGAGGCTTCATCGCGCTGCTGGTTTTGCTACGAGTCTCGCGCTTCGTCGCAGGTTCTTGACGGCGAAGAAAAAGGATGACGAAACGATGGAGGCTTGGATTGGGCGTATTCAGACGCTGGTGTTGCGGATGGAGCACGGTGGAATTGAAGTGACGGCACAGGATCAAATCTTGGCGATGACGATGGGTCTTCCTCCTTCCTTTGACGCAGTTATCATTAACTTCGACGCAACCCCACCCGAGCAGCTCACCGTCAACCATGTTATTACTCGGCTGCTCAACGAGGAAACCCGCCAATCTTCACCCACTGATTCCCCCTCCTCTACCAACGACACCGGTGACGAGGCTTTGGCCGTAACCGCCGCTCGCCGCGATCCCGCGCTCACTGCTTGTTTCTTCTGTGACAAGCGGGGACACTTCAAGTCGGAATGCCCCGAGAAGGCTGCCTGGGAAGCTGCCAAGCGCCGGAAGAAACACGAGACCGCCGCGATGGCTGTCGAGTTGGACTCTGACTCCGAAGGGGCGTGGTAAGCTTGCGGGGGTGCACCCTGTAGAGTTTGAGGGGGTGCCAGCTCGCTTGCGTACTCGCGGGGGTGTGTTGCAATTCGAGTCCGTCACTCGCTGTCACCGCCGCCGCCGCCTGGCGTATCCAGGCAACGTCTCCTTGTTCCTCTTGCATTTATTGTGTCCAGTGTCGTATTCCTCCCCTTGTACCTTACATCCTCTCCAGTTGGTTTAATTCTCCCTCTTTAGTTACATTGGTTCCTGTTCAGATATTGTATAAGTACGTAGTAATTGTCGAATCGATTCCCTGCGCGTTTGCGAGGGTTCCCTGCTTTATACGGAGTCGAGGCCGTGGTTACCTTGATTTCGACAAGAGAGGCGGCCGCCATAAATTTCGCGCGCAAACATTTCACTTTCAAAACAAAACCTGTTTACTCGTGGCCTCCTCCAACTCTGATATCGCACGAGCGGAATCTCGCGCGACATCGACGCGCCAGGTGCTCACTGCAAGCCTAACCGCAGGCGCCCCGTCCCCAGCGACTCCCAGAAACACACATCACCCTCGAGGCGTTCAGCTGTGAGACCAGTCTGTCGTTCAACGCCGCTGAGCGTGCCCGGAAGCGCACAATCATGTATACGTCCTTGAGGTCGGTGTTTCTGGGGAGCAATTTGTACGCCTCCGACCCCAGGATGAAGGTCGCGATGGTCCGCGCGAATTCGATTTGGCGCTCCAAGAGGGTGCGATGCCAAACGCGTCCATAGGTGAGAAGGGATGCATAGACGGGAAGTGCGCGCAGTCGGCGGCTGTTCTCCATCCCGAGATTATGTGGGGAAGGGATTTCCGCAGTGTCTGGTATCACCGAGGCACCATTCTGGAAAACGGCTTGTTGAAGTGCGAGATTTTTGCAGAAGAAGCCGCAATCATAAGGAACGTTGAGGAGTTTGTGTGCGTCTCCCGTCAGGGAGTCGGCCAAGTGAATGGAATGAATTCCATCCACAATGGAGCTATGCGATTCACTTGGAAGAAGGACGCGAGCTTGTAATCCGAAAGCTAGGAAGGATGAATTATTAGCTGGTTCAAACTACTATACGATATTCGAATACCTCCGTCAACATGGATCCATGCACCATAGTTATCTGCCAGTGCGCGTATCTTGATCGTCTCTTCGCGTGACGCGGCGAATCGCCCTGTATTCACCCCCGGCTGAATCAGACAATCTGCGTTCAAGCTCATCGAGGTCAAAACGCCACGGCTCCTCTGCGCTGAGAGGAAGGGAGACAACGGCATTTTTTCCCAGCCCCACCACATAGGCGGCCTTGTATAGAGACGAATGTGGGAGCGTCGTGAGAACCTGAAACTTTCGGACCCCAGCCTGCAGGCAGGCCGGCACAAATCCGAGTTGCGCAACACTCGATATCGATGGAGGAGATCTTCTCCGTCCAGCTTCCGCTACTGCAAATTCGCGGCCGAGGGATAGTCCAAGAATGTTGGATGCGGTGGCTCCGGTGGTGAGTATTCGACCGGGAAAGCTGGCTTCGTCAATACATAAAAGCTGTTGAAGGAGTCTATCTGAATATGAGAATATCCGAGAAGTAGAGCCATTCAAAATTCCTACCTGAGAGCAGCGGCTTCTACGGCGCCTCCAATTGTTTCTTTCGGCGCATGCACCTGGGCGTTTTGGTCGAATCCGCTTACAATGTAGTCAGCGAACAGAGACGCTTCTGTGTTTCCACCTGTAATGAATGAATCCATAGTAGTTCGAACTCTGGTTGGGTCTATTGAAGCCAGGAACGAGATCGTCGAGGAGGTGCTGCTTCAAACATTCCAATCCCATGCCTGTATCTGGAAGAGAAACGGAGGGAAGCCTGGGCATGGGCGATAGCTTGAGTGGGTGGGAGAGCTTCTTGCGAGTCACCCTTCCTTCTCGCGTCGATGGTGGATATAAACTCGTTCAGACGGAGCGGCATGGAAGTTTGAGGGAAGTGTCGGCTGATCGGGCAATGATCACCGGCTGTCTCTAGTATACGTGATCTGAACGACTATCTTCAGATTTCACGCCCGGTAGACTAGAGAGGCTGAAACGAGCCTACACCGGCTGAACTTGTCGTCTCCCACCATGAATGCCACCGCCATTGACTTTACAAGCGCTGCAGTATCGCGAGCGGTCCCAACTGAGGCGTGTATTGAACATGCTGCGGCATCCCCGTCACTTCTCTGCCAGAGGATGGCTTGGGCTTCGAACATATAAAAAAGCACATCCTAAATGACGTTGCCCCCGCGTTTACAGGTTTGGTCTGGGCTGGTACTCTTCACAAATATTGATCTGAATCATAAGGATCAAGTCGCTGCCCGAATTATTATGCATATACCACCAGTGGTGTTACTGACGCCGCGCTTTTCGCTGATTGGGTCGCCTCAACATGGGATCAGAACGTGCAAGTTCATTTACCTCGAGATACAGTGGTTACAAGCCTGGAGGCCACTACTTTGCGGTCAGTTTCTACTTATCACTAGTGCGTGTCACTCAGCTGTTTTGCAAGATTACTCCAACAACTTCTCTCGTTGAACGAAGTCGATTTTCCGGGTCGCATATTCACCACGGGCGCCACTGCGTCCAACGTTTTAGGCATGGCACTAGGTAAAGAATTCATTGTCGCAGAGGCCGGCCGCCGAAAATCTCCATTCGCACAAGTGTTGCTGAACTCGGCATTTTGGAAGTATGGTCCAAGCCGGAGTAATGAACATGCAGGTTCTCGCAACTTTACCTCATTCTTCGCTTTATAAAGCGACCTCCGCGGTTGGAATTGGTCGCGATTCTGTTATCGTCATTCCTCGGAGCGACTCAGAACCTTGGAAATTCGACCTGGATTCACTCGCCAAGCATCTGTCCGCCGAGGCTGCTAGTATCATTTCGATCAGCGCTGGAGAAGTCAGCTCCGGGCGGTTCGCGACAAATGGGGAGGAAATGTCCCAGATTCACACCCTTGCCGATCAGTATGGTGCTTGGATTCACCTTGACGGAGGTAGTCGGCGTGTCCGTTTTTTTCCCTGGTACTTACTTCTTACTTCCGTCCAGCGTTTGGCCTCCAAGCTTTGGTCCTTCCGCATACCGATGCTTATAAGGCGCTCAACGAGGGTGTTTCTTCCTTTCATCTCGCGGACTCGATTGCCGGGGACGCCCACAAATTACTGAACGTCCCTTACGACTGCGGATTCTTTTTCTCCCGGTGGCTGAATTTGCAGCAAACGGTGTTTGAGAACCCCAATGCCACCTATCTCTCAACCAGCGCCCTGCCGATCCCGTCACCTCTCAATCTTGGTCTCGAAAATAGCCGCCGGTTCCGTGCTCTTCCTGTATACGCGTCCCTAGTCGCGTATGGTCGCATTTGGCACCGCGATTTGCTCGAACGCCAGATTGCACTTGCGCGTCGCATCGGATCGTATATCCGCCAGTTGGCCATCTACGAGCTTCTCCCCAACGATGACCTCGAGCAGATCTATATGGTGGTGCTGTTTCGCGCGCGTTCAGGAACTCTGAATGCGCAACTCGTTTCCCTTCTCAACGCACCCAAGGAAATTCGCGTCTCGGGCCTGCCGTGGAAAGGTCAGCTGGCCGCGAGAATTGCTGTGGGCACCTGGCGTGTGGAAGTGGACCGAGATTTCAGGATGGTGGTGAAAGCTTTAGAGGGGGCAGCCGCAGCCGCGTCCTTGTCACTGTAGCGATGGTTATTGTTTTCCGCTTTGGATCAATCCGAAGAGTTTCGCAGGTTCATTCTGTTCAAAAATGTGTTCCGCTAATTCGCAAATGGTGAAATATTATGTCTGGGAGCCGAATTAACGTAAACTGCGTTGACCGGGTTGACCCTGTCGTGAATGCCGCCCGGAAACGCCACGCACCCAACGGCGAAAAAACGCGCCGACGGACAGTATTACCCCAATTTATGTAACCGAATAGCTGCGAGGCGAGTCGATAGTCGAAGAGGCCCGCCAACATTGATTTGACAGGTGGGCCGAGACCGCGGTCCACTTCGAATACGTAGAGACGGCGTACATATTACGTAAAGATCGGCACCAAGAAGTGTTGCACGTCATTCCATGGAGCGCGGACCCAGGCCATGGGCGCGGCAGGCCGAACACGGCCATCATCATACCATCAGATAGCGCATCAGACTGCCGAGAGTCGCCGTAGTCACTCGTCACGAAACGTGATCGCGCCTCTTTCTCAGCTTCTCTTCCATTGTCGCGTCGCCCTCCGCCTGCTTCTCGTCCCGCTGTCGCCCTCGGACGCCAACACACCACGCGTCCGTCTTCTCTAGGCCATCGTGTCGGTCGAGAACGCCAACACACCACGGCTTTTAAATCTTCCAGGACGCCAACACGCCAACACGCCACGGAATTCCCTGCGCCATGGACGCTAACACGCCACGGAATATTCTTTCAGACCTACTGAAGCGCACACCCGGCGAACCGCGACTAATATACCAGCTGCGATTCGTCCGCACGCGCCCAGACGAGCCCGATGGAACCCGATTCAGCCTGGTGCTCCTCCGCGGAGGCCACCACGCTGCAAGCCCCCGCCGTCAAGCCAGGTCCCCCAGGCGGCGACTTGTTCAGCGGGCCCACCAGTGAAGGATGAAACTCAAATACCCGCCACGCCTTTCTCCCCGCCCCAATTTCCCCAATTTTCCTCATGTTTCGCCCATACACGAACACTGCTGGTCAAGCCGCCCACCGAAAATCCAAGGCGGACACGGCTCAGCAGGAGCAGTGGCTTGCCACCGCGAACAACGGCGGCCCGCTCCCCATCCATGAACCGCACCAAAAAACCGCCATATTCGACGTCCGCGACAACGACCCTTCAGCCGCGGTGTTGACGCTCGCGCAAAAACAACTTGCCGCCGCCAATCGGACGAGGTCGCTCCTGACCTTTGAGCGGAACACCACAGACTGGACCGACTTCGAGTAGTCAGTCGCGCCGTTTCTTTTGCTCCCGTCTATCTCACTAACGGTTCACTCCCTAGCCCTTACAGCAGGCTCGGCGGCTTCGAAATCTACCGCCAACCATCGGGCTTCGGGCGAATGCAGCACGCCGAACTCCCCTTGTGCCCGCACTTCGCTAATCCCAACCGCACCGAGTTCGAGTGCCGCATGATGTATCACACCGCGAGGGACAAGGTCAACGGCGGCACCATCCACTACTTGCAAGTCCCCCAGCGGCACCACGCGTGCTCTTTCATTTGTACGTCGCCCTTTTTGTTTCCAAACTTTTCACGGCCACCGACCAACGTCCAGCAATCCTCCGTACCCGCGAACGGCGGGATCTGCACCCTAGCGCAGTCAAGGCCGAGATCAAGGACGAGTTCCCCGATGCCCGCGCCCTTCTCTCCTCCCAACCACCCCCGAAGCGCGAACCGGGCGTCAAGCGAGAGTCAAGCATCTTGGCTACAGCGAAGGAGCAGACGCTCGGACGAAGGACTCGCCCTTGGGCGTCGCGCCTTCAGCTTCCTCGCCGTCCCCTCAAGAGGGAGGACGCCGTTCTGTCCATACCCGGACCCTCGCGAGTCATAATCGACCTGGATGCGGACGACGACGTCGTCATTCCTCACTCATCGTCGCCTCCCTCCTCCTCGGCCGCTTCCTCCTCGTCTTTCAGCGGTCAATCCCCGCTCCGGCCCCTACCCCGGCCGCTCGCGCCTGCGCGTCGGCGCGTCGACCCAGTCTATCGATACACCGACGAGGAGGCGGAAGCCAACTTGCAGGAGGGTGTGTCCACGCGGTTGCCGTACAATCATAGGCCACACTAACCAATTTCTTCCTCGCAGACCCCACGTTGGCCGCGCTCACCGCCGCCGACGCCAAGCGCATCGCCGAGACCAGTGCGTACCTTTGCAATTTCCAATCCGGGGCGTCCTAATTGGTCCCGCCTGCAGAACAATACGGCTTGTCGTTCTGGCTTCAAGACGGCCCACGCGGGCTTGCCTACCTAGATCCCCGATTCCCGGCGCGGCTCAGCCCCTACTCCTCTGGCGGCCACCTCGCCAACCGCATCCAAATGGCGGGACCTGTCGGCCCAGCTCCCGTCACCAAATTCATCTTCGCTCTCGCGACCACCCACGGCGTCCTGGGCTCGTCGTACGCCAACTTCTTCAACATCCTGCGGGTGTGCCAGTGCTGCGGCAGCCACTTCACCCCGGCTGCCTATCAGGCCCACCTCGGGGTCGACGGCAATTCACACATCTGCCTCAACCACCCCTCGAAGGCGATCGGTGCGTTGATTTCTACCACCACCATCCTCTACATCAACTGATCTTACCTCGCAGTGCCATGGGTGGCATCGGTCCCTTACGGCGCCTTGCTTCCGCCTTGCTTCACTGCCTTCGGTCCTCACCCCGCTCCGTCGCACACCAGCCACACCCGCCCGTCCGCGCCGTACCGCGAGTTTGGTTCGCTCACCGCGCTTGGAATTGCTCTATATGCGCTCAACACCACACTCGGCCTCCCCGACGACATATTCGAGGCCGTGCGCGTTGGGCTCGTGCCATGCGCCACGTGCGGTATCATACGCACCGTCCATGCCCACCTCGCGCACCGCCCCGGCGGAGTTTGTTGCGACCCTGGCCCCGCAGACTCTTCCTTTATGGCCTTGAACGCGGACGAGGTCGCCGCGTTCGGGCCTCTGGGCGATCGCCAAATCATCACCATAGCTGACGAATGACTACGAACATTAACATTTTTTTTTGCATTTTTAATCTTACTACTTGCGCTTTCCAGTATCCTTCTTCTTACTACTTGCTAGTATCCGCTCATCTTGGTCTTTTGTATTCGTTTCGCCCGCCCGATTTGTATTTTCCGTACACCCCAAATTACAGTAATTCAGATGTACTGTAAATGAAGCCAATCAATACAATTTGCATGCCCAACCCTGCATATTCTAAGACAGAGGAGCCCTGCCACTATTCGTCACATGAGACTGGGTAGCTGCGGCGGCGGCGCATTGCCACGGCAGCCTCTTCTCAAACCACCACCACCTCGCCACGACCAAAAGCCATATGGACAACTCCGGGTGAGTCGCATCGGTTATAAAACCGTTGTAAGCGCCTGGAATGACCAGCGCTTTAGGGCACCACACGAATCCGACGCCCGACGCGATGAGAGGGAGCTCTCTCACCAACGCCGACGCCGGCACGCCCACCAGGCCTTGGAGCGGGCGCAACAGCGTCTTCGAGTCGCCCCCCCGGCCTCCCGTGCCCACGCCGTCGCTGAACAGGAGCGCAGCCGCCGACTCGTCCTCTCCCTCTCTGGCCCGCCGCCCACGTCGTCAGACGAGGAGGTGGGTCGCATCCCGCTTGGGCGCGTACCGGAAGGCACTCGCCGCCCCGCTGTCGATACTTCCGACGACGATTACTACTCGACCAGCTCGACTAGCAGCGGCGGCAGCAGTACGCGGGACTTGGAGGCCAAGGCTGCGCTCTGGGCCGAGTACCAGCAACGGCCCGCGGACGTCATCTCGCGTTTCGAGTCCTCCGCCCCCCGCGCCCGCCTACCCGAAGATGGCGCAGACCGCGTCGCAGAGACGGCCGCCGCGGGCAGCCGCGCACCCGACGACAACGTCGCGAAGCACGAGCCGACCTGCCGGCGGTTGCGCGCCAGGTGGGCGCACTGCGACTGCAGCTGCAAGCAACTTCGACTTGCGCGGCGACAGACCCGTCAACAACAGTGTCTCGGCCGCTGGTTTTCCGCCCAGAGAGAGGAGGAAGGCGCCGACGATGGGGACGATGAGGGCGATGCTGTGAGTATTTTTCCTCCTTGCGTCTGCCATCCCCCAGTGACCCCCGCCCTCAGCCGTCCAACGCGTTGCCCCCCAGCGCGGTGTAGTGCGGCTCGGGTGTCGCTTCCTCGTCGACCTGGATTCGTTGCCTTCTTGAAAAGTCGTCTTCTTGAAATAGTCGTTGAATATAGTCGATCAAAGTCAAAAGCCTGTTTTTCTTGAATAGTCGGTCAAGTATGATTGTCTTGAATAGTCGCCAAATGCGCATTTTATTTATCTTGCGGCCGCCGGTTGTCCAAAGTCGTCAAGTATATTTTTCGCTTCCTCGTCGACCTCTTCAATAGCCGTTGAATAGTCGATCGAAGATAGCCCTCAAGTATAGTCAGTATAGTCGTCTTGAATAGTCGTCGAATGCCCATTTGATTTATATTTTTAATTTCTTGCGGTCGCCGGTTGTAAAGGGCCGTTGTGATTCGCCCGTGCGCGTGCAGTTCACCGTGCTCGTCACTAGCGTCGGTCGCGCGAGGTCAGGTCAGCCCGGCACCAGCTGAATATAGTCAAAACGCCCCAATCAATTGCGCTAGGGAGATACAAGCTTCCTACCCTTGCCTACGCCAGACGCCGTGGGCCGCCACGCCTTGATTTTGGCGCCATAATCCTCGCACTCAGCCCGCCGTTCCCCGTTACAAGCGTCGCCGTGCGAACTGAAGGCATCGTCGGTGCCGAGCGTCGACAGGTCCGAGCTCGACGCGCAGGCCTGGGTTGCGTTTGCGTCAAGGCGGTTGAGTTGGGCGGGGTGTTTGGACGGGCCTGCTAAGGGCCGAGGGCCACAATATTCGGCTTCGAGGATGGCGGGGATAGGTGCAGAATGGCGCTTCTTGTATTTAGCTGCCCATTGCTCGTAGCCCATCCTGTCAATTGCATTTCTGTCGAGAGATAAACACATGAGTCAGGCATGCATTTACCCCAACGCAACGCACCTCGCCCGCCGCACCAAGGCCTTCTGCGCCAGGAGAGCCCTGTTTTTGCTGCGATAGCGGGCCGCCTCTTCGCGAGCAGTCTTGCGGGCTTGGCTGGTGTTCGTCTCGGACTGTTGAAGCTGGGCTCGAAGTCGCGCCATACCCTCTCGAGCTTTGCGCCGCAGGTCCTCCTGGTTCCTGTGCAGGCCAGGCGCGCGCCATCAGACATCGATAGCGCGATGAGTGCGTGCGTGGTCTCACCGAGCTCGATATCGTGCTTGGGCTTCGCGCTTTGAAGATTCTCGGGGGGCCATAGGGGTGGACGGGAGTCAGACAGACGCCAGCGCAGCGCGAGGCAGAAATGACGATGACTCAGGTCGACGTTAGAGTCAAAGACGCTATCTGATCTCTTACGCGCTTCATGGCAAGATCGACGAGCGAATAGGTCCAATTCTCCCAAATAAAAAACATAGACCCAGCTGAACCCAAGGATTTGACGAAACACTTGCTCGCGAGCCCAGAGAGGTGACTTTTCATTGCCAGACCGCACGGAGGAGATCGTGGTGGGTTAACGACATCATAGCACGTTGGCGACATCCACCACTTTCTGCTTTAGAAGCCCTTCGAAGACGGGGACGAGCCAAGAAGCAACTGTTGGGAGGAAGTTCTTCGCTCTAGATTAGATCGTAGAAAGGCGCGCTACTACAATCTAATCTACGAGAGCCTTCCAAGTCACCTTTGTATGATGTGACTGTCACCACAGGACTTGTCTTTTTATTGCTCAAAGTAAGTACGTTTCTTTAAATTCTTCTCTCGCAATTTTCTCGCCGACTGTCCGTGCGACGGCTCTCACCTGGGCCCATCCGTGGAAAGCCGGCGACGAAAATGGCGACGAGCAATTTCGTGCCACCCAATTCCAATCTGACGCCTTTTTCTCTGCAGGCCCGTCATGTTCTGGGATGCAGGCGTACGAAAGGTGGGCGTTTTTCGGACGCAACTCACTCCTCTAATGAACGACCAGACCCGCGCCGGCACCATCTTCTCCGCTTGGACCAGCGCCCTCGACTTTGCCCCATTCGTTTCGCGAGCTGTTGCAGCGGAAACCCTGGGCCATGACCCAGAGGACCAGGAGGACCAGGAGCCCCTAGACGACGCATGGAACGACGTGGACGAAGAGTGGCCACCACCGGACCCGCTCAATCAAGTCGACGACGAGTGGCCACCACCGGACCCGCTCAATCAAGTCGACGACGAACGGCTGCCGCCAAATCCGCCTAGTGCCGTCAAATCCCCGCCCACGCGTCCGTCGCGCAAACGGCGCGCCCCCTCGCCGACCTTCGAGGAGGTTGTGGACAGCGGCCCTGCACTCAGCGGCACCCATCGCCGCCGCGGCCATAAACGCCAGCGGGCCTTCGAAGAGAAGGGGCACGCTGGCCGCACCTCCAGCCTCCACCAGCACGTCAAGCCTGCCGTCACCACCGCCGTCCCGCTGCCCGCATTCAACACCACCACGCTCCCCGTCGCAGCGGGCGCTTACGGTGCCAAGGTCGAGTACGCTTCTGAGAAGTACGGCGGCAAGAAGCGCCGCACCTTGGCGGAGCTTCTGGCCGTCGGTTTCCAGCTCATTCGATGGGACGGGATTGCTCCACGCCCCCTCTTCGACTCCCAAGGGCGGATATTCTTGGTCCTGGCGGGCCGTCCCGTTGCGGACGGATACGCGGCGGCGGCCACTCGCGCCTACGAGTTCATGAAGACGATGGGAACGGCGGCGGGCTTCTCGGCCTCCATGCGTCACCACCGCCGGGGCTTGTTCGCCGCCATTAACGTCGGGCTGACGTACGGTAAGGGACAGGACGCACCGACATGGCTCGACAACAAACACCACACGCGCTTGGCGGAGGATCTTCTGGCGAACAAAGACCTCGCCCGCATGGCCTCTTTTGCCAGCTGTGCGTCGGATTCGGCTCCCCCTCCGCCTTGACTAACTGGCCTTTTCGGGCAGCTGCCTTTTGCCTTTGGGCCCCACGCCTCCACGGGTACTACGCCGACTACAACGCACGCCTCCAGACCCAGCGCCTCCAGACCGGCCTCCCGCCATTGCACCGGCCGTTCCCAAAATCGGTGTTCTCGTGCGCCGCCTTCAACTTTGGGCCCAACGCATGGACTTTCAAGCACAGGGACGTCTGCAACCTCCCCTTCGGGTGGTGCGCCATCCAGGCGCTCGGCCATTTCGACCCGACGCGCGGCGGGCACTTGGTCCTCTGGGATCTCAAGCTCGTGGTCGAGTTCCCGCCCGGCGCCCTGATACTCCTACCGTCCGCCACCGTCTCCCACTCCAACGTGCCCGTCCAACCCGGCGACGAGCGCGCGTCCTTTACCCAATTCACAGCCGGCGGGATCTTCCGTTTCGTCGACAACGGGTTTCAAACCCTGGCGCAGCTGGCGGCAGCGGATCCAGGGGAGTTGGCACGACTTACAGCAAGGCGCGATAGGCGGTGGGAGGAGGGCCTGGAGTTGCTCAGTACTATAGAAGAACTCAGCGACGCGTAGCGGTTTTTTTTGGCATACATTGAAGACTGGCCAAATTGGTGAACGCTTTCATATACCTTGCTTGTATCTTTATCTACGCGTCCATATCTGTATCCTTATATACATAAATACCCTTGGTTGGCTTGAATGAACGCCCCGACCATGGCCTGAATATCGGTGCAATTCTGAAAGGAAATCCTCTGAGACTCCGAAAGTGTCGGGAACTGATGAATCTGGTCGGGAACTGATAATCTCGGGAACTGATCAGGACGATCCATTTCCAGCACTTCCTCTCCACCAAATGGACTCAATTTTTGGGAGGGGGGTAAACGCACCTTTCCCTCCATCTTTGGTTTTTTGACCCAGAAAATGTTTTCTGAAATAATCCCGACATTCGCTGTAGGTCCGGTTTTTTTTTGATTCATTTCTCAATGCGCGTTCTTTAGTTGGGCCAATTGTAGAGATTTTTCCGAGACTGGAGCGCGAGGTATGAATTAAATTCGACCCATATCGCTCGTGAACTGATTTCACAGATGTCATTCATCCTTGATTTTGATGCTGGTCGTACCTTTACTTCGACCTTGCTTCAAGATCCCTTTCGACAAATGGCCCCGGGGCGCAAACCTTTGGACGCAGATATCAAACGCGAACATCGACGCCTGAGCTCTGCGGCATATGAAGCAAAGTAAGCCTGCTTTTTCTCCAAACTCTGTCCAGGCACTAATTTCCTTGCAGGAACGTAGACAAGCGGCGCGAGGCCGCCAAACTCCGCATGCGCCGGTAGGTCTCCCCTCCATCTGATTCCGCCAAATCCTGAACCCCTGCCAGCCGTCGCGCGGCAATAGCTGACTCGGACTATCATACAAACGCAAATACCGCGCCCGGGCGGCTGAGAATTCCGAACGATACCGCGATAGGTCCGACGCGTTATCTCCTTGGCCCTTCCCCTGTTGATTCCCCGGGCTCCACAGGAAACTTGAAGAGGAACGCATCGAGAGGAACCGTGCTGGTGTCGACAAAAGGCGCGAAAGGTGCGCCTATTTCCTCCCTTGCAATTTTATACATGTGTCTAATGTCTGGGTCCCATTCCTCTAGAAAACTTGAGGCTGACAACATCCGTGCCTCGCACATGCAGGCGCCGGCACCGAAGGTGAAGGCGCGACCTCGTGAAGGACGGCAGCAGCCGCACAAGACGCAGCCCGCAGCGTCTTCCTCCGCACCGAAGGCGAGGGCGCGACCTCGTGATGGACGGCAGCAGCCGCACAACACGCAGCCCGCAGCGTCTTCCTCCAAAGCAATGCCCGCGATATCGACGCCAACCCCGTCGCGGAGGACATACGTCTCTGACTCCGACCGGCATGACGAGGACGAGGACGAGGACGTGGAAAGCGACGGCTCCCTGGCGAGCGACGCAATCGGCCGCCCTGGTGTCCTCAACAGCTCCGTCTTCCCGGCCCGTGTCCTTCGCGTCGGGACGATGTGCAAGGGATGCGGCCTTTACGATTGCCCGAGCTGCGCCTGTATGTGCGAGGGGTCTCCGCTCTGGATAGACCATCCGGGAGGACATTTCTTTCGGGATTGCAAGAAGTGTGGCGGGACGGAATGCCCGGGATGTGCGTGTGTGTGCATATACTCTACCGTTTGGACTGAGCATGGCGGGCATGTCGTTGGCACCGAAGAAAAACGCTGTTAGTACAAAACCAATGCATTTCCCTCGTGCGTGCATGGCTTGACCTTGAGTACTGCTTTGCCACGAGCACATACGCTTTCCCCGGCAGTCCCCGGGAAAGAAGATGTCGGCCACTTAAAGTGACTGCGCATAACTTTCTGCATAAATACCACAACAACGCCGCGCAGCAGTACCCTCCACCTCTACCCTCCACCTCTATCTATCCCGACTCCCCGTTGCCGGTTTCCACCATAATGCCCCTGGGTAAGTAGCAATTAAAGATCCGGGTTCAATCACCAACTGGTTCAATCACCGTCTACCAGTCCTACAGCTACGCGAAAAACTGGCGAAGGCGTTCAATTTGAGTCCGGACTCAGTTGAGATGGCGCAAATGAAGGTGGGAGGTTTCAGGTTCCAACCTCCGAGGCCGCCCTCATCGTTGAGCGGATTCTGAATTTGATAGTTGCGGTTCCGTGAAATCGGCCATAAACACCTCGACCTTTCTGTAACTATGGGGAACCAAAGTGCAGCGACGTTGAGCAGGATCGAACAAGAGGTATGTTATCACATTGTGGGTTGAACCACACGACCTAATAAATACCTGGTTCGATTCGCAGCTCAAGGCAACTTTCACTGAGTTCAAGGATGCTGGACTGGGCGTCTTGAGGCTGGAGCTTAGCATGGCGTATATCAAGACGCACTGGGGAGCTCACAGAACTCAGGGGAAGGTCAAACGTGAAGTACGTGTTTAACCGGACTGTTATATTCACATCTACACCATATTGAAACTTGAAGCAGGTTGAGGACCAAACCAAGGACGGAAAATCCCCCGCAAGCGAATTGACCGACGACGGCAGTGAGTCGCGCTCTCGTTCAATAGACTCGACTGAGCGACTAAAAGCTTCCATCTCAGCGAACGGCGCACCCGATGCCGACTTCAACTTCAACGTCGCCCCAGACATCAAAGTCTTTCTCGAATCATTCGCGCCGTCGCTCCTCCACCTCTATCCCACCTTCGTGCAAGCCGGCATCACCGACCAGCAAGCGCTCAACGCCATCGCGTCGTGGCCGCGCTTCAACATCATGGAGTTCTTCAGCGGGCTCGAAGATTCAGGAGCGAGAGAGCTGGGTGCAGCGCAGACGAAGGGCAAGGGCAAGGCGAAAGAAAAGGGCCAGGGTCAGGGGAAATTGAAGAAAGTCGTGGTGGAGGCTCTGGTCCTTCGTTTCAAGGCTGGCGATTACGAGTAGTGATTCCGTGAAATATCTTGTTCAAAATCGTTGTCGCTTCAATAACATCTTCGCAGACGCTGAGACACGCATTCCCTTGTCACTTAGTGGTCGGTTGGCGTCCGAACGAACATCGCGCAGTAAAAAAGCAAGAAAATCGAGATTGCATTTGCAGAGCGAGAGCCGTAGTAGTAGATGTAATACAAAATTGCCGAGCTTGGAACGTGCTGAAGGATGGTGCTAGACATGAACTGGCAACACCAGGGGTTTGTGTGAGTAGTTGCATGTAGACTGGGATGGATGGGAATTACTCACGGCGTGAAACGGCGGTGCGCGTCTGAGCCTCGTAGGCGACGGCCAATGTGCGCAACGCCGCGGCGTGTTGGCGCAGTTCGTCCAGCTTCTCTGAAGACGCTCCGTACCAAGTCCTCTCCAGCAGCTCCATGTGCGCGACATAAAACCAATTCCAGACTTGAACGGCAGATGTGGCCGCCGAGGAACCCCGGAGCGGGGCAGGTCCGCCGCCGTAAATCACATAGACGCGAAATCGATTCGCTTCTCCTATGCAGCTCGCCAGGCTATGGCTGATGTGAAGTCGGTTGGCCCTGTAGACGCTCCGTAAGTGAATGTGAACGATAATAGATGAAGCCTGGCCCTACATTGCAAATGAGCTGAGCGCAATAAAGGGTTGGTCGTAGATGGTGGTGGGCCGCCCTCGAGTCTACTGGAAGGAACAGAGTGACGGCGGTTTAAGTACCATAATTTGGTGGCGCCGAGCGGAGAAGAGAAGAACGGAGCGGAGAAGAGAAGACCAGAGATGCGAAGGTTTGAACGGAAAGACCTGAAGTAGTGCGCTTCGGCTTCGGGGTTTGCGACCCAAATGTGAGGACGGAGGGCATCGATGTGGACAGGGACGAGCGAACATGCTGAGGTCTCAACCGAGTTCACATCCAGTGTGTGTTTTGTTTGATTCAATTTGTTTTGTTTGATCCAATTCGGTGACGGTGACTTTCTGGCGCGTATGCTCGACTCTTACCCCGTCGCACAAGCGTTGGATGCAGCGCAAGCCTCAAATCGCACGATAAGTGACCAAGATTTTTTTTAAACGCGCTCGTGGTACATTAGTAGCAGTATGAAATATGTCCAAGATATTGCCCGCCCGCCCGCCCGCCCGCCCAACCGCGCGAAGCATGTCCTTTCCTTCTAGTCGTCCTCCTCGAGCCAGTCGACGATTTCCGACACGTCGCGGCTGCCCCGGATCTGGATGTCGTGAAGGTCCGCGTCCTCGGCAAGTCGGAATGCAGCGCCTCTGAGCCAGACGACGGATGAGCCTGACAGAGAAGAGCAAAGAAGAAGCGAGCGAGTACTGACCTGCTCCCGCAGATCTGGTCAATACCTTTCACCGCCAAGTGGACGCCGCGTGCGTCTTGGCGCTGAAGGCGCTCGCGGCGGCACTCGTGCCCGTGCCAACGAAGGCACGTCAAGGCCCAGAGCGCCTTGGCGTCAGCGAACGTTTGGGCGGCCTCGTGGCGGCCGTTGCGGACGCCTTCGGACTGGATCCGCGCGGTAGCGCTACGAAACCCAATGGTTCGCCCGTCAGTGCCAAAGTGAGAAAGAGGGAGGAGGACATACGCTGATGTGTATATGCCTTCCTTGCGGCCTGGGTTTACGACGAAGAATTTGCTCCCGGCCTCCAAGGAATGGGTCTGAACGTCGATGCCTGGGTGGTCGGGGAAGAAGGCAGGCCGGCAGGTGCGGCGGTGAGGGAGGGGTCCCGTCTGCAAGCCGTTGAGGCTGTTCGCCTGGTAGGTGACGGTGAGAAATTGACCGTCGCATATATCGCAGCGTCCCGGGGCGCAGCGAACGGCGGGGGTGGTGGGGAGGACGTGCGCCGGAGCAAAGGACATGACGGGATTAGCCGGAGGGGCGATCGAGGAAGAGTGGCCGGTCTGGGGATACTGGGTCATGGTGGTGAAGCAAAAAAAAAGCGTGAAAGGTCTAGAGACTTGTGAGAAGGTTATATAGGATTCAATTCCACTAAGTAGAGAACGGGAGACCGGCGGAGGAGAGCATTAAACCGACGGGGAACTCGAGGCGCGAGGGACGTTGGAAGCCCAAAATTTGAACGGGGACCTGGAGAAGAAGTCGAGAACTGAGGGACACACGCCGCGTTGCCAGGCGGGAAAAGCGGGTAGAGAATGTGGTCGTTGACGGACAGGCGCCACACGGTTCGCTGGGGGAACGTTGCAAGCAGGAAGAAGAAGAAGACGGCAAGCTTCAATGGATCTGAAGCCTGCGCAAGTCCAGAGCGATGGCGGATTCAAAGAGTGAGGCCAAGGTTGAGGAGGAAAGAGGCGGCCCACTGCGATGTCGCGCTGGCGCGGCGGGTTTGAGAAGCACTGAAGCAGTCAGAAGTGAGACGGCGATCACATCACGCGGTAAACGCCGTGAAACCGCGGAGGGAATCGGGTGTCGGACGCGATCGGTTCCTTTCGGAAATGGATTGACTTAGTGCCCGCGCGACTCGACTATGAAGTGGATGTATATTGTGAACGGCAAAAAAGTACGACTAGCGAATCTAAAAGCTAAGAAGGTCAAGGACAACAACTCCCTCACTGCCGCCTGCGCGCAGCGTCTCGCCGATGCGTACCTGGCGGTCATACGCGTTGGCCGCCTTGCGCGCCTGCAGAGTGGCGGTCGCGATTTGGTGCTTCAGCGCCGTCTGCGCCGTGCTGGTCTGAAGGTGGGGAGCAGAAAGTGCGCGCCGGAGATGGTCGTAGTCACTGATTGCTTGACGCAATTTTTGGTGGCAAGCACGGATGTTGGTGTTGTGCGTTGAGACAGCAAGTGCCGTGGTGTGAAGCTTGTTCGTACGCCCGTTAGCTAAGAGGCGAGTGTGAGATAGTGGTAGAGAACAAGGATAGATGGGTGAACATACCGCGCCGAATGACGTTCTTGAGCGCGTTGGTGATCGGCGTGACGGCGTCATAGGAAGGGCGGATTCCATGCGCCTCGTATTCCTGCAACGAAGGATCAGGGGCAGAAAAAGGAAACGCGGATGGGGCGCTCACAACAATAGTGGCGCGCTGCATGTCGTCGTAAGCCTGCCCGCGGAGGAGACCGCCGACGAGAGTGCAATGGACCCCGTCGCGGTTTGCATCTCGATGCACGACTTCGACAAGGTTGGTGTTCGGCTCGCCAGCCTGCCAAACGGGGAGGGGGATAAAGCTGCGTTCCCAGCAGATGCCGGGAAAGGCGAAGCCGCAGCTTTCTTTGTCGTTAATCCAATCTAGGTGCAGCCAAAGTGAGTGAGCGGAGTGAGAGCGACCATGAAAAGATACGCACCTTTTGCGGCTTTGCCTCCGTCGTGGAGAATCTTGTCTATCGTACCCTGCCAGTCATGGTGGCGGATGCACGCGAGAGAGCGCATGAGATGTCGGACGTGCTCGGGGACTGCGCACTGCTGGATATTGCGGTAGTTGTGCACTTTGCACACCCGGTAAATGCGGCGGAGGTGGTCGTATGGGCCGAGGCTGCGAAGAGAACGCTGCGGCTCGTGCATGTCCATACGGTCGATGGGCAGCTCGGCCGCCCGCTCCACGAGATGGAGACCAAGTCCTGGATGGATTCAGCCTAGATCGCGCCGGAAAGCTAAAAGCTATGGACGCACCTTTCGCTTGACCGCGATGTTGATCTGCGCCCCAGTGTAAAATGAGCCCAACGGCGAAATCATCGGGATGCCGACCATGCAAGTGTCGCCATTGGAGTGGCCGCCCGGTGTCGTGGTCAACGATCTTGTTGATTTCTTGGAAGATTATCTGGTGGGCTGCGGCCGTGTGACGGGTCAGATAGACACGACAGAATACGACGCCTGCATGGTGGGTGAGGACGGTGAAGAGAGAAAACAAGGGAGGGAAGTAACTGAGGTAACTCACTGGTATTGGCATCGCGGGTCCATCCCAGCGATCTCAAATTCATCGTAGTCAACGACCCGCTTGAAAGCGATGTCGCTCTGGAGGTACTGAGTCTTCTGCAGGCGCGCGCTGGAATCCGCCGACATGCAGATGACCATCCGCGTTCGCTTTTCGCCGGGAGGCGCCGGCTCGTCGTCTTCGTCGTGGTGCGCGAGGGTGGCGTTGTCAAGGTCGAGCACTAAGCGGATATAGTGCTGGTGCACCGGGAGCTGTTCGTCTTGAAGGCGCTTGAGGTGAAGTATCCCTGTGCGATCGGCAGTGTGAGTCGAGCTTGACGGGGAAAAAGACGGGCGCAGCGCGGACTGACCTTTCCAGTCGGTCCCGTAGGGGAAATGTTCCTCCCTCACTTTCGCAATGTACGCAGCGAGATGCGCACGATTGGCGAGAGAGGGATGGAGGGTGCTGAGGGTCGCGGTCGGCTGGTCGGGGAGGGTCTGAATTAGATACGATTGGAGGGCGGGATGGCGAAGAAGGCGCCGTGGGGTCATGTCCGGCAGATCTTGGCGAAGAGTACGCAGGAGCTGCAGTATTTGCGAGCGCAGCACCTGCGGCGTTTTCTCAGGCAGAGGAATGGGATGGCGGTGGACGCCTTGCGAAGTCACAAGAACGAATGGGCAGTCTTGAAGATTAGTCGGGAACCAGACCCGGAACTTGACGTCGCAGTCAATGCGGCAGAGCTCAACCTGCGCTAGGCGGCCATCCACGCGATGGTCGACGGCTGGGATAATTCCGGTCAGTGTTCGATTGAGTTGTGACGACGGAGGCCAAACCCACGGCAGTGCAGCGTTTGCGCCGAATGATTCCGCAAGGTCGTGCAAGAGGCCATGGGGCCGATGTTTTCGGCAGCGGCGGCTTGCTCGATGCGCGCAACCTCCTCCGAGTCGCCGGTGAAGTAAGCGGCTATGTAGTCGATGTCGTAGCCGCCGTCTTGGATCCCAAAATCGGCCCAGTGGTCGGGGGTCCGGCGGGAGTAATGTTCGCAGCTGTGGTGGGCCCGAAGTTAAAAACGTCCGGGAATACTAAGAAGGCATAGAAACCGAGGCGTACCTAAGATACGCGCGGGGGGGACCTTTTTGGTTGTCGGGATCAGGGAACTCGTGATAAACAATGCGCCCGGCGCATGTTTGGGGCGCGCTGTAGCCGCGGCGGAAGTGCTCTGCGAGCTCTTGCTCCCGCTCGTAGTGCTGCAGCTCCTGTCCAGTACGGACCGTATCTTGCTGGCGGGGTCGCCGACAACCCAGCTGGCGTAGAGCAGTGATGTACGCCGACGTGTGGAGGAAGATGTCGCGGTGCGGGGTGGAAAGGCGCTGGCGCGCGTCGCGCGCCGCGGCCAAACGCCGTTCGACGTCTTCGCGCGTGGCTGAGGTGTGCCAGTGAGCGGGCCCACATATTTCGTTAAGGTCCGCCAGGGGACACGCCTTGATGCCTTGACCTTGGACCGAAGAGTGAGATAACGTGAGTAAATGGATCGAGGGGACCCACAAGTGCTATGTCCGCTTCTTGCACGGGACGGGGACACCGTGCTGGTCGACGAGGAGTGGTGTGAAAAAGACGTCTCGTTTGGCCGAGCCGCCATCGGGGTGGCCCTGTGAGTAGGCAAAATCGACCCAAGGTAGGTGGGTGCCGGGCGTCATTGGGATAAGATGGCCGACTGGAGCGCCAGCGCCGCTTTCCGGATACTCTACGGGGACGCCGGGCTGGTAGTGATAGAGGACCGAAAGCTTGCTTCCCTTGGCGAGGCGGACATCGCACTCTGCTGTCCTCGTCGCGTTGGGTGCCGGCTGCAACGGCGGTGGTGGCGGGGGAGGAGGCGCTCGGTGCGGGGGAGGAAGCAATTGGGGCGGGGTCCAGGAGGCGAGTAGATTTTGAAGAAGGCGATGGGTGTCGGTGGATACAAGAAACGGACCGGCTTGGGGAGCGTGGTAGCCAAAAGGCCCGAGTAGTGAGCGCAGTGTGGTTGACGCGTCGACGCGCTGGGTGGGATAGGGCGCGATCTGGGCGGCGGGGCGCGGGCCGGAATTGAGCAAGTCGTGTATTGTGGAGCGCGACATGCGCGCACAGGTCGTTGGCTGAGGCTGAGCGCGTGCGTGCTGGAATTTCGGTCGACCGTTGGCTGAGGCTGAGCGCGGGCGTGCTGGAATTGCTGGACCCGCGGACCCTCGCGATTGGGAGGGTCTCTGGCCGGCGGAGACCCTCCTCACCTCGCCAGCGCGGGCAACGTGCCGCGCGGGCGAAGTCGAGAAGGGAGGGGTCGTGTTGTGGCACAGGGGAGTTGGTTGCCAGTCACACTTGGATTGGCAGTGATGGCGGCACTTGCGCCGAGTGATGGCGAAAGATCCCCTGGGCGGCATGTCGTTCGGGTCTGATCGCAGGAAGTCGGAGCAGGTCGGGGCGGAGCGCATGGCAACTTCCAATGGAACGGATGCCGTCGATGGCCGAGCCAGTTTGTGTAAGAGAAGATCACGAACCATGGTGGCGGTGCTATGACAGGATTGATGGTGGGCCTAATCCAGTGTCCCCTCGCTGCGAGGCCGCTACCCGTTGTAGGTTTTACATACTCGAAAAGGTGAGGCCAGCGGCTATAAAACGAACTTGGTGTAGGGACCACTGTCCACCGTAAATTTCTCCCAGCAAAAATGAACGGCCATACCGCATCCTCGCACTTCACTTTCAGCTCGACAGCCCAGGGCCAGCATCACGCACCGACTCTTCAGCAAGCAAACAATCTTCAATCCGTCTTCAAATCTGTGCAAGCGAGCAAAACGTACGCAACGTAAGTCGCTTGGGGTAATGAAATTTTAAACTCGCGGGCAAGTTGCTGCAAAGAATGAATCACAATCGCTGAGGAGCGAGAGTCAGAAAGGTATATAGGAAGGGATGGTGAGTAGGTTAAATCACCTGCGCTGAAAGGCCCCTGCATGGCGTAGGACTCCGATCACGTTCTTCTTCCTTCCATCTGCGTTTCTCCCTGGTTAGACGGGCTAATAAGCTCGGGACGAGACACACGGTGACCAGTTAAGCGGATCTGCCGGAGAGTCCGAAGGAGTTGGCAGAAAAACCTGGGGCTGCCATTAGGCTGGGAATTGAAAGAACAGTCTAAGATCAGGTGCACTTCACCACGGACATCGGAATTCGTTTCGGAATCCGTTTTTACAGCGTTGAGATCCGATTTTTCGTGGGCATAGAGGGACATGGCGAGCGGATTAGCTGTATCGCAGAAGTTCTTCAGTCATATAAGTTAGCTCCATGATCCTCAATCATAATGGACCCACTGGCACACCCCGTAGCATGAGGTGTTATTGAATTAAAAGATTCTGGGATCTGCCAGATCAACTCGGAGAGCTCGGAGGCCGTTCGCCGAATTGGAGGTGAATCTTTTATTTGGTTTATCTGGCCTGGCCTCACGTCGGACGCCGTTCAACTGAAGTCTTGTTCAGGATAAGCCGCACTTACGGCAGTTTCACAGAGAGTGCACCGATGGTTTCCAAGAGAAGCTTCCAAAAAAACTGGGCCTGTGACTTGTGTCGTACCGTAAAACGGCGTTGAGCTTGATTGTAACTACATCTTGTGCTGTTGAAAAAATCCGGCTAAACCCGGGAGTGGCTGTACACCGATTCCAACTGCTTGGTCAGCAAGGGTCTTCGCTCTTGTTTCCGATGAAGAAAAATAAAAATACCAGATGGTTTGAGTGGTGGCGGGGAGATCCCACCGCACACATGCAGACGAGTACTGGCAGGGAGTTTAGTTGTATTAAGTAGTTGGGGCGAGAAAAAAAATGGATTACTTAATGGGCAACATAAGGATACATCATGGCAACAACGGGCAGGACTGGAAAGAGATATCGCAAGTGCAAGTGCGACTTGAATACACCAAGAAGAATATATAGATGCAAAAATATGCGGCGACCGCGCGAGCCTGTGAGGCTCAGAGGTGCTCTCCAAAGACAATGTCAGCGCAAGCCCAAGTCACACATCACCAACCCTCATACCACCGACAGGGTCCGAGAGCGTATCGACTGCGGCGCAGGGGATGTTGAGCCCGAGGTGCCGCTGCTGCCGTTCGCGCCACTGTGGCCACACAAGTTCGTCGCAGAGGCCGGGCCCACAACAGGCGACACCGTGACGAGTGAGTGGCGGCCGTCCTGGCCATGGCTTGGGGTCAGATCAGACGTCGAGCGGATGTCGTGCATGGGGGGCAGCAGATGGTGTTATAGAGAGATTGCTGTTGGACTGAGGCCGAAGACGCCTGTCACCATGGCCCAGTGGACATTCCGCAGGGTTGAGTCCTGGCTGTACTTGGATGTCGCGATGAGCGCGTCGAGGAGGACACGCTCGAGAGCCCATTGCTCGAGGGTGATGGAGAGATGGCTGCGGGCATGGACGTAATTACAATGTCGTGTCCTTAAATCCGCGATGATGACGAATACGACTGACGAGTTCGTATTTGACGCTTTGACCGGGAAATTATCAATAGATGCATAGCGTATTTGCGCTAAATATCCAAATCGATCAGCATCTGGTCGGTGATGTCGCCGTTCCCAAATCGTCCTCCTCTTCTGCTTCTTTAGCCTCCAATGCAAGGGCTTTTTGTTTCGCCTGTGCTTTCAGCACGTCAACCAGACTCGGAGTCCACAATGATATGCCCGTCTGATTTTCCTCCGGATTCTGGGATATCCCCCGCATGAACAGCTTGGAAAGAGTCAGTGCCATGTCTGTCGATAAATTTGACGCCGTCTCGGTGATATACTGATTTATCCACCGCGGAAGTTTCGCGCGTTTGTCTGCCCGAGCGAATCGCTGGGTCGAAGTTATGAAATTTGAAATCGAGGACATAAGATGACGGACCTTGTCGTCGAACACCATGAGTCCCCAGTCTGTTTTTCCTCTCAGTACACGCCCGACGCATTGAGCGGCGTTCCGCATTGCATCGAAGCCGAGGAACTTGGACTCGCGTATCCGATAGGCGTCACGGACTCAGGGTACTCCAATCGAGCTTTCAAGATGCGACTTTCGGTGTATTGGTAGGGGACCCTATGTGGACATCAGTGAAGCCAAATGGAAGGAGTTTGCTTGCTTACCCAAACATGAGCGCAGCTCTTCCATAGTTGTGGTCGAAATCGATCCCTTCCGACACTTTACCTCGTGCGACAGAAAGAAGGACGGCTCCTCTTCCATTATCGCATGCCTGTATGGATATCAGTAGGATAGCCGTATAAGGGCGCAGTTCGTACTCGACGGTAATTTTCCAAAGCAATGCTGGTCTCGTTGGCATCAGGCAGTGTTTCCACGAAAATAAGTTTATTCTTCCAGACTTCGTTGAGGATACCCTGGAACAGGTTGAGCATAGACCATGGCGAACATGCGGGACTGACCATATCATTCCAGGCAGCCACGATGGATTCCATGTAGAGATAGCTCGGGAAGGCCACGATTCCATCTGGCACAATTTTACTGTATTCGACGAGAATACTACCGAAATTGCGGACGACGGCTGGGTCATTTCGAACTTCAAATCGAGAGCTTATAGCAACTTGGTCACTTCCGCGAGTGATAACCTTGGCGTGCATAAGATCAGAATTTTTTTTAAAAAGCCAGACACACCAAAGGTAGGAAAGCATTGCGCGCTAGAGTCATAGGATATGTCTATTGTACGACCGGGGTGAACTGGAGCATCTTGGGATACATGTCCAAGGGCGATATTGTTCCGGAGGTAATGACAACCCTACTGAACCGTTCAAATACAGGTTGAATGGCGAGTGAAGGGTCAAGACAACTATCATCCGGTCTCAGATGTGGATGCCGCAAGACAAAAAAGAAACAGACGTGAAATGAAAGATCGGATTTGGTACTGATGCATTGTCGGTCTCGAATGGCTCCAAAATAAGTAGAAAGCCTTTGGTCCTTAAATACGTCTGCCCAAGTACGAAACGGAGTGCTTACCTTTTTCATACATGGAAACCAGAGTAGCAAAACTTGCAACCTTTTGCAAAGCAGAATATTCGTCCAAGCGATTCAGTTCCAGCGTCCGAATTAAAGACTGGAGACGTTCGGCGCAGAAACTAGATCCAATCAGGGACTTGAAAACCAATACCGGATTTAAACCAACCGCAATGGCCGTCGTTCGATATAAGTGATGTCTTTGAGATGTTGCAGAAATGATAGCGGGGTTTCAGCCACGACATGGAGCACACACATTCGAGTCTATGAAGAGATGAGATCATTGGAAAGGGAAGCCATGGATTGGCCACCTTCAAATATTCTACGAAACGTTTCAGAAAAGCAACAAAATGCTCGGCCTTCCTGATATTGCCAGGGACCGCTTCGGTGAGGAGGTCGTCTGGTAGCACTAGAAAACAGGATAAATGCCGTGATTGTTGAGTCGAAAGAGCCCTTTACATGGATTTGACATGAATCCGTCCTCGACGTCGTCGTCTGATGGATCTCTCAAGCCATTCACCAGTTTGGCGTATTCGTCCAGCAATTTGCTTGAATTGGTCGTTTTGATTCTGAATAAAATGTTGTTTGGCGGACGTGGGTGGACTGAGGATACATACTCGTCAACCTTGTCCCCTAATTTTACTCAGCAGCGTCTAACATAGGTCGAGTCAGGTCTATGCTGAGCGATTCGATGCACACATTGTCTATATTGTGAGCTTCATCGAACACCACGATGGCGTCTTTGGATAGCTCTTTGGAGACTTGCTCCGCTACCTTGGGATCGAGGAGATAGTGGAAGGAGTAGATGATAACATCCACGAAGGGCATCTACGCCGATTGAGTATATGACTCCAAAGACTGTGAATGTATTTACCACCCTCCGGACAGTAAAATATGGACAGGTTCCGTGGTCCCGCCCGTACTGAAGAACGTCGGCCAGTGTCCAAATTCCAGGGGGGACTAAACTTCCGGGCTGCATTTGTCCTAGATTCTAGGATGCGATTAATTACGTCTCCAAAGGTTCGATACAACCAACTTCATGCCAATCACAAAGGTCAACCGATCCGGGTTTTGCGCGTCCCTTCTCGCAAGTGGCCAAGTTCGTGAGGTCCCGACATCGTGCATCGACTACTTTGCCTTTTTTCTCCTTCGACGCCTTCGTTGACGCGTCAAATTATAAACCAGGTCAGTACGAACGAGCACTCACCTCGGGATGTATGCACAAGTTTTTCCGGCTTGTCAATCCGAGGCCCATGAAACTGCGTTCCTTCGCTGTCGCTTCTTCTCCTTCTGCACACTCTACGCGATAAGCCATCAACCTTTTCAGCTCAGCCAGTGCCTTCTCAATGTCAGGCACGGTCCGTGAGCAGTAAATGAGTTTCCGGCGCGTTGGATAGACCTGGCCAATATTTCAGAACTTGAAGTGAATGTCTACGATAATTATCGTCACCCGTTGGTAAGACACGATCAAAGAAAGCAATGAAACAGTTTTTTCCCGTCCCAGAAGGCATTTCCAGGACGCAGTGACCCTGGCCACATGGCTATAATGAGATGCGACGTGAGCAGAAGCATTTACTGTCCCGTCCAGAGTCCGCTTGAGATCGGACACGTACGCATATTGTTCTACTCGAGCGGTCAACGACAAGATGGAGCGATGACCTCCGGGCTACCTGGGTAAATGCGGTCGTACGGAAAGACAATCTGCGTCTATAAGTTTGGACCAACGTAAAGAGGTCGAATAAACAGACAGGTAAATCGTCGATTGAGAACTTCATGTTCAAACGCCCTTAGAAAGCTCAAGTCACAGCAAAAGAGTAGTAACGAGGACTTGTTGAGGCCTAGTTTGGTGACCAAAGTCAAGGGAAGCAATTCAAATATAATTTCGGACCCGTCAGTCAACGTAAGCATGATTGAATTCGTGTGAACTGGCGCAAAGTCGTATCGAAACCGAACAAAAGTATTAAATAAAATCGTCCCAAATCGTCCCTTCAAAGACGTTCAAAGTAGGTCGTCGAGTCGTACGAAGTAGCGTCTATAATAATTAAATATTGTTAAGGTTCTGCGCCTTTCAAGTGTCGGGCGCAAATTGTTGCTCAGCTCCTTGAAGTGTTTGTTGGACTTGTTCTTGGCTAAAGGGCAGAGTGAAGAAATAAGAATTTCGTGAGCTCACCCAATGCCTGCGATAGAGTAACCGTCTGAAGGGGACACTCCGGTTTCATCTTGCGTTGGGACTATGCCGTTTTCGTTGATGGTCGGTGAAATTGCGGTTCCATTCATGTTGTGTCAGGAACAGTGTAAACATACCGCACTAAACTGTAGATCGTAAAGACAAGGTGATGCCCCTAGTGGGTCACGCATTGGCTGAAATTGTTGGAACCAGCGCCACCCACACGAATGAACGTTATCGTTTCCATCGAGAAGAACTCGTGGATCTGAGCTAAAGCGTGCGCCAATGGCACAGACAAGAAGATACGTCGCGGCAAAGCCATCATTGGTCAGATGCAGTCCGGCGGCCAGGGCTCGTGCGAATATTGGACGGTGGAGAAGTGGCAGAAGGAGATTGATGTGGGCAAAATAAAGGTCAACGAGGGAGGCTGCCAGGTCTGGAGGAGGGAAGTCGTACTGTGGTGGTGGCACGGGTTCAGGAGACTGTGCTTGTCCCTTTAGAATGCGTTTTCAATAAAATTATAACTATAACACTAACTGGCCGAGAAGCCCAAAACTCAGTGTGGCGCTGGGCATTCTGGGGTTCAGCGTCGAGCTTGATATTGAGGGCAGTCTTCAGAAGAATTGCACCGCTGGAGTGGCTAAAGAAATGGGGGTCGCCGTCGGAAGTCAACGAAAGTTGTTGCAGGTTCTCGATTAGATTGAGTTTCGCTAACTCATCTTCGGCAGCGGGTAGAGCCTGCCAAGTGGCGACAGAGGATCCTGAGAGTGCCTGTGCGATATCAGCCTCAGGAAGGAGCTATGAAAAATACTGAGGGGCTTCAAATAAATAAGAGGAGCAAATCCACCGTCTGTAAAAGCCGCTCAATCTTTTCGACGCGAATTTCCATGCTCTCAACATATCTGAGGGGTCAAAATAAAGGTACAGCGGAAGCAGAATATGGAAAACATACCCTTTCGGAGGCCCACGTTTCTGTCAAGTTTCATACTAAATCAACAACACAAAATAATAATTGACATACCTTTGCGGCCTCTACATAAGAGCACTTATCTGCAAACTGTGGCCCTGAAAAAGTCTGCGCCCTTTGTCACCGCCGCGGACTCGACCCTCTCCCTCGCCCAGTCCGATCCTCGGGTGACGAATGTCGAGACGGTGGGGTGGCGCTCGAACCCGTACGACTTGCTCACGCACGGCGCTCGTCGGCACGCAAAAGGAGCTCGCATTCGACATCGCGAAGGCGCATTTCAAGCTCGTCGTGCGAGGTTTGTTACGCACCCGTATATCTCCTCACAATAATTCCTTTCCAGGCCGAAACGGACGGAACTCTAGACGCGTCGGCAACCAAGATATACGACTCGTTGCCTCAAAGGCGTGGGCAATTTGGCTCGCGACAGAAGCTGCCGTGTCGGTGCTCAGCGTCGACAGCATCATCATGAGCAAACCGACGGGAGGGCCGAAAATACCGCAGCAGTCAGGCAACTGGGATAACGGCGATTAGAACAAATGTATTAGATGCAGAGTTACAACATGCTTTTTAGTTGTGGAAGGCCGTACCACCCTATCCCAGCTTTCTCGAATTAGTGAGGTAGATGCGTTCAGCCTCCCCAGGTTCGAATAGGGGCTAGAACGTTTACCGACGAGGTGGCTCACATTTGAGGGCTGGAAACCTGCGGAGGAGTAGGTCCAGCAACGCCAGCTCCTGCGGGCCTGCGAACTCGTCCCGGTTGCCGTCGGCGACAATCAGGACGCCCCACTTATGCAGCATGCCGCCCTTGGTGAAGTGACATTGTGCAGGTTACACGACGCGCGGTGGGACGTAACGCTCTAAAACGTATGCCTGGTGTTCCTCCCCATCAGTAAGATTGGGTGGTAAAGAAAAATGGGCTGCTGGCCTCACGTCCATTGATCCGTAGTGTACGATCCGTTGGACAACCAGCAGCTACGACAAGAAAACTCACCGCGTTGGACGTGTTGGACGCGTCGTTGGGGTTCCGTGGAGGCGCCTGGGGGAATGAGAAAGACAGAGCTTTAAAAATAAAATAAACGCGTTAGTCAAGTTACAGCGGTGTCAAGCGCGCCAAAGAACGGCGATTAGATAAAAAAAACCCACGAGAGGAGCGCTCCAGGAAAGACGCGTTATGTGGGTGCCGCAAACAGCCGGTGTCACATCACGCTCACCCTGGGGTAAGTGTGACTAACGGCCAATGTTTTTCACCTTCTTCGCTGTGAAGGCCCTATTAACACCTTTTAGACCCACAATGGGCGATGACGACGACGCCCATCGAGCTGCTGGTGTCGCGTGCCTGCGATGCCACCAAACTACACGCTCCATCTCGAGGTTGCGGCCTACATTAACGAAAAAAAGGCAAATAATCCTCGCGATGCTGCAACACTCATCGCTCGTCTCGCCTGCAACCGGAACGCACACGTCGCGCTTCTCTCCCTCGCCACCCTTGTAACATCATGCGGATATCCTTTCCATCTCCAGATTAGCACCAAGGAGTTGGTGAACGAACTCGTCCGCCGGTTCCCTGGGGCCTGACCGCTCCCCAACCTTCCCCGGCCCAGTCATGTCCCGCATTCTCGAGACTATCCAGGGCTGGAAGGAGACCATCTGCTTTGAGTCCCCAAAGGGTACCGCTTCCGTCATGTCCCCCGCGCAGCCCTCTGCGTCTTTTAGCGCCACAGCCGTCGCAGCTGGTGCCGACCCCGGTGCCTCTTGAGCACGGGCCGTCTGCGCATGCGCATGCTCCGCCGCCCTCGTCGTCATACGTGCCGCCGTCGGTGTCGGCTTTTGCGAGTGGGTGAGGTCGAATCAGGATTGCATCCGGCTAGCATCCTCAGCTCGCATCACGGGGCGGGAGGAGTCTGGTGTGTTCTCTATTTGTCTTCAAGACAGGATATAAAACCGTGAACTAACGCGTGGATGGTTTTATGTATGCAGATCCGAGCCCGGGACAGCGGAAAGCGGTGGATGGAGGCGGGCCGATGGATGTGGATGTGGAGGATCCCGAAGCAGCCCTATGAATGGGGACTTCATAGCGTGGACGGACTCTGAAGTGAACGTCGCATCGCTGACACCCACCCTTCGCATTGCGCTCCGCTCCGACCTCGGGATCGGTAACCTCAATATACGGACGGATGACTCGCCGGTTACGATCTATCGCGTATAGACGACGACACAACCTTCGACTCGATGGACCTTGAGGTGCCCGCGTCCTTCGACGGCCCGCTCCCCCCTGCGTCCTTGGCCCTCCCGTCCCTCCCCACTGTTGCGTACGACAACGACTTCGCTGGGACTCTGACTCGGACAACGAGGGCGCGCTGTCTGCCCTCCCCACATCTACCGCCCCTCCACCTGGCGCGCCCGCCCCACGCTCTCCTTCACCAGCACCACCCCTACACGCGCAGGCTTCGGCACGGCTGCGGTGTTGTCGTTTACGCCGCGCGCGCGCACCCCTGCTCTCGGCACCCGTACTGCCAGTGCGACGCCTACAACACAAGCGCGCGCTGCCGCCGCGCCGCCCCCTAGCGCCGCCCCCTCAGCACGCACGGCGCGTGCGGCGACTCCCGCACGTCCAGCAACAGCCCCACCCAAAGATGGGGACACAGCACAAGACCAAGACTCAGAATTCCTCACCACAACAAAGCGCGACCCGCCGACGCCGCACACGGCGGCGCGCACGGCGCAGTGGGGCGTGTTGGGAAGCCCGTGGCCCGGGAGGTGGGGGTCCTCTTCTTTCATTTTCTCGTCATGTTTTGTCGTCGAGCTCAACTGACTTGTTTTGTTCTCTCGCAGAGGCCTGCTCGACAGCGACGGCGAAGGCAGCTTCTGCATGGACTGGGCGGAGCTTACGTGCGGACTAGTTGTAGTTACTTACCCCCGATCTCTTTAATCACGCGTAAAATACATATACCAGTCTACGAAATCTGATATGATAATACATGGTAATCTACCCTTTTCATTCCTTTTATAGCAGGTCTTGAGGCCTTGTAACAATTGCCACTCTGAGTAATTTATATTTTCTTTCCTTATATAGCAGGTCTTGTGGCAGCCTCGTGGTATCATATTTCCGCACCTGCGGAAATACGGCGGAAATGTTGAGGAAATGATGCGGAAGTACAATATTTCCGCCGGATTTCCGCGGCGCGGAAATGATGCGGAAATGATGCGGAAATTAAGTATTTCCGCGGCGCGGAAATTCAGCGGAAATCATGGCTTGCACCCAGTGTGGCTACAACGACGAGCCGCAGGTATACAGTGCGCTATCCTTCGAGCTGTGGGCGCTGCCCTCATTATCCGGGCGTTATGTGCGGAGGGGAGAATAGACTCTTCGAACTCTGGTCGCCGAACTCGAAGCAGCTGCCATTTCTGCCAGGCGAGCGCATCGAGGACGGGACTCCGAGCATCCACCCGGACCCCTCGCAGAGACGCTTCGATGGGCATGCAGGGAAATTCGACTGCCTGTACGCTCCGCAGTATTTCTACCCGGATCGTGCGCACTGGGGCTTTCATGAGAAGACCTCATCTCGTCACCAGTGCGGACGCGGCGTACGACGCCTATCGCCCTTTAGTGGAAGTCTGGATCTGTATTTCCAACAGCTCAACTCGCGGTCGGCTGCCGTCCTCCTTCTTGGATGGGTTTGGGGACCGTGCTGCGCCGCTTCAATCGAGAAATGGAGCGGCTGCGCGCGGTCCACGAACAGCAACTCTGGGCCAATAGACCGGACTACGCTACCGAGGCTCGACTCCTGGCCTTGGCACGAATGGATGTTTGGAGCGAGGTGGTGGACTACGGAGTGGCGTTCCAAAGAGGACTCAGGGAGAAAGAAGCGTGGATCGCCCTAGCGAAGGAGAGGAAGGCCAAACGGAACTGGGGATTGCTTGCGCTGAAAGATAGCGCCCTAACCGCGACTGCCGCAGACGACCAAGTCATAGGACTATGGATTAACGGAGCTTCGGAGGACGTCTACCTCTCCTACCTGCTGGCGCGGGTGCCCTGCTTCGTGGTGCACGAATTTCCCATGGCTAACTATACGGCGTCCGCCGTCCAACCTCGCCCACCCACCTACTCCAATTTCGTTGATGGTACAGACATTGGAGACCTCATCCACCGCAACGCATACGACATAGCTGTTCAAACGGAACCCCGAGCTCTCGAAGCTACGTTTTATGCGGACGGACGGCCGTGCCGCGAGTGTCCGCGCATCCCGACGAAACGAATATTCCACGATCGTCCTCTATGTACTGCTCGATGCTCGAGGCTCCGGCACCCCTACCTCGCATCGCGCCGGACCGCCCAACTCCTCAGCCTGCGGGCAGCACAGAGACCGCCGCTGACCTCAGCCGGCGCAGGCGGGGGCCCTCGCAACTCCCAGCTGCTCGAACGGTAGCCTTGGGAACGGCCGCGCCCGCAGAAGCACGCCAGAACCACCCCCCGTACCTGCGTCAAAGAGCAACAGTACCGGGCCGCGGAGATCCAGCGGAAGCGCGTAGACAACGCACGAGTGGAATGGGTCGTCCCTCCATTAGTCGCCCGCGCCTGCAAAAGGTCAAACGGACGTTTCGAGTTGGCAGAGTACAACGACGAGACAGCCTGGATATACCGCGGTGCGAATGCAAAGGTGAACAGCTCGTCGACTTGGTACGATCGGGAGCTCGGACGGCGCCTACATTTCGGCCGCTATAAGGCGGATGAAGGGGTTCTAGATGACGACGTCTTCGGCGCACCAGTCCCTCGATTTCCGTTCTTCACCATGGACGGGCAGACGGCCAGGCCGCAGCGAGCGTCAAATTGGATGTACCGCTCTAGGAGTCCAAAAACGGGGTGAGGAAGGCAGAAGGGCGCAGACTCCCCCACCCACGAGGCTGCCTTGGGCGCCCGGGTGCAGCCCTTCTGTAGAAGAAGGTGGCGGCCAGGGCGGCAAAGGGAAAGGGAAAGACGTGGAGCTCGACGACTCCGACGACTCAGACGAGGGCAATGGACCTGGCCGACGTTGTCGCGGGCCCCGCCGCTACTAATGTCGTCGTCGTGGAGGGCTTGGACGATGCGCTCAGCGCCGTAGCCTTCGAGGCCATCGCGCGGGACGCGCTGTACAGAAGTGGGGCGAGACCGCTCACCATTGTCCACGCCAGAGGACAGATGTGGGTAAGGATGGAGGACGCTGCCGGGGGGCAACGCGCGCTCGGGGGATTAGGATCTCTATGGCCTGAGCTGCGTCTGGGATACCGAGCGGAAGAGGACTTCGAGGAGACAGTGTTCACTACTGATCGGTGGTTACGTCCGGACGAGATGGAAGGGGTCGAGGAGAGCACTCCTCCCCTTGAAACGACAAGCCCCTCTGGCGCAAGCGCGCTTGACAGTGCTGCTGCCCAGGGAAGCAAGGGTTCCTCCTCTCGCCTATCTTCCTCGAACGAGGACTTACTCATGCATTCGACGGTAGCCCTTTCCACGGAGCTAGCGAACTTGTCCGTGGACCCCGAAGTGTTAGGGACCTTCTTAGCTACCGTAGGGGTCCCAAGACATCTGCTCATACCATGCTCGCCATCCCCGTCGTCGCCGCCACCCGAAGTCCGGGTACCAGTCCCGGAGTCTCGCACTTGACCGCTGCGCCAACCTCGCCTTCGCCGCCCCCTCCGCCAAAGGAACTCGCTACGCCGAAGGACTCTCGGCCGCTGCCCACTGCGCCCCGCGCCATGATGCTACCACTGTCAGCTCGTCTTACGGATCCGCCGGGCCCACGATCGCTCCATCACCTCCCGCTGCTGGACCGTCTCAGGGAACCCACTGTGCCCCTCGAGCAGCGTCTGACGAACCCACCGTTGGCCTCCCGCATAGGGAATCCGCCGCTGCGCAATCGAGTGGATCCCGCGCCATCCAGCGATGTAAATCGCAAGCGATATCACGACGAGCTGGACGGCACTCCCTCACCCCCGAACGAGCCAGAACCCAAGAAGAAAAAGAAAAGGAGAGGCTTGCGTTCGGGAAAGGATCAGCAGAAGAGAAGGAAGTCGAAAGCGGTGCGCAAAGAAAGGACGGCGGGGCAGAAGAGGGGAACCAGGAGGACGTAAACGCGGCCAGCTCGAGCAGCTCACAACCGTTGGCGAGCAGCTCGAGGGTGCAACTCGAGGACTTGGAGGACGGCGAGGTCTCTGACTCCGCGTTTTGGGAGGGACGAATACAGCAGGACGGCGCGTGATCTCCGCGCTGCCCTTAGACGCTTGTGTACGCTGTCGCGTGGGGGGGCTCTGTGACGGGGAAGTATACTAATGGAACACGACGAGCGTACTTGCGTATATAATGGACTTATACATATAATCGTAGTACTATTACGTACACATCATTAACGTAATAGATCATCTTTTTATCTTTGCTTTACACTACGATGTGCGAAGACTGAAGACCTATAGGGGACCACCCCCACAGCCGCCCTGCCTGCCTGAGCACGCGTATAACTGCTCCACGACACCGGTGCTGCAGGAGGGTCCCAGGTGTGGGTCACACACCCCCTGGTCGATGGGTTACAACGGTGGCGGGCGCCTGAGTCGGCGGCCCCCGGCCTCAAGCCTCGCGAGTGCTGCGTCCACGGACTGCGCGCTCGCGAGCCCCTCTTCAGCAACATGAAGCCTACGAGACCCGCATCACACTCATCCAGAACAAAGCATGTTCTATGTTGAGCTATACGCGGGGGTTTAGCACGATGGTCCCGGGTTCCACAAACCGTGAAGACTCACGACCAGCTCGAACAGCTGCTTGCAAAGGGCATCCTCCTCCACATGATCCTCCCGGGCTCGACGATATTCAGCCAGGAGATTCTCAAAAGCCAACACCATCCGATCCAAGAACTCATCGAACACCGACGGAGGGGCAGCAGCTGCGGAACGTCGCAGCCAACAGATCCGGATAGGCCATCTGGCTGGACCCCTCTCTTCGATGCACCAGAACCCGAGCCACACACACGCGAGGAAGTGCTGGTGCGCAATGGCGTCCAGTGACCACTCCTGGGGATAGTCCTCTATGGTGACTCGGAAATCGAAGACAGGAAGCGTAGAGAGAGGGCGAGGAGGAGAAGGCAGAGCCTGGGTCAGGAACTGGAAGAAGGAAACGCGGGATACCCCGACAGGAGGAAAGCGAGACGTGGCGAGCCAATAGTGGAGAAGGAGGTCTGGCCGACGAACGGGTTCTGGCCCAACAATACCCCGGCTACCGGGGACTGGTCCTACGTATGGCTCCAGCGACGCAGTATCCGAACGCTCGTGGAAGAATCGGCGCGGGGTGCGAAAGCTCTCCACGCCATACCCGAGCGAGAGACGGGTACCATCTGCGTTGCGATGGTCCCAGTCCAACAGAAAACGGGGCGACGTTGACGGGTCAAGGAAGAAACGAAAGCCAGCATTCCAGGCCAGGGCGAAGCTGCGAAGAGAAGAGGTCATGACGGGGGAAGACAAAGAACCTGAGGAGGCAGGAAAGGGACAGAACCCGAGACAGGGGCGGGGTTCTGAATAGGATCAGAACCCAGGAAACCCCTATCTCGGAAAAGAACCCGCACGATCCACTCGCTTAAGGGGATTCTACTTTGGGAAGTAGATCAAAAGAAAACCAAAAGAGGGTCGAACCACAGAGGGGAGGAAATACCACAACATGGGGAGTCGAACACCGAAGACAACGGGGACGCCGGCGCGACAATAACCGATAGGCAGTAACAATAAGCCCTACGACCATGGTGCGGTGTTTACAATCCGGATAACGGGACCACCACGAAGGGAGAACGCTGGATATTTTGGATTGCGGGTTCCCGAACGGAGAAGACTGAAGGACGCCTTCGCGGGTAATAATCGATGGGCAGTGACAATAAGCCCCACGACGCAGGAAAATTTTGAAGGATAAAACTCGCCTTGCAGGAATTATTGGGAAGATGGGGACGGGGTACCTACGGGTCGTTGAGGACAACGACCTTGAAGAGGGGGGGGTGATGTCATGAATCGCCCGGGTTCTACTTTTTCGCGCGACGCGTCCGTACGGATACAGACGCGTCTTAGCGGCACGGGACTCTCATGACGCCACCATGTGACCTTCTCACGGTTGAAACCCGGCCTCGGATTCTAAAAGCCGCAGACTCGGGGAGTCTGCGCCACGGAATACAGAAGACGTTAGGGACTAGGAACCCGTATAGACGGACTCTAGTCCCCGGACGCACCAAGGGCTGACACAGGAGAGTACACGGAGTACAGGAGTGGTTGCAAACCCGATCGGGGTTTGAACCACTGGAGACGATGACACTTAGGACTAGGAAACCCGAACGTCGGGTCTCCTAGGTCCACCGACGCCACGGGAACCAACACAGAGGAGTCCAGGAGCATCAGCATTAATGCTCCTTAATGCTACGTTGCAGGAACTGATCGCGATTGACCGCGATCGCTTTAATTTATTAGAAGCCTATATAAGCACGGTAGAATCTCCATGTACAGTAGATTCTACCTCGTCTAATCTCAGGCTTCTACCTTGGCTTGACATAGGCATTGTCTCCACTCTGTCCCGCTTCCCTCGCACCGTACTACGGGTTGTATCCACACCTCGGGTTTTGTACCTGAGTGGATATCACACCCTCTTCGACTCGTTCCGGGTTCCGCCTCGCATCCCGACCTACGACATACGGCCTCCTAGGGAGGACGCCGTACGACTGGTCCTACTGCTCGGGGAACACACGAGCTATTAGCGTCTATCGGGTTTCTCCTGGTTGGGGTTCTCGCCGGGTTACTCGTTGTTTAGCCGACCCAGAGGCCGTTGCTGACAAACGACCTGACGGACGTTTAAATACTGCACTTGACTGAGAGACGTTTTTAACAGTGGATCACCTCTGTAAAGGGTGTGCAATGGACACAATATTGGTCGCCCATCCCTCCCTCCCCATCGTCGATCCAGGTTGACACGACTGTGAACTCCTGGCCGGCCACCAATTATTATTATTAGAGTCGTGATACCACAATAAACCGCTCACATGCGAAGACTTATGGTGGCTGTCCTCCTCGAGCAGGTAGAACAGAACAGACAATGTTTCAAGGTGGTGATTGCATGCAATGGGGTAGTCTTGTAAACTGACTTTTCACGGCTTTTGTGAAGACAGTCGTAGCAATGGGGTACCCGCCGTGGCCGAACGAACGCTAAACGACATGATGATTCCCTGGATGCCTGCTTAAAGTGGTATACCAGAAACGGGACGTGGACGTACCTGCTCGTCTTGCTGGATTTCGTGGACCTCTCCGATGGACCCAAACCGATATATTGGGTAGTGGCGAGGATACCCTGGCTGCAAGAGGCGGATGACGTCGTCCTCTTCTCCACGACGCCCGCTGGTCTCCAGCGGAAAATCGACTCGTTCTTCGCATGGTGCAAAGAAAACTTCATGGTCGTCAGCGTCTCGAAGACGAAGTGGATGATCTTCGGCCCAGTACCACGTCTCATCCCCACCATCCGCGTCGGCGATACAGTCATATCTATTGTCAAGCAGTACAAGTTCGTGGGCATTCTCTTCACAAGCATCGAGAGGGATATCTTCTCCACTCATTATGCAAAGAAAGTGTCGAAAGCTCGTGCCGTCGCGAACATGACCTTTGCTGTGAAGGATAGTGTCGGTTGCCTGCCACCCCCTCAGGGAATTCAGCTCTATCTGGCACGTATCGACCCTCACCTCACCTTCGGATGTGAAGTTTGCCTGGACGTCACCCACGCCCACGTCTCAAAACTCGAAGACGTCCAGAATGAATTCCTCCGTCGTCTCCTTGGCCTCAACAGACGGTCTGTTCTCGCGGTCCTTTTCTCCGAAACTGGTATTATCCCCTTACGCTATAGGCGACTGTCCCTCGCCATCGGCTATCTCACCCATCTTATGTCCCTCCCGCAGAATCATCTTGCGGGCGTCGCTTACAGAGACTCCGTACAACTCGCAATAGACGGTCGGCCATGCTGGCTTACAGACCTGTACTACGCGCTGTCCCACCTACCCGTCCCCGTCCTCATGCCTACGAGCTCGCTTAGCCCCAACGGCCTCATCGATCTCAAACGCCGCCTCAATGACTCCTGCTCAACCTGGATCGTGTTCCAAATTGCGAGCATGGCAGGACGTCTCCCACTTATCCAAGGACGGGTTGAGCGCACCGCGGACGGATCCCTGAATTCCGCTTCCATGAAACTACGCCTCTACCTCCGTGTCCCAGTCCCTGCCCACCGCAAAGCCCTGACCCGCATCCTCCTCTCCTCCCATGGCCTGGGGATTGAAGTACTGCAATACCAGGAGCACCTAAGACCTGCTGTCCCCAGGCACGCGAGATTGTGCAGACTTTGCCTCCTTGACGTGGAAAGCGAAGGACACGCGCTGTTAGGATGCACCGAGATCGTACTTATTGACCTTAGGCGCGCTTTCCTTACCAACATCTTCTCGATCCTACCCACCATACCTCGGAGCTGGCGATCCACCGACGATTTAATACGGCACTGTAAGACTCCGCTCGGGTTTTTTTCACCCGTTTTTTAATCCGTGGTCTGGGTCAAAGCAACCCGTTCAATGGATGATTACACCCCGAATCCAGTGAGATTCACCCGAAAATCGGGTTGAAATCCCGACCTTTAACGGGTCACTTTCGGGTGACTATTGCTCGTTTTTTTTGACACTTCACCCAGTCGAAACCTCATATCTGACTGGATTATTGTAACCCAATTAACGGATTATTAGGGGTGATCAATTCCTGGCTCGTCGCCTCGTCTCGTCCCAGAAAATAAAATAATTGTTCGAATCAATCAACTTGGCCGGCTAAACACTGTGTGCCGTCATCGCAAGGCCGGAGATATACTTCCACCAGCGGCCCTTCCAGGTAAGTTGTACCCACAAGTGGATGTCGGACGGGTGAAGACCTAATTTGACGCGCCTTTTGCAGATTTGACGCGCTTTGACGCGTCGCAAACATGGTACCGTATAGAACAAGTAAACGGCGGGCAGGCACGCAAGCGTCGCTTAGCGAACCAGCTCAATGGACCTGTCAGTCTTTTGATGGATTCTGGCATTTATTTTATTTTCTGGGACGAGACGAGGCGACGAGCCAGGAATTGATCACCCCTATTGAGAGCCCAGTAAATATAACCCGTCCATCGGGTTAATCAAACCAAGACAATTCTACCCGGATATATGGTTATCTCCACCCGTCCGAGAGACTTCATTGTATGACGACGTTCACCCGTCTACCGGATTATTTTCTATTCCAAAATCACCCGTTCAGAGGGTTATTCTCATCGTGTCTCCAAGATCCGTTCACCGGGTTATTTTCACTCAGCCAAAATGCAGTGAACAGCATATATTGATCCAAATCCGAATGCTACTCGCTAGACTGTGAACAGCACATCGCAAGAACTAGGAACATGCTACAGTAAAGCTGAATGGCAAAAGGAATCGAAGCCAGTGCCTGAAAACACCCGATGAGTCACTATGTCTATGCCAAAGTAATGGGCCGACTCACGATGATTTCCGCGTCGGCTCCTGAATTGGGCCTTGTTCATCGGGGAGCTTGGGCATCACTCAGACAGGATCGGCGTAGAGGTAAGAGAAGAACATACATGCAACAGTCTGCCCTTCACCCTCAAGCTCGCCGGTGCCTTGGTCATCCTGCTCGTCATCGGTGTCGTCGATATGCCGGACAGGGGTCGGCGCGGCTTTGTGACGCTGGTTACTGGTGGACTTGGATGTCATGGGCATGAACGGCCCGTGCGGCTGCGGCGGGGGCGGCCTTGGGACATAACAATACGGGCGTGGGGTGCTAGGTCTTCACGGGGGCGGAACGAGGGAGCGGGAGTGCGAGGGGGTGGAGAGGAGGTGGGGTACGCTGTGGCGAGAGTCCAGATTTTGTGTGTGCGACTGAGCTGATGTAAGCAGCAGTTTCCTCGAGACTCGACATGGCCACAAGTGCCCAGGAAGAAGCAGAAGGACTTGTCGCAGAGCTGAAGATGCTAGACGAAGCCCACATCGGCAGAGACAGGTAGGCCCACCCCCATCCGATCTGCTGGTCATGTTGTTGAGCCCCCAGTAGATTTGAATGGCCGTCCATAGATTTCGGGCAAGTTTCTACAGAGACATGCCAGGAGCTATTCAGGCTTGTTGAGAAGGACATAAATATTGGAGCCCACACAGAAGCCGCTCCCGAACCCCCAGACAGCGGCAGATTGCACGGCAAATTGACTGTGTCATCACGGAACGCATATACTTCGCCAAAAAACGAGTCTTGACAGCCCAGAACCTCGAAGAGCGTATTAAGAAGGACCTGGTGCCGATATTCGCCTTTTTGCAGGCCGCGCGTCGCAGCGGAACCGAGCAGTTTACCTTCCCGCATGCCAAGCACTCGCTCTTGCAAACTCTGGCCTCGATAGAAGAGTCCTTGTATACGGTGGCGGATATGGTGCGGGGACACGACGATCCGGATGGGACAGAGCCGGATTCAGAGCTCGAGGTCAGCGGGGTGAAGAAGTGGGAATTGAAGAGGGAAGCGTGAAGAAGGGTGACTTTGATCCGTTTACCGAGTTATCATCACGCATTCACAAATTCACCCGTTTTTGGCATTTTCGTTCCGGTGAACATCGCTTGTTTAACGGGTTACATGAATGGGTGAAAAATATACGGGTTAACTACGCTATCTTAACGGGTTCTCCAGTTTCACCCGTTTGGTCGGGGGAAATGTCCCCGTTTGCATTTCACCCGGTATTCAGCCGTGTGTCGGGTGAAAGGTGCAAATAACGCGGAGACCGGGTGAAAAAAAACCCGAGCGGAGTCTTACAGTGCGGTACCTAATGCAGACTGGGAATTTCGACATCTTACAACGGCTAGCCAAATATACATACGACGTCCTCATTACTCTACCACGCCGGTATTTAGACCTGCAGGTTACGCATATAGCACATTGGGATAATACTATAGGACATAAACTATCCACATATTCGATTCTGGACACCAGGCCGCCCTGGGGCTCTGAACACTTCTCTGTTGACCCACCGGTATTTTTTCTCGTTTTTATTACCGATCTAGCTGGGGCGATTGTTGAACGGGTACTCAGGTTGTGAAATGGTGAAAGGGAAAGAATATCCGTAGCATACAAGTGATGCATGTGTGTAGTACGGGCCCCGGCTGTTTCTTAACGGGACCGCGCCGGAATACACCTTCCTTCCTTCCTTCCTTCCTACGAAAAATTCCCTGTTGATTGGTCCCTTCTCCTGTGTTGCACCTCGCTTTTGATTCTGGAGAGATTCAGTGAAAATTGTCCATTCAAAGTACAGTCTCCATACAGCATATTTGAGATCGGACATCGATTCACGACAGAATGGAACCCTAGATCATTCTCGACCCATAATTTTTTTTTAAAACAGGCTGCCCCCTAAGTTCTGCAAACGGCAGTGGGTACAAGATTCAACCGAAAGTGCACTACATGAATGAAATACAAGACTCAAGACTCAACCGAACATCGCCCAACACATATTAGGTGAGGCTATACCCCGGCGGCAGTTCTACGATTTCAGGAGCTGTTGCCGATGTGGGTGGAACAATCTGACGGATCCCGCTGTCCTCATGCCGCAGAACCACGGGTGCCGAAGTGTTATATACACCCTTACCCAGGAAAGGACGTCCAAGTACATCCGTTCCCCCCCGCACGGCACTCGATGGGGCGACGGGCATCTGCTTGTACACCCGCGGTACGCTCCCAAGTTCCGAGGTTCCGCTGGTTTCCGAGGAGCCTCCGGACAGGAGCGAGCGAGGAGGTGCGCCGTCTGCCATGGCCATTGGATATGGGTTTGTGGCGGCCGCCTCCAGGTCTTGTGTCTTGCGCCTCCGGCGCCAGAAGCACAGGACAGCTAGAAGCGCCAGTAGAACGAGGCCGCCGACGACCCCCGCCGGCAATGACACCAGTCCTCGAGCGTCGAGGAGGGGTACTGCTGCTGCTGCTGCTGGGAGATGTTGGCGATGTAGTGGCCGCCGAGGAACCCGGGAAGGAGACGGATGGCTGCACCAGGGACATGCCAGTAGTGTTGGTCACGTAGAAATACTTGACGGCGAGGGGCGTGTGATCGATATCGCCACCATGCGTTACCGTCAGGCTATGAAAACCATCGGAAAGTGTGGGTGTCGTGAAGAACAGGCTGTTAAACTGGGTCGGACTTTGGGCGCTCGGAAGGCCATGTAGAGGAAAGGCGATCGGTGTTCCACCGTCGATCGTGTAGCTCGCGGAAGTCGCGTTGGGAGGAAATTGTTCTGGTATATGGCCTATCAGAGTGGCGGATGTCCCTGAAAACATGATTGGTCTCTCTCTATGGGGAGAGCCGAGTATAATAGCTCACCGTGAAAGTTTAGTGTGACCTGCGCGTTTTGTGTCTGCGTCACCTGCTCCCCGGCCTCCTTCCACCCCGAACTGTAGTTGAGAGCCGTGTCCCCATCCACGTATATCAGGACCGCAGAGGGAAACACGGCACCCAGAGTCGGTGTGTAGACCAGGCTGTCGAAGTAAAACGCCTGCCCTTGCGACTTGACTTGAATGGTCAAAACGTGTGAACCCGAAGCAATGTTGTCCTGCTGACACAGCGGCCAGTTGTTCTCCGGAAACTGAGATGGTTTTGCGGGGGGGAGCTTTATTCCGTCAACAAAGCAGTCCCAAGTCGGATCTGTGACATTATTGGCGTCGGTGGATGTGTCTATGGTGCCTTGGACAAGAATCGACGTTCCTACGCGAAAGCAACTTCGCTCAATGATGACGAGGGGCAAATGTCAAGACGCGCACCGTTGAAAGAATAGCTGAGGGTGGAGTTGCTCGAGGTGGTGGCATGCGATGTGGCATTATATATGGGGCCAAAGTTCCCGACATTCAATTTGCTGGGGTCTGCAACGAACCAGCCCTCAGGGCCGTACTGGATGGATGGGTTGGTGTCGTCAACGAGCACCTGGCGGAGGGTGGCCATGAATGAGAGAGAATGATGAGACTCTTGCGTCGCCACGGCATACTGCGATCTGAAGACGGTGGGAGGATTAGAGACCAATAGAGCGTCTTGCAGACTGTTTCCGAAATGCTTCAAGTTGACCGCGTGGTCACCGATGAAGCCCACATATCCCCGAGTAAGTACTAGGCTCGGTATATTACTAATAATAATTACATATATATACTTAAGTGGGTTAGCGGCTTGATATCGTTGATTCTGTACCCAAGGCACCCACGACGGCCCCGATTTCGACTGTATATCGATACTCTGGCCAGTGGCTTCCTGGATCTAAGTCCCGGATCTAAGCCCCAGCGATTGGGCAGCTGCAAGCGTCCCCACCCGATTCAGCGCCGTTTCGATCGCGCAGTCGGTCCCCAAGATGCCAACGTTAACCTTTTGTCTTCTGGGAAACTGCATCTCATAGCCGACGAGGTCGTAGGCGCGCATCCTCATGCACAGTCCCTCTCCGAACGCTCGGCCCCGGCCACCCAGCAGTCCTTCTCTTGGGTCTCCTCCAGCGGTGTCGGCGGCCTCTTCAAGTGTGGTCTAGTCTGCACACTCGACCTTGAACCTTTGCGCTCCCCCGTGAGCACCAAGGTTAACACGACGTTGTCCCACCACTTCCAACTCACTCACACCCTACAAGAGCTCATGCGGAGCAGCACGCTGCAGCGCGCCAGTCCAGAAGCAGAACGTCTCCTCGAAGTCCGGCGGCCCCTTGGTGCAGTCCCTCTACCTCGGCATTCGGAAAGAGAATGCTTACGAGTCGCCCGAGGCCGTCCGTGCACTCGCTTGATCTCGCTCTTGCATGCCTGCGTTTGTCTGGTCCTCTCAGTGCTCGACTACCTCCACTCGTTTCATTCCTCGGTCTTTCTTCGTCTGTCTCTTTCCATAATGCGGACCGGGTGCAGCCGCCGCCTCTCACTCGCTCTTTCGGATCGGGCCCTTCGACTTCGACTCGCTTTCTTCTTTTTTTTTTTTTTTTTTTTCGAATTCGATATAATAGCGGCCGGTTGTCACCACCGCCTTTCGTTCTTCGACGCCAGTGGCTTCACCACGGCACCCACCACCACGGCTTCAGAAAACCCCACGTGGATGAATATAGCAGAAAATGGCGGATATATCGGGGCTAAACGGCGCGAGGGGTGTATAGAAAATACATGTTGCGGTCTGTAATTGTGGCTCGAGAAAACACCGTGGTGGTTTTCGTATCTCTTTTCTCTGATCATGAGCTCTCCGGGAAGTTTATGTCTTGCGGCAAGCACGCAGCATGAGCCAAAGCCTTGGAGCTGGGAGGAAGCTAAATAGGCTAACTCAAGAGTAAATCGGAGGCCAGTAAATCCAGGAAAACATACACATTTCATTAAGCTACAACACTAAAGCACTACAGTACATTGGGGACGTTATATGGGAGATGATACAATTATAAGTAGACCCAAAGAGTGTTACAAGGTTCGTGTCCGTGTGCCGATGCGAAGCGCATCCCGCAGAATAATCGCCACACCTTCTGCAAAGTACAAGTCCAGGTCGCTACATCCTTTCGAGTAGCTCAAGGGCTAGGCGCCACGCCGTGGAGTGGGAAGAGCTACTTCTTGAGCCCCTGCGGCCCATGAAGCTTGCTATGGCAGTGCACGCACATCGGCTGGCCATCGTGGTCCCGCAGGCGGTTCGAGTCGAGCAGCGCGTTGCAATCGGTGCACCGCAGACAGCCCTTGTGGTATATCTTGCCGACCGCTTTGACCTGTGTGCGTCGCGTCAGTGGTATGTAGAAATATGCAGAAGAAAACACGACGCGCGCACCTGCTCCGCAAAGAACACGCTCTTCGTACAGCGCGCGCACTTGGGGTTGTCCCCGCCGAAGCGCCGCGGGGACGGGCTGCCGCCCGTGAGCGTGCGCGGGATAGCGGCGCGGGGCGGGCTCTCCCCGTCGCCCGTCATGTGCCGCCGCTGCACCATCGCCGCGGACGCGTAGCGCTCCGCGACGGGCGCCATTGCGCGGCTGGAGTAGCCGCTTGTGTTCAGGTCGTCCGCGGCTTCGTCGGGGGAGAGTACGAGTTGCGCGTCTGCGTCTGCGTCTGCGTCGGGTGACCCGGGCGCGCGCGTGGGGCTGAGCTGCACGGTGCGCGGGAGAGCCTCGACGCCGAAGCGGCCCGTGTTGGAGGGCGTGCCTGTCCCGGCCAGCGGGCTCGTGCTCTCCGTGTCTGTGGTGGGTCGTTTGCGTGGCGGGGTCAGTGGGTCCGGGCGGTTGCTTATGTTGTGGGTTCCAAAGTTCTTTGCATGGCAGGATTTACTGCGGGGCGCTTAGCGTGCACAGAATAGAGAACGAAAGCACCGACCAATATGGCTGCGGAATACCGTAAGTATTGGCTGATGAATGGATTAATTAACATACGGACCTCCTGGTCGTGTTCAAGCAGCGTGAACGAGTCGAGACGCTTCTTGCAGGTCATACACGCGAGACATGGCTGCAGAGGTTGGATTGCGAATTACTACAATGACTATTGGGTGCACCTTGTGATAAAACTAGGGGTAATTTGAGCAATATTTCCAAGACAGATGAACGAGTTGAAATACCTTTCTGCCTGGTCCCAGAACCTGTTCTGCGGCATAGACGCTCTTGGTGCACCTTGGGCATATCGCGGAACCGCCAAAGGAGGCCATGGAGAGGGAGTGAATTAGAGTCAGTAATACAGGCAGTGCTAGGCGACCGACCAGTCAATCAATGATTCGATCGGAGTTGGAAAAATTTGATCGCCCTCCTCCTTGTCCACTTCCTCCATCTCCCTTAGAATTCCTGGCCCCGTCCCCCAAAAGTACTACCACCAACGACCGCACATGTAATTTATTTGTCTCATCGCCTTCATCGCCATCTCACCCCCGGTAGAGCCAGCCATGTCCGACGATGAATCCCACAACCAGACCTTCGAGCAGGTCCGTGCTCTGCTATCTTTTTTTTTTCGATGCTCATCGCATCCCAGGCGAACGCCGGAGCGTCGAAGACGTTCCCCATGCAATGCTCTGCCCTGCGCAAGAACGGTCACGTCGTGATCAAAGGTTGGTCGATTCTAATCGCCCTCGGTCCCACGAAATCGATTGATCGCGCCCCAAGGTCGTCCCTGCAAGATCGTCGACATGTCCACCTCCAAGACTGGAAAGCACGGCCACGCCAAGGTCCATCTCGTTGCCATCGACGTGAGCCCTCGTTTTTTTTCTTCTGGCTCATCTCGCCTCGTGTGCTGACCTTACCTTGACTTGCTGAATAGATCTTCACCGGTAAAAAGCTGGTACGTCTTTCTTTCTGCCAGATGCGCGATTGGGGTTGATGTCCGCGCAGGAAGATATCTCCCCTTCCACTCACAACATGGACGTCCCCAACGTCACCCGTAACGAGTACCAGCTCGTGCGTCTTACCTCTGATACACGAGAAATTCCTGACCTGTATCGACACAGGTTAACATCGACGAAGGCTTCCTCAACCTCATGACCCAGGAGGGCGTCTCCAAGGACGACGTGAAGGTCCCCGAGGGCGACCTGGGCCGTGAGATTCAGGCCGGCTTTGATAATGGCCAGGACCTCTGGTCACCATCATCAGCGCCATGGGCGAGGAGCAGGTTCGCCAACCGTTTTTATCATTGTTCTTGAAACACTAAACTAAATTGTGCCCGCAGGCCATCTCCTTCAAAGATGTGTCCAAGAGTTAAGCTAACCGCACTCGGCTGTTTTCTTAATACTCGTGCGTCCTGCTAGTCTCCCTCCACCCCACTCTTCTTTACTCACGCGTCGTCGATTCTCCAGTTGCATATTTTATCGCTGTCTACTGTCCCCCCCGTACCTACACCCTCGCTTACGACCGACCACCCACCCTCATCCCCACGTACCCCACCCGCCCTGCATCCTCCCCGCCGCTTACCCGGCTACACCCATCTTACCTTCCTTTCACACGCGCCCCACCGTTTCGTCATCTCCCCCATCTGTGCGACTAGGTAGTTTTAGCTGTAACTCGAATATACTGAATCTCGTAGGATAGGATGCACGGTGGTGTACTGTGTGCAAGGTGTAAATGAATAGATATCGACCCCACCGCGCGCTCCGCACTCTGCGTCCCAATGATGGGCAAACAGTCACGGCAATGCCGCTGACTGGACGCGGTCACGATGGATGATTGGTTTTGGCGCTTACTCGACGCTTACGACTTGCCTTGGCGTCCTGACCTGAGCTTCACTAGAACCGCAAGTACCACGAGCGGGGTGCGGCAACGTGGAAACAAATGAAAATCGCGCCGATGCGCTTTAGACTAGATTCGACGCTTTTTCGTACTCTCCCAAACCAACGAAGGTTCAAGTTCTCCTCGCGCAGATGCACTGTGACTCGACTGATCGCGTTCGGTGGCCCCTCTTCGATTCATACTTTCGATCGAATTGCAATACTCCTCCGGCTCCGCACGGTGTCCGCCTCCGGTCCCTCCAAGCTCTTTAAGATCCCAGGCGTGCGAGGAATCCAACTGCACTCAAATCGTTGCGTTGCACCGCGAGCCAAGACATCTACTAGTAGCCAGTCCTCCCAAGCCCGACATTGGTAATGCCCAACGTACAGTGGGGCGTGGACCTGGAGGAAGTTGGGACTTACGCGGAGCTCGAGGTACAGCTATCCCATACGCCCTTCAAGAAATCCTGGCCCCGCCACTAATCTCATCTAATGCAGACCCGCGCACGCACCGCAGACTCCGAGTCGACGACCTTCTCCGTGTGCGCCGCGGCGCTCCGCAAGCACCACCATGTCGTTCTCCAAGGTAGGCCTTACGTCCGTCCCTGCCTTCTTCCTACGAAGCCGAACTAGCCCGACTTATTTATTGAATGCTTAACCGACTCACATACTATATGTAGGCCGCCCCGGGCGCATCGTCGACCTCTCCCACTCGCGCGCCGGGTACTCGTACAAGATGCACATGGTTACATTGGACGTGCGTTCGTCCTCCTTCCCTCCGATTCGTCTCTGTTTCTGCTAGAATGAATTCATTCAACTCGCGACATGCACACAGATCTTCGCCGGTCTGAAAATGGTGCGTGTCTTCCTGCCTTCCACATCCCCATTCCTGAACGATAACTGTGTCTACAGGAACACATCATGGACGTAAAGCACTTCATCGACGCGCCAGTTCTCACTCACAGCGAGTATACGCTGGTATGTCGTCCCCACCGCTAGCCACCGCCTCGTTCATGTAGCTACGTACATACTCCCACAGGTCAACATCAACGCCCCGATCCTCAACCTGCTCACTGACGAGGGCGAGCCAAAGGACGATGTCGATGTGTCCAAGGACACGGCCCTCTGCGAGCGCCTCGCGGGCGATTTTGCGCTGGGCAAGGATCTGCGTGTGAAGACCGTGAGGGCGATGGGGGAGGAACAGGTTAGCCTTCCTTCCTCTTTGCTGATTGTTTTTACATCGGAACCACCGTACTGCAGGTCGTGTCATATGAGGAGGCGGCGGCTGAGTGAGTTGGTGGCCGTGGCAGCACGGCGGAAGAATGGAAGATCTAGTCGGACTGTGATTTGAACCGTTTGTACGACAGAAGTGAAGTAAAGTGTAGGACTTCAAATGTTCAAGTTTTCGACAGCTTACTAAAGATACGCGTCCTTCGACTGTCTTCCTTTTCCAGAAATTCCCTGGGCTCTGAACGCGTCTGAAAGTTCCTTACATCGTGCAGTGATTTCTTTGGCTCTTTGCCAGGAGCGCTCTGAAGTTGACAATGTCGTCGTATTTGTCGTGGGTCGCCGATTCGGACCGTCTTTGATGGATTAATATTCGGAAGGGAACCACGGCGGAACAAAACCACAATAGATACCGATCTTCTATGACCATGTGTAATGGGTTCAAGAATCCCAGCGACAAGGATATAATACTCTCTAATGCGGACCTTTCTTTGTATTTCAGTCAAGTTCTCTGCGGTTGCACAACGACCATGACAGTTGACTCGGTGCTTCCCTGAGTATCTTCCCTGAGTTTGCGGGACTAGAAAGAGTCGTAGAATTATTCCGTGGTCATCGGAGCCACGGTTGGCGATTAGAAGGAGCACAGAACATGGTGGCTGGAGATTAAAAGCAGCGGGAGATCGACGGAAAGAAAAAGCGGGATGTTGAGATGTCAAGATATCGATGTCTGGTTCCCATGGGAAGTAAAGCATGAGCTCATCGGAAAACTCCACCCAGGCACAGGTAGATATGATCTAAACGCTTCTTGTTCTTGCTCACCATCCCGAACGACGCCCGAGTCCTATTTGCATCGTACAGCACGGTGCTGGTTGTGGCTGAGATCAACGGCGGCCACCTGCCTAATTCGGGTTCGTGTTTAATCGCGTAAATACGTCCAAAAAAAAGTTTACGAACCTTACACAGTACCACGACACTAACGACTCGAAATGTCTTCTCTCTCCCTCCAGCAAAACTGGTATACCACAAGCAACGGCTCAGTCTTCATTCCTTCCGCAACAAAGTCTTCCTCCCAGTCGCACGCGTCTTCAACAACGCCTTCGCCCTCGGTCTCGTTCTCAAGCTTACCCTTGACGTCTAATTCGATACCCTCTGCGTCTGGGAGTCTCACGACCTTCACCTCGACGTTCCCTACCACTGTCACTGAGCCGACCACAACTTTTACGTCTCTAGCAGAGTCAGTCGTCGTCACCGGCGCCAGCGCTCTCGCTACGACCACTCTATCGCCCCAAGCCAACCTCAACTCTAACCCGGTCTGCATCGGCTCAGGGACGGACGCGTCCTCGGATGGGCTACTAGCGTCAATCATCGTTCCCAGCCTGATTGGGTTGTTGATATGGGTGCGTCTGTCTCCGACCTTGGTTCGCGTCATGTTGATCGGCATTTTACTTTAGCTGTTATTTGCGATACTTCGCCCCCGATTTAGGCAACTGTACGGATTGCGGGAGTGGTTTGTGGAACAAGAGTGAGTTTGCATTCATTAACTGGTGCTTTGAGTTTTCGTTTCGTACCTAAATATTGACATACCATGCAGCCTGCGACCGAAACCGCTCTCCTCCTCCCTCTTCGCATTCTTGCATCCGCCCGTCCCGCTTGTCCCTCCAGTCCCCTCCGATGTTTCCGACATGGGCAAGTCTCCTGCCGGGGACGCCGAGCTCTTCCCTGCGGACGAGCAGCTCTCCCAACGTGCTCTTTGGATTGCCCTCCTCATCGCCCTCGGCTGGGCTTTGCTCGGGCTTGCCGGCGCCCTGCCCCTCTACATGGTGTCCACCTCGTGCATCGCCGACCTCCCCAACACTGCTACGTTCGGCGGTGCCTATTCCACTCTTGAAGACCTCAGTCTCATGCGCCTCCTGCGCGCGCTCGACAGCGGCAAGTTCAATGTCTCCACCTCCAACCTCGTCGTCCGTGCGGACGCAGGCACCAACGCGGACAACGACCCGGAGCACCTGCGCGTGCGCGTCATCGTGCTCACCGTGCTGGTTCTCGTCCTCGCGCTCCTGCCCGCGCTCTGGAAGATCATCAAGGAGCTCAACGCGCTCATCGCGTACCGCAACCGCTGGGCCGCCCTCCGGTGCGAGGGCAAGCAGCTCGGGTGGCTTTCCGCGCGCAAGGCGCCGGGTTTTACAAACTGGGGCGAGCAGCGCGTCAAGGACTTTGTGGTGAAGAGCGGGCTGAGCTCGGGAATGCAGGGTGGCAGCATACAGAATGGGAATGGGAGTGGAAGCCGCCGGCGCCGCGAGGAGGCAGATGATGATGAGCCGGAGCCGAACCAGGAGGAGAAGGACGCGCTGCAGGTGGACGTTACGAATATATTCTCGATATGGTGCGTGCAGCTCTCCCACTACGATATTTCATACTCACATAATAACAGCGACACCCAACGCCTCGCCCTTCTTATTGACGAACGCGACGAAATCCTCGAGAACCTCGAGATCGCCGAGACGCGGTACATCTCGTCGTTTAGGCTCTCCACGCCCGACCCGTCGATCGCGGACTTTGAACCACCCGCTCCCCAAGACGGCTCGGATGGGCGACCGTATATCAGCCATCCGCAGCCCCTGCGCAACACCTCCACCTCGCGTAAACCACGGCGCAAGCGCTCGCTGAACCCCGCCTTTGCCTCCTCCTCCCTCGCGCCCACGTCATTCGTCGCGCCGTCGCTGTACTACAAGCTCAACCGCGTGCAGGGCGTGTCCGGCGGGCAGTTCGGCGGCGAGGACGCGGTCGCGGAGGCCGATGAGAACAACCCCACACTGAGCCAGACAATCAACTCGCGGCTGGTGGGGAGCCGGTTCCAGGAGGTGAACCGCAACAGCGCATTTTATGGGCGGCTGCCGCTTGGGAGCCACGTACGGGTGGACCAAACAGGCGAACTAGGGCCGATCGACGAGCATGGGTACACGCGGATCCCGGATCCCCAGCGATACGGACCCAACTACGGGATCGAGGAGGACGGGGAGGGCGAGGGCCAGGACTGGGTGGATGTGTTCCGGGAGCATCACCCACGGAGGGAGGACTCAGTCGACAACGGGCCTGGGCCGTCGTCGCCGTCGTCGCCATTCAGTAAGCGGACACGGCGTACGCGAGACAACACCCAGTCAACGTCGGGGACCGTGACGCAGACGGCTCTGTCAAGCCCGACGGAGGCGCAGGCGTCGACGAGCACGAAGCGCGAGACGTTCCCGTTCCGCCGCCGGAAGTCGTCCGCCGTCGACGACACGCAAGCGGGGGAGATACCGCCGCCCCATCTGCGCTTGCAGGCGCGGCAGCCGTTCGTGCGACCGCACGATAATATCAACTTTGACCATCTCGGCGAGGTGTACAGTGATATCACGCAATGGCGGTCCCGATTGAAGGCTATCAATACGGAGATTGGGGAGACGCAGACTACCGGGTACGAGGACATTGCGGGAGGCGTGCGGATACGGGGATGGTTGCTTATTGGGAGGGGACTACGGTAAGTGCTGTTTGGCGAAACCTCTGGTTTGGTATTATAACGCGGCCACAGGTTTATTAACGGGGTGGAAATTATTGAGGGGATGGCGAAGGAGGATATCCGGTGGGATGTCCTGCAGAATGAGCGCGGACCGCTGGACTCGGTCGTCCTTTGGTGCTTGCTCGGCCTCGCGGGTGTTTTGCTCGCTGCGGGGTGTGAGTAGTTTTCTTACCTCTATGTTTTCCGTCTGACTCTTTCTGCAGTAACAGCAGCTGCGGGTCTCGCTCTGACGACTGCCCCAGATGTCGCACATTATCTGCCGTTCTTGGCGCCCTTATTGTCAGTGAAAAATACAGGCGACAGCATTGCTTCTGGGCTGGCCACTGTGCTCGCCCCTGCCGTGGCTGCGGCACTGTTCATCTCCCTCGCTGTGGCGCTAATAAATTGTGAGTAATCTTCCTAAGTCTTATTTGCCATTAATGACCTGCTTTCAGTCTCGGCTCACGTCCGCGGCTCGGTCTCCGTCTCGGGCACTCAGCTCTTCGTCTTCAAAACCATGTTTTACGTCCTCGTCGGCATCGCCGCCATCTGGCTCATCACAGTTGGGGCACTCATCTACTCGCTCCAAGCGTTCAACAACGCTGGCGCTGGAGGCACTGACGGCCGGACAGAAAGCGTCGCGAACGGCGCGATATATATGGCGATTTTGGCGCTCAGTGTCGTTTTTGCATGCGCGATCATCTTCCCTGGATTGCTGCTATTGCAGCCGGTGAGGCTGTGGAAAGTGCTCAAGGCAGAGAGGAGTGCGGTGACGCCGAGACAGCGGTTTCGAGGTGCGCGTCTTCTCAATTGTACCGTGATGAAGATGTACTGACGGTATGGAAGCTGTATACCCCCGCACATATAACCCTGCGTTCGCTACCGGCGCATGCATACTTGCTATCATTTTTGCATCTACGTTTTCGATTATTTTCCCGCTGGTCGCGCCTGCTGTTGTCATATTACTTTTCCTGTCTCTCGTTGGTGCGTATTTTTTGTTACTTCCAAACCCACAGCTAACGTCCTCGCCAGCTCATCGCTTCCTTGTTGGATACGTCTACGCACGTACGCACTCCCAGACCGGAGGCCTTCTGCAGATCTGGCTCTTGCGGCGCTTCGGCACGCTCCTCTCCCTTCAGCCCATTCTCCTCGGCCTCATCTTCCTGAGCCGCGAGTTTTGGATCGAGGGCGGTGTCCTCTGCGGCACTGGCGTTTTTGTTGTCATCTTTGTGGAAATCTATGTTATTACGAAAACACGGCAGCCTGGCCGGAGGTCGCTGTCACCCATTACGCGAGACTCCTTGGACGCGTTCAGGAAGACCATGCGGCCGGCGTCGGCGAAGAGGAGGACGGTGGATGATGAGAGCACGAGTCTGGTGAGCAGTGCGCGGCTGGGGGGACATCGTACAAGGGGATCGATGGCAAGTGTGCTGGAGATGATGAGCGTGACGCTCGCGGTCATGCCCCCGCGCAGGCCTGAGCAGGTGTCGGTCCCACTGAGTGCGTATCTTTTCTTCACTCTCATGATGTTTCATACTCATAATGACTTGTACTTTTACAGAGACCGAGACGCTGGACGACCTCACCGCGACCGAGCGCGCGGCGCGCACACATCCGGACGCGCCGCCGCACCTCCCGCAGTTGTCGTTCACCGACCATGCGCGGGAGATGGCCAGCATTCTCTATGCTCCCGAGCTCATTGCGCCGCCACCGATCATCTGGCTCCCGAACGACGCGGCCGGCGTAGCGCGCTCCGAGGCCGTCGACCTGCAAAAGTATCACGACTTGCAAGTGACGCTTGACGTACGGAGTAAGGACGATATAATAACGCCACTCCAGCGCAGCGTGAAAGGCCGCCAATAGATCACTGAACTGCATCTTTTGATATTTCTGAGGATGGACATGTTTTATAATGCTAATGTAATTCGACGATACCATGGACATGAAATATGACATTTACGGTTGAATGCGTAATAAGCGCTTCTTCCTACTTTCCCGAACTATTGAGATCCAGGTTGTCTATTCCCTCCATCGGCGCGCTCTTGTATATAACACGGTATATACGGTGCGTTATTAACACAACCGGGCGCCAGCTTCTGATAGGTGAATATCGGCGCTAAAATTGTATAATCCAGTGAGTCATTCGCTGCATGTCAGGTACAGTTTCTGCCTTTGTTCGTAGACTAACTGTATGGCATCGGACGGACTCTCATCGGAAGGACTAACGTCGAGCTGGCCGACTCGAGGCAATTGATGATCCTTCCCCAACAAGGGACGGATTCGTCGAACCAAGTCAATAACACCGCGCAAATATTTGGTGCTGGTTCGCGGAGGTGGACAGAATCACATTTCAATTTCAAGTCTTGCATTCCGTACGCCGTCCAGCCATCCTCCTCTCTCCATTCCTGCTCTGTTGAAGGACGAATCACGTCTTTAGCTCTGAAGCCTGAGTCCTGGCATGATATCTCGGACGCCTTCCACTCCTCCTCTCCCTGCACAACCCCCGGCTGCTCATAGTCTTGATACTCCTTCCCATCAGCGCCTGGCGTCATACCCGCAGTACTCGTCCAACAGTGGACCTTACCAACAAGCCGCCTACGTTCAAGCGGCGTTCGAACTCGAAAACAAATTCATCTTCACAAGTGCCGTCCGCTTTGTCGACTTCCATTTCCCTACGGATCCCGACGCCGGCTCTCCACCGCAAGTCGACTATGACGCTCTTGCTCGTATTTCCCAATACAAGGACGAGATCAAAATGTATGATCCGTTGGTACGCCATTGAATATCCTCAACTGCAATATCTTATCGCGAGTAGATCGCAGCCCTGGAGCCCGCTGTTGCAGAGAACTGGTCCTTCGTAAATACGTCAGCCCACCTCGATCCGGACTCCAAATTTCTCCTGAACACACCGGTGAAACCCGATATCGCTTTGTATGGGTCAACTCCCCCCTCGAACAACAACGTGTGTCGATGTTGTGATGCGGAACTTTTCTCGAGCTAAAAACCGATCCCGCCGACGATCCCTTCGAAGATACAGACAATGGAGTCGTCCCCAGGTCGTCCGCGAGGGGAAGGGATACCAGGGGCCAAGTCATAACTTACATGAATGCAATTCAGGCGTCCCAGCTACGTACGCACAGTTTCGGCGCTCTGATTATCGCCAACCGTTGCCGTCTGTTTCGCTTAACGAGGAGTGCAATGGAGGTTACCGAACTCTTCGATTACACCAATTCGCCCTTGCTCGTGCGATTCCTCTGGCGTCTGTCCCATGCCCCCCCTGATGTTCGCGGCCTTGACACCACGTTCGAAAAGATTACCGCTGGAGATCCACGTGATTCGCGCCAGGCGCGGGAACTCATCAATGCCATCGGGAAATCGCTCTGGAGCGTCACCATCGGCGACCAGTGTTTTTATGTCTCACACCCCTTCACGCGTTCCCACCATCTCCCCGTCGGGCGCGGGACGCGCTGTTTCGTCGCGGTCGAGACCAAAACCAATCGAATCTGTGTTCTAAAAGACACTTGGCGAGTCGTGGGTTACCATCCCGAGGGAGAAGTCTATGCGCGGTTGAAAGAACAACAAGTGCAGAACATTCCGAATGTGATTGTTGCCAAAGACGTGGACGGTCCCCGTCACCGCTGCGGTGTTGACGACTATCCCTATGTCTGGAGCATATTCAAGGCGCAATCGATTAGAAACCACCAGCACTATCGGCTGGTACTCGACGTTGTTGGACGGCCGTTGGTGGAATTCGGATCTACGCATGAGCTTGTGAAGTGTATACTGGACGCCCTTCAAGGTAAGCCCTCCTCTCCTATTGATATTCTGTTCACTGAAGTCTACAAGCGCACTCGGACGCTTGGACCAAAGCTCGCGTCCAGCACCGAGATGTTTCGGTTGGCAACATAATCCTCGCAGTCGACAGGGGGATTACGAGAGGGTTGTTAATCGATTGGGAACTATCTCGATACGAAAGCGACGGTGGTGCCAGGGCATGCGAGCGTACAGTGCGTGTTTCATCTCAGTTAAAACCGAGCCATTTCTGATCCATCTCAACAGGGCACCTGGCAGTTCATGTCTGCCCGACTCTCAGCCACTGAGCCGCAAGAACGCGAGTTGGCAGACGACCTTGAGTCCTTCCTCCTTGTATTGCTTTGGGTAGCAATCTCATACGCTCCCGGCACTATGACCGCAAATGAGCGTGCCAACGAGCTCCAGGTCTTCGACGACGCGAATCCAGTCGCGAAACGGCAACTAATAAGCTGTGGAAAGAGCGTGGTCCCATACTTCAATCTCACCTCGCCCCACTTCGAGCAGCTTTTGGGAAAGCTCCTGGATGGGTTCGAAGCCAGATATCGTATGCGCCCCCGTCTAAATCCTGGCCCACCCATCTCGACAGTTCACCTCAAGAGCCACGGCTGGATGTTGGAAATGCTGCGGCAAGCTTTGCAAGACAACACCTGGCAGGCACTAAAAGATGCTGGAGAGGCGCAGCCAGTAAAGAGGCCAGAGGTTATGGGGCTCAAGCGGAAATCTGATATCCCGGAGTATGGATAGGTGCTCGAAGCGAGGCGTGAACAGGCGGGTGCCGAGTATCGCAAGTCCCAGGAAAACGATGTCTTCACATAGACGACTTTTTTACCAGATGTATACATGTGTTTTCCCTACTCTGCGGGAATTTGCGCTCTCCTCCGCGTGTTTCCGTTCTCATTCGGCTCACGCTCCATTAGCCTTGGCGGTATCTGTGCTGATTGTCCATACTTAACGCTCATTGATCTATGAGGGTTCTTTGATATAAAAACTAAAAATCCCAGGAGGTTTGCAGCTGTTTCCGAAAAGCATTGGACCCGAAGGTTGGATCCAGAGACTCGGTCTTCGACTTGGGCAGTCCGACCAGGCTCAGGTAGAAATGAGGATGCGCGAGCGAAGAATCTGGATAAGAAAGCAAGAACGAGCTTGAAATTGCCAGATTCATTAATTAGATCAGATGCCGCCTAGAAATCGGCTGTTTCTGGGCTGCAAGGGTCTGGGTTTGGTCCGGGCAATGAGGGAGGAACAGCTGAACTGTCCGTTTTACTTGGCTGATTATTTTTATCGGAACCCCCGCGCACTTCATTCAGGACAGCGAGTCAGTCCTCGCAGCCAGAGAAGCGGAGATCTAGTCGGACTTTGATTCGAACCGTTTGTACGACAGAAGTGAAGTGAAGTAACTATAGGGCTATTCGATACAAAAGCACACCCAAGCGCAAGAACAAGCGAGCGAAAAAAAAAAAAGCCAACGCCTCGAACGCAGAACCGAATCAAAATTGAAGAATGATGAAAAAAACCTCCAATCTCATTGCTCTGGAAAGGGATGGACGGACAATAATAAGATGAGCGGGTGTGTGGAGTAGGTAGTGCGACAGGGACGAGTATCTGATACATGAGTGGGTGCAAAAGGGAGAGCGAAAACAAACGGAATCTGGTAAGCGGACGGCGTGTTGGGGAAACGTGAGTGGCTGGCTCGGCATGCGGAGAGATAATGAAGGATGTAAAAGTAGCTATGATATGTAATTAGCCAGCCGCCGTCTAATCATGCAAATCGTGAGTGGTGCGCCTCCTTGAGATGGCTTGGGATATAGATTGCATGCGCGCGAGGTGAGAGATGAGGTACCTAAGGACGAGGAAGGAAACGAGAGAAGGACGGAAAGAGACTTGAGAATATATGACAAATGTCTATTGCGTTGCTAGCTTGACCATCTGGAACGCGAGCCAAGTCAGAAAGCTGTTCCTCATGCTCAAGGAAAATCACAAACCTCCCGCGCCCATCGCCGAGTCTTGTTTGTTTCGGCAGGCATCCGATGCTTTGTCCGCAGCTCCTGCGCAATCCATGGCTTGAGCAGCAGCTGCTTCAGCTGCGGACTGCCGGAGAGCGCCTCCGCCAAATCGCCGAGAAGACCGTACGACAGCTTCATCTGTGCGTCCGTCCGCTCCTCGTCCACCGAACAGCGATGGATCAGCTCAAGGATTGACTCGATATACGGAAGCAGCACAGCGACTGATGAAGCGGATCGTCAATCAGTCATAGCCAAGGAACGAAAAATCTGCACGGACCCTTGTCGGTGCCCTTGAAACCGCCAACAAGCCCAGTGTACGCCTCCAAGATCCCCTCCCGGAGTTGTCCGACATAATCCATAAGATCGTAATCAAGCTAGGCACCAGTAAGTCGTTATTCGAGAGGATCAAGAGAAAAGACACCCACAGGATTGGGCTGCAAGGCGCCAGCCTGCCGCAGCACGCTCATGGTGGTGTCCAAGAACGGCTCAAACGACGGCCCGATCGCCATCGCAATGTCGCCGAAGCCGCTCAGGATGGTGATCTTCACGTTCCGATTCAGCACCTCACTCTGCAGGTTCTCCAGGAGGACGGTCATGAACTGGTTCGCGTACTGTGCAGCCTGGGGACCCAGGGCGCGCGAGATATCGCCGATGATGCCGACGGCGACGGTGCAGAGCTGGGTATCTTCGTGCGCCTTGAGAGCGGGGTACAGGTACGGCAGGAACGCCTGGATATACGGTAGGAAGTTGGCCTCGAGCGCTATTGAAAGTGAAGATCAACGAAAGCTAAGAGCAGGAATCGCAATCACGTACCGGCAGCAAGTGCGCCGACGACGAGGAAGGCATCCTCGAGCACTGTAGAGGTCTTACCCGCTACTTTGATGAGCTCCAGAACCAAGGTCATGATACGATCCGCCAGTGGTTGGATCCCAGCGTTGAGTTTCCGAAGGACAGACTAAAAGGAACTGAGCGTATCGAAATCAAAGGAGGTGAAGGACGTACCATGACAACGCTGCAGAAATTGCTTTGGAGCTCATTCCAGTTGTTGCGGTCGTCAACGCCGAGTATTTGATTCTTACAGAAATATATGAATGCGCTGGGGGCAAAAAAGACAAATGATCAAACGTACCTGCATACTCAACAGCTGCTCCATTCTGTTTAGAACGGCTATAACAGTGTTTTGGACTACAGGGATGACATCGAGCGTAGCGCCGCTGATATACGCTGAGATTGCTTCATACGCCGCCGTTCGGAAGTTATGCTCGTTGCCCGCGCTATCAGCGATAGTCAGCGGACAGAACCTGGCAATTTGAAAAGGCAAATCACCTCTCTGTAACGCGCAGCAGCGCCTGAACAACACCTTCTGTATACGGAGAAAGGGGCCCGGTCTGGACTGGTGCATCTTGCTCGCTGTCGAAGGATCCGAGCTGTTCCGCCAGATTCATCAGCGCCCAGCAGCAATTTGAGACGATGCGCGGGTGCTCGTCAGCTAGACCCCCGACGAGCGCAGAGACTAAAGCATGCAGATGCACGTCGGGTTTGATGGTCTGGATAAGGAGATCGCATATCCGACCAAGGGTCCATGCGACGGTGTCTTTGACGTCGGCGTTGGTGTCCGTCATCATGTCAATAAGGAGAGGGAGTGCCTGAGCGGTGAGAGGTGTGAGGACAATGGGGTCGGGGCCCTCCAGAATAGAGCCAAAGGTCATAACGGCGGCCTCGCGGTGGTGCCAGTCGGTGGACTTGATGTGCGCCTCGATGAAAGGAATCACAGCCGGAACTATGGCATCTTGTACAGCACCAGCCAGGAGCGAAAGACAGGTGCCGGCGGCCATTGAAACGTTCCATTCGTCTTCGTCCGCAAGCTCTTCTTGTTTCGTTAGCAGAAGGAGGAGCACGGGGACGATCTCGGGTAGAGCAATTTTGGCGAAATGTTTGGACTCCGTCTCGGGCGATTCCCCGTACTCTTGTGCCTTTAGTTCACGTCAGATTCGCATCCAGGAAAGTGGGGAACAAACTGACCTCTTGAGCCTCGATAGCGAGATCGACCTCTTCCTCGCAGACCGTCGACCAGAATTCGACCGCTTGCAACGCGACTCGTTCGTCGGGATGCTTCATCCCAACCACGGTGAGCTGTATCGAAATTAGACGCCTGGCCGGACAAAGAAAAACGGTATGAAACTGACCCCAAACAACGCTTGCTCCATATAAAAGCCCATTTTATCGTAGTACAGACCCATGATTCGCACTAGACACTCGAATGCGCCCACCTGAACGGCGACTGATGAATTTTGGGTTGCTTCGCAAACCACCTGCATAATATAGTTGCGCTCGCCCTAGTGGCTAAATCAGTACAACCCGATATCGATAATGAGCACGACGAAACCTCTCGCTCAAAGTTGTCGCGTACAAACTCGAGGGAGTTGAAAAGGGCATGGATCGCAGACAGCTGAACCTCTTGCGAAGGTTCTTCCTTCCGCGCGCCGTGGATGACCGCAGTAAGGATTTCGTTGGCGCGAAGGGTGAGGATTTCAGGTTTCTGCGAGAGAAAACTCTCAGAGTCGCACTAGAAAGCTGTTTTGTGAGACTCACTATCGATTCACAGATAAAGCCGATCGTCTGCAGGGTAGCAATGCGCAGATTGACGTTCGTCTGGGTGTTGACGAAGCCCAGCAACATTTCGATGAGATCTCCCCATTGATTAACCGGAAGCTCTACAGCCGCAATAGCAGCAACGACCTGAGATGCGAAGGTGCCGGCCTTTTGGGAAGAGGAGCCCAGGGTAAGAAGGGCGTCGTTCTTGATCTTGGTCTTGGCCTCGGTGCTGAGACTCATCCATCGATTTGCATACTCTGTCGACCGTCCGGATTCCTGGCGAAAGACATTGATGCATGGGATTGGAAATAGACGAAAAAAGCGTACGCGGGCGGTCAAGGTGTTCTTCAGGGCCAAACCTGCGGCATTTCGGACGTGCAGGGGCGAGTTTTCATCCACCAGCACGGACGAGAGCATGAGCATGTATTCCGGCTACATGTTGCGGGTGAGGGGGGCGCAGGACGAGGGAAATGGAGAAGAACGTACATAGTTTTCTCGGGAAGCATTCTCAAGCTTCTGGGTAGCATCTTGACGCGTATTCGCATCTGCGGACGGAGAGGAACGGGCGATTGAGCCTTGTCCGGGAGGGAAAACGCGCGAATGGGGAGTGGCACGAACCTGCTGAAAGTGTGTTTGCGAGGAGGTCGTTCGCATTCATTGTGGGCTATGGACAAAGAAGGCGCCGTCCTATAGCTCAAGACTATTGAAGGATACTGTTTTATACGAGTCTAGGGATCAAGGTGCAGCGGGGCACCAAACGCCTGATGAGCGGGGAGAGAAACAAATGGGTGGCTGTGTGAATTAGCTAAGAAAATACATTTCATTCATGTGGGCGTCGACAGTCCACCTGAGTCACTCGGATGAGCAGAGAAACAAATCATAGTAAATTACATTTTATTTACTTCCATACAAGCCTCTCCAGTTTTCGCAAGGGTCCGCAAAGGCGCGTCAAGACCATACGCTAAGTATCTCATGCAGCGACCGAACCGTCCAACCCGACCCGAGTGCCGTCGTCAGCTTGGTCCCAGTCGCGTGCAGCACCTCCTTGATCCCCTGTTGCAGTGTCGCCGTGTCATCAGTCCCGTCGGGCGCCGGTTGCCCTGAACACTGCGTGTACGCCTCATTTGCCAGATCCTTGAGCACGAGCAGCAGGGTCGACACCGGCACGCTGTTCCGTAGCATGTACCATGCAAGGTGCTGTGATATGTTGGGCGACACGCGCTCATCCACCACCACCGTCTCGCCACGTGCATACAGCCGCAACGCCGCAAGAAACTCGGGCTTCGTTCGCACACCATCCAGCTGCTTGTCGAGCGCGTACAGCGCACCCGAAACCGTGCTGTCCCGAATCAACGATATCCTAAAGTTGTTTCTCCCGCCGCCCACTGAACCGCCGTTCGTATATCTTGCTGTAAAAGTCTGCCGCGAACCGCAAGTCCTGCAGGTGTATGTGGAAGTACCGCGAGCTCGGCGTGAGCATGCGGTAGCGGAACAGCGTAAGATGAGACTGCAGCGTCTGGGGCTTGCCCTGCAAAATGCTATCGAATAAATTGGCGTGGCAAAACGTGTGGAACAGTCGCTCGGCGTCCGTCTCTCCCTCCTCCCGCGCCAGGTGGTCTGCGAACGCCAAGAAGAGCGTGTCATTCGAAAAAGACGTGATAAACTCAGACAAGTCGCCCGCAGGGTGGACCTTGGTCTCTGTGAGCTGCGGGAAGTCCAGAGTCGCAGCTTCGCCCGTGGACGACCGTGACCGCACGAAGAGGCTGCGACTTCCACGCGGATCTTCGGTATAGCTGAGGAACGCCGTCCGCCGCTTGACGTAGAGTGTCTGGCTCCGGAGGAGGCTCTCTTTGTGTCGCGGGATGTTCGCAGTGTCGAAATGGAACGGCCAATACCGCGGCGTATCGACGCGGATCGCTGCGAGTTTATCCAGGTCAGGAATGAGGGTCGGGGAGATGAGCTGCGTCGTCCCGACTTCCTTGCCGTCGTTGACGGTAATTTTTACGGGTAGATAAACCACCTCGGTCGTCTCCACATCGCGCGCAATCAGACACCTCGGCTCGATAGCGAGGACCCAAAGATGGCGGAGCGCCTGCAGGAAGCTTTTGTTGTCCGAAGACATGTGGTGTGCGCGGGGGAAGAATGCTGTGACCATGCAGGCGATTGCGGCGTCGGACGTCCCAAGCGTAAACCTGCCGCCACCGAGGAAGAGCAGCCCTAGAGACATATGGGTGGCGACGTGGATCCCATATTTGAAGGAGGGATGGATACATCGTTTGGTGGTACATCCCATACGCGAACCGGAGGCGTCGCAGGCAGGATATCTCCCCAGTCCCCGCCATGACCATGCTGAGGGAGATGGATATCAGGTTAAGCCCATCCCGCACCGCAGACCGTCTGATCTTATGGTCGAATGCTTGGCCTGAGGGGGTGTCAGCATAACGAAGATACAGAGTAATAAAAAATGTACTGTTGGAATACACCATCCGCGTGAACAAGTCGAAATATCGTATAATCATCATGTACGCCTCCTGCCGAGCGGTTCCCGCGAATTTCAGGCCAATGACAAAGCAAGAAGCCGCCAAGATGTTATAGTACGCCAACTCCAGCGCGTCGTCCATCGGCCTCGCGTGCTTCGTTCGGGGCGTCGACCGCCTCCCGGATGGCCGTGGGGATCTGCGCCGCCTGCCACTCGGACGTCGGTGCCACCGAATTCCACATAATCAGCGCTTCGCCAGCACACGCATCAGCAAAAAGCTCGGCTGGATGCGATTCAGCGCGAGGACCGTATCAGGGATGGTCAGCATATCCGCGACGTCCTGTCGTTCCGTGCGCAGGTACATCAGCCCGAGCGCCAGTGTCGCGGCCGGTGACGTGAGATTGATGTCGAACGAGTGCCCCTTCTTGCTGGCCACCGACTTGCCCCTCGCCGTGAATGAGCACGTTCAGCCGGTTCAGCAGCGTCATGTCCGCCGGGATCACGCTCCCCTTGCCGAGCATGATCATCCCGAACGAAAGCGCCGCAGAAAAGGTGTACGCCTCCCGATATTCGTTGCTCAAATCGGGCTGCACGAGGTCCCGCCGGCTGATTTCGTTCAGGCAGACTTCTGCCATGCGGCGGTTCTTCGTGCCCATGTAGAGCAGCCCGACACCGGATAATCCAGGCGGCCTGGGTCATGAGGGGCACATTGAGGTCGACGGTTCGGGGTGGGGAGCAGAGCGGGGGTATGCACGGCAAGTAGCTTCGTGACATGCTGATCACCGCTCCCGATATTCGCTGCTGAGAGCCCGAGCAAGACGCCGATGGAGGTGAGGTCGTGCTTGGGCGTGAGGTACCCGAACGTATGCCATGTAAGCATTTCTTTCAGATGTCCCGTCAGTCCGAGACCGAAAAGGAACCCGGCGTGCTCAGGCGTCAGTTCCTGCGGTTTGTTGAACGCGAATCCACGAGCTTTCGACGCCTCCAGCAGACGGAGAGATGCGCAGTCCTGCCGCAACTCCATTGTGGAAATCTCCCCAGCCTCAGAGACTCGGTGGGGAGTTTTCCGGGCTCCGGGGCGACGGTGAGGTTGAGTGGCTGCAGACGAATGGTGAACTCCATCTTGGGAATGGAATACGCTTCTCTGGTGACGGTAGGAAGGGACCCGAAGGTGAACATCGCGCGTCCGTACGAGAGCGCAAGTGTCCGCTCGGCTATCCTCAGAACCTGGTGTTGATGCTCTTTCGCCTGGTCGTGCTCGCTGTCTCAAAATTAGCTTAGGGCCCTTCGAAAAAAAGCACATGTCACGTACTTCAATTCTGGCCGCTCCATGACCCGCACTGGTGGAATACTCGAGGAGCACAACATCCGCGCAACCTCCTCCAACCTCCGATCCTGTCCGAACCGTATATCCGTGAAGTCGTCGAGGTCGAGCTCGACACCAGAGACTGTCTGTACTTCTCCTGAGCCAGCAACCTTGGCTTCAGCGGCGATGGCCCCAATGGTTGAACGAGGGCGAGAGGGATCCTAAGTCCACGTTAGAAAAGACGTGGGATAAACTCGAATCCACCCACAATAAAGTCCTTGACGGATCGATACCCGTCACCAAACAGTAACTCGGGCGCCTGGCTGGCGGATGCCGCTACATCGTTGCGCCCAACGACGCGGTACGCTTCCAGCGGCCAATCACTCGGAGGCGCGAGCTGACACGTCCGCGCTGCTTCTCGGATGGGCGACAGCACTCCCAGCGGTAACCGATTGAGGAACTCGGGCCCGATGCGCAGCTCGACCATGCGCATGATGGCGTTCTCCGCGCGTTTTTGGCCCGAGGGCTCCGCGCTGTCCGCCAGACATTTGTAGAGGCTCGTGAGCTTGCTGAGCGTGCCGAGAGGGTCGATGCGGCCGAAAGCGCAAGAGGGAACCACATGGAATCGGCTCGCCATGTGCTGCGTGTCGTGCCACGGCACTTGCCAATCCGGGTTGCTGATTCTGCCATACAGGATCGCGGAGACGTCGGGGGGCCATACCGGGAGTCGGTCATCAACTTGATGGTCTAGGGGACGAGTCAGAAAATGTGAGCATCAGGAGAAAGATTTGCGGACCGCTTATTGTGGGTTGCGGCCACCCGGCCATTGCGTCGGGACACAGACGCTTCCAATAATCCGCCCATTCGGGTCGAATTACTAGAGCGACCATGCATATAACGGGCGCCAATGCAGTGAGGGCTTTGTAGTGATCAATGCTGAGTCGCAGATCCTCGCCGAGAGTGTGCAACGCATAAAGAATGGGAGCGAGTAAACTCTTGCGCTGCGGAGATTGAAGGGGCGTCCCAACGTCCGAGCCGATTGCATGGATAGGATTTGTTGGTCGAAAGAGAGCGCGCAATGCAGGGTCCTCTCGGAAACGATCGTGGGAGGGAGATTGTGCCAAAGACGACCAGACGTCTTCTGGGGGCGACTTTACGGGCCGACGAAGCTCGAAAGTGCGGCAAAGCGCCGAAGTGAGACAGTCGAATTCGATTCCATCGGACGTGAGGAGGCCGCGAGACGACCAAATCTCCAGAAAACGTCGATGAAGCTCGAAGAAGACATCTTCGGGCAGGGTAAGGGCTAAAATCTGGAGGGTTTGACCTGTAAGATAGTCTGGGGGGGACCAAATCGATACAGACGGGCTGTTCATGGCACCGCCGACGGTCGTCCTCGAAGATTAAGGTTGCTGAATGGAATGAGTCGCGTTTGAGACCAACGGCTTGCACCACGCCCTCTGGAGCTTGGGCCACATCGACGTCCATGACATTGTCCGGGTCGACGACTTTGACCTTTACCGATATCGGGAGTACTTTGGTCCCATGAGTGAGCACTATGAGCTCGTGATCGGGCTGTAAGACAAGTAAATCCCACACGGTCCGCCGCGTTATGCGAAGCGGTACAGCCCCCAGCGCAGGAAGCTGCGAAACGTATTTGAGCTTGAGGGTGTTATCCGGCCCCGCGTAGACGTCAAATAAATGCAGGGTTTTTGAAGTCGGAAAGTGGATAGACAAAAGCGACCGTTCTGAAGATCCACTCCAGCGTCCATCAAACGACGAACATGAAATGCCCCGCCAATCAGCAGAGCTGCAAGCGATTGTTGGTTAGAGAAACAGGCGGAGAACTGCTGGAATCACTCACTCGACGCTTGAAAGCTCTTGCGAGTGTATCCGTTCCATCCAATACGACGCCTTCATTCTACCATGCTCAATGGGGGCCAGGGCACCATCAGCGTCCGATTTCCCTCCAAGAGCCATTCGATCCATCGTAATGCTCAGGTCATTGCGTGTAAGAGAATTGCGACGCTGTCTGGTGGGGCCAGACCATTGGGAGGAGGTGCCCGACCCGATCGACGCCATGGTGGTCGTGGTGGAAAGGGCAGGGGCCATGCCGGGAAGAGCGGATAGTGGAGGCATATCGGGAGAGAGTATGGGAACATCGGGTAGAGAATTTGTCGCTTTGGGCGAACGAGGATGGAGGCGATCCAGATCGGAGAACATTGTAGATGTTCGGCGTGTCGTCGCGGTCGACAGGGATTGGCGATGACGGGCGACTCGTGCTCGTCCCAGTGGAACTGGAGTGTCTTTGGGTTTAATATAGACGTAGCGCCAAACGGAAAGCTGCCGTTTTTCAGGATCCACGGTAACCAGAAGGTCATTATTGCCGCCAGGACCTCGATGCGAGACCCAAACGACGCTCTCCGTAGACGGGACAGCCTTGAGCGGCTTCTTGGAGTTCTCGTCCTCGTCCTTGAGGGCGGGTGTGCTCAAGAAGCCGCCGACGATTCCCGAGGTCAAGCCGACTGTACCTGCCTCAGAGAATGGACTGGTGAGGGAGAAAATGGTAGGGAGCAAAGGCTCTCCGGTGAGAGCAGCTTCCTCTAATTCGCTCGCCTCGATGTTCCGCTGAAGCATGACACCGTGCGGGAAGAGCGGCCACGCTTTGCGGACAACAAACGGGATGGAGAAGGTATAATCCAAACCATTCTTGAGGAATATCTTGCCAATGCTACGAAGAAATACGAACACGGCCGGCACTCGTATGGTTCTATTCCGCTGTGGTCTGCGATTCTGCTGGGCGCGGGCAAAGGGGCCAAACGTTGGTCGCTCAGATGAAGGACCGGCATTCAGATTGGTGGTATTGGACTGAGATACGGGGCCTTCGGATGCATTTTGTTCCAGCCACCCTAGCGTGGCGCACTGGACGCGTTGTCCCTCCTGCGTAAAGGTCCACTTTTTGCGCATAACTCCCCCAGAGCTCCACACGACCGTTTCAGAGTTCCATGTGATCTCTTCCTCTTCCCAAGGGTCTCCGTGAGCGGGCATTAGCTGAGAGCTCACGAACGTCGAGTGCCTGGCTTCTGGAGGTTCAGATCCTGAGCCGCGGAGCACAGAACGAATCGAGTTCAGAAGGTCGCTCCGCGGGAGTTCCACATCATTCTCAGCCCTGAGACCAAGGTAGGCGGAGGCAGCCGACTCTTCATTGGAAAGAGTGATAGATATCGTACAGGGGTGGCATCGACGCGTCTGGTCAGAAAAAGACCCGCGATTTCGTGTGTTCGTAGGAGCCGCCGCCAAAGGTGAGTCGATACTAAAGCCAGGAATGCGAACGGGGAGGACGCGTTGGACGGTCGCGTCAAGAGACGTGATTATCTAAGCCGGAACATTCCGAACTCGGTCTTCTCCGAATCTCCTTGCCTCTATTGCGAAACTCGGCACCACGCATATCAGCTTTTCGAGGGCCCACTAATAAAATTTCGACTGCATATGACGGTAGGAATAATTTCAAAGTAATATAAACTCTCCATTTCGTCCGTTGACAACTTTCCGGCTTCATAGATGACGAAAATGGAAGCGATGCTTAGGTATTAATTCGGCGGCGGCCCCAGCAGAAGAAATCAGAGGTTCGAAAGACTCCTATCCTATGATAAGTACTCCTGAATTCAGGGAAATCGTCGACTTCAGGAACCAGGCCTCTTCCTCGAACGCGCGGCCGAAAGTCAGACGAAGATTTTTATTCTGAGGCAGAAATACGAGGAACGAGAGACGCGTCGATGGGTTTCAAGCGCTTGGACGAATCCGCGATGGTACTTAATGCAAGGAGATCATTCACCAAAGATAGCCAAATAGCGCTACGCTTTCTTCCCAAATTGCAATTTCCTTGTTAAAGGCAATGCAAAGATGCCCATTTTCCGTCACCGCGTACGCTCTTTGCAAATGTCAAAGCATCTGGAACTTTTTCTGCAATGATTCAATGTTCGAAGCTGTACCAATGTATATATCGTGAAATTAATTCATGTCGCATTCCACGTCAAGCTGATTTATTGGAATCGCCAAAAGGAAACCGCGATTCCTGCTAAGTAGATGATAAGTGAAGACCATTCAGTGAGCGCGATAGAATACTTATATTGACGACGTTCCCGGATCTTGCGCGCGTCATATTCTGGCGTGACGCATGTGACCGGTCGGTACAGACAAAATTCTTTGCGATGGACGTCGATGTGCCCAACGCGCACAAGCCGAAACGGTCGTTTGGCAAGCACCCCAAGATAATCGAATCACCCGCATACGATGCCTCTGAAGAAGACAACGATCCTCTCAGTGACGACCCCCACTCCACACTCCCGTCGGTCCCTCCGAGACTCCGTTCCCATCCTAAACCCGCCCCGCGCGCAGCAGCACGCCACCAGCTTGCATCTAGCCTGCTGTCCGACTCGGATGGCGTCGATTCGCCCACATACGACGGCGATATTGAATCTAGCGCAACAGCCGGGCCTGAAGCCATCCGCCGCCGCGCGCCTAACACACCACCACCACGCGTCCTCGACGTCTACATTCGACGCTCAGATCCTCTCTCAGTCACCCGTGTCGACCCCTACCGATATCCCCGTGCCGCGCAGCGCATCCATCGGGACACTAGGAGGTGGTCCACCAGCCAAGAAAGATTCAGCAGGGCACCCCGTGTTCCTCTCACCCGCCCCACTCCTGACGACCCAGGAGCCCGCACCGGCCGATATATCCACAGCTGCTTTCAATCCCGCCGCCCTCACGCCCGCCGACATCCAGGGCTTTGTGCAGAAGGCCATCGACGGCGAGGAATGGCGCAAGTACAAGATTAATCCGCCGCCGACCGATCGCCCTGTGCGCGTATATGCCGACGGTGCGTTCCCATTGCCCCTCCGTCTTCGTGCCATTTCCTGACGTCACACAGGTGTTTTACGACCTCTTCCATTTTGGGTATGTCCGCTGGCTATTAAGCGTTTCATCCTGCCAATTGACGTGCCAGACACGCATTACAACTCCGCCAAGCCAAGCTCTCCTTCCCCTCCGTCTACCTCCTTGTGGGCGTAAACTCAGACGAGCAGGTCATCGAGCACAAGGCCCGCGGGGTCATGACCCATGCTGAGCGGTGCGTCGCGTTGTTCTTGCCTCTTTTTCTTCCTCTTGGCGGGGAGCATTGCCGGTTCAGCGATTCGCATTCTCTTCTTCGGTTTTTTTTTTCATGGCTGTCACGGATCGCGGAATCTGTCTCAATATTACTCGTTGCGTCGAAGGCTCAGGGCTACTGGGGCTCGTTGACTGCCTGGCGAGGGCGGCCAACCTTTCTCAGTTCCGCTAAATGGCATCACACATCGTCACTGGCAAACGCGGCACCTGGCAGGCACTGAATGTACAGCGCATTGCTCGAGACGGGTTTGCGACAGCGCTATGCCTCCCCTCGTCGTGACCCATGTTTCCGGTTCTCGTGGGGAACGCGATCCACTTCCCCCTCGGTGGGGTGGGTTATCCACCACCGTTTTGCATTTTGGCGTTCAAACAAAGCATCAGAAGACGCTGCTTCTCGCCTCCTTTTTGTCTGCTTTTCATTTTAGCTTTTGGTGGAGCGTTGTTCGTTCCCCTTTCGACGAATTATAATTTGGAACCGGTATTGCGTCGCGTCCTCGGGTCTCCTTTTCGTTTTGTTCTTTGATAGTCCCTGGAGCGCTTGAGGTTTTAATATTCGGGAGCGACTCGAATGAGAGCCGTATAGTCGTCCGCGGAGACGAAATGGTGCCCCACGCGGGACTGCAGACGCTGCACAGGACGAGCAAACCACTCGCCCTTCCTTTTTTTTCATCTCCTTATTTCTTTCTCCTTTCCCCCTCCGCTCCAACTGACACACACACCTAGCCTCGAAGCCGCGCGCCACTGCCGCTGGGTTGACGAGATCGTCGCCGACGCGCCGTGGATCATCGACCAGGCCTTCCTGGACAAGTATCAGATCGATTACGTCGCGCACGACGAGGATCCCTATGCTGCAAGCGGACACGACGACGTGTATGAGTATTGCAAGGGGTTGGGTATGTGTGCTTTCTACTTCTACTCGCCGCCCCGTTGTCGTTGTCGTTGCTCACCTCTTGCGCGCCGCGCGCATAGGCAAATTCATCCCACGCGCCGCACGCCCGGCGTGTCGACGTCCGAGCTGCTTGAGCGCATCGTGAGCGGGTACCGCCACCGCGCGTTTGATGACAAGCTAGTTAAGATGGTGTGTACATGTCCTGCCGCGACAGCACTATCTATCTCCTTCTTTACCCATCACCTGCTGACATGCATCTCATTTCAGGGCCACGCAGAACTCCGCGCAGAGGGCAGCGACTACGACGACTCCCGGATGGGCAGCCGCGCCGAGAGCAGGGTGGCGAGCCCGGTACCGGCGGTACGGCCGGGTGTGTGTTAGTTCTCGCTGTTGCTGTTGCTGTTGCTGTTCTATGACCGTAGGGAGGGTCGGGGGTCGAGGCGTTGGTGTACAGACATGGATGGTTAAATATGGAACGAAGAATGAATTACTTACCGTACTGTACTTGGTGGTTATACCTACAATGATACATAGAGTGGTCTCGTTTGTTTGCTCTGTTGTAACTGCAATTGGTTAGTAGTTGGCGACCCTACATAAATGATCTTTGAGCCTGAGTGGTTCGAATCGCCCACGGGCCATGACACCGATCTCGGGACCTTCCGGCTTTCCAGTTTCTGGGGTCGTATTCGGAACGTTCTTTCCGCCTATTAAATTAAACGGCTTTTTAACTTTTGCCCGCGGCGTCAATAGCTGCGCACTTGATGGACTCTGGTGGACTACTCCTTAACCGCTCAGCAAATGATAAAACACGGCGTTCAGTACGGACTCAAAAATAGTTCCGGACCCGTGCGTTCGCCGTATGATAAGTCAAGGCACATTAACAGACTGGATTGATTTCAGACTGTCTGTGGCGGACATTGCACACAGCTCAGACGAGAGAGAAATGCCGTCCGTACCTTTTTGTGTCACGGTCCACGCCACTTCCGACCATTTTCACACCCACTGGAAGTTCCGGTTCATTTTTTTGACAAGGATCATGGCGCCTGGCGATTTATTGAGCGGAACCATAATATTAGTTATCGTGCGTCGCGTTTTCAAAGGAGGTCCAGGCTGTTCTTCTGGGTCTGGAGGATTCTTTAATCTCTCGTAGACAGACGCTATAACAGAAATCTGCTCGTACCCGCATGCTATGGATTCTTAACGTTCAACCAGTGACTCGGTTCTTGACATTGGACACTGGACACCAACATTACTCAATATTCGGTTGGATTCAACTTGACCTTTTTCAATTGGTGACTGGTGAAAATTACTGAAGTTCGAGGCACAACGTCTCTATAAATTTCAGTCTTGCTGTCGCACAGGGTCCACAAACCTCCACAACTGGTTGTCAACCAGAAAAAATAGGGGCTCCCATCATATCTTGATGTGTTATCTTTAGCGCCGCATCCGCACTTTCTCCATCCGCCATTCTAAAATTGACACAACCCGGTTTACCGTTTCACCATTCCACGCCAAATGCCATCATGGGCATTCTGGGCCTATCCAGACAATTGCGACCTAGCGCACAACGATCCACATACCCTTCTTCCCAGTTTCTGTTTGAGCTGAATAGAGCCGATACCTCGCCAGAAATACCTTCTGTTTCTAATTCTGCTCTATTCCGCTACTCCCGCTAGTGATGGATCTTATGGGCACGCAGGGCCATGCCCGGCGTGTAAGGCGTCGGCAAGGTCTTGACACTGCATATGGCAGATCTTGTGGCCATGATTCTTCTCTTCACCGATCAGGTCATGATCGTGGATTAAAACCTAGTCTGTCTTCCCCTTTCCTTCTTCCGTGTCTATCCGCCCCCTTTCCTTGTCCTTTCTTTTAAACCACCATCTCTCTTTTAACGCACCCGACGCACTTCTGCCATGCTCTCCTTCATCTACGGCATCATTTTGGCCATCATTGCCTATGGACTCGTCCAAGTATGTCGGCCTGGAATCGCCCTGTACCGGCACCTGCACGCTGCCCGGGCGACGGGGCTCCCCTTCAAAGTCATCCCATTCCCCCCCGGTCTCTTCTCGTTCTTTGCTTTCCAGGTTCTCAAAAGGCTCGGCTTGATGGAACCGGGTACCAAGCTGCACAAGTTGTTGAGTATGGGTCGGCCGGACGGTTATGAGCTCCACGAGGAGATGGGCGACGTGTTTTTGACCGTCTCCCCTATGGGCCTGACCATGATTGTTGCGGATCCCAAGGTGGCCACAACGGTCAACGGGAAACGTGGCGTGTTCCCGAAACCGCCCAACACCGGAGGTAGGCTGATTCCCTCCGAACACAGAGGAGTGACCCTAATACTCATCAGCAATCATCAACATCTTTGGCCGCAATGTTATCAACACGGACGGAGACATTTGGCGACTTCACCGACGCGTGACGGGGCCTGTGTTTAGCGAACGCATTCACTCCGACGTATGGCGGGAAGGGCGGCGCCAGGCCCAGTTTATGATGCAGTCCTGGACGTCGACGTCGCCTACTTCGCTTCGCACCAGCACCATTGGAGGCGATCTGCTAAGGCTTGGGCTCAACGTCATCACCGGCTCCGCGTACGCGACACCCTTGACGTGGACCTCCAACCCGCCGTGCGCGATAACGACCGAGCTTTCCTATCGCGAATCCATGGAACAGCTCACCGCACATCTCATGCCGATTTTCTTAACGCCACACTCGGCACTGCGACTCGCTAGCAAGGATTCAGCGTGGGGACGGGCATGGCAGGCCTATACGGCTTTCGGAGGGTACATGCAGGGAATGCCTCGATCAAGAAAAGGAGAAGCCCGCATCGCCAGGGGAGGACAACTTGCTCACCGTTCTCCTCCGCGCCCAAACAGAACACGACGAGAAACTTGGTCGCGCAATGAGCGAATCTGAGGTGATGGGTAATATGTTCATCATGCTTTTTGCGGGTGAGTCCCTTTCCGCGCTTCACCGAGCAGCGCCCTGAGATATTTTTAGGACACGAGACGACGGCCAACACATTGCACTACGCCCTCCTATCCCTGGCCCTTAATCCCGATGCTCAGGACATGCTCTTGAATGAAATTGATTCCATATTTGAGAGAGCCCTCAAGGAAGGCCGAACTGAGCTCGAGTATGAAAGGACTTTTCGAGAGCGAGATGGGCTTTTGCGACCATGGTGAGTACCATGCCGTCTCTTTCTGGCGCGCTCTCATATTTTTTCCGCAGTATGAAACGACGCGTGTCTATACGCCGACAGGCATGACGAACAAATGGACGGCCTCTGAACAAGCGATCTCCTTCGACGGACAGTCCTACGTGATTCCCCAGGGCACGCGCATCTCGGTCAACGGCTGTGGCATTCACTTCAATCCCAAAGTTTGGGGAGAGGACGCCAAAGTGTGGAACCCTTCGAGATGGATCGTCCCGGGCGGCGAGAGCCCTGCCTTCACCCCCCCAGCGAGTCGACCTGGCACGCCCCTCCCTCATTCGCCTGCATTCGCGAAGCAGGGGTGGCCATGGTCATCTTCTTCCAATTACGAAAAGTCGTCCTCCGGCCTGCTCGACGCGCCGCCTACTCCCCGCACCCCCTCATTCTTCAGCGGGATGCCGTCACCCGCATTGTCCATTGCATCGACGACGTCTCAGGGCATCCTCAAGCCCGCACCGGGCACGTTCTTGCCCTTCTCGGAAGGCTCGCGGGCATGCTCGGGCAAGAAATTCGCCACGGTCGAGTTTATGATCGTCGTCTTCACACTGCTGCGTCAACACCGCGTCCAACTGGCAGAGGGGTGCACGGCGGAGTGGGCCAAGAAAGTTATGAGCGGACGCAAACCCGGCGGCATTACGCTGCAGCCGCCGGAGGACATTCCTTTACTCTTTACGACGAGATGTTAAAATCGGACAGATGTAAGCACGAACGGACACGGACGGACACGGACGGTTCATTGTATCTTGTAAAAAGTCCACTCGTTAGGGTACCACTCGCTAGGTTAGTTTACTATATAATATTGTTTTGTTTGTGTAGCTTCGGCGGAGAATTCGTCAGGAGAGTAAATTCGGTTATCATGCATCCTGTATTAGCACGTCGACTGCCTTCTATTTCTGAACGAAGAGCCCTCCAAGGGGAGTCGGGGATCGCTGCACGCGCCCTCGGCACCTCAAGTTCGTTGTTTTTCGAAATTGGGAGCCCGACTCAGGGAAACGGTCGAGCATGATGTTTGAAGCGACGGCATCCGCGTATAGCCGCAGGGTCCGGCAATGTAACGGAAGCAAAACTGTCCATGAGTTTCATATTCAGGCACAGGCACTGTGCGGGACGTATGTACGGTTCCCTGTCTCTATATTAGACAGGGCACGAGTGAGTTCCTATATGTGACGTCCGCCAATAGAGACCACTATTTCCGTAGTCTTTTATAAACAGACGCTATAACACGATCAACTCTTACCTCGTTTGTTATACTATTTCCGCTGCTTCCGGCCGGGTGGGAGCGACTCAGAATTTAGAAAGCGACCTGCGGATGGTCTCGGATGGTGTCTTGGTTGGGAGCCGACTTGGAACAAATGGGCAGGAACCAATACGTGACGGTGATCGTAGGATTTATGGCGGATGAGCATGGAAAGTTATTAATGTACCAAGGTCCAAGTGCGAAATCAACCATTGAAGCATCCCGGATCCTGTGCTGTTGACTCTGTTGGGGCACTTGTGGTGTAGCGTTCTCTCATAGACAGGCGAAACAATTTTGAGGCGGCCGGGTGGTAATTATGCCGCACTAGCTATCGGACGATGAGCGCGCATTTTTGCAACTTTGGACGGTGGATTCTAAGCCCAAGTCATGCCGGTTTCGCTGGCAGAAAACAAGGATGTCTTCAAATCCCGACTTGATTTTTCTGTTTGCAGCAGGATTCCGAGTCGTTGGACATTATGAAAGTTGCCAATCTGGGACGGGAGAGTAGCGCCGTTTGGCTGACTTTGGCGAATGATCGCATTGCTCTTTGCCACCCACGGTCTCCAGCGCTGATGCGTCTGCGGTTCTGCTCTTGCACCAGAATAACTCTTCGACGCCGTGCGCTGATTCCTGCCATCAATTCGAAATCGTTTCTAAAGGTTTCTAGGCTAGTGCGCAGCTCGATTTTGCCCTCAGAAACAGGCTTAGGACCATTTCTGCGCCGGGTGGAGTTGAGTGCTGGTAGTCGCATCGGAAGGGGTTTGCGATAGACAAGGCTTGCAAAGGATGCTGAGAATTGGTTCCACCCAACTAGATTGAATTCAAGAACGATACGAAAGCACAAGGAGCTCATATAAAATTCAGACATAGAAAACCAGGGTACGCATCTCGATGGATTCGCGGTACGGAGTGCCTACTGGCGTGGACGGATCCGCAAATCCGGTGTGTGTATTGAAGGTGTTGACGCCTTCCTCTTTCGCAGAGCCGAAGCAAATACGCCAGGGTGTGTGAATTCGGTGCCACCAGTGGGAAATCTCGAAACGACTGACCACTTGAAAAGAACGCATTCGTCGGGCTCCATCCCCCTCAAGTATTTCCACTTGTGATTAGGGTTGTGTTCGACGCCATATGTCTCCCCTGGACCGCCAGGGAATTTGAGAGTCATCTCCATGAGCTCGGTTGCTGAATTGACAGTGCTGCTGTCACCGAATCCCAAGGGCCATTCATAAGCTGCGTGAGATATGGGGCGCCAGAGATCGAGAATGTGAAAACGATGCTTGAGAAGCTCGTGAGCTTCTTTTTCGGGAAGATGTCGATAAACTCCGGCGACGGCTTGACTCGTGTAAGATTCGGGCGAAGAGTCGAGGGATGCAACGTACCAGATTTGGGAGTCTGTTAATCCGTCGTAATTAAGCGTTTGTGTATGTATAGATACAGAGCGTGTCAAATGGCATACCTGGTCGCAGTGGACATTGTAAACCTAATTTAAATTGAGTCAAGTAGGACAAAAGATCACCATACCGGCTGTCTCTTATCGGGCGACTACATCCGGGCGATGCCGGCGAATCGCTACATAACAACGCGTGTGAGATCAAGATTCAGGGAATGTGAAACGCATACTGTCACCGTGGTCGAAGAGTATGACTTTCGATGCGCCAGTGAATTCCCTGATGAGTTCAACGGTGAAAGGAGCGGTTGTTTTGCGTGCCGTGCAGAAAGCAAAGAGGCTGAGGCCGAAGAGGGAGAGGCGGAGAGATTCAAAAGCAGAAGAGAAAAAGCACGGGCATTCAGATTTGACCATGTATGCAGCTGGTCGGATTTGACGGTCGAAAGAACGGAGGCTGGTGGTCATATGTGACCACAGTAAAAAGCACCGTAGTTGGAACTAACAGCCATGAAAGAACAGCCCAGTCGCAGTTGGATCCGACGGTAGTCCCGTTGTCAGATGTGCCCGCGGCGGCGCAAGACAAGCAAGCGCAAGTGAAGCATGTCGTTGGATTTGACGAAGCTGGCTGCTGTTGGATCCGACTACAAAATACGAAAGTACTTTCATGGTCGGATTTCCCAGTAGTTGGATACAACAACAACAGATTCGAGTGAGCTTGAGGCGGAGTGGCCGGATTCGACGCGAAGACAGTGAAGGCGATCAGGAAAGACACCGCCACTGTCCAGCCGGCTTGACAAATATGCTGCATCGCTGTACCTGTTTGTACGGCGGGACATATACGACTTACTAGGCCATCTTACTGCCTGCACGATAATGTTGCTCTGTTGTTGCGGCCGGAGAGTTCCGGGCGGCTGTAAGTGGCAGAGCATTCCATCTATTTTTCGAGCACCATGCAACGTTGTCGTGCCGGACGACTTACGGCCCCCCGAGGTTGCTTCGAATGGCGATTCATCGCCAAGAATCCTCAAATACGCTTTAAACGCCCAATAGTGTTAGCACCCCGCCTCCAGCTTCGCCTTCCAGCATTCTCGTCACAAAGATCCTATTTCATTTCCGCCTCAACACGTATCCTTGCGTGCTGGATCCCGCATGTTCATTGTGCCTCATTTACGGGAATCACCAAACTGGCATCGAATGTCTCATTCTCGTCTTTCGCGTACCGCCCATATAGCTGGCAATGACCTGCTTTAGATACACGCAAGTCGGGGCGCAGGGTTGTTGTAATACCAACTTCGACGCGTTTCCTAATTGGATGTCTTTCCACTGGCTTTCTTTGACATCAATGAGGTGTTCACTCTAGATTCGCGAGCGCCATGGGCGCTTGGAAGTGAGGCATGGTGCGCCACTTTGCTGTTTAAAATCCCTGCCAGAGACGCTGTTCCCTACCTATTCCCCTCGCCAATGACGGACACACGCAGCACTCTACAGGGCGTCAAACCGCACGACAAATACTACTTGGATGGTGGTGACCTCCACATCATAGTGGGTGGACTCTGTCCTGGAAGTGTTTCCTTCTCACTTGCTCGTACTAGGCCGAAGACCGCGAATTTCGGGTACACCGATACTTTTTTGAAAGAGATTCCGCCAAATTCCGCAATCTTCTGGCTTCCCCTTCGCCCGGGGCACCTCGGCAAGGATCTTCACATTTAACAGCCGTCAAGTTGCAAGGCGTTACCGCCAAAGACTTCGAAAAGTTTCTCTGGGTTTTTTACAATCCGTTTGTCTCTCTGTGATCTTTTCTTGCAAACGACCTGACGTATAACAGGTCTTATTCTCTTTACGACGCCACCGTCTCCGACTGGTGCTGCATTCTGCACCTCGGTCATGACTGGCAATTCGAAGAGGTCGAGAAACTGGCCGTTCGCGAGCTCGAGAAGATAACATCCATGTCAGTTGTGGACCGGATCGCGCTCTATCAAAAGCACAACGTCACCGAGGACCTCATCATACCCCATTATGCCGTATTGTGCATGCGCGGCCCCCTAGATCTCGACGAGTCGCAGCGCCTTGGCATGTCCACGGTTGTGCTCATTAACCAAGCCATGCACTCGATTCGCACGCCTCGAGATGGCGAAGGAACCTCTTCGCCCATTGATCCAGTCAACGCGGCCGTTATTTCCAAGATCGCCGCCCACATCGGTAAATCTGGACAGCCTGGTGCTGGAAGCGGACCTTCAGGTGAATTGGTGACGGTTTCACCGTTCTCTTCCTTTCGAACTGTTCTGATCGAAATTACAGTGCAAAGCGTTTCCGCCCCCAATTCAGTCAACTCCAATCCCAAGGCGCGTGGCACCCCCTTCGGGGTCAACGGCGCCGCGGGGAAGCTCGGGCAGCCCAATGGCAAAAACTGAGCAAGTCGACCACCAGACGAAAGGTTCATACATACCGTTTGATTCTTACGCCCTCGCTGAGATGAATTACAGATTCTCGGCAGAAATTTGGGTTTTGGCGGCGACTGACCGGGTGGGGGAAACATAGGACAATGATGTGAAAGTACTAGATTAGATATTGTTTCCCCCAATTTCCAATTCGAACGGCGCTCCGCGCAAACTTTCGCAATGATGTACAGTAGGTATTTGGATGAGAACATAAGGTATAGGCCGCTTCTACGAAATGTATCAAGGAGAGGATGGACGTGTCGTGACTGGGGCAAAGCCTCCCTTGTACTCGAGGGGATTTGGACCCACTTGATCCACGCAAACAGGCGTGCGCCCCGCATCTTTAGCCCACTGCCCCTCATCCTCGACGCGCCCGGTGCCACCCATCGGCGTGGTGGGCGCCATATATCCGAGATTGAATCCAGGCCCGTGATGCATCGGCCTGAGCGCCGAATCGCCCAACGCGATCCTACCCGACCCAGTATGCGTCAACAGGAACCGCAGGTACCCGACCTTGAGCAGCCCGGTAATGAGGACAAACGCCGCGCCGGCGAACGTCGGCAGCCAGATGAGGAGGAGCAAGAATGCCGGTATCGCGTATCGCAGATCATATGCAACGGAGGAGACGTTTTCCCCGATGAGCAGCATCGTGCGCGTGTCCGTCCCCACCATGGTGTTGGCGAGCATGTCCGTCCACATGAGCTTTTGTATCTGCGCAGCGCCGTTTACGGGATCGTCGAGGATGAGTTGCTGAAACTTGCGCAGTAAGGCATAATTCGATATGCCGGAATAGTCGACAACTTGTGTGTTGCCGACGACGTTCCCAATGGCGCTCCACGCCAGTGCAGGAAGGACGGTCGGCAGTCCGCCCGTCGTGACGCCCCATATATCGGCCCCACCTGCGGGCACATAGAACACGTCGCTGCGGATGGTTTGCAGGCTTGGGTCGCCCTCCGAGGAGTCGGCAACGCGCCCCCACAACAAATCGACGTCCGTGATGTTGAGGGTAGTGGCCTCTGTCGCCCAAAGCACCGGCGTGTCAATGTCACGGCGGGAGATGGTGAGTGCGCTCAAGTCCATAGTACCATTAAACGTGAAATCGATGCGCTGCATACGAGCTCTGGTTCCGCTTGCACAGGAAAACATACGTTGGCTCCATGTCGAATTGTCTGCCGGCAACAGTGGGTCACCACCATCGGTGCGCTGAGACGGTCCCAGGAACATATTGCAATGGACCTAAAATTTCGTGTATTAGATGTCGAGTTGATGTATCATCACGAACGAGCGTACCGCGACATTCGAGATATTAGCGGTATCCATGCCTCCATAACCCTCACATACGGTTATCAAGTCCCCCCCGGAGACAGTTGTATTGTCCACATCGACGGCACCCATGTACAGCATATTGATCGGTTGAGTTTGGCCCCCGAAGAATTCGGTTTTGGTGAAATTGAGCGGGAACGTTCTGCCTGCACATAGCTTAACGGCCGGCAATTAAATAGCTACGAGACATACGAACCTGCATACGATTCATTGCGCGTAACATTGCCGAGGTTAATCATGGTGTAGAAGTTGCTCAGAACCCCGCCCTTGTATGCGTGCTGTCGCAGATCAATATTCTGTCCGTCTCTATTGAACGTCGGATATTCCTTCGTGAGATTGTAGAAGCCCCCGCGGTCGGTGAGGTTGTAGCTATTGACTTGGTTCGTGGAGACGGCGCTGTCCTTAAGGGTGTAATCAATGGTCAAGTTTGTATCCACACATTCGGATACGGGTTCGCTGCCCAAGACAGTTAGGTGCCGAACGAGGGGGCGGCGAGGAAACTAGGACGTACAGCCATAGCACATCCTCAGACCATGTCGCGCCGCGCGACGTTCCATGAGGCAGTGCGTGATTCCACAACCCTATACCTGGATTGTCGAGATCGACAATCACCCCACTGGCCGCAAATATGCCATTGCGCAGGATGATTGACTCGGTCGTCGCGAACTGCGGGATCAATATCGGATAGTGAAATCCTGCATCCCAGTCAGTTTCATTGCATGTCTGACGAGACCCTCGCTAACCTGCCGTGCCATTGTAGTAGCGTCGGAACTGCAGTCGAGACCAGTAAGAATCGGAAAAGAGCTGAAATAGGAGGAAAAAAAAACATACCTGCATCCCAAATGGACCGTACGGTGTCGCGTTAAACTTATTGACAATATCCGCAGGGATGACGGTCGTGTTTACCGCATTCCCAGGGCATGCCACAGGTCCAAAGCCACCACAGACGCGGCCATACGCATAGTTCTGCCTAGGAGAGGTTGCGAGACCCAGTGGCGACGTATCTGCGACGAGCGACGCGGGAGCGGTCTTCAAAGGGGCGTGGAGGTCGGGTCCGACGCTGAGACCCAGCGGCATGACGATGCCTGCGACGGCAACGAGAAGCCTGGAGCAAGATTCATTTTGAGGGGATGGAAGAATGCTCCTTGACTTACGTAGTTCCGAGGGAAAGATATGAAAAAAACACGACCGAAAAGCCAGATCCACGCAATGTGTTTGTCTGCAAGAGGGTCGGCCAGAGGGAGGTCTGCAATTTCCTTCCAATGACATTCCACGCCAGTGCGGGGTTTACGGCGGGGAGGAAGTAGACGAGGAGGGCGACGATGGCCAGCCCAAGAGTGTACTGAAAGAAACTGATAAGGATGTTAATGACCGTCGCGGCCTACAGAAAATCTGAGCTGCAGTCAAGACAAGGTAAAACGACACTGACCTGGCCGACAGTTATGTGGGCGATGAGCAAGGCCATGGTTCCCCCCAAATTCTGGTGTCGAAATTTAGATCCACCATCTTTAAAAGTTATGGAGCATTCATTATACCCGATCGGGGGGCCCCGCAACAATGCCAAGCTTTTTTTTCAATTTGAAGGAGCCACTTTGAGGAGTTTCGTTAGGAGAATAAATCGGAGAAGGAGTCGTTTCACAAGCCCCTGGTAATGAGTATTGATGAATTCCTCAGTGGACGACGCAAGCACCACACTCACCAATCGAACTCTTCCTTATTATAATTTATTGTCCCACTAGCAGATCGTTATCAATCGCCGTATTGCAATAATCAGGTTTTAAATCACAAGGATGTCGATGATTGTCGGCTCATTGACAACGGAGGTTATAGAGGCGAGCCCTCGGGTACCCTGAGGTGTCGAATGGTTGTTAAGTATACTGTACAACCGATTTCGATTGGAGTTCATTCCAAGACCAAGGCGCGTTTCAGCTTCCAAGGCGTGTCTCTAAGCCAGAGGGTTTTTGTTTTGCCACTACCGAGTCGTAGTGCCACCAAGACTCTGAGTGTTGAGCAGGGCTTGAGCCTTCCGCTTTGCCATGTCCATGTGCATCATCGGCTGTTCTGTCCGGCAATCGCGCGTTACTAAAGCCTACGCTCCCCAAATTCTGGTACGGGTACGGCCAGACACCAGCAATAGATTGTCAGTGACAAGAATCAAGGGCTGGCTCTGAAACTTGTCTGAAAGACGGCAAGAACGAAAGAACAAATGATGGTTTGGCTGCACGTGAGCCACTCCACACTCAACGCCAACGTCCCTATTTGGTAACTGTCTGTCTAAATCCAGCCTCGTCAAATTTTCTGCCATCAATATTTCCGCCACTCCTATTTCACAATCGCCGTAATTAACGCCAATGTCGACAAAGCCACCCATCCCAGATGAAAATCCCATAAATCCACCAAAAACGAAAAACTATATATAATATAACGTTTATCCTACCCTACTTACGCAGCACGTATGTACCCCAAACTCCAGATGTAATATATACAAGAGCAAACGCAGAACGTGGTAGTGTAACTAGCTAAGATGAGAAATACCGGGACCGGGCGCGCCCGCGCGTCGCGGGTGTATGTACAGCAAAAGGGTGTCGACGCAGCGGCAGGGTATGTGGCGCGCACCGACCACCGACAAGCACGCCACCGACGCACGCACGCGGTGGGCCGGGCGCGCGGTGCGTCCATCCTGTCCTAGGCTGCACCACCCGCGGCGGGCGGACCGCCCCACCCGCGCTACGCCGCGACGCCAGTGTCACGGCCCCGCATACCCATACGCCGAGCTCTCCAGCCCCGCCTTGCTCACGCGCCGCATCGGCTGCAGCGTGTTCTCGTCCACCGGCGCGCGCCGCGCGTGCCTGTACCGTCCCGCCGCGTCGCGCACCTCCATCTCCTGCCCCGCGTTGCCCACCGCCTCGCTCATGCCCCCGCCCACGCCCGGGCCGAAGTCCTGGTTGTCCGGCGCGGCGCTGAACGACTGCGTCTGCGAGAACGCGGGCGGCAGGCTCTCGCGGACGTGCCCCCCGCGGCGGCCGCCCGCCGCGACGCCGTAGTTCGCGTTGTGGCTGTGCCCCGCGCCGGGCCCGCCGTTGTGGTTGTCGCCGTCGGCGCCCGAGGACGGTTGCACGCCGACGCTCTTCCCGCCGAGCTCCTCCTCCTCGAACGTCATCAGCTCGCTCACGAAGCCGATGTTCGGGGAGATGCCCTTGCGGCGCTCGAGTACGAACGCGTAGGCGCGCGAGAGCGTCCAGTGGTTCGCGTGGATGAGGTACGCCATGACCGCCGTTACGGAGCGACTCTTGCCCGCCTTGCAGTGCACGTACGTCGCCGCCGAGTGCAGGCGCGCGTCGTCTGTTTCCACACTCAGCATCCACTCAAAACCAAAACAAAGGAAAGCGTACCCAGAATCTCACACACCTCCCTCACCCCGCGTGCGATATTCTCCTCCTCCACCGTGTCCCGCATCGGGATCTTGTTGTACCGCTCAAACTCCTCCCGCAACCGCAGCCCGTGGTCGTCCGCGTCGCACTCGATCGCAATGTTCAATATGCGTTTGACGCCGAGCGCCTGCAGCTCCGTGACATGCTCGGGGTTCGTGAGTTCGGGCCCGAGGAAGAGGAAGTGCGGGAGGATGGTGCTGATGGCGAACTCGCCCATCGGCTCCTCCGTCGTCGGCGGGTCGTCGGGGCGTGCCGTTGGCGGCGGGTCCCCTCCGCGTCCAAAGGGGAAGGCACCGAAGCCGTTGGCCCCCTTGGGCGTGCCAGGCGTGTGCGGCGGCGTGTAGTACGCGGTGGGAAACTCGTCGTTGCCCGAGATGGGCGAGGTGAGCGACCAGGGCGTGGACGGCGAGGTTGCGGAGATGGCGGGGTGCGGGGATGGGGGTGGCAGGGAGAGGGAGAGGGAGTTGAGCGATTTGGAGGGGACTGGGCGGACGGAGAGCTTAAGACGCTCGGCCGACTTTGTGTCCAGTTTCCGGAGGTTGGGCGCGGAGGGGCGGCGCGGTGGAGGTGGCGGCCGGCGGAAACCGGCTTGGGATGGGGGCGGCGAGGGCGAGCCGTCGACGATATTGATACCCGTTTCCACAGAAGTAGAGGACATTATCGAGGACATGAGCGGAAGGGGTGAGCGCGGGGGTGGCAAGGGTGAGCGCGGGGGCGGCAGGGGGGAGCGCGGGGGCGGCAAGTTAATGTTAAGGGACGACATGTCCAGCGAGGAACGGCTGTCAATCTCTGGCAGGGATTTGGAACGGAACGCGGCGTTGGTGTCGAGCTGGAAGAGCCCGCTGTTCCGCTCGTGGTTATCCGAGTCGGACAAAATTAGCGTCTGAAGGTCGGGGTGGTGGCCCGCGGAGGAGATGCCGCCCTGCAAATAATCGACAGTGCCGTACGAGAGTAACGGAGCCAAGACAGGTAACAAAGTCTTGTCCTCGTCCTCCGAGTACACCACGATATCGTTATCCCAAGGCCCGCCTGGTTTCAGGAGGGTGTCCCAGTCGCGCTTTCCTTTTTCCGTGGTGATATACTGGCGCAGGGCATCCAGGGACTGGAACGGGGTCTTTTTCGAACGCTTGAGTATCAGAGAAGGGATGGCGAGGTTGATACTGTCGCGGATGTGGAATGCAAGATGCGCGGCGGGGGGGCGAGTGTCGATCAGAAGTGGTCGTCGGGGTGCGGACAACCGCTGGAACAGCGCACCGGGCTCGATGGCCTGAGATTTGCGTTGAGGGACCGGTGGGGGCGTTGATCCGATGAACTTTGCACTCAACGGGCCCTCGCCTGCGGGAGTAAAGTAGGAGGAAATGCTGGATTGGGGGCTGTTGATGGATGGATCCCAGGGAGAAGTGTCGCCGAGTTGAACTTTTGGCAGCGAGCCATTGGAGCGGATGGGGCGCAGCCTGAGGTTCTTCTGGACATTCTGGCGCAGCTGCTCGAGGCGTTCGAGAGACTTTGTGATATCAGTTTCCTCGTCGGAGCCGGAGAGGGGACCGGGCGAGTCAAGGGTGAGGTCTCCGGCCAAGTCCAGACCTTCGTCGTCGTGGGGGCTCTCGAGCTCGATGGTGGGGGCGGGCTGCGGGGCCTGGAGAGTCAGGTTCGGCGGTCGGCCCCGTTTCGCAGCGGTGGCCATGGCTGAGAGACGCTCCAGGTAAACAAGCACCCAAACATTGATCTAGCGTTGCAATGATCCGCGAGTTTGATTCGGCATGGTGTTTCAGTAGAATTGAACGGGAGCAAAAAGAAATGCAAAGGATAAAGGGATCACGGAGCGTGGTCTAGAGACTGTCGGAAAATGCGCCAAATCGGTGGTGGCGATGATTTTCTTCAAGAAATACAGGAGGAGTGTGGTTCGCGAGTGGAGTGCTTCGCGGCCTATTTCAAACCTTTGGCGTCGAAAGTAATGCGAATTGAATCGGAGAAGTTGAAAGTGTGTAAATCCAGCCAACTTTACCGTCAGTACTTCAGCGCACTTCGGATCTGGAAGTAAAAGAAGCCGAGACGGTGCAAAACATGAGATGAGGTATGGATGGGTGGAACACAGAAATATGAGGATAGAAAGAAAAACTCGCGTTGGAGGACGCGTCGCGGCGACGTCGCGGTTAAGAGAATGATTGGTCCCGTAATAGGCGGCTGATTGGATCACGGCAGATTGCGTCCAGAAACTGCGACACGATCTGTCTAAGTACCCCAAGTCTACTTACGAGCTCGTTCGTTTTCCTTCCGTCCTCTGGCTGGCATGAACTCGGCAGCCAAGTTTTCAACACGAATACATTAATATCCGTCCAAGACTGAGCTCCTCAGCCACTTTTCCAAATTCCACGTCCCCACACATCGCAGCTAAACCCCAAGCCACTCCCGTTTCGCTTCGTCGACTCCCATCCAATCCCTCCGCCCATCCACCAAACGCACCCTCCTATCACCGTCCGCAATCTTCCGAAACTTCCTCAAAAACCGGTTTGCTCGGATATTCCCCGCCGAGCCATCCACGCACACGCAGCGCGCGTCGGTATCAAGCTCTACGACGAGCTCCTTGAGATTTCCTGGAAGGCTGCCGCTTCAGAATCGGATGCCGCCGGCTGCAGGATCCCCAGCGCCACTTGTACGGCATATGGGGTCTGCGGCACACGCAAATGCGTCAGCGACGGAGCTGTGTGCACAACTTGCTGCAGGAAACCCGCCGGATGGTAGGAGAGGTGATGGATCCGCACTCTCCGGAGAGATGGGAGAGGTCGAAGACCGGTAGGGAGCAATGACTGGAAAGGCCCGTGCAGAGTGAGCTCTGCCAAGAGCGGGAACTCGATCCCTGGGAACAGGGATGGCCGAGAAATTGTGCTGCAGTGGATGCGAAGGGCTACGAGGCTTGGGGCCACGAGACGCAGTATCCGACCGAGGGTCTTTTCAGCGGTGTCCGACACCGCACTGGGATCCCCACGAAGTCGCCTCTGCACTTCTGCGCGCCCATCCGGGTCCTCGAAACCCTTCGAGCCGTCCAACCCGCCGACACAAAGATATTTCACTCTTCGTGCGCCAGGTGGCAGCTCGCGCAGCACCGCCAAAAGCTTCAGGAGCTCACGGAATCCAGTGACAACAATGGACTGGTATTTCAGCGGTTTCGATACAAGATGGGCCGCCCGAGAGACCAGGGACAATGCGCGGCCCGTACACCCGGTATCTGTGCACGAAAAGGCGAAGACCTCGGCCCAAATCTCCGGGGGGACAGTCTCCAACGCCATCTCGGTGAAGTACAACGAGTCTGGCGTGTGGCGCACCCGCGTGACGGGACCCACTAATAAGGAAAGCGTGTTTTCATCGAGGGCGGCGTCTGTGACCGTCTGTCTATATCGGTCTCTGTTGGGCGCGCTAGCATCAACGATATATCACCTCCGAGTTGCCCGCCTACTACTTATATTCACTGGCGGCTTGACGACATCACTGCAACTCCTTCTGTGGGCGCGCGGCCCAGCCGCTGTATTTAATATCGGCGGTTGGCGACATGCGCATACGTGAAGGTCTGGTTATCTCTGGGCAAGGTTTGGGGCCGAGGTGAAGTCCTCGAAGGGTTTTTCAACCGCCCCGGAGTCAAGTGTGCGTAAATGCCATCGCAGCATACTATCGATCATCTGAACCGAAAGTGGTCCACCAGGAATCGTTTTCTAAGCTGTTCTAAAGACTTCTAAGTACCGGAGTACGTGCCTGCCGTATATAGCAGGTAAACGCTGTCGTCCCAAAAAGGAAAGAAAAAAAATCAAGGCACGACGAAATCGAACCGTCGCAAATGTTTCGGTCTTTCGAAACCGCCGCGGCCGCTCTCTTTCGAGAAATATGTATATGCCGAGCCGCCGCGTTGAAACACGCTGCAGCCAGCACAATCACCTTTAGTGAATTCAGCTTCCGGGCAGCGAAGTCGAAAAGGCACAGCTTACTGCAGAAGCCACGATAGCCCTCCACCATACGGAAAGAATGGCACCGATCATGGGAGGCCCAACGGTCGGTCCGATCCCGGTAGGTGAAAGAGCACATCCCATTCGGCGCCTGGTTGATTCAGTACTAGTACTTCGTCGCCGGTGTATGAAGAGGATGCGCACCACCCCATGTATGTCTCGTCTGGTGTGAGATCCCGAATCATAGGCAAATAGATCGAAATGACTGGAAAGCGACTGAAACTTCATTTCGAGTTGAAGAACAATCATGGCCTTCACCTGTGCTGCATGCTCTCCAAGGTCCGTCCAGATAGTCTGGATTACTATGTGCACGAATGGGAGTTTCTGTGGTTTGGGAAGATTCCGTTGACTCTTCGGTAGAGGCCATTACTCAGTAGGGGCGTTCTGTTCAACTTGCGAAAGCGGAAGAGCAAGGTACAGATAGAGGTTATATACCGAACGTGCAGGCAACGAGGATCAGGGTGGGTCCGTCACACGCAAAAAAATGACCGGCGTATAAGGATGGGCCCACGAACTTACATGGCGGTGATCTCGCTGTGCTCCTCCTTCCCGCGTAGATAAGAGATATTCCGATCAGTAAACCTAGGCGCGCTAGACGGCCGAAACCGTTGATGTGTTCCTCGGCACCCCACCATTTGCTATCTGAAGTTGAGACCCTCGACCGCAACTTGGGTGAAGACAAAGCGATAGTATTTTCAAGCCACGGTACATCGAGGATATTGCCGCAGAAAAAATACACAGTACCAACTAATGGTCAGGGATCTTCATGTTCGCCGGCGCCGACAGCGCCTGGAACGCTTCCTCAGTGTAGGGAGGGTAGCGATACTTCAAGTAGGGCTCGATACTAAATGATTTAGGTCTTCGCATGCGATAGAATGGTAGAAACATACGCAGGCGGAACATTGATGTAGCTACGCCGATTAACAAAGGTCTCGAAGGAGTATTTCCCCGAGAACAAGCCATCTGCAGCAGGATGAGTATATGTAAATGCAAGGAAGAAACAAACACGCACAGCCAGACTCTCCTTGGCCACCAAAGGGGATTTCGTGGACTAGGTAGCGTGAAAATCAACGATAAAGCCAGACAATAATTTATTTCATACGTACCACCAAGCTGCGCAACCGTGTCGTTCAGGACCAGAGTGCCGCTGCTGGTGGATTCGACGACTGTTGTGGAAGAGGGTCAATCAGACAATTTCGAGGACTCTCAAGAACCGACGCGCATTTGTTCTTGGTCTCCTCGCTGTCTGTGAAGACGTAAATGACGAGAGGGACAGGCCTAATAGCAATGAGATGAGCTGCATCCAAAGAGGATCTGGGAGTGGAAGGAATCTGACCGTCCTTGGATGACCTGGATGGCCTCCTGTCTGTCGTCAACTGGCACTATCGGGATGATTGGCCCAAAAAGTTCGCTGCGCGTAGCCGACCATTAGTATTGCAGGAGGGCGTGTAATGCGTGCCTACGCACTCTTCCATAAGCGCGTCGTTGAGTTTCACGTCCGTTACGACGGTGGGCTCAATCCGCTTGGTACCTTCCGAGTTGCCTCCATGTGCGATGGTTCCTTGCGTGCGACCAAGAAGCTCCGTAAGCCGTGCATGATGATGAGGATTCAGGATGGCGCCCATCTCGGAGAGCGGATCCAGCGCTCCCTTGGGATGGGGCCAGAACGTTTGGTACGCCTTCTTGAATGCCGCCACAACGGCGTCCTGCTGTGCCCGGGGGACCAAAATGTAGTCGGGGGCAACGCAGATCTAAATCACCAATCAAATCAATACATCGCAAGCATAATGAAGAGAAATGCACGGACCTGGCCGGCATTTTGCTGCTTCCCCCACAAGATGCGCTTCGCTGCGAGCTCGACATCGGTGTTGTCTGCGTCAATAAACACGGGGGACTTGCCGCCCAGCTCCAGCGAGACGGGGGTAACATTCTTGGCGGCAGCAGCGGCGACGACGCGGCCGATGCGGCCGCTCCCAGTGAAAAAGATATGGTCCCATTTAAGGTCCAAGAGGGCGGTAGTTTCGGGAACAGCACCGTTGACGATCCGGTACGCCGACGCGTCAAGGTATTTCGGGAACAAGTCAGCTAGGAGCTGTGCGCAGGCTGGATTGAATTCGGAGGGCTTAACAATCGCGGTGCAGCCTGCGGCGATGGCCCCGATCAAAGGCAGCATCGCGGTCACCTATGAGATAGATTGGGGTCAGTGGGAGTCAGGTCAGGGAGAAAGTAGACGCGCGTATGGGTAATTCCAGGGACTAGAATGTCTGTAAATAACGTTCACTGAGCTCCGTGTGCAACATACCCAATGATCAGAATGAGCCCTTTGGGCCGGGTGTAGATGGTCGTGTCCCAAGAGCTGCGCCACTCCTCGACCGCCGGCTTCTCGGGCTTGTTCCATTCCTCCAAGCTCTCAGCCGCGCGGACGGCCCCAGAGATGATAGGCCCCATTTCGGGAAGAGAGGACTCGAGCTTGTGGCGCCCCAAGTCCGCGTGCAGTGCATCGCTCAACCCGACGGTGTTTTCCTGGAAGAGCCGCGCGAGTTGCAAAAGCTGGGCGCGGCGAAACTCCAGGGGAAGGGTTTTCTTGTCCTGGAATGACTTTCGCAGCTCCGCATGCCCCTAGATGGCCGAGATATGTATGTAAGCAGAATCCAGACGCGTATGTAGGAACGTCTCGTACCGACTGTATATCTTCGATCGTCGTGTGCTTAAAGGCCATTGTGTAGATTGTGAATGGAATATGTACATGTAGATGTCGACCATGGGTTTAAATGATTGAGGCCTGGATAGATCTCACGAGTCCCACAGAACTCTCCGGGAACTATCCTGGACCATGGGGATGGACCCACAAAGGAAGGTTTATGCTTACACATGACATTAGAAGTGCGCGCCACAGTAGTATGTAATTCCGCTGTGCTTCCAAAGATTTCGGACTATTTCGGACCGATGTGAAGCGTTGCCACTAGTGATGGTCGTTCGGTTGAATGCTGACTCGGAGCACCTGTAGAACTGAATACTTCTGGACTGGGTGGCAATGATACAAGAGACCCTGAGTCCGCTGGACTCAAATTCGACCGTGTTTCGCACCCCCAGAGTGCGCATATGGCTTAGGAACAGAGCTTTGAACCAAAATTTCGGGGGTAGAGTGCGGTGAACAAGTGGTGCAATCATTGAATCAGGATCGAACGTTTCCGGCGATCATCGGAAACGCTCAAACAGGACCTAACAATTAACACCGGCCCGGGTTCTATACTTGTTCAACACTTGTTCAACCTTGGCCTGTCGGAGAACCAACAAGTTCCGGACAATAAATCTACAACCCCGCACAAACTCGACCCCGAGCTCGAGCCCGAGGACCCCGACTGATGGAATATAATACGGCTCGGCGCTGAGCGCTCCTCATGGGCTTGGAATCAATGTTTATAACAACCAGGAGTAATATCTAACTTGGTTCGGTCGGAGAAAAACCAACAGCCACAGTGGCGGGGTTAATAAGCGCGAAGGCAAGAGCATTCCCCAAATTAGTTAATGGAGAAACGCTTCCTAGATCTCAGGCTTTAGAATCAGGCCACGCTCCGGATCCACCACGATTCAACGTCTTTCTGGCTGTGCTGCTCTTGGTTAAACACTCACGAGGGGCTCTGCGGTAAGTACTGTATATATTTATACCAGAATCAGAAGTTCTCGCACTTCCGGCAGCTTCCATTCTATTCTGAATCCAATTCTATTCCGCACATATCAGTCAGCCCTCTCGGATGGGGCCTGCTCAGGCTCGGGCCTGTACAGGATTCCTCATCTCCGCAAATTCTTGGTGCGGTAAGAGGCGCGTCCGCAAACTAACACCAACAGGTTCCACAGTAAATCTTTATCGAGTCGCGGTGGTTGCAAGCGCTACAACTTGACACTGCGACGATGGAGACGAAAAACGAAGACAAGAGCTCTTCCCAAACCCTTCATATAGATCTGGACTCCTTCGGCACCTCATAAACATCAAGCCGGATTCACCACGGTTTAATTTCTTCCGCTCAGTCTACGAGCCGATGAAGCCCGGGCCCGGAATCATCTCCGCTGTGCTCACAAAAACTCTATGGCCGGCATCAATCCGACCCGCCGATATGCTGCAACTATCAGTATACCTGTCTGTGTAGATGTTCACAGCAACGGTGTGCTCACTCACTATCGGTCGCAGCTAAGTATTCACAAATCAATATATCTATCTATACTTGTCGGAGCCTGCGTGTTATTTCGATGCCAGTGGTACGATATTATGATTATACTGGGCATCTCTCCTCTGTCACACTTTCGGCCAGATTAGCGGTTTTTACCACCTTTCGCAGTCGCTGGATGAAAGTCTGAACCGTGGGAAAATAATCACGTGAATTATACATCTTGAACCATAACCACCACCATGTCGGTCCGTTAGGCCTAGGCACCGCGAGAGTGTGGTGATTTCCTCACAATAATTCTTCCTCCCCCCGATCTCACATCTCACATCCCTTTTCATTCCCCCCAAAAGAATCCGTCTGTGTCGAGTTGAACTTCGAAAGCGATGGAATCCTTCGCTGAGAAATCGATGCAAAATGTTGGGCCTGCTCCTAAAGTAAGCTGGAAAAAGCTGGACGGTTTTTTTTTTGGTTTGGCGCGCCCGTCGAAGAATATTTGCCTCGGGCTGGTGTGCAACACGGAGCAGACTGGGACGCGTGATATCGAATCGAGGTATCGTTCTGCGCTCGCAAGGCTCGTGGAGAACGCCAAGTTTCACGAACGTCGTCTCTCGGATTGCCAAGGGCTATTTGTGCCTGTGTTTCACTTTTCAGGAACTTCGAGAGGGTTCTATGAACTCCGACTGCCTCATTGAATTCCAAGTTTCGGATGGCAGATGACCGAGTAAAATAAATTAGTTAAAGTTCATCTGACCAGAATATCCGTTCAAAGCACTGTGTGGACAATTTGTCTTCTGTAACGGAGGCCCCAACGACTTGAAATCCATGACAAGCCCCACAAGGACCCATAAGGCGCGTTGGCCGCATTAGGGAGTTGCGTGGCTGTGCTATCGGTAATCGAGGTCTTCCTCTCACTGTCTGACCTCTGGGCCAGCAAGAGGTCCTCTGTAATTGTATTTATACAATCTTGGATCCCGACATGGCCTTCTTCACTCGCCCGCAATCCGCCAATGCCGCCATCAAGATAGTCCGCCCAACAACGGCCGTCGACGATGACCAACTCAAAGGTCCATCGCGCAAGGGTCCGTCCAGCGTTCCCCAGCTTCTCTCCCCTCCTCACCTATCGCAGACTCTGTCCAGCGCCAGTGCAGGAATATCATGATTTACGGGTGTGTTATTCGATAATTCACTGACCAACCACTGACAGACACCAAGCTCTTGCAAATTCGAGAATAAAGGTTGTGCTTATTATCATCCGCCGGCGCGTCCACTTGTTTGCGAGCTCTCTATGTCCGCTGATACAACACCTCCTGTTCTGTAGGCGCCAGACGCTATTCTTTCTGCGTGAGTTCATTCGCCCGCTCTGTTACGTGTTGTGGGTCCAGCTCTAATGAATATCCATCGCAGTCCGCGAGCGGAGTCCCCTGCCACAGGGACCTCTCCCACTCTCACCGCGAAAGCCGTCAATGCGCCCGTCTTCGTCCCTAAGATGGCCGTGCGCATCCAGACCTCCACCCCACCGCCCGAGAACCCGTACGCTCTCGTTATCTTGTCCTGCTAACATCATGAACTCACGATAAGCAGACCGTCGCCCCAGCTTCAGCCGCAGTACACCGATGACCAACAGCAGCAGCAGCAGGAGGCGTACGACGAGTACGCCGCTTATCCCACCAACGACGACGTGCGTTTCTCCTGCGCGTCCATCCATTCGTCGTCGTGGAACTAACTCATTCTCTGCTCGCACAGATGAACAACAGCTTCTACTCCGATGCCCATTACGACCCCCGCGACGGACCAGTACTTCGCGACCCAACTGCAACCCGCGCCCTTCGTGCGCCAGCCTGTGAGTTTATTTCCAGGAATAAGATTAGATTGAACGAAACCGAAACTAAACTGACCTGACGCCAGCTCAACTACCACCTCTACAGCTCCGCCATCCCGGTGGCGTTTTCCGCGTCGACGACGGACGGGCAGTTTATCCCGCCCTCGGCGGAGCTGCGCACGCTGCTGCAGGGACGGAGTGAAGATTTGCGCATGGCGCCGCCGCAGGGTGGGTTTCGTCTTCCTTCCTTCCTATACACCCCTCCTCCTTCCTCTCCCTCCCCAACCCAACTTGCATGCTGATCACATTGCAGGCCTCAACCTCCCGGAAGAGATGCAAGGCTACCACTCGCTCGTCCCGCTCGAGAACCTCGCCGGCACCGGGGAGCGCGAGCGGCGCAAGTTCGGGAACTGGAACTCGAGCGTGTATCGCGCGATCAACTCGGTGGACGGGGGGACGTATTGTCTGCGGCGGATTGAGAGTGCGTTTTCTTTCCTTCTTTTGCGTTCCCGTCCGAAAGGACGCGTTCTCCCCTTTTCCCATTCTCTTGCATTCCCTCCTCTTTTCCACTGACATCCCTGCGCAGACTACCGCCTCACGCACCACGCTGCCTTCGGCGCGATCGAGACCTGGGCCGCAATCCGCCACCCGGGCGTCGTCGCCGTGCACGAGGCGTTCACGACGCATGCGTTCGGCGATAGCTCGCTCGTCGTGGCGTATGCGTACCACCCCGGCGCCAAAACCCTCTTTGACGCGCACCTCAAGCCCGCACCGGCTACAGCTGCCCCGACGTCGGGATATCCGCGCCAGCCCCCGACAACGACGTACACATACCAGCGCGGCGGTGGGGTGTCTCAGCACCAGGGGCAGCAGGGGCAAGGGGAGCAGGGCCAGCCGATTCCGGAGCGGATGATGTGGTCGTACATTGTGCAGTTGGCGGGGGCGATCAAGCGCGTGCATGATGCGGGGCAGGCGGTGAGGATGATTGATGTGACGAAGGTGCTTGTTACGAGCAAGAATCGGTGCGTGTTGTTTCTTGCTCTCCAGTACTTTTTGATCTGATCATGGATGCACGACGAACAGCGTCCGTGTCAGCTCCTGCGGCATCGTCGACGTGCTCATGTACGACTCCACCCACCCACAGTCCCAGTCCCAGCAACACGCCCAATCCCAGCCGCACACGCAGGACATGCACCTCCTGCAGCAGGAGGACCTCACGATGTTCGGGGCGCCTGCTCTTCGCGCTGTGCACCGGGGCCCTCGCCACCTCTGGCGGGGGTGGCGGCAGCGGCTTCCAGAAGAGCTTGGAGGCGATGGGGCGCCTCTACAGCCCCGAGGTCAAGAGCGTCCGCGCTCTTCCTGGTGAACAAGGGCGGGCCACATAAGAGCATCGGGCAGCTGCTGGAGATTGTGAGCTCGCGGGTGGTGGGGGAGATGGGGGATGCGCTGGGGGCAGCGGATACGCTAGAGAATGAGCTAATGGGCGAGCTGGAGAATGCAAGGCTGGTGCGACTACTATGCAAGTTTGGGTTTATTAATGAACGGCCGGAGTGCGTGCCTTTTCTTGCTTCTTTCCTTCCTTGCGCTTCCCGATTTTGAGAGGCTGACTGACCTCGTTTATCACGCAAACCAGATTTGCGCGCGAGCCCCGCTGGTCCGAGACGGGCGACCGGTACATCGTCAAGCTCTTCCGCGACTATGTGTTCCACAGGTCGACGAAAACGGGAACCCCGGTGGTGAATCTGGCACATGTGCTTACATGTCTAAGCAAGGTCGGTGTCTTCCTTTGTCTCTTTCGTTTTGGTTGTAGACGAGTACTGACCACTTATTGCTTCACACACACAGCTGGATGCAGGGACCGAGGAGCGCGTGATGCTTGTCTCGCGCGACGAGCAGAGCTGTCTCGTTGTGAGCTACAAGGAGATCAAGTTGTGTGTCGAGTCGGCGTTTAGGTATGTTGCTTCTTCATATACACAAAAAATTCCAATTACCTGACCAACCCACAGCGAGCTCGCGCGCGCCGGCTCGGCGAACAACGGGACGGGTGGAGTCGGAGGCGGAGGCGGATACCGCTAACGAGGCAAGAAACGCATGGGTCACGGAACCACGAACAATGAACGATGAACGATGCTAAGGACGGCAGGATGCTATATGCAGGGGGCATAAAATAGGTAGAATCAGAAAAAGACTCGAAAAATAGTGATAAAATGCATGTTCCTTCTTTCGGAGCCTTGTATGGTCAACATTCGACGCCTCATGCGTACTTTGTATCTCAAAGTGTCTGCGGTAAAAGAGATCTAGAATAGTTTGATATCATGACACAAATACAGCCCACGAAGTCCATTCACTCTTGTCCATGGTCTTTGGTACGGTGACCGCTGGTCTTGGGCCTCACAGAGGGAGGATGTCCAGTGCCTGTAAATGGTCCGGTGCCTCTGGATGGTCCGGCGCTTGGGTCCCACAGGCTTTCCCATAGTTCTTCTAGGAACAATTCCGAATACCCAGGTTTCATGGCAATGCAGAATAAATTATACATGTAGTATACACCAGATTCGAATGTGGTTGTAGGGGCAGAAGGGAATGTGGAATATACATAGGTAGATTCGTTGCAGGGTTGCCGAGTCTTTCACCAGGAAGAATGAATAATCATGGCTTGAACCCTGACCATACTGGAGATTATTTTCTTGCAGCAATGACTGGATGTTTGGGCCAACCATGTCCCAAAGAACTAGGCGGAGAGAAACTTGAAGAGGAAGCCCTTGTTCGTCCCATATTTTTGAACAAGATCCGCCAAGAAAGTCTTCGGGACGTCTAGAAGCTCGGGGATGAAGCCGTCGTTGATCAAGGACAGGGGTTTAATTTCGACCACCCCGCGACCGATTTCTACGTCCGCAAATGTGTGCGACGACGCTGGCGAGCGTCTCGGCTTGCCCTTTCGAGGGTAATACCTTTCTTGGTCGTCCTGATCGTGTCCGTCCACGATGTTCATTCCTTCGGCAACGAAATGGCCTTGGGTTGTTCGAAAATGAAATCCACGTCCGCTTCGCTCCACACCTTTTTGGAGCTTTTTGGAGCAGTTGGCAAGTATCGGGCCGGCGCTCAGACACCGGTGTGCTTGAGAGTCTAGCAGGACAGTCCCCAGGATGCGGCTCGTGAACTGATGCAAGCGAGCGCCACGACGAAATCATTCTCTGCATCGGCCTCGACACCCTCAGCCGCCGCAAGCAATGAATTATGGGTACCGATATCGGGAAAATTTACTTACCATCGATATCATCCCATGGATCGAAGACTTCACGAGCAGCCGAGTCATCTAATAGATGTGCGTGGACCTCCTCCACAGAGTTTGAAGAACCAATTAAGTCCGCCAGAAAGAAGAGTTGTCGGGGATCGTTCGTATATTGAGATAGACCAATGCGACCATCGTGGGAATGCACCAGCTTGATAATATAGACCAGAAAATCTGCCACAGCTTGATGCTGGTCTTCCTCAGTCATGGACGGCGGCATGGTTGGAACAATTTAACAAAGCAAGAACAAACCACTCTAATGAAGTGACAGCTCAACACCATCACGTGCGGCGTCGCGTCTTGAACCATGACCATAACCATCCCAGTTTGTTTCGAGGGACTAGGTGATTTCACAGCGAGGAGGTGGCGAATCCCCGGCTATAAAGGCCGTTTTTGCGCTCTCCCTCCCGATACCACATCTTTCTTTGTCCCAGACAGATGCCTCTTCATCAACCGGCCCGGGGATAGAGTCCGCCAGGAATTGACTTTGACGACGCGAAACCCTGGGGCCTGGACGACGAACACTTCACAGAACTCATTTTTGCGCGCGCGTCCAACAACTTCTGCCTTCGATTAGTGTGCAACACAGAGCAGATCGTCACTAGCAGCATTGAATCCGAGACGTATCAGACATTTGCAAGGCTCGTGGAGGACGCCAAGTTTTACGCTGACCATCTCGAGGACGTCGAAGGACTATTCGTGCCTGTCCATTATGGCATGTGGACTATGGACACGGGCGGCTGGGCGGGCAAGGTGGTCTTCAGCGTGACGCAGTATTGCGGAGTGTCTTGGAATGACTTACGACAGACCAAGTATAATACTAAGGCTAATAGGTTCGTCTGCTTCACTGTTTCCGCCCTCTGAGCTGGTTGTAACGGCTTCCTGCAGGCTCCTTGTTGGCCGGACTTTCGAACGTTTGCACGACCATGGCGTCGATCACGGTGATCAATTTTGGAACAGCGATCTTCGCCACGTACTCCTCGACGTCTACGCTCCAGGTCTCTCTCCGGCCGACGCAAGGGATGGAAAGGCCCGCTGCTACATTGCGGGCTTCTCCGAGGCGAGGCCAAATCACCAGTGTAACGCAGGCTCCCCGTCGTACCACATGATGCGTGGCTGAACAAGAACGAAGTGGGGATGCAGCGAAATCAGGAGCGTTCTATTTCTCTTGGATTTCATGCAGATGGAGAAGCACGATGGTGGTATGTTGTCCTAGTCTCAAAAATTGCCCGCATTAATTTCTTGTATTAGAAACCCTTGCCTCACGAGCCCTTGAATGGCACGTCAAATACTCCGAACTCTACCCCGACGTGAAGAACGACTTTTGTCCTCATTGCACAACGAGCACGCTTCTATTCGCAATTCCCGCCCGTCTATCCCCTAATCCACGTCGACTTTCAGAGCAAGGAGGATTTATACTGCCAGGCAGATTTATGGCGGGACTCTCTCTTCCAGGAGAAGAGACAGACGAGGAGGAGGAGGAGGAGAGGGAGGAGGGGGAGGAGGGGGAGGAGGGAGGAGGGTTAGTTCTACCTCCGATTCTGCGAGCCTTAAGACGGCCCTCGGACCAGCTGGAGGTGGCCACGAACAACTTGAAGGGGGCAGAGTTGTGCGATGCTGCCACTGTCGTTGCTTGTTAATTCAGGGGCAGCGGCCGTTTGGCACATGTGTATTCGTCATTTGCAATCTATTGACTCTCGGATTATTTTTCTCTTGGTGAAATCTAGCTCGGTCGCGCGCCCGCCTCCGAGGCTCATCCGGCCATGGATCTTTTTCTTCTGGCGATATCGGAGACTAGACGCTCACACCCACCGCGCCGTGGTGAAGTAGCCACCCTACGAGAATGGAACGGTAAAGTCAAGTAAAGGTGGGCTTCGGTTGTTGGCACGAACGACCACACATCGTATTGGCGCTTTGTCGATCGAGATTCAGTAAATAGCCGAAGCTGAGCAGGAGTAGAATCGAATCAATCGACGCAAAACGCAAAACCACAGTGGTGCCGGTAGAGCTGCTGCTTCGCGCACCCGAGGAGCTCGACCAAAGGGACTGCCGACGTAGCAGAGAATAGTCGAAAGAGAGGCCAAAGATGGGACGAAGACTGCGGCATCACGGACGGAGTTTCCACTGGCAAAGTATGATTTTCTTTCAGATTTTTGCGCTTCGCAAATAGGGAGGGAACTTCATATGTACCAACTCAAAGCCCGTAGCATGGGCTGAGGGGTACGTACGGACGGACGGGCACAAAGCCGTAGGACGTTCAAGATACATAACGTACGTAGATCCGTGCGAGCCCCCCTAAGAAAGAAAGAAAGAAGCAAAGGCAGACTAGATTTTGGTGCGTGCGTGCAGGGCGGTGGGACGTTACTCCTGCCCCAGGAAGGGATTGGCGATCTCCTCTGAGCCGTCTACTGGGCTGAGGAGTGTGATGGTCGGCCCACGGAGGACTGTCAACCCTAAGGAACGTGTATGTGGTTCCGGTTCTACAGACGAGGCGACGGTAAGACTCTGCATGGAAACGAACGAGACATGAGTGGGAGAGCGCACCGAGGAGCTGCTCCTCGACCTCGTCCAGCACGAGGTTCAGCAGTTGGTTCGTATCCTTTGAGTATACCGTTTACTGCACGCGACGAACACGATCTGTTAGCTCAAAGACACACAGAGCGCCCAACGCAACGCACCTTCCCGCCCCCCAGTGAACTTGACGCGAATCCGCTCATTGACATACTTGGACAGGTCCAAGATCGCCTCGCGCTTGGGCTTGTCCATCGTCGGGAGCGATCCTTGCGGTCCGCCATGGCGTCCGCCGCGAAAGTTGCCGCCTCCCCCTGCGCCACGGGGATTTCCCCTTGCTGCACCACGACCCTGGACATTGAGTCGATATGAAGAAACTGGGCGAAAGAGATAGAGCTCACGCGATCTGCCATTTGGATTTACGAGAGATGCTTGTGGGGGTCAAGTTTGCGAAAGGCTGTGTCAATAGTGATCGGGTCCCGGCCGTTGGCTGAAATAGGTATGTAGTGGATCGCGCCATTTTTCACTCTTAAACAAACACTACAGAAAAATTGGATGTGAAAATGCGTAATATTAGGGATTGCCGCAGCCACGGAAATGAAAAAAGATGTAGAAGAGAGCAACCCGTAGTATAGCAGTCTGATTCGAGAGTCCCGAGTGACTTGAATTGTACGATTAATTTATGCATTGAGACGAAGTACGCAGCAGATTTAATTGTGAATGAAGGTTCAATGATAACAGAGACCGACAAATTAATACATAGATACAATCTAGGCGGCCGTCTATCACTTATCTACAACTGCGTTCAGTTTCTCCGAGATCGGCGGGACCCACAGAATCAGGGCTAGAGTTAACGTCCTCATCCTCCTCGTCTGTTTCTTCTCCAGGAAAAGAGTCTCGCAATAGCTTTGCCTTGCAGTACAAGTCATTGTTCTCAAAGTCGACGTGAATTTGAGGATAGACTGGTGGAAATTGCGGGTAAAAGGGTGATCATGACAAGTCATTGTCCAAGTCGGGGTAGAGTTCGGAGTATTTGTAATGCCATTCAAGAGCCTCGCGAGACGGTGCCATCCAACATACTTGAGTGAGCGAAGCCCCACAATTCAGACTGGGACAACTTACGTCCATCAGACTTCTGCATGAAATTTAGGAGCGAGAGAACACTTTTGGTTTCCCTGCATCCCAACGCAGCTTGTCCACCCAGGTTTCAAGGGGTACGATTGGAAGATTTCACTCGCAGTGATGAGCCGCATCTGTGTTTGAGAAGCCCACAATGTAGCAGCGGGCCCTCCCATCCAGTCGTTCGGCTTCAGTGAGAGCCGAAAATCAGTTCTATTGGATTTGTCGCCGTGGTCGACTCCATGATCATGCAAGCGCTCAAACGTACGTCCGACGAGTATGCTGCATGATACCGTTACACCCAGTTGAGTGAAGAAAAAGGGACGGAGACGAACCTATTAGACAGAGTATTATACTTGGTCTGTGCCAATTCATTCCGGATCCATGGCACTCCGGTGCCGCGCAATACCGAAAAGCACCTTCCCCGCCCAGCCGCCATCCATGATCCACACCCCATGTTTCACGGGCACGAATAGACCCTTGACGTCCTGGAGATTGTCAGAGTGGCATTTGGCATCTGCTACGAGCCTCTCGAGCGCCTGGTATGCCTCCGATTCGATATCGCATCGCGGGCGACAATCTGCTCCGCGTTGCACATCAGTCTTAGGCAAAATTCCTTCGACGCGCACGCATAAGAAAGCTCGGAGTTTTCGTCGGTCAGGCCCTAATTATTTGCGGCATCGAACCCGATTGCCTGACGGGTTCTATCGCCTGGTTTGTTGACAAAGAGCGATTTTTTGGCCGGGATGAAGAGGGAAGTGAGGTCGGCTGGGAGCGCATGGAAGCGGCCCTTATGTTGAAGAATTCGCCATGCTCTCGCCGTAAATTCGCCCAGTCCTTCAACACACCGGGATGGTGGTGGTCATAGTTCAAGACGCTTCAGGTCACGCGACTGTTTCGCACGGTTCAGAAGCGGGTTGCGCGACGGGGTAGAACGACTTCATTTCTTAACGTAGGTATAATATACCAAGTACACTGAAGTACCACCTCCGAATATCACGCGAAGAACGCGCTCCAGTCATTCGCTTTGACGAAATCAGCCCATTTGCGCGGAGCCCTGGCCAGATGCTGCCGACTGGGTTTGGTATCTTTCGCACCGAAATCTGGAACAAAAAAGCATCGTGTCTCAGCGGTTACTCGTTCAAAACTAAAGGACGCACAGCCAAAGTCCTGGTAGAACTTGATGTTTTCCAGCATTTCTTGCGCGATGCGCGGCGTCGGGCTCTTGGATTTAACAATGAATTCGTCGTCGCTGATCTGCTTGTAGACAATATTCTTCCCGGTGACTTCGCACATAAATATCAGTAAATCCATGGCTGAGAGGGAAATGAAAGTTGAAAGCGACTCACTTTGAGCGAGCTGGGCTGTCAGTTCTCTGAGAGTAAGGTCTTCGCTGGACGCGAGGACCTCTGTTCCCGGCCCAAATGCCGGAGATTCGATACCCTCCCGGACGAACAATCCATAGTCGTGCAACGTGTCAAGCACGGGCACCACAGTGTCTGCACTAACAGGTAACCCCAAAGTGTACGAGCCGTCCGCTTCTTTGGTCGCGGCCATAGCATCAAAGAACAGAAAGTTCGTCATGTACCACCCCGCTTGGACGATGAGCAGAGGGATGCCAGAGGCGCGTGCGTAGGCAGTGATTTCGCCCTTGCCGTCGAAATGGTCGACGTGGATGTATTTTCCCTTGGAGACCTCGGAAACTGACTCCAGGGCAGACCAGATGAATAGTTTCACACCGGCGGCTTTGGCAGCGTCCACCATCATCCTTCCTTCAGCAGCTTCCTGAAAAAAGAAACGAATGTTCAGACCGAGTATGCATCAGGAAGGAATAACTCACTCTCTCTCTATCAAAATGTTCCCAGAAACTGGTGACAACCTGGTTTTTATAGAGTCGATTACAGCCCAGGGAGAGGTAGAAAGAATGAACTCACAATACGTAGTCCGCCCCTTTGAAAACCTTTTGCACCGCATCCGCATTCTCAACCGAGAGGGTCACATTCACCGTCTCCACTCCTTGGCGGGCAAGTTTTTGGGCCGCAGACTTCGTGACGTCGCGCGTGAGGCCGCGGATGCGGTATGGTCTATCGGACTCGGTGAGTGCCTGGACGATGCTCCCACCCTGATTCCCTGTTGATCCCACAATCACAATGAGGGGCGCGGATGGGCTCGAGGAAATAGGCATGATAGATTATCTGGGCGCAGGAGGTGGTTGTACGAACAGTTATGACATTCGGCTCGAGCCGTTTTACAAAGCATTTCGTCATCTTGAACGTGGAGCGAGGCGCGTCCCGTGGGCTTGCTATCGCATGGTGAGATCCCATCCGAACAATGAAGAAGGTGCACAGGACGATCGACAGATTGCGAAATGTTGGTTTACGACGGCTATTTTCTTGTCGGCCGGTACCAAGTCGGACTCGGAGTAACGAGGCAGAGGAGAACCGCGCGCTCGGGCTCAGGATTAGGCTGTCGAAAGGATGATCCAACCAGTGCGCGTCCTTTTCAAAGTTCGCCCATTCCGAGTTCTTGTTCACACCTTTGTCACGCTGAAAGGTGCCTGGGACAGTAAATAGCTCCAGCCAGATATTAATCTCACAGGTGGCAGTGGAGCACATTATTTTCCATCGCCAAACCGATTTCTCCAAGACACATTTTATCGCTTCGGCGGCCGGCATTTAGATTGGGAGTTTGACGAAGAGGTTTTTTTGGCCGGAATGAATAGGGAGTTGAGGTCGGCTGGGAGAGCGCAGAACAAGTCTTGATAGCCGGGATTTCGCCACCTGTTGGCGGTAGATTCGCCCAGTCCTTCGAAACAAACGGGATGGTGGTGGTCATAGTCCAAGACGGATTGCTCACGTGTGCATTTCCCACGGTTCAGAAGGCTTGTTGTGTTTTTGATTTCGTCGGACGTTAAGTAACGTTGAATCGATCCACCCGAGTTCTTCTAACCGCCAATAAATATGGCACAGGTATATGGTTCTTAAAGAACGATCAATGAGATAGACGAAAATAGACAGACAGCCTGAGCGGATCAACATCGAGTCGCCCGCCAGTGAAGTTTCCAATCATGACTCGGAGTTGCGCTAGAATTTAACCAGAATACAGTTACAACTACAATTACAATGAGATGACCCCGGAGTTCGATCATGCCAAGAGAGTGCCCCAGTCGTTCGCTTTCACAAAATCGGCCCATTTTCGCGGAGCCCTGCTCAGATGCTGCCGACTGGGTTCGGTATCCTTCCCGCCAAAATCTGAAATAAACCGTTGATATCCCGTTGGTTCTTCGTGATACACACGTACAGCCAAATTCCTCATAGAATTTCATGTTTTCAAGGAGCTCCAAGGCAATACGCGGTGGTCGCTTGGTTTTTGTCATGAATGCTTCGTCGCTGATCTGCTTGTATACAATTTTCTTTCCTGTGACTTTCCGCACGATCATCATTTGCGAAGGTGAAGTGAAAGACCCAGGCACTCACGCTGACCAAGCTGGTGTGCTATTTCTCTGACAGTGATATCTTCGCTTGACCCAAGAACTTCTGTGCCCGGCCCAAATGCCGGAGATTCGATCCCTTCTCGAACGAATAATCCATAGTCGTGCAAAGTATCAATCACAGGAACCACTGTGTCTGGACCAACAGGCAAGCCAAGGATATATGTGCCGTCCGCCTCTTTGGTGGGGACGAAGCCGTCAGCGAGTAAATGGTTCGTCATATACCACCCTGCTTGGACAATGAGGAGAGGGAGACCGGATGCACGGGCGTAGGCGGTGACTTCGCCTTTGCCGTCGAAATGGTCGACATGCACATATTTTCCTTTGGAAATTTCGGAAATAGACTCCAGGGCAGACCAGATCAGTAAGTGCACTGCTGCCGCTTTGGCAGCGTCGACCATCATCTTTCCCCAAGAGGCAGGCAACGGAGTTTGCCGGGATATCAACCTCCGAAGTCCAGGACCCCACCCCCACCCCTACGGTTGTCGGACCGACCTCCTGCGGACCGACGTCCGCTGCGAAAAAGAGAGAGTTAAGTGCAAGTTAAGTGATGACGTAGCCTCGTTTACAAGATCAAATTCGCATGTCGGTCCGAACCGACGATTCTTGAATAAACTTAAACTGTACTTCGTAGTTCGCAAAATATTGTGGAAATGCTCTAGGTCGTCCGGGAGCATATAAAAATGGGGGGGGCCGCCCTTTTCAATTTTACGATTGACTCATTTTTACGCTGCCGAACTGAAATTTGGTCGAATCGTTGCTCGAACCTAAGCGAGGGCGGACCGCACTCCGATCCGAGCTGTCAAAAGAGGTCGATATCTCGGAATCTTCCGGCGCCTGCCTCTTGTCTTTCCCTCGGCCACTTCCTAATAAAAGATTGATCCTGGGATCGTAACTGCAGCCGTGAAGACGACTCACTCTGATTTTGTCGAGGTGTTCCCAGAAATTGGTGACGATCTGGGTTATATGGTGTCCGTTACAGGTTAAGTGAGTATAAAAATGAACTCACAAACACCATGTCTGCTCCCAAGAAAGCCTTCCTCACTGTATCTGCATTCTCAACTGAGAGGGCTACATTGACCATTTCAACTCCTTGGCTAGCAAGCTTTTGCGCCGCAGGCTTCGTTACATCCCGCGTGATTCCGCGGATGCGGTATGGTTTATCGGACTCCGCGAGAGCCTGTATAATGCTTCCGCCTTGGTTACCTGTGGATCCTACGATAACAATGAGAGGTGCAGATGGGCTTGAGGAGATAGGCATGATAGAGTAGTGGGCAGGGAAGAGAGGCGGCGGTGGTGCGGGTTTTAACGTGTTGAGCTGCCAGTAGTTATAATCAGCCTGCGAATCGGAATCGATTTACAACATGATTCGTTGTCTGAGGACAGGTTCCGTAAATGTACTATCATTATTGAGGGCCGCCAACGGACCGACGGACCTTTCGTCAAATTCTAATTCTGCAAGATAAGGGCTGCGCGGTAAGAAGATTGTAATTTGAGTTCATGTAGATGGTTATTCAACACTGACCGTTCGGAAGTTTCCGAAGCTCAGATGCTTTCTGTACGGTTCGCATCTGAATCGATAAATTCAGGTCAGCAAGAATACGCCGAGAACACCGGTACCAAATTCAGAAACAACTGCCAGATGCATCGTGAGGGCCGAGAAGATTCCTCCAAATACAACTTAAACTTGAGTTTGAAAATTGGCAGCGGAAAGTTTCCCAAGAAGGGTTGGAACTCAACATCTGACCGCATATATTTGTATTTGCAGCAGGTCAATGCAGCTCAGAACAAGGCTTCTTAAAAATACCTACATCAGTCACGAAAAAAGAGGGCAACTGCATCTTTCGGCGTGACGGGATCATGAGATCTAACAAGATGTAAGGCACCCGTGTCTTCGCCACGGGCGGGCAGACACGGCTTTATCCCATTCTGTACAGACACAGTGGATTCCGAGCCCTCCGGCGCCGCACTGCTGCTCGCTAACGCTCGCAGCGCGCAGCGCCTCGGGGTTCGCGCAACCCAGAGCCGATAAACATCACCAAGGTCACGAGAATATCATGTGATACCCCGTGACCTGGGGGAGGCTGTGTAGATTGTCTTTTCAAGTATAGGACCAATAACCCGTTCTTCAAGTGTCACAACGTTCCGTAATCTCGCGCGTTCCTCAGTAGTTCGAACACATGACGATCTCAATTACTACCAAATAAAAGACCAATGCCGAAAGGCGCAATGCGCTCATAATCTGTCTAGGAAACGGTCAAGTGGAGGAATGGTGGGCTGGAAAAGGTTAGATTGATACAAGATTTAGAGAAGAAAAAACTGACATTGAGACCTTTCCTCGTTCGGATAGTTGTGACGAGCTCCTCTAACTTGCTGCCTTTCTCGAGCAGAGCTAAAAATTGCCAATTGGGCTGAGTAAAACCAGAGGCAACAAAAGTATATACTCACATCCCGGCATCACTTCCCAATGGTCAAACACGCTCTGGGGGAACACCTGCCCTTTGGTCTCGGCTCGTAGCACGTTTGTGAACCCAAAACTTTCAGCCACCGGGAGATATGCCTTTATCGTATACATGTTTATCCCTGGTCGTCGATCCTCGCTGTCCCGGTCACTTAGAATCTGAGCACGTCGTCTGCTTAAGCACGAGTAGACGTCTCCAATAACCGCCTCGGGGCATTGGATTTCAACTGAGCACGATTAACAATCTCCGGATAAAAACAATGGGCAATACCCACCAAGGTAGACAGGTTCCATAAGCGCGGGCTCAGCCAGAAGGCATGCAGCGTGTATCACTCGCCGAACAGCGGGAACGACCTGCCCTCCACCGCGGCGGACGGAATCGCTGTGCACCTGAGAAAGGTCAAACAAGTCAGTGGGGGATTGCGAGCAGCTCACCACAACATCTAGAAGATTGAACCTGACACCCCGCATGCTTTCCTCGGAACACACACCCTCCTTCGTTGCCCATTGTAGCCCTGCGACACAAGAGTCCTTGATTTCATTCAGATACAATATCCCCTTGGTCCCGTCGACGAATACATTGGGGCCATCGTTGTCTGGGCCGAAAGCCCAGATCTTGCGGGCCTCAGTGACGTCCCAGCCATACTCGTCGGCAAGGGTGCGTGCCCGAACCTTGAAGTCCTGCCGGTAGCCAATCTTGCCGTCCTCGATCGCCGCGACGACCTCGTCTCCAAGAGGCGTGGCCTTGAGGTAAAAACGATTGAGTTTATTTTGTGACTTAGCGAGCGCAACGATGGAGGATTCTGCTGTGACTGTTTCCCGATACGGAACCACTGGTCGCGAAACTTTGAGCGGGACACAGGCGTGGTCTTCCTCAAGATCCTGCACCGAGCGTTAGTTCAGACCAGAAAAAGTAAACGCCGATCGCACCTTCATGCAGATTTCGATGTGGAGCTCCCCAGCTCCAGCGACAATGTGCTCCCCGGTCTCAGCAATCCACGTCTGCACACAGGGGTCCGATTTCGAGAGCCGTTTCAATCCCTCGACGAGCTTGGGTAAATCCAAAGGATTCTTGACTTCGACAGCGACCTGCACCACGGCTGCGACGGAGAAGCGCATTACGCGTATGTTGTGCGCCGTTTCGCTGGTTGTCAGTGTCCCGCTCTTCAGCAGGAACTGATCGATGCCTACAAGCCCTACAATATTGCCGGCAGGGCAGTCTTCCAGCGCCTCAACAGTCCGACCCATCATGAGCACCGTGCGCTGAATCGATTTGACAAATAGGTCGTGCTTTTTGCCCGGCAAGAAATTAGGATTCTGAATGCGCACTTTCTGCCCTCCGCGCACGGTGCCGGAGAACACGCGCCCAAACGCGTAGAAACGCCCCTTGTCACTTGTCGGCACCATCTTGGAGACGTACACGACCAGGGGACCGCCGGGGTCGCATGTGCGGATGCCAAGGGCGGACTCGTCGTCCATGGGGCCCTCGTACAACGTGTCGACACGGTAAGCTTGAGCGGTCGCCGGCGAGGGCAAATGGAGGACGATCATCTCAAGGAGACTATCCCCCGCTGGGAGGAACTTCTGCATGACAGCCTTCAGCAGCCGTTTATCTTGCAGGTCTCGCTCGCCCGCGTCGAGCTTGATCTCAAGCTTTCCTAACATGACAGCGAGTGCGGCAGGATCCGAGTGGGTCATGATAGCATCGACAAGCTTGTAGATCGGGCCAAGTACGAACGCGTTAAATGCGCGCTCGAGCAGCTTCCCCTGCGCATCCGTGCCGATAGTGGTCCACTTCTTAGTCGCAGTGTTGTAGTAGTTGTCGCCCCACAGCTTCTTCATCATCTTATCACGGTCGACCCCGAATTTCCGGGAGTAGCGCGCCGCGAACTGACGGAGTGTAAACCCCCAGCCCTGTAGCCCGGAAGCAAAGGCGACAGTGCCGTCGTCCGGATGCACCTGCACATCCCCAGGCAGGGTCGTGGTGCATCGCGATGATGACATTCACGCTTTCGAGGGTGCGACAGAACGATTGGTATAGCGTCTCCGGTCCGATCTGGAGTTCAAGTAACGCCCGGTCGACCTTATTGATGACCAGAACCGGCTTGATGCGCTCTGCGAGAGCCTGCCGCAGGACTATTTCGGTCTGGACGCAGACTCCCTTCGACTGTGTCGACGACAACAAGCGCGCCGTCGGTGACACGGAGCGCTGCTGTGACCTCAGAAGAGAAATCAATGTGCCCGGGGCTCTAACAGTGTGGTCAGCCAGCGCTACATTTCTCTGCCCAAAATATTTCACCAACATCAATCAAATTGACCAGAAATGAGGCACCACGCGTCACTTGCTTGACCGCCGCAACATCGTCCTCTTGGAGTTCAAAGTACCTGGACAGCGAAATGAGTTTTGCCACGATTTCTGCGACGCCACACGCACATAGACAGCGCGGTGGATTTGATGGTGATTCCGCGCTCCTTCTCGTCGGCGCGTGTATCTGTGTAGCGCGCGGTCCCTGCGTTTGCTAGTGGCAATGATCCCGGCTTTGGAGACGAGCGAGTCCGTAAGCGTCGATTTTCCGTGGTCCACTGCGCATCTCAGACCCAAAGAAAGCGAGAATAATTTGGTCCTCACCATGCGCTATCACGCTCATGTTTCGTATGTTCGTCGGGTGGTCCATGAGGCCGCGGACCTCCTCTGTCAATGGGCATTGAAACGCGTCGCCCTTGAACGTCTAGTTCACTGACCGACAGTAAAGTTACTGTGCATTGATCAGAACATTGAAGCATATGGAATCATGAATTACGCACACCATTGCTTATTGTGCGAGTCGAGAAGATGAAGAAAAAGAAGAGGTACAACCGCAGTGGTCCCAATATTGATAAGGGTACTTGTTGCAATTGTAGGCATCGCTTGCGAGTCAGGACTCAAAGTGGAAGTCGGACCCGCGATCGGACCTTATCGGACGGGCCCGAGTCGGCTAAAAACATATCACTATTCCATCATTGGTCAACCTACAGGGCTTTCAGGCCATCGTACGACAGGTTGGGCCCAAAATCCCACAGGTGCAAGTCGAAAATCGACCCGTGTCTAGTCCTGGTCCATGCGAAGTAAGCGTTTTAGACGACATTAGACCAGCAGGATACTTACACCTGTAAACTGGGGCGACGCCACAACATTTCATAGCGAGCTTGCCGACAACCCGCAATAAAAGCTCGAGTTGCTCGCGATCGGAGGCATGGTACCCACCAAGGAGAGAGCGTCGCCAAAATACGATGCGGCTGCTCGCCATCAATGGAGGAGACAGCTGACAGCATAAGAGCTTTGGAACGCCGAATGGATTGTAGCAGTCAGAACATTGGGACCTCCTCACCTCAGCACGACAGCCCTCTGGGTCGAAAATGGGATACCGGACCGAGATATGGTCTAAACGCGGTGGAAGAAGTAGAGATATCGATAATTCGAAGCATATGTACAGGGTTTGAGAATGCCGGCGAATGGTGGAAAGATGATACAGATAATCTCCTTAGCTGCCTTTCCTATACATGTGGCGCCAATGCTGAGATTCGGAAGAACTCTGGCACGAGCAACGCGCCTGAGGATGTCGGATCGCAGAAACCGACATCTTCTTGCTCGCCATCTAGCTTGGATCTTGATTTTTGTCACGCTGAACCATGCATGGGGATCTAGGGGCACCGTCGACCCTTTGCAATGTTCCAGGAAATACCCAAACGGCGGACGGTCCCCACTTTTGCTGAGTGGTAAACGTTAAACCCTAGTTTCCCGGATGTTTGCGTCGGAAATAATCACGTTTCCCGACGGGCAAACACAGGTCCTTGCTCGCCAGGGTTCTTTCATAAATGAGATAGACTCGCTAGCCAGTCGACGTCCCACTCGGTTACAGACAGAGACGGAGCTAATTCCAGATTTAGGATACAAAGCAAATAGATACAATATCAGAGCAAATAATGATGGGACGTCAAACACAGGGTAACGACCCGCATGTCGCCTGTTTGTGTGACGGATTTGCGCCCCGCCATTTCAGACCCTCGACTTGTACAAAACGCGGCGAATACCTTACAAAATCGTCTCAAAGTACCTCAGGCAAAGATGGATAACTTTGGATTCTCTATCCATTGACACCAACATGTTTTTAGATGGCAGAAAAAAATGAAGGGGTGTCAATGGATAGAGAATGAAAAGTTATCCATCTTTGCCTCTGACACCCCCTGGCTCTACTGCGTAGTTCGTGAGTTGCAAAAATGTCGTTTCCGTTTTATTTCTAAGTCAAGTGTCTGAAATGGCAGAGCGAAAATCCATCACTGAAACAGGCGACATGGGGGCCCAGCCGGTTCCGGTGATGTCTGAGTGTTGCGATGGCATTTGATTTCCACCGGGCCGGCTGGTCCACGAGCCTATAAATGAGAGCTTGCGAGGAAGCATACTGAGAAAGGTAAGGGATTGATCGCATCACCTACCAGAAACGACTGGCGCATTGGTTGTGAAGCTTGCTCGTCCGCAACTACCTACAATGTGCAAGTTGCTTCCGCCGACAGATCCAACACCTTCATAATAGTGGACCGCCGACCATCTTCAGCGTGCATGTTAAAATATGCAGAAAAGTACCCAGGTTCATTAAACCTCAACCTCGTTTCACCGTCCAAGGAAGTAACCAGGAGCTAATGGATGTGTCCGAAGGGCTCCAAGGAGGCGAAGGGCCAACGATGAACCGACCGGAACAATCGTGCCGGTCTCCACATGTTTTCCTCGAATCGGTTTTCTTCGGACTATACTGTCCAATGTCCAACAGGCCCGCGCTATAAAGTGGCCCCCCGCCATGATCACCCATTAATCTTCTGGTTCCCTTCTCGCCCTGTATTTTAATGGCTACCCCAACTCCAGCTGTAGGGGCCTCGGACCCGGCGTCACATTCGCGTCCAACTTCTTCAGAACTGGACCTGAAATCGCACACCGTCGTCCCACTCCACGAAGCGTTCGACATTGAACATATGTCCGTAGAGGACGACCCCCGCGCCTGGTCATCCTTCCGCAAGGTCTAATTGATCTCTTTAACTCGTACATTTGCACTTACCATCCGTAGAACGTTGTTCTCGCCCTCATCTCGGTGGCCTCTATGATCGCAGGCCTCGCCTCAAATATTCAGAATCGTAAGAGAGCTCTTCGCGTCCCATTCAAAACTCTAACCTAGATCTATAGCTGCCATTGCCGAGATGGAGACCGACCTGCCCGCGACAGCTTCACAAATTAGTCTGTCACTGAGTTTATTTATTGCCTTCCAGGGTGTTATGCCCTTGTTTTGGAGCGCGGTCAGTGAAGTCAAAGGGCGGAAACTGGTATATGTCGTTTCAATCACGATTTCCACCGTGGGGTCCGTTGTGGTTGCGACGAGTAAGACAATAATGCTGTGAGCGGCCACCCCTTTCCTTTCAAGGCACCTCTAACCGCCTCCAGCGTCATTATTTTTCGATGTATACAGGCGACTGGCTCGAGTGCAGTCATGGCTATCGGTATGAAACCTTGACGCCCAGCGATTGATTCCTTACGATTTGAAATGTAGGTGCCGCCACATTAGCGGATATCTTTGACCCTGTAGAACGTGGAAGAAAGATGGGCATATATTATATGGCGCCGTTACTTGGGGTTTGTACCTCCCAAGAGCCCTCCCTACATTCCGCTCACGAACTTGCAGCCTAGTCTTGCTCCAATAATGGGCGGTGTCCTTACGACCGGTTTCAGCTGGCGCGCACCTTTCTGGTTCCTCGCGGCCGTCTCTGGGCTGAGCGGTATCTTGATACTTCTGTTCCTGAAAGACACCTTTCGAAAGGAGCGAAGTCTGACCTATCAGAATGTACTCAAGAGCCGGCTCAAGTCACATGCCACCGCGTCGGTTGCGACAAGCCGTACCGCATCGATCGCGGAGCCGCCAAGTCTACCTGCAGACTTGGAAAAGCAGCAAATCCCAGCCCTGCGTCTGTCTGATACCCATACTGTTGCTGCCGCCGACGTTGCTCTGCGCGAGATGAAGCTCACCCTCCGCGACGTCAACCCATTCAGGCCGCTGTGGCTGGTGGTGCACCGGATGAACAACCTCGCAATATTGGTGGCGTCTGGACTGATGTTCGGCTACAACTTCGTCGTGGTGTTCACCACCTCGCGGACTCTCAGCTCCGCATACGGATACAACGCACTGCAGGTCGGGCTGGTACTGCTTTCGTTTGGGTTAGGTGTGCCGTTCATGTTCTCGTGTCTTCCTCTGTGCTGATTTGAACTGGATCCAGGCAACCTCGCTGGTAGTTTGATAGGTGGGCGTTTGTCTGACGCGAAACTCGCCAGCCTCAAGGCTGCGAATGGTGGGATCAGCTATCCTGAGGTCTGATTTCTCCTTATTTCGATTTCGATGATTTTCCCGAGTATTGAGCAGCGAATCAGATGCGTTTGAAAAGCACGGCGTATGGGCTCATTCTCTTGCCGCCCTCGGTCCTCGCGTTCGGCTGGGTATCAGCAAAGCATGTCCACGTCTCCGCGCTATGTGTATTCCTCTTTCTCTCTGGATTTTTCGTGATGTACGTCTGGATTCCGTTTGTTTTTGCCGTGCGTCTCTGAAACTGCTCTCAGTTGGGCATATACTCAGTGGGTCTAATTTTCGTACTCAAGAGACATGCTAGATGATGTATATGTAGACGCTTGCGTACATAGTGGACGCTAATAACGGGCGCTCGGCCACTGCTGTCGCGACGAACAGCGCCTTCCGAGGAATTGCGGCGTTCATTGCAACAGAAGTTGCTGTCCCGCTTCAGGTGCGTCGGTCCCACTTCCTTTGCTTCTCTCCATCCTTCTTTCGTTGTCCACTTACGCTGACGAAGGACTCGGTGGGGGATGGTATGTCTAATCTCCCGCCTTTCCGGTGTTGTGACCTGACTGACGCGTCTCCACAGGCTGGCACTACACCATCTGGACGGGCCTGTTGGTGATCGTCGGGCTGCTGGTGTGGCTCGTCGCGCAGAAGGGCGGGGCGTGGCGGGAGGCGGCCGAGGACTGGGAGCAGGCGGCTAATAAGTAATGATTAATCCAGGTAGACTATGTAGCTAGATTCGTGTAACTTAACTTTAGAATTAGAGCAGTGGAGTTTCCTGTCCAAACTCAGTTAGGCTCAGTTCCAAAAACGAAGGGTGACTAGGATCCCCATTGGGAATTCGACATTCACCCGATACACAGTACACCACAGCACATATAGCGGCGCCGTCGCGGTAACTCTAGTCCTTCATTTCTTGACATTCTCTCATTGACCCGGACTTGAAACCCTTGGCTGGTCATTTGTACGTTTCAGTGCAATGCGCCGATGATCTAAGGAAATCTAATGAGATGTGGTACATGTAGTACATATGCTATTCCCTTCCGAAAAAAACCAGATGATTCGGAGCTTCGTAGACCTTGGCTATTCTCCTAACTTGCTTGTGAAGCCGCAAACTTGAATCGACGACCATCCATCGGATCTAAAGTCGCTAAAGTCTCGATACTTGTCGCGGAACTCGACCACCTTCATGCCGCGGTACGGCCCCCAACCCGTGAAGGCTGTATGTCTCCATCCTTGATGCCGGAGACCGAAACCTGGTATTGAATCTCAAACTCCAAAAAAAATGATATTTCATCCCCAGAACCTGCAAGAAACGCGCACAGACGCGCCAGGCCTGGGTAATGTAGTACATGCGTTTCCCAAAACGGGAAGCTTACATAATAACCCTCTGCAACGGTAATCAGGCCGTGGTAAAAACAGACTTCAGAACGAGGTTGCGAGTGGAAAGTCAGTGCAAAAGACTACGTTTCACCGTCCAAGGAAGTAACCAGGAGCTAATAGAGAGCTTACGCAAAAGCCGCATGCGGCTTTTGGCCGCGCAACTTCTTTCCATGCGGCTTTTTTCTTTTTTGCTCCAGTGGTCCCAGAGGGTGCTATTGATGGTTCTGGTGATGTATACAAGCAAAAGACTGCACCTCCGCACGCGGCTTTGTGCAGCCGCATGTGGATTTGCGCAAGCTCTCTAATGGATGTGTCCGAAGGACTTCAAGGAGGCGAAGGGCCAACGATGAACCGACCGGAACAATGGTGCCGGTCTCCACCGTGTATTTTCCTCGAATCGGTTTTCTTCGGATTGTACTGTCCAATAGCCCGAGTTATAAAGTGGGCCCCCCGTCATGGTCGCCCATCAATCTTCTGGTTCCCTTCTCGCTCTGTATTTCAATGGCTACCCCAACTCCAGCTGTCGGGGCCTCGGACCCGGCGTCACATTCGCACTCCGTCGTCCCACTCCACGAAGCGTTCGACATTGAACATATGTCCGTAGAGGACGACCCCCGCGCCTGGTCATCCTGCCGCAAGGTCTAATTGATCTCTTTAACTCGTACATTTGCACTTACCATCCGTAGAACGTTGTTCTCGTCCTCATCTCGGTGGCCTCTATGATCGCAGGCCTCGCCTCAAATATTCAGAATCGTAAGAGCGCTCTTCGCGTCCCATTCAAAACTCTAACCTAGATCTATAGCTGCCATTGCCGAGATGGAGACCGACCTGCCCGCGACAGCTTCACAAATTAGTCTGTCACTGAGTTTATTTATTGCCTTCCAGGGTGTTATGCCCTTGTTTTGGAGCGCGGTCAGTGAAGTCAAAGGGCGGAAACTGGTATATGTCGTTTCAATCACGATTTCCACCGTGGGGTCCGTTGTGGTTGCGACGAGTAAGACAATAATACTGTGAGCAGCCATTCCTTTCCTTGCAAGGCACGTCTGATCGCCTCCAGCGTCATCATTTTTCGATGTATACAGGCGACTGGCTCGAGTGCAGTCATGGCTATCGGTATGAAACCTTCATGCGCCGCGATTCACTCCTTTCAATTTGAAATATAGGTGCCGCCACATTAGCGGATATCTTTGACCCTGTAGAACGTGGAAGAAAGATGGGCATATATTATATGGCACCGCTGCTTGGGGTTTGTACCTTCCCAAGAGCTCTTCCTACATTCCGCTCACGAACTTGCAGCCTAGTCTTGCTCCAATAATGGGCGGTGTCCTTACGACCGGTTTCAGCTGGCGCGCACCTTTCTGGTTTCTCGCGGCCGTCTCTGGGCTGAGCGGTGTCTCGATACTTTTATTCCTGAAAGATACCTTTCGAAAGGAGAGAAGTCTGACATATCAGAATGTACTCAAGAGCCGGCTCAAGTCGCATGCCACCGCGTCAGTCGCGACAAGCCGTACCACATCAATCGCGGAGCCGCCAAGTCTACCTGCAGACTTGGAAAAGCAGCAAATCCCAGCCCTGCGTCTGTCTGATACCCATACTGTTGCTGCCGCCGACGTTGCTCTGCGCGAGATGAAGCTCACCTTCCGCGACGTCAACCCATTCAGACCGCTGTGGCTGGTGGTGCGCCGGATGAATAACCTCGCAATATTGGTGGCGTCTGGACTGATGTTCGGCTACAACTTCGTCGTGGTGTTTCACCACCTCGCGGACTCTCAGCTCCGCATATGGATACAACGCACTGGAGGTCGGGCTGGTGCTGCTTTCGTTTGGGCTGGGTATGCCGTTCATGTTCTCGTGTCTTCCTCTGTGCTGATTTGAACTGGATCTAGGCAACCTCGCCGGTAGTTTGATAGGTGGGCGTTTGTCTGACGCGAAACTCGCCAGCCTCAAGGCTGCGAATGGTGGGATCAGCTATCCTGAGGTCAGATTTCTCCTTATTTCGATTTCGATGATTTTCCCGAGTACTGAGCAGCGAATCAGATGCGTTCGAAAAGCACAGGGTATGGGCTCATTCTCTTGCCGCCATCGGTCCTCGCGTTCGGCTGGGTATCAGCAAAGCATGTCCACGTCTCCGCGCTATGTGTACTCCTCTTTCTCTCTGGATTTTTCGTGATGTACGTCTGCATTCCGTTTGTTTTTGCCGTGCGTCCCTGACATTGCTCTCAGTTGGGCATATACCTCAGTGGGTCCAGTTTTCGTACCCAGAGACACGCTAGATGATGTATATGTAGACACTTGCTTACATAGTGGACGCTAATAACGGGCGCTCGGCCACTGCTGTCGCGACGAACAGCGCCTTCCGAGGAATTGCGGCGTTCATCGCGACAGAAGTTGCTGTCCCGCTTCAGGTGCGTCGGTCCCACTTCCCTTCGCTTCTCCTTCTTTCTTTCGTTATCCACTCACGCTGACGAAGGACTCGGTGGGGGATGGTATGTCTAATCTCCCGCCTTTCCGGTGTTGTGATCTGACTGACGCATCTCCGCAGGTTGGCACTACACCATCTGGACGGGCCTGCTGGTGATCGTCGGGCTGCTGGTGTGGCTCGTCGCGCGGAAGGGCGGGGTGTGGCGGGAAGCGGCCGAGGACTGGGAGCAGGCGGCTAAAAGTAACGATAATACAGGTAGACTGTAGCTAGAATCGTGTAACTTAACTTTGTGAATCAGATCAGTGGAGTTTCCTGCCCAAGCTCGGTTCCAAAAAGGAAGGGTGACTAGGATCCCCATTGGGAATTCGACATTCACCCGAAGACTCAAGAGTACACCGGCCAAGAGGCGGCGCATATAGTCGTACCCTTGCGGCAACTCCAGTCCTTCATTTCTTGACATTCTCTCATTGACCCGGACTTGAAACCCTTGACTGGTCATTTGTACGTTTCAGTGCAATGCGCCGATAATCTAACGAAATCTAACGAGCCCAGCCATCGCATTATATGCGGATGTGATACATGTACTGTGTCATTGTACAGTACATATGCTATTCCCTCCCGAAAAAAACCGGACAATTCGGAGCTTCGTAGACCTTGACTATTCTCCTAACTTGCTTGTGAAGGCCGCAAACTTGAGTCTACGACCATCGGAGGTAAAGTCTCGATACTTGTCGCGGAACTCGACCATCTCCATTCCGCGGTACGGCCCCCGACCCGTGAAGGCTGTATGTCTCCATCCTTGATGCCGGAGACCGAAACCTAGTACATATTCAGATATTCTGATTGAAATGCATTTGAACCGCCATCCTCCAAGTTGGCCGCCGCGGTTAGCGTTACATTCCGTCTTGACTCTTGTACACCGACTGATGTTTTAGTAAGACGTCAAACAAGTAAGTAACAGGTGAGAACGGGCCGACGCTGATGTGTTGTCCACTTGGGGAAAGACTGCCAGATCTTCATGCTATATAGGATATTTTTACAGCGTCGGTAAAACAGAGGCAACAAAGGGCAACAACAATAGCTTGAAAAATAAGGTCGCGCGATCATCTCAGACAAGGTTGACGCGTTGACGACGGGTGCGGGCCCGAGCTGTCTTCTAGGAGACGGGACCGAGGGGCTCAAGCTACGTCAGGGATCCTCGAGAATGCATCAGAGGATGTTGTTGAGGCAGTGGGCCCGGGATGTCCGAGGGCCGATTCACCAGTGTTTGCCTTCTCGGTCTGGCCAGAGGTCGCGTAACTCAGGGTCACCAGTGATAGTGATTTTGCCAAGCGTGTCCCCAAGTTTGAGAGACCTAGCTAACTGCTTTCCACGAGCGAGCCCTCAACGTGGCAGGCCCCAACTCAGGTCCATCGAAGTGCCGGGATTCTTGTCCTGGCGGTGATGTAGATTTTGACATATTAGTGGTCCGAGTCGGGTTCGGAACAGTGATTAGTGTTATTAGAGAGGATCATGAATTGCTTCTGAGATGTTGTCGTCCCTCAACCAAGTACAGAAGGCTCAAGAGATGGTCAGAGAATTGTCGGGGGCAGGGAAGATGAACGGGAGGACAAGGAGCATCGACCTGATGGAATTATTTATGGAGAAGTGACCGTGTGACCGTCTGCTTTAAATACCGTACATTGTCCATTTGGACATTTCGACTGCTGGCAATGGCCTACTCTCAGTCGGACAGTCCCGAACACACGCCCCATCGCAGGCTGCCCAGCAGGAACCGATTCTACGGCGACCTCTCCCAATGTCTCTTCGACTTCGTTATCGAGTTATTGCCCACCGGGGAGGAGATGGCCGTGAAAGAGAACGTCCGGAAGCTCCTCGAGCGGCTTATCCGCACCATCGAACCAGAGAGCCGTCTACTATCCTTTGGAAGCACCGCAAATGGCTTCAGTCTCCGCAACTCTGGTCTGTTGGCCGAACTCTGTTCGCCACTGTGCACAAGCTGACCGAGGGGACCAGACATGGATCTCTGCTGCCTGATTGACTCGGAAGAGCGCCTCTCAGCGACGGATCTTGTAACGATGCTCGGAGACCTCCTCGAACGCGGTTCGTGTACTGCTGGCCTCATGATCGCCACAATATTGATCCAAATTCAGAGACGAAATTCCACGTCAAGCCGCTGCCGCATGCGCGCATACCCATCGTTAAACTCTCCCTGGATCCCTCACCAGGCCTCCCCCTCGGTATTGCCTGCGATATCGGGTTTGAGAACCGACTTGCACTGGAGAACACTCGTCTGCTCATGTGCTACGCCATGATTGATCCCACACGCGTCCGCACACTGGTCCTCTTCCGTGCGCCTTTCTACTCTGCACACGGTAAACACATAAGTTCTCGACTGTGGCCTCGATGGAACAGTTTCTCTGGTTTCAGCCCAAACGAGAGAAATCGATCCATCTTTGGCAAGTCGGCAACTGCGTGTTTATGGTGTGTTCCTGCTCATGACTAATGTCGCTCGTATTTTAGTTAAAGTCTGGAGCAAGCGGCGGAAGATCAACTCACCGTACAAGGGGACGCTGTCGTCCTACGGCTACGTCCTCCTTGTAATATATTTCCTCGTACACGTCAAAAACCCGCCGGTACTCCCGAATCTCCAGCAGATGCCGCCGCTGAGACCAATAACGAAAGAAGATACTCACCTCGCTGGATACAATACTTGGTTTTTCGATGATATCGAGTTATTGCGGACTCGGTGGCATTCCGAAAATACTGAGAGTGTTGCCGAGCTGTAAGTTCCCGCCATGTAACTCGTGATGTACCGCAACTGATTTCGTCAAGGCTGATCGACTTTTTCCGCTACTACGCGCGGGATTTCAGCTACAATACCGGCGTCGCATCCATACGCGCGGGCATATTGAAAAAGTCCACAAAGGGATGGCAAAATGATGTCCGTTTACTTTTGGGGGGCGCTCACATCAAGTACTGACTACACTCCCTGCAGCTGTCTTCGGGCAGGTATAACGATTCACGGGAGCGAAATCGCCTCTGCATCGAGGTGGGTCGTTCCATGTCATAACCGGTCGTCGATTGAGCTGTGCCACAGGATCCATTTGAGTTAGACTTTAACGTCGGGCGATGCGTCACCAAGGATGGTATATACACCGTGAGTGTACCTTTGCTATGCTTTTCCTAATTCACTCACAACATGACAGATCCGGGGTGAATTTATGCGCGCCTCCCGTATTCTTGCAACTCGCCCAGAACGGGCTGTAGTTGCCCTCGCCGAACTTTGTGAGGAGCGGCCCGACGAAGATCTTGTCTCACCGCCTTCCTCGTCTTTTAACGTACTGCGGCCACCACCGCAGACGCCATATTCAGTCGGCAGCGGGAGCGGGAGGCTCAAGGCCCCCGCTGCTCCGATATCTGCGCCTACAGCTGTTCCTATATCCGTTACCCCGAGTCCGGCGACCACAGCGCTTCCCGCGCCGCCGCCCTCTGCGCATATGGCCCCACGGCGGAGTAAGTGGACCAGCCCGCCTCCCCCCGACGCGCCGGAGGATGCCCGAGCTTTGTTTGAAAGCAATCTTGGGCATGGCTTGGAGCTCGCGACGAGCTCCACCGAGGCTCGTCAGCGGGAGCAGCGCGCGCGCGAGTCCGCTTCCGAGCACTCCGCGTCCGAGGGTACTAGCGAGGTGTTCACTGACACTGATGCGAGCGTTAGTGATGCGGGGAGCGATGTCGTTTCCGTGCGCTCGTTCACGGAGGGCGTCGCGATTCGAGAAGGCGAGCCAAGCATGGGACACAGCAACGGATGGCGCCGTCCTTCATGGCATGTACCCAACACTAATGTGCGCCCGATACATCCACATCAGCATCTTGCTGTGGATGCAGCGTATTACGGAACGTCGGGCCGTTTGAGTGCAGGTGCGCGGGGGCGAAATCAGCGCGATCGGGAGCGATCCGCCGCTGCATCCGCCCCGCCCACAGCCTGGATGAACGACGCGGGTGCATCGTCGTCGCGTCGATCGTCATCCGGCCCGCCACGCACGGTTGGCTGGGCTCCCACCCCATCCTTAACCACCACACCAACAACGACGCTTCCACCGCTCCCGCCATCACCCCAATCATCTCAGCCCTCACCTCATTCCCCCTCTGGACAGCATTTTTCCCATTTCGATTCCTCACATACTGTATATTATCAAACATCTCCGCGGCCCAGCCCGCACTCCAGCCCGCGGCCGAATGTATACCCCGCCTCTGGATCATCACCGTCGTACCCGGGTACGTCGTCTTCGTACTCCTCTGGAGGATCGTCCCCCTCGCGCGGACCCCAGTATCCTCAGTTCCTCAGCAACACCAACATCATAGGTCTTGGCGTCCCGGCCGATGTGTTTTCGTCGAACCATCCACCGTTATCGCTGTCCTTGGCCTCTTCTTCTTCGAGCGCCACCCCGCGCGAGCATACCCCCGTCCCGACGATGAATAACAACCACAATTCGAGTTTCAGCGGACACCCCAATCCGCCGTCGCCGTCGTGGACGCGCATCGTGTCGCAACACACGCAGACGCACTCGCGTTCGAACTCGACGAACGCGCCGACGCCCAAGCCGCACCCGGCCCCTGTATTTTCTCAGCAGCAGCAAGCCATGAATGTATTAAATAGTCGTTCCCCTCTCCAATCCGACTCCCCTTCCGGATCCCCTCTCCACCCTCCATCCTCCTCCCCCCCGCCGCCGCCTGCGCCGAACATAGCCTCAGCCAGAGACCACCTCCTGCCACCTCGATCGCACGACGAGGAGGATAACGAGCGCGATCGCAACTCCTCCGCGGCGAGCTCGCCGACGCCGTCGCTGTCGACTGGGTACGAAACGTCTGTTTCCACATCCCCTTCTCCGTCGCCTCCCCTCCAGAGCGACACAATCGCCGCGCCGAAGTCTCCTTCCCACGTGGCGTACGAGGACGAGACGCCCAGGGGACCCGTTCCCGAGTCGGTCTTCACCGTCAAGTCCACGTCATGACAGCACCTCATGACACGACCGTGGGCGCTCTGCGCTCGTGCCCTGCCGTTCACCCGTCGCTGTCGTCCTCATACTCACCCCCGCGGCCCATGTATATCTTTTAACGCCGTCCTTGCGTTCATTCGTTCGCTATCGTATCTGCATGTCGTATTATAAGTCAATGTCGCCACACTATCTCCACATCCCATATCTTACTCACACACTTTATCTACCCAGTATCATTTAGACCGCCTTGCGCGGGGCCGGCGCTTGCTTGCGACATTGCCTTGTTATGCGTGTGGTAACTTACCTGTGTACGTCGACAATAAACGTTTTAACCAGGGCAATGTGGCGGGATCTTACGTGGCGGGACGCGTGCCATATGCGCGCGGGTTACTTGCGAGTGTCACTGGGAAGTCAGTGTCAGAGAATACGTGCGCGTGTTTGGACTGAGTCTAATCAAGATGCTGCCGTGCATGCGAAGCGCAAACGAGTACTAAAGCGCAAGTCGAATGCGATGACCAGTCATACGCGCACAATGAATTAGATCCTGAGGAAAAAACATTGGAACCCTCTTTGACCAGTAAGTACACGGGTAAGTATCTGGGAGGGAACTTCCCAATAAAGTTCACAGCTTTTACCGCAGGGTGTTTCTGATAGTAACCGTATTGCAATGCCAAACATGCGGTTCAACTACAAGCGAGCATCCCTCAAACGTCGGAGGAAAAGGGAGGGAATCTGACCAATAAATTCAACAGCTTTATTGCTAGATTCTCTGATAGTCGTGTGGAGACTTCATTGTCGGGAGTCGCATCTGTGATGAACCGCTTGTATCTACGGGCGCGCAGAATATACGGGGAAGGTTGCACTCCACACCAACTCTTTAGTCTTGAGAGTGAAGAAACTCGCGCAGTTTCTCTAGCGCTTTGTAACGGTGCGAAAGCTTGTTTTTCTGATCGGTTGGCATCTCCGCGTAGCTAGAAAATTGTAAAATAAACGGCTGGAAGCGAGGAAAGGTCAGATTTCTGCCTACGTCAATCCTGTTCCGGTTGGTTCGAATACAGCATCCCATCCGAAGATACCAGGCCCTCGAGCGGGTACGATCGAACCATCTGTCCTGCCTTCAAATAGGATCGGGTCGGCGCCTACAGAATACCTAGATCTTGGAGTTCTATTTCCGTGACTATTTTGCGCACCTGGACCAGCCGAGTAGGCAAAAGTGCACAGTGCCCAGGCAGCTTTGGTCGGGAACCCGACTAGCAGCGCATTGAGGCCCTCATGACCCAGGTCAGCGAGGAAATATTTGATGTAAGGTCCAGGCAGCCCCTTCAGCGCTTCAAAGCAGAGTGCTGTATCTTCCGTTATGCAGGGGCCTCCGAGCTGACAAGAATGGGTGCGATTAACGCTGGATTATCAGGATCTTGATTGACTACCAGTTCAGCGGCCTGGCGACATTTGGCGATGGCAACCTCCTGCGTGGTACCTTGAATTTCGGGAACTCCATTCAAGTATAAGTACGGGAGCATCAGAAGGATGGAGTTAACTCGCTGTCCAAGGATCGGGATTCGATTTCAATTGGTCTCCCGCCCGTCAACAAGATTGCCTTGACCTCTTTCAGCTTATTAGCGTTGCCGGTAACGAATACTGGGGAGAGTTGAGAGAACAGAGCTTGTTGAAATCTTTTACCCACTGAGGCTGGATTTCGCTGCCATTGAAGCACGAAATAGGTAATCGGATGAGTCAAGTTCAAAAGGCGGTGCAGGAATTACGGCATCTAAGTTCGTTTCAACTTCCTTTCTTGTGGTCCTTGCCATCGACCGTTTCGTTGGCGGCTCTTATTTCTGTTCCATTCCAAGTTTCTTGACTATCTCGTGACAGCGGGCGGGCTGGCGACTGCATGCGATGGCCATGGAGGACCGCGCGCGCTCAACGGGCACGGTCCGGAGTTAGACACGGGTCGACCCGCGGGTACTCAACACCCAAACCGTACCCGTACCCGCCATTTCCGCACCCGGTGCGGATCGGTTTCAAAACCCGTACGGTTTTACCCGCGGGTTCAAGTTTGGCCGGGTTTTTCAGTCCATGGCTGAAAAAACACCAACCGTGTCGGAAAAATCTTGATCAGCTTGAAACGCCCTGGGACGCGTTGCAAGACGCTGCAAGGTCATATGGTTTTAAGTGGCTTGCAGCACACAGGTAAGAAATCCGTAACATCTTCCAAGCCATGCCGTGACTCCCAGGCTCTCTCAAGGCGCTCGGGTGACAGCCGACCTTCCAGTAACACTCAAGGTTTCATAAGCCCAGCATTCTACTCTCAACAACGCGCCCTTGCTCAGCTCAAATGTTCATACCAGGCACCACAAAAACCGTCAAAATGAATATATTAATCAATACTACTACCACTACTTCGAACTACGATGTAGCTGTAGTGGGCAGCGGCCAGAAATGAATAGATTCTGAATTAAGTCAGTAGGGTATGCAAGGAGGAAACTCTTTACACACATGCAAGAACTTTAAGAACGGACCGTGACAACAACTGGAGGTAAACATACCTGCACGTGTAGCGTTAGATGATGGCGGCAAGAAGGAGGCAGGATTAGACATACCTGCGCTGAGGTGCCTAGATGTAAGTAGACGAGCTTGAGTTAGTAAGACAAGACGGTGGAGGTAAAAAGCATACCTGAACCCATGCAAAGATCGACACTAGACCGCAGCTGCGAGGATCACATACTTGATACTGTCACGACCAATGGGCAGCGAGGGGGGCGGCGAGGGGATTGCAGGGAGTGTGGGATAGTAGTGGTTCGAAACCAAAGTGGTGGAGTCACGGCGTCACTCACTGTCGGCTGATATAGTGGGTGACATCACTCGCTCCACCTCACTGACAAGATGCTGCCGTACGCTCCCCCGGGGTGGAGCTCATGGCACCGACCGTTGCTAACGGCGCCATAGCGTGGAGTATTGCCGGTTTACGTACGACGTCAAGATTTTTTTTGCCGTGGAGCGCACCATGTTTGAGGGCGGGATACATGAATGTGTTGGTGCGGCTTAGGGTTGGTAAGGGAAAAATCTTTGCGTCGTCGTGTGAAGAGCGAAGTGGCGGAAACTAGGATTGATTATCGAGCACAGCCACAATCTACTCGTGATGCGTCTGTACCAAGTCTTCACCTCACTCTTCGACCTCTTGTCTCTTCCACATGGTGCTCAAGTGAAGCCCCTTCTGACTGGTTTTAAGGTCCCTCAAGGTTGCCGGGGTTCGCATGTACCTTGCAACGGTCTGGGACACCCTGTGAGCCGCTCCGCCACGCCTTCGAAGCCGTCGGAAGCCATCTCAAGGTCTCAAGTAGACTCAGACCGTTGCAAGCTATTTACCATTTTTCCGACACGCTTATACACCAACCTAACCTCCGACTGTGAATAGAAGGCTCAAACAGATATATATAAGGCAAAAACCTCACAATTCTCCAGTTGTTGAACTGCGCGTACTCATCTTTTTGAGGTTCCTTGGGTGAGATGTCCCGAGCGGCCAGCACTGTATTCTATTCCTTACGAAATGCTAACGGGCCACACAAAATTATACCCGTACAAACCCGCTGGTTCACGATTCGGGTACATACACGGAATCGACGCGGGCTGGATCAACCCGTACAGTTCCCCCAAGTACACGGGGTCCAAACCAGCGAGTACCTACTACCCATGTCAAACCCTAGGCCACACGGAGCAGCACGGAGCGGGCCTGAACAGAGGTCAGAATTCCTCAGCCCGCAAAGCCCGCCTCTCACTGTCGGCGGCCCTTCTTTGGACGGGCCCCTCACCGATGCTATGCTCTAGTTCGACGCCTCTTCTGATCTCGGTTATTCTTCTCTGTCGACGCCCGCTGCCACTGCCAGTCATACTCACTTGGATAGAAATCGAACTCCTCCGAGTCTTCGTGACTTGTTGTCTCATGCATTGGCCACGCTTCGTCAACGGAGCAATTGATCGTTTCGCAGACTCGGCTCTTGTTGTCTCACGCATTGGCCGTGAAGCGGGGCAATTGATTGTTTCGCAGACTCGATTTAAGCTCTCAATTCAGTGGAACAGTGGCCATGGCACTGCATACAGAATCACCATACAAACTGTGGCCCGGTCGAATTTTTGACAGTTTTTGAGATTTTGATAAAAAAATTGAATGTAGTGATGAACCACTTTTGAACAACCTAACAAGAATGTTCACAGTGACTCATGAGCCACTACAGTTGAATCTTTCATATGGAATAAAGTTGGGATACCAGCCAAATTCAACCCAAAGGTGATTCTATAGTATGACAGACATTCCATAGCAATTTACAGTGGTAAACAGGATTTGGGAACACGTCGAGGGCCATTCCATATCACGGTTTTTGGCTGTGTATTCCATATGAGATGATTCCATACGAGGGATTCAACTGTACTATCTGTATGCCCAGCTGACCTTCTACACAGAATTTATGTGAAACCAAGATCTATACAGCAATTAGCACAGCCTAGTTAATGTGCATACTGATGGAAGTTTTATTGCCAGGTTTTCGGGAATCTGAGTTAGGTCGAATATAATCAGAAGGAATCAGGATCTTCCCTTCACAGCAATGCACATGGCAGCACAGTTCAGTCATTTTGCGCACCGGGGGGAAAATCGGCCAAAGCTGTAAGATGTGTTTGAGTTGCAGTTTTTACAATTACCGATGAGATTTTTAGGCGAGCTGTCTGGATTCCCCCGGATCCGATGTACTATTAAGTACTGTAGCGGATCCATTTCAATTTCAAAACGATTTCGCACTTGAACATCAGTTTCCTATATGGGATAATTATAAGAGGTGTAGCCATAACTCCAAGCGGCTGTGCCACTGATTGCCGCCACTGCTTCTCTTCCCCACGAGGTATGTCTTGAGTTACCTTTACAGCCTTCACTCCCCGAATGCATAATATAAATAGGGCCGAATCTTAGCTCTCCTCATCTCCCTCTCATGCCCAAACACTCCTACTCTAAATCGTCCTCGGATTTACGCGGGGGAAACAGATCTCGACCCGCCCAAGAGACACCCCTTTCTGTCTGCAATCTTCGGCCATAAACGGAGTCGCTCAGCGGATACAAGAAATCTCGAGCCAACATATCTTGCACCAACATATCCATTTCCGCCGCCAGCTTACGAGCCACCGGATTTCAAATCAAATGACTCTTCGCTCTCATTAAAGTTCCCCTCAATAAACAGTGCGCCCACTTTTTTGCGCCACAAATCCGCGACTAATACCAACTGAAGTGCTGGGGAAACCTATGCGGCAGGAATCTAGAGACGACGCGCTCGATATATTGCGTATGTATGACACGGTCATTATTGTGGACGATTCACCGTCTATGACGAAGGAGGGTGGACAGAAGGGCGTATCACGGTGGTCCGAGGTACAGTTTTTACCATTATTGAATGTCGACCTGTTTGTTCATTTACTTCGTAGGCCCGTCAAGCTTTGAGAACATTAGTCGATGTCGTCGCAAAACTCGATGACGACGGAATCGACATTCATTTTCTGAATGCAAAGATTGTATTGCCGAATATGAAGGTTGGTCATCCAGCTGGAATATTCGATTTCTCAACGAGAATCATATTTAGTCTGCTGAAGAAGTCCGGAAAGGGTTCAAGAGTGTGACCCCCAGTGGCTGGACTCCCACCGGGATGAAACTCGACGAACTTCTCAGGCCATATCTCATTAAACTCGAAGCAGCTGACATCAAACCTAATGGGAAACCCGTGGACCGGGAAACAGGCCTCGACATCAAGCCCGTCAATTTTGTTGTGATCACTGAGTAGGATTTCATCTGCATACTTGTGAATATTTCTCATCTCTCACTCAGCGGCCAAGCGGGTACGATTTTGTTCGACGGGCTTGCGAAATCGCTCACATCCGTCGTAGGGGACGATCCTAAAGCAGTAATAATCGCCGCGGCAGAGCGCCTCCAGCGCCTCCAGGATCAAAATCTCAATTTGACCCAGGTACGCCTTTGTGTACAATGGTTCAGAGCCATTAAAAACCCGGCCAGCTTGGAATCCAGTTCGTTCAAGTTGGTAACGATCCGTGGGCGACCAAAGCACTGAAAGACTTAGACGACGGATTACACCGTGACGACAAGGGAAAGAAGATCCCAGTGAGTTCAATCTTTTTATTATTGCGACTCCGATTCTTACTGATCATAGGACATTGTCGATACGACCCCCTACGCGAGTCTAAATCCAGTCACTGCAGATGGACTGATTAAGGTCCTTCTTGGAGGCATTCTGCGTAAGATTGACGCTCAGAATGATCCGAGGCGCCCCAGGAAGCGTTCGTAGTGTGAGTATAAAGTAATGTCAGGCCGATCCTGACTATGCTATAATATTGAGATGTTCATGCTTTCATTGGCATTATAGGGATGTGCGGTATTAGCCACCCATCTGTCTTTTTCTGGCCTATCGTATTCGAACGTGAACTTCAAAGATTCCACGCGTCACCCAAGTAAGACTGTAGTTGACTCTCAGTATTCGATACTGTGAATCTTTCTTTTTAAGACTCTATGAAAATGCGCGAGTGCGCTGTGTACAAAAGTACGAAATATGTAGTGCTACCCAATTAACCGTAGGTGTAACGTAGCGAAAGCAAAGACAAATATGCGCTATACCATTCGGCGGCGCGCTTGCAAATGCGAAAACGACGCCGGGCACAACACCCTCGGATATTGCTACCAAAAAGAGACCCCCAGCAGTACGAGTACTGGTGCCACAGCCAACCTAGATTTCAATCAGCCAGCCACCCGAGGCGAAAATCGGATGACTTTGATTTACAGAGAAGACGCCGCTGCCGCAGCAGCGCCATTCTTGCCGGGCGGTTGGTCGCCCGTCACGGCGGCATAGTCGAACAGCAGTCTCGAGCCGCTGGGGTCGAGTTCCACGCGCACGGTGTGTGTGGTCCAGTTCAGGCCTTGAATGTCGTACAAAGTGGCATTGTAGGCCTCGACTTGGGCCTTGATATCGTTGTATGCGAAATGGTTGATCGCAGGGCCGTTGTCGAGGGAGATGGTTGTGTTGTAGATGTCGCCTATGTCTTGAGCGACGTACAGGGTGATACCCGTGCCTGGAAGATGCATGGCTCGAAAAAAGACAGTCAAAGAGAAGTGAATGACAAACCGTTGAATGGTATGGTGATGCTGCAATGGTCGGATGGGTAACATTGCGTATCTGGCTGCTGTCAATGAAGTTCAATCATGCTGTAAAATCGCCTTACAGGATCTGAAAAACAGCAGCCGGCTCGTAATGGGCTAAAAACGGTTCAAACCCGGAACTCACGCAGTTTTATCGAAAAGGAAAGTCTCATTAACAGACACCGCCAAGAGGTTCGAGTTCTCATGGGAATATTTCAGCCATTTTTTGTTGTAGCCAACACCAGCGCTGGAGTTGTATGTGATGGAACTGTCCTGGTCATCGATGTAGTATAGCGCGTTTGCGAAGGCGGTGAGTCCGAGAACACAAAGAGTTGCACCAGCCGCGCGCAGAGACCACATCGAAAAACAGGGAGGAATGTTGAATGAGGTTCAGGAACGTTGGACATTTATATCAAAACGCGAATCATTGATGTGCAAGATATTCGGGGTAACAGGACGTTCGGGGATTACCAAGTTGCCCGATGCCTGTCGATCCCGTTTGACAGCTCACCGGCAAATCACCAATGCCCGATATATAAAAACATCGACCCCACCGCGGAGAATATCGTCGAACCGCGCAGAGAATACAGTTGGACAAAATGAAGATGTCCGATTCGAGACGGCGAAGTGTTGGTCGCAGGCAATGCCACAGCGGCGGAAGGCAGCGTTCTCGGCGTCGAGAGCGCATGCGCAGGACAGTGGACTCTGGAGGACAGTGGTCTCGGGAGCGGCGCGGGTAGAAGTTGGATAAAGCCCATCAAGGATACCGGGACAAGATATTCGCATATCAGAAACGCTCAGATGAAAGAGGGAGACCTACTCGTTCGAAGGGAGCGCACCGTTCGTTGGCGCGAGGCGTTGGCTCAAGACACCGACATCAAGGACGCGGCGCGGCGGTCATACAATCGGCGACTCTGCGGTGGTAGAGCTGCGCAGCGACGCCGTGGAGTTGTGGTGCACCGTTCGAGGCCTAAGGTCGATCTGCCGCCATCAAGGCAAACTTCAAATGAGCGAACACCCGGCAGGCGGGGAGATGAAGGAGGTGCAAAGAATTGAGATGGGATGCGACGCGTCGAGATCCGTAGACGAGAAAATATGCATTTGGTGTGCGTCGGGGAGGCTCAGTGCAACGGGGACCATCGCTTCTTTCACAATGACCGAGCAAAATCAAGTCGCTTTTTTCTTCATGACGAAAGCAAAATACTCGAACACTCCGGCTTCTTCCTTGAGCTCAAGGACCTGCAGATCCCATAGGGCCTCCCTGATGAGGAAGGGCTTGATGAAATGCGGCTGGCGGTACGTGATGTAGACGAATGTCCCGCCAGGTTTCAAGGCGCGAGCGACCTGAAAGCGAGTCAGCATAATATAAAGCGGCGAGAAGTAACGGTACCTCGTCGATATAGCGCCGAGTGTTGTCTTTGACCTCATCCGGAGGATCCCACAGGCTTCCCCACAGCATAGCGTCAAGCGTACCCTTGTCAACCGCAACATCGACATCATTGTCAGGGATGCTGCTCATCTGGCGCACATCCTCCACCTTCCACGAAATCCCTCCCTTGTCCTTGAATCGCGCGGCCATGTCCTCTATCACTACGGAAGAAAAGTCGACGCAGACTTGGTTGGTGTAGCCTTGCTCATGGAGATCTATCGGGAGTTTCTACGAGTGCAGGTATCCGTCGCTCGTCTTCCCTCGGCTGAGTGACCCACGTACGCTGTTGCCGCATCCAAGATGGAGGATACGAGGGAACGCGCCTGCAGGCTTGGGAAGGCATTTCGAAAAAAGCGACTCGAGATTTGAGAAGGACTTGAACCACTCAAATGTTGCGTCTTTGCTGTCGTCGCCTCGGTATCGCTCGTCCCAGTAGTCCGCGCGAGAAAGCTCTTCTAGGGTTTTGGCGTTGGCCATCGTGAGCGGTGTGACTGCTGTGGTCACATGGACGATGGCGACGCAGGGCGACGCCCGCGACGGCCAATACAAAAAAAAAACTACTTGGCTCATTTTCTGGTACTGCATCGTCGGCCCATATCCTCCAACCTACAATCGATCTTCAAGACTATCACTGGCTCCCCAGAAAATCCCAAATCGTCGCTCTCTCTGAAAGCGAGTTGGACGAACGTGGAGTACTTCTACCTCATCGTAACTTGCTCGCACCTAAATTCCACGGCTCGCAGATCCTCCCAGTCGTGGTATGAGGGAAAGGATTTGTCGGTTTTGAACTTCAACGGAAACAAGTTCTCGACGGACCGCGTCAAGTCTGATATACGTCAGCTCGTTCTCACCGTTGAAGCTTGGGACATCAAGCCGGCTAATGTGTTCCTGACAAAGGAGAGTAACTTGGTGCTCGGGGGCTTTGGGTTTGCCTTACCTTGCCGTCTGAGGAGATCTCCTTCGACGTCTGATGCGGTTCTTTCCTGGTACCTTTGGCGGACGACATGGCCTGCACCGCCGAGGAATAGGACCGCCGCCGCGCAGCACAAGGGCGCTACCTAATGGGCTCCGCGTAGAGGCGGCTACGTTCCGAAAGTGGCGAGGAAGATCCGTACGAAGACGGCCAGGACCGCCTCTCAGGCTTCGTTTTCGTCAGGGCCGGATTCCTCGACCCCCGCCCAGTCCTATCAAGGCGCTCGCGCTTGAAGTCCTCCGTGTCTTTAGGTGTAGCACGAAGGCGAAGAAGGTGACGTGGAGGCGCCTGCGCACATACAGGCCAAACTTCAATTCTAGTCGGAGTCCGAGCCAAGTTTCCACGAGATCTGCCCGGACCCGTTTCGCAATGTAAAGGAAGAATATTCCTTGGTCACAGTTTCCCGTGTCGACACGGATTCTACTGGCCTCAGCTCAAGACCACCTGGTGTTTCATTAGACCATTCGATTGTCAAGCACATCCCCTCCACCCTGCTCATCCAGCTCTCGTCCCGTTCTCCCAGACAAGCCCAGCGTTTCGTTCCCGGCGCCGCCCCCCCGATTGTCGGCAGCCTCTGCTCCAAGGCTGGTGGGACCATTACGGTCGGCGGATTCAAGGACGACAAGCCCACCGGCACCCCGACGGCCGGTTCCTCAATGTTTGAAAGGGTGTCTTCCTCTCCCGGTGAGGTGACAAACGACCTTGTCTCTTCGAGCAGCGATCAAGAGTCGACGTTTTCAGAAAATTTTAGAGACGTTAATGCAGAAGACCTGGATGATGACTATGGCTGATATTCAGCAGAGATGGATGGACAGCTCGCAATACCGGACTACACCGAGAACCGCGACTATTTTTCGGATACTGGATAGGAGAAGTTCAAGTTCCACGCGGTAGATAGTACAAATGACAGAACTGATAATACATTGTCCGTGAATGACGCTTCGGTGTGATTGAGACGGCCCTCAAGTCAGCCCACCGAACACAATCAGTTTAGTGTTCATATACTCCTCAATGCCGTGCGAGCCCTCGCGTCCGAGGCCACTGTTCACTGTTAGCCAAACAGATCGCAAAGTCGGCTGCACACCGCTCACCTCTCTTTGATCCCCCCAAACGGAATAACCGCCTGGCTGATCAGACCCGTATTGCATCCAACCACTGCCAGCTCATCAACACCGGAATACACTGGAAGAATACGAAGAAAACTCACTCCCAACCTCAAGCTTCTCCGCAACGCGCCACACGCGGCCCACGTCGCGCGAGAAGAAGTACCCCGCGAGCCCGAAGTCCGTGCTGTTCGCGAGCTTGATCACCTCCTCCTCCGTCTCGAACTTGATCAGCGCCGCGAGCGGCCCGAACGTCTCCTCGCTGTTGATGCGCGCTGAGGCGGGGACGTCGGACAGGACCGTCGGGTTGAAGAACGCCGTGCCGGGGATGCTCGTCCCGCCGACGAGGACCTGTGCGCCGAGCTTGACGGCATCGTCGACGTGCGCCTGCACCTTCTCGAGTGCGCGCGTGTGTATGAGCGGCCCGTGGGTGCTACGGTCGCGTCAAGCTAAGTAGCTGGGTGCGAAGGGAAGCTGGAGCACCCACGTGGACTCGTCAAGGCCGTTCCCGATCTTGAATGAGGCGACTTTTTCCGCGAGGCGCGAGGCAAACTCGGCGTAGACGGAGGACTGGACGTAAATGCGGTTGGCGCAGACGCACGTCTGCCCCGTGCTGCGGAATTTGCAGATGATGGCGGCCGCAACGGCTTGGTCGATGTCGGCATCGTCGAATACAATGAAGGGGGCGTTGCCCCCGGCCTCGAGAGATACTCTATTTTAGCTTTCAGTGACGTGTCAATAAAACGAGACCGAACCAACTTTTTGAGGGTCGACGCAGCCATCCCTGCAAGCAACTTGGCGACAGGCGTGGAGCCGGTGAAGGTCACTTTCTTCACGGTCTTGCTCTCGCACATCTCCTTTCCAACCTCGCCCACGTTCTTAAGGGTTGTAACGACGTTGATTACACCGTCAGGAACGCCAGCGCGGCGGGCAAGCTAGGAAAGTTTAGCCGCAAGTAATTCGATAAATGGAAAAACGGAACCTCGACAAGAGCGAGGCACGAGAACGGCGTCTCTGGCGGAGGTTTGATAACAGTGGTGCAGCCCGCCGCGAGCGCCGCGCCGAGCTTGCGGGTTCTGGTGAGTTTAGGTTAGGTTAGTTGGGGGTCCGGGGGGTGAACGCGCACATCATGGCCGACGGGAAATTCCAAGGGGTCAAGATTGCACTGGAGGCTGGTGAATGGCGGGTCTGGCAACTCGAATACACATACACGACACCAATAGGCTGTTTAATGGTCACATTGCGCACGTTTGGGAAGGGAGACGGGATGTGTTCTGTGCGCGCTCAGAGATACAACCGACTTTGATTTGGAGAACGCACCGCCGTATGTGCGAACAGCTTCCTCGGCTGCACAAGAGATTAATGAGAGAGAAAGCAGACGTAGGTTGCATACCAAACCACTGGGGAACGAATCCGAATCAGAGACTGTGTATTATTGACGTCATCTCTTTCGTACCTCGATAAACGATGCGCTGTACGCGTTTTCGCCCTGTGCAAGCCGTGTAGATGTTAAAGAGGGCGTTCAAGTTCGATAATACCTTTGCCTCTGTTAAGGTCTTGCCGTTTCAAGAGTCTGCGGGAAATTAAGCGGGCGAAGTATTAAGGAAATGACATGGACGAACAATAAGTCGCGACAAATCGTCGTGGTGCTCTTGCATAAGAGCAAACAGTTTCATGAGAATGTCATGTCGGTGCTGTAGGGATATTATGAGCAGCTGCATGCCAGTATTCTGGGAGATCAATATCTGGCCTGCACTTACTTTGGCGGTCGTTTTGCTCCACTCCGGAAGAGCCTTCTCAGCAGCGGCTATCCCTTCTTTGGTCTCAGCTAGGCCCATCTCAGGAACAGTTCCCAGCTCCTCGAGAGTTGCGGGGTCTGCACCTCCATGTCAACGCGAATCTCGTCGAAAACAGCACACATCGCACTCTGCACGGTGATTTTCTCGCCGTTCTTTGCGTCTACCCATTTGCCGTCGATAAAGGCCTACATTTACCGTCGGAAAACAGTAAGGAACAGTTGCAAGAGACTGACCTGGGTCTTGACTAGGGAAAAGTCTTTGAGACCAAAGACTGACGCTTGGGCACTGGCCATCCTGCGGAATTGTAAGGGCCGAGCTGGGAGTCGGGGCAGCAGGGTGCTGGAGAGCCGTAAGAGTGGAAGCCGCATCCAGTGACCTTGGTGCGGTGCGAAACTTCGACCCGGTGGGACTCCGAGAAGGATATTTCTGGAAAAGGCAACTGCGTCCCGGCATTTGCCAGTGCCGGCTTCTTCTGCACTTCTGCGAGACTGAGCACTACTCGGTGCGCCAGTACTGCTTCTAGCTCGTACCTCGCTAAATATATTTTAGAGCCCACATTTGGCTCGACGACGCGTCTGTGGATCTTCCACCCAATCAATCGCGTGAGGAGTGAGTATCTAAAAACAGACTGTAACTGGTCGCGGCGCACTGGTCCAAATGGAGCCCTTGATGCGAATTTTAGGCATCTGGACTCGTAAATCCAGGCCTCATCGAAAAAAATGGCATTGGTACCCTCTGGCAATACCCAAATCGTTCCTCTTGGAATCGACATCCCCCCTGGGATGCCAACTACCGGTCCAGATCTAGAACTTCAGTTGAAGATCTGGGCTGGAGTAGAGATCTTGTGGCCGTTTCTACGTAACCCGGCACAGTCCCCTATTTGCGCGGCCACCGTTTACCACGTCGCAAGTCGGTTTGTGTACGGGCCATTGCAAGACCAGCCGAAAGCTGCTTTGCGTATTCTGCGAACGAAACATCAGCTGTTTCTCGACGCGATTTTATATTTCGTTGCGATTCCTCGGCCTATCTTGCTTCAGCAGGCATTGGAATGGAAACTCAATCACTGCGAATGCGACTTGACGGCTCCGGTTCTGGAGACAACCCACACAGTTGATGTCAACGACACGACGCCGCCGCCGACATTTAAAGACATGGTTACTGCGTTGTTCCTAGTTCTCGAGTGTGTCCTCGAGAACATCAAAATCGGGCATGTTTCTGGCTTGCAGTCGGCACCTCAAGGCCAGACAAAGGACCCGGAAACCGCGAAGTGGCCGATGAATACAGCCGCCTTTTTCCCCGCTGGTCCCGAAGAAGCAATCGTGTCGTTCACGGGCCTCTATCGTTTGACCAGATCGCCGTCGATACTCGACTTCATCCGAGTCACGCTGCCCCATTGCCCCTCGGCAGCAAGTCCCGCGATGCACAACACTTCCTTCTGGGAGGCGATATTGGAGGAACTAGAATGGGCCGCCGCCAGAATCGACACGGACCCAACAATCACCGGGAATTCCGCATATAATCTTGACGATGGACCTCCTCCTGTCGTTTCCATTCGACATATCGTAATGCTCGTCCAGACTTTGATGTCCACCTTCACGCAAAGTCTTCGCCAGAACATTCAGACCTCGTGCCTCATGTCATATGCGAGAAACATACATGACGCGCTGCTAAAGGTCTTGATTGATCTCAACACCAGGCCATCCAAACCGAGGTTGGGGGACTGGATTACCCTGGTGGTTGGCGTCGCGGTAACTGTCATCACCGCCCTCCCTAAAGATCACCCCCAGCGGCCTCAGCGGCTGCATCCTGTTCTTCTGACTTTCGCCGAAGGCATCAAAGGCGGGGCCAGCAATAACGTGTATTCGGTCATTGCGAGGCTCTCGGAGTCGGTGGCCGAATGTTGCAGCGCATCGTGTACCGTGACAAGCGAGTCAAGTGCACAAAAGCTGCAGTATTGCGCGCAGTGCAAGGTAATGCGCTACTGCTCTGGTGCTTGCCAGAAGGCCGCCTGGAAATACCACAAGCTCGTGTGCAAGGACGTCGGGAAGCTGAAGCAAGAAATTCTGCCCCGTGCTCTGCGTTTGAAATCGAAGAAGGGAGGGAATTCGGTTCCGTTCGCCACGCATTTTGAGACGGAGGCGCTGAAAGATTTCACCCCCCAACGCATGAAGGAGATCGAGGCGGAGCTTATGCCGTTCCTACATTTCCAAAATGCTGGGATGAAGTGTGAGTGCCTTCGCGGTTGGACAGCCCGAATTCAGCTGAAGCTCACCTCACCATAGCTGCTGCGTCACACGCGAAGGCCAACCACTACTGAATTTCGAAACGGAACACATCAATATTTCATCTGGTATAAAGGAATGCTATTATGCTCACTCACTTAATCAGGCACTACAGTACATACTTTATGAATGGGACTGCTGCGCGACTCGGGAAGTCCTGGTGTCAAGGCACACGACCACAGTGCATTTTCCGGATTTTAGGAAGGCTGATGCCGGAAACAGTCTGAAGAAATGGACGAGAGTCGCTCAATTTGCATTCTTGATATTCTTCAAGCACGGCGCCTCGGCTTTGAGTGCATTCTGTTCCCTCCTGACAGTATTAATCCCCACGCACATATCTCCTCGACTCCGTGAGCGACGTGAGGATTCATTTTGAGCCCGAAGTTCGGAGAACTGGATGTGCACGTTGATTTTCAAGACTTGCGAATCCGCGAAATGCAAGGCCCCGAGCATGATGGTTAGACTATTGAAGGGTTCAACGACACTTCAACCAAAATGGACAATACTCGGTCACTTTTATATTTTGATAACTCGGGCCGCACTGATTAGGAATTGAAATCGTCTGCCTGGTTCAAAAAGCGGGAGAAAAGCAGGTCGGTTTATGTGTTTTCCAGGCGGCTTCTGGTGCGCCACGTCGCACTACTCTTCTCTTGAGTTTGAACATCGCTTCACAGAAATACACTCACATAGACCGCCGACTTGCACCTGTGCGATGGATATCAATATGAAGCCCTGCAGGAAGAAGAATCCCTCGCGTACCTCCCACACTGAGACAGATCAGAACCGTCCTTCTGCGCCGTGCGAGTACATCCAGGACCTCCGCATCTGTCAAGCTTGCTCTCAAGCATATCTTTTACTCCTCGCAACATCTGGCGCATAGAACTGAGATGAAGAAGCGTTCAGGATCTATTCTCCAATATAACTGAACGGAACCAACGGATCATTGTTCAGCAGAGCTTGGCAGCGACCAGCGGTGTCAGACGCAAGTCTGCCAGGGAATCTGCGGGCCCAAATTGGACAATGCTGCAAAATAATAGTCTTGTCCTCCTCGGCAACATCTTGCACGCCCTGCAAAAGCAAGAGGGTGGCCAGAAATTGGCCAATTTCACCAACCTCATCGGCGTTCATCGTGCTAATTCCGCCGACGGCACTGGCGACGCGTTTGGCTTGGAGAGCAGCAAGACCGGCTCCAGGCAGAGCTACGAAGAAAAACGAATGAAGTACGGTCTAAACGAGTGAGAGTCAAGACAGGTTGAAAACAAATAATTAGGAAAACATCAGACGTACGTGGTAGAGATGACATTTATGAGTGTGGTAACAGACCCTAAGGCTTCAGGTCTCTGCCTGAATAGATTCACCAGCGATGGCAAGTATTTTGCCGCAACCTCACTGAAATCAGACGATTCAGTACTGTCGACTGTTTTCATCTCCAGTGGATATCGTACGAGTAAACGTTCATTTGGAAGGGCATTGGGTTGGACTGGAGGATTCCGAGCTAGTACAAGGTAATCAAATCGTTTACTTGCCACCGACGAGAGGACGTTTTGGCAGCAACGTCAGATGAACACCAACCTGGGCTTTCAGATTGACGCTCCGCGCAGGGTCTGCATAGTCCCCGTTGCCATCGTCCAGTACACCTACCCACGTTACAAGAGATACAGGCGTAACATTCCAGAGTGAGTCCATGATGGTTCGAGATCAAGTTGATATTTAGAAGCGAATTAAGACAACACGAGGCCCGTGTCAGACACGATCACGTGGAGCAGATGAGTGGAGGTGCAATGCACATTTGGTCGCGTCGATGTGCAACGAACATGGGCTAAAATAGCAAAGTTTTCTTTGCACTCGAGGACGCGTTGAGGACGCGTTGTTATTCGACACGTTGATTGCTAAACAATCTTTTGAAATTCTCTCCCAATTTGCTCCCTGTACTTATGCCCAATCGGTCCGCCCCACCGCCGCCTAGCGCCGCTCTGACAAGCTCTGACACTGCGCTGCTTGTACGCGTATCAAGAACATGATACGACCTTTTTGATGCAAACTCTCAAGTGACCTCAGGCTCACGCCGGCAACTTTCCGACGACTCGGTTTGATAGTTGACTCCAACGATGTCCCCGCGTCGTCCAGTTCCATGGACATTCCTGCTCCTGAGCTTTGCAACGTTCTCAGCCGCGAGCGACCTGCGAAGCGAGCTTACTCTTCCTGGTGTGTCGTCATTCTTCCCCGGCGATCCGGGGTACGCGAATGCGACCAGAGCCTTGTGAGTCTTGTTTTCTTCAGGTGGGCAGCTATTCAGTGAGGCCCGTTGAAGTCAATTTGCGATTCACGCTGGAGCCTGTCGCTGTTCTCTACCCTGAGACCGTCCACGAGCTCGCGAACATTGTCAAAATCGGCAAGGCGAACCATCTGCGCGTCAGCGCCCGCAGCGGAGGGGTGAGCAGTCTACGATTTCTTTGAGTTTTTTCCTTCTCTTATTTAGAGAATGATAGCACAGCTACGTGGCGAATGGCCTAGGAGGGGAAAATGGTTCGCTGGTTATTGACATGGCAAAGTTCACGAACATCACTGTCAACCCGTCGACCAGAACGGCCGTGATTGAAACGGGAAACAGACTGGGGGATATTGCCCCTGGCTTTGAACGACTACGGCTTGGCCCTGCCCACGGTACATGCCCATATGTGCGTTAGTTTTCTTCTCGCATTTGATCAAGGCCCTTACGCTCGCTGGAGGTTGGTGTGGGTGGTCATGCAGTGTGTGTGATGCTTCACTTTGAAGTCATTTCTTCTCTGACCTCGATTGAAGCATACGGAGGATACGGGTTCACGTCGAGAATGTGGGGTCTTACCTTGGACAATATTTTGTCTATCAGTTCGTCTTGTGTTCGGCACAATTCACACCCATCCCTGATCATTGGGCATTCGCAGATCTTGTTCTCGCGAATGGAACTATCACCAAGGCGTCGAAAGACATCAATCCCGACCTCTTTTGGGTACGTTCAATTGAGTAACTTCTATTCTTTTGTTTTATTTCTGGGCAGGCTCTGCGCGGCGCTGGACCATCGTTCGGAATAATCACCTCCATCGAATTCTCTGTGTTCCCTTCACCCGCCTCTGTGATTGTTTTCCAGTATAACTGGCATCTCGACGTCGAAAAGGCGGCCACCGCACTTGATACCTTCCAAAAGTTCGTCGTCCAGCCCAGCTTGCCGCCTGAATTCGGAGCGGAGATCGTCCTGACACGCGGTGCCATCGCGGGCAACGTGTCGTTCGGGCTCACTGGTGCATGGCACGGAGACCCGAGCCTGTTGAACGGCACAGTTGCGCCCTTCCTTGCAGCGATGCCGCCTTTGAACGCTGTTACCTTCACTGGCGGAAACTGGATCGACAGCGTCAATTTTCTGGCCGGAAGCACTTTGAACACGAGTTCCGCACCGGACTACACTGACACCTGTAAACTCAAAATATCCTTCGACGGGTTCTATGTCACTCACAATGCGGTGATAGTTTACGCAAAGTCGCTCATGACTCCCGAGGCCTCTCCTATGAGCGAGGCGGCTCGGACCGCCTTTATGAACGGGCTCGCTTACGAGGGGTTCACTCCAACACCGTATGTATCTGGTTCAATTTTCTTGGATTTACCATTGGTTGACGCCGACGCGGTCCAGAGCTGGTTCTTCAGGTAGAGCTTTACGGCGGGGCAAACTCCAAAATCAACTCTGTCCCAACGGATGCAACAGCCTTCGTGCACCGAAGCTCGATGTTCACCATTCAATTCTACGCCTCCTCTTTCAACAATGCCCCACCCTACCCCGACGCTGGATTTAAATTCCTGGACGGTGCGATAAACTCACATTTTCAGCCCTCCCCCACTCATCCTTCAACTCTCAATCAATAGACTTGGTCGGCGGGATAACCTCGAATAGCCCTAAGGGCTGGGACTACGGCGCATACACGAATTATATGGAGGACAAACTGGTTGATTGTGCGTGCCGTTCGCTCATTCTTTCTTTCCACTGTAATTGAGCTGTTCGTCAGATAAACAACGCTACTATGGTTCGCACTACCCGCGCTTGCTTGCGCTCAAGCGGAAACTTGATCCTACGGGTGTCTTCGATTTCCCCGTTGGCATCGATGATTGATGTGCGAGAATCGTATTTTCTTACCTGGAGAGTGTAGCCTGTCGTTTTTGATTCTGTTAAAATTCAACCATATCTATCAATATGAGCTATCTTCGAAAAAAAAAGATTGCGCATTGTTTTGTTACGTCAGGACTGAACCTACTGCTTCTTTGCCTCGTCTCGGAAGAAAACCATGACTCGGTTGAACAGCAATGCAACCTCCAAACTTGAGATAAGTACATACCTCATGAATGTGATTTCACTTGAGCCTCAGTAACCAAACTGAATTGACGCTGTACTATACAGAAAATTGGATTATCAAAGTCTGCTCCCTTCCTTCACCATCGGTTGAACAACAGATTGTTCATCGCTATATTTGCCTGATTTTGAACCTGGAAATTGAGTGAAGCTTCGAGAATCGATGTAGGCTGCGCCGGCCGCGTCGGAAGTGGCCCGCAGAGTCTTCGCCACACTCTCTACGTCGGTGTGCATCACGCTTGGCAGGTTCCAAATTGCCGTCCCATTCCCGAACGCTGCGAAGTAGTGCCCGGCGACGTACGGACTGAGCGCGACGTACGTGATCGAGTTGCGCTTGTTGCGTTCCTCGGGGTTGTCTAGGAGCGGCTGTAGCCCAGGGTACAGGCCCTGCAGGTTGTGCGCGAGCTTGCCGTCGTCGTACAGGACGACCCATGCGCCGCCCATGCCGAGCGCTACGGTCTCGGGGCGGCCGAGCTTCAGGCGGTTCACTATGTTCGTCTCGAGCGTGGGTGGTAAATTCTGCCATGAAAAGCCTGCATCCTTAGGGTTTGAATCAGAGGTGGTTAGCTGTCTTACGAGGAAAGAAGACATACTGAACTCGAGAAGTAGCTGTGGTATGGCCCAAACACTGTGCGCGCGGTCTTGCCGGCATGAAAGCGGGCGAGCTTGGCGTAGTGTGGCCCAAGAAAGTCCGCTGGAACACGCCTTTCAGTATGCCACACATCGATAAACGCGAAAACATTTACTTTCGTACATGTCCACATCGTTCTTGTTTTGCCAGCACATGCCTAGATCAAGTTCAGGAAAGATATAGCGTCTGTCTGGAGTGACTCTGAACCGTATACTCCATGCTCCATGGCCATGGCTACGTCATGGGGATACTTGCAGTAGTTGGGATCATGAGTGTCCTCAAGAACACGCCGCAAAGTTACCGGGAGGGTATTCTTGTCGCTCCTATTTGGTCGCAGATGAAGAATAGTCGCGATATTTTGGAACGGCATACCAGCACCGCCATGAATCCGATTTCAGGAAATATGCGTTGTTGGGTCCAAAGGAAAACTGAACGTCCATGCGAGGGTTAGATCGAGGGTCTCGAATAAGGTAGTTCGTGTTTTTGAGGTCGCGTACCGCGGTCCCGGATCAATGGCGGTGTGGGGCTTGGCTGACAGCTACACATCGCCGACCCGATAGAGGCAATCAACGATATCATGCGGTGAATACCCTTTGAGATGACAGTTTGTAAAGTCCGGCAAGGATGAGAGCGGTTCAAAAATCAAATTGAATTCGGGGACCATAGTAACAGATTATCTGAATAGAAATTCCTCTAGGGTGCAACCGAGCTCATGGACTTTGAAATTCCGACTACGCACGCTGTGAGACGCTGTGCCCAAGATTCGGAGCGGTTGTGGAAGGGAGCAAGACCATATGTTTGGTCAACCAAACATATAATTGATTATTGATCGAGTGATTGACACTCCCCGCCACTCGATGCATCATGAACGTTCACGTCAAATGTCGAGACTCATGTTTTTTAGTCCCGGCCAGGCTGGCCGGGATGGGTAAGCTGGGCTCAGGCAACGAATCAACACGAGACTATTCTTCCTTCAATCTCTGTTGGGGTTTCTCAAGGATCGAATATTCTTCAAGACTGAAGGCCTTTCGGCGGTCAGTGTATGGCACAGCTTGAAGCTTGAAGCTTGATTCTTGAAGCCTCAGGCGCCTGTGCTAAATTTATCGCGTTGTATCAAGAAATAGAACAGATCTATATCACTCCTGTTTCATCTATCCTGTCACCGCCAGGCACAGTGTGCATTACAGCCGGCACTCTTCTTTATCATCCGTACCTGCGTCTGCCCACCCACCCATGGATTGCGATTTCTCGTTTGGCCCGAACGGCGCGTTCTTCGCAAAGTCTGACTCTATCTGGGCATGGTCAGTGTGCACACAGCGAACGATCGGGAGCCCGGAATCTCATTTAAAACCGCGCAGGAGCGACAATAACACCCTTCCTGAGCCTCTGCGACTTATCCTGGAGGATCCAAACCACCCGCAGGCTAACAAATTTCCGTATGATGTCGCCTTCCCGACGGAGCCAGGTCTGCGCCCTGGCCTTGCACCTATACCTTTCCGAGCTCACCAATAATCTCTATCTATCTTACTCGTACCTCGTTAGGCATGTTTAGCATGTCCTGGAAAACTGTCAAAGGCGAAGATTATTACGAAGGTGCGTCCCTCTATTTCTCTCACATATCTCGAGTATTGAAATCGCATAGAGCTGTTCCTGGGTCCGAGATACGCCAAGCTAGCGGAATACATGCGGAAAATTGCGCAGAATGGAGAGCACTGCACACGAACGGTCTTTGGGCCAGACGCCAGCTATTTCACTATTTCTCCGTCCGGTTTTAGCTGGCAAAAATCTTCCGCCCGTGCTCGAGGGCGATATTCTTGGCCGCGTGAAGAAGGGGCCACACCCCCAAGCTGTCGCGCTTGGTGTGCACGGATCGTTTGTGGTCCTTTACTCGGACGGAAACGTCACCTTCGACGTCGCTCACCATTATCCTGCCGTGGATGCAATAATCAGAAACTCGGCTGAGAATGCAAGACGGAAGGGATTTCGGTGCGCACACTTGCTTTCGTCGCGTTATTTGCCCTGATCATATTGCTCTAGTTCATAGCCCTGAACCCACATGCGGCTGGCCAATATTATGTTGCTTATGGCGACGCGTCGGCCACCCTGGAACATCCCGACTGAATGGACCGTGGACGTGACCACTGTGAGCAAATCGCTCCGGCCAGTCGGGTCTGCGCGCCTTGTTCCCACACTGCCGTCGACGGGTGGTTTCGCAGCAAGGTGGCTCTTCGCAGTTTGGGCAACCGCAAACACCCTGCGTCGCCCTCAGTCTTGAGCACGGGGCTGCATGCTGCTGGCCAAATATGGCACGCATATCAGGGTCAGCAGCAGCAGCAGCAGCCCCTCGCAGTTCTCTCAGACGACGTACTTCGATACAAGCAACTCGTCGCCGCCGGCATTCGACGCCCAGCACGTTGCAGACTTTGGACCCCAGCACGCCTGACGGCCGGTTTCGACCCCAGCACCTTGGCAGCAGGGCTGGATCCAACAAACGTTCTCAATGGGTTTGCTGCTGTGTTTGGGAATTAGTGAGTGATATGGATTGGTTGGAGCTCTCATTGGCACTGGGTATAGCATAAGACACTACAGGATATCATTGTACGCATGTGTAATTTAAAACAGCTCATAAAATAATTTAAAAAGGACCACAGGTTATGTGGTTGTGTTATATCCACATGCCTCAGCACAGCCTCAATCAACTTCAGACGCCGCACCAACACTCAGTCTCAAGCGGGTTCTCGACATGATACGCTCATCGGAATTGCTCTCGGCAGCCACAAACTACCTACGACTCATTATACATTTGCCTCAAACCAATCAATGCTCTGACAGTGCTGTATGACTCCAGTTCTCAGGTCCTCCGTGCCAATGGTTACTTTGTTCTTTCGGATCTCGCAAAACGGTGGAGCTTTCGACTGTCGTCTGGCGGCCAAGGGCTACGCGCGCGTGTGGGACTCGAGGCTAAGTACTTACTATTGTCCCTGTCTAAAAGAGGATACATGTCACAAGTGACAAAAACGCTTTTTGGACCAATGACCGCTTTTATTGTTGTGGTTGAAGACCCTGATGCCGCGCGGCTTTTTTACCGACGCCTTATATAGTGTGGCCAAAGACGCTTCTTTCATCTCAATTCTTACCCTCACGATCGTTTTCTACTCTTCAAGTTCCCATTCACGCTCATTCACGTCTGTGCTGGTGCACCTCTTAATATCCTCCTGTATCGCCTAGTTTTTTTCACGTCAACTGTATCTACACCTAGCAATGCTTCCCCCTCGCGCATGTATGTGTTCCACCCTCTTCGTCGGCGCCACAGCTAATCGGAGTGCCTAGACACTTTCATCGGATTGAACGGCCTACGCCTTCTGAGTGTGAGCTGGTTCCGCAACACTTACACGGAAGGTACTGACGCGTATTGAAGGTCATCGGACTGCTCCTCGTCTTTTCGAGCAACATCGTTACTCTTGCCCACGATCTGCAGGCCGTCGATCGCTTCCAGCAAGGCAAAGCCGCCGCCACATCCGCCACAACCAACGCCACTGCACAAGACATCCTCCATGCCGACTACATCATGTGGGCCCTTCTCGCCATCCTATTTTTTCTAATATCTGACGGTCACCAACAGCGACAGTACCGTTCCGAATCAGCCCGCCGGCGTAGTCTGGGCGGTCGTAAATCGGCTATTGATCATTTTCCAAGTTCTTATTCTCCTACTCTCCGAGTTCGGCTGGCCCTCTGCTTTCTTCAACCGCTTCTTCCCTGTCCTTGGCAAGGATTTTGGGTTGGGGCCCCTGGGCATCGTCCAGTGCCTGTATGTTTTTGTTCTATCAGTTGTGGCCACCCTGCTGACGATCGTCTACAGTCTTGGAGCGGCCATTCTTTCACACCATTCCTCCGAGTTCGCTCTCGTCGCGGCATTCTTCCTCTTCTCGATTGGATGCATCAATATCCTTGCTGGCCTTATTTTCCGCCAGTCGGCCAAATCCAAGCGCTCCATCACCTCGTGGCGCGACCATGCCAAAAGTGCCCTCCCGACACACGTAGCGGGTGTGGACATCCGCCCAGTCGCGTCCGCAGCGCCGTCGTTTGTGTCGAGCGTGTTCAAAGGAAACGACGAGAAGCCCCAAGCTGAGGCGAAGATCGGTTACGGCTTTGGCGTCCAGGGAGAGAAGGCTGCGGGTCTCAGAGGTAATGTCGATGTTGACAGACTTGTGGCCCACCCAGGCTTATCTCTTCACCCAGGGTATCTCATCTCCAAGCCGGTCGAGTCGCTGCCGCGATACGTGCCCCAAGCGCTCCTCAAGCACTTCCTGATACGATATGTCGTCTAGACCAAACTGTAGTGGCATAATATAATCATTTAATGTTTACCGCCGTCCTTCCAGGCCGCCAACTCAATGCAGTCACCCTCAGGAAGATTCGCGTGGCGCGCACCCTGGACGTCTGCTTCTTCGACTCGTTTGCGGATGGCCTTTACGTCCTCCGGGGACAGGGCGATTTCTGCGCTGTGTGCATTCTCCTCCAAGCGAGCAACGACTCTGGTGCCGGGGATCGGAACAACTATCTACGTGTCAATGGCTGTCTGCGGAAAGCAGCGGGGACCTACAACTGGGATGCTGGGCAAGAATCCACGCAAGGGCGACCTGGCTCGGGGTCGCTTTGTACTTGACGCCGAGAGCTTTGAAATGCGCGACGAGCTCTAGGTTCTTCGGAAAGTTCTCGCTTGAGAAACGTGGGAGGAGGCGCCGCACGTCGTCGGCGTCAGGTCCTCTGGGCTCTGATATCGGCCGGTGATGAGGCCGCGGCCCAAGGGCGAATACGCTACGACGGCGACCCCCGAGCTCGTTCGCCACGTCCACAAAGCCGCTGGTCTCGATCGTGAGCTCGAAGGGACTGTACTCCATCTGCACGGCTATGAGTTTCTCGCCGACACCTGGGACCGCTTTCGCCCGTCGCAGAGTCGCAGCGCTGCACTCAGAGAGGCCGAGCCACTTGATCTGCCCGCTTTCGACGAACGGACGCAGCGTCTCCATCACGACCTCGATTGGTACGGCGGGGTCAACTCGATGCTGTTTATGGTCGAAATGAGCACCATGCAGGAAAAAGTGACGGCTTCCTCTCGCGCACCTGGTAGTAAAGATCGACGTGGTCGGTTTGGAGCAGCTTCAGGGATCTCTTGAACGCGTGCTTGATATACTCCGGGTCGCTGCAGGTCTTGCCCTTGTTCGGTCCCTCCCTGAGGTCGGCTGCGCCGAACTTGGTCGCGAGGAATATCTCCGAACGACGTCCAGTCGCGGCGAACCATTCCCCAATGATTTCCTCAGCTGTGGAGCTCAGTTTAAGTGCTCGTGTCCCACCATCATGACTCGGAGTGATGGCTCAAGCATACTTACAGTTTCCATAGTAGTCCGCCGTGTCCAGAAGGTCAGACCGCGGTCGGCGGCGTATGTGAGCATCTCATCTGTCCGCGCCCTGTCGGCTTTGCCGTAGAAGGCGCCAGATATACCTGGGACGCGGAAATCGGATTAGCGCTTGCGCGTATAATCCGAAGCACATTATCACCTCCAGCTCCCAAACCGATCGCACTGACAGACGGGCCGTTGGCGCCGATCTTTCTTGTAGGGAACGGTGTGGACATTGTACTTGGTGTTGGCGAGGAAGGGCTCATTATTGGCCTTTTATACACGGCCAACAACTTAACTCGCCTCGGGCATCGGGCATGGGTCATCCTCCCCGATCCGCGTTTCTAAGCTGGGCTGGAGTGATTACAGACGCTATTACTCCGTTTTCTGGAACTCATATGTCTGCTTGCGAACCAGAGAAGAATCGAAGACGCAAGCAGCGAACACCGAATTATTCCGGAAAGATAAGATTGCGATAAGAGCTGTCAATCTAATCTTATCTGATCCTCAACGTGAAGGATTGTATGTATTAAATTCTCCCGTGAGGGATCCTCCTCAGTTTCGTGAGCGAGGGTCTTTAATATTCATCCAGGAAAATATTTTGCTCTCCAAAAAACTCATTATCTTAGCCTCTACCAAATTTCGAACCCCCTTTTGAACCGAGTGCAGTTCAAACGAAGACGCGAAAGTTTGGCGGTCCTACGTTTTTCGACCGCTGGGGCTTGGATATAGCTGGGCTATTCCATAATTCGCTTCACGCTTCTCACTAGGGATACTTTGGCGTTTTCTGCCGTCACAATTACAATCCTCTTCGCGGTGTCAGGCCTGTTTAAATTGGATCGCTGGGTCCCACAGATCGTCCCAAAACGTTAGCAGACCCAAGAGGATGATTGAATCGCTATACATGCTCGTTAGGATGAGGGAAGGACCTAACAGGTCTACTATCCAGTCCGCATGCGCGCTCATCGAGTTTGATCAAGTTGCCATAATTGTGAAAATGACACAACTTGAGTTTTATTAAAGGGGAGAATGAAGTAGTCTCTTATAAACAGACGCTATAACAATACTGACCTCGTACCTCGGTTTGTTATAAGAATGAAGGGATCGAGGCGGCAGGAATTTTTGGATGGTGAGAGACCGAATATTGGGTACAGAGCAACCCGATCTTAACTCGGCCGTGTTCAAATAGGAACGAACATGCGAGTGGCAGGCTAATCCGGGTCTTGGAGGTGAAGTGAACCCGAAATGACCCGAAATCAACGGAACGGCACAACCCGAACTTTCACATCTTCTCTTCACCCATGCCCGACTCATGACTGAGGTCTCAGACCTCAGATGTCACAGACCGGCACCCCTGGAACATGATCCATTTATAGCGGACAAAGTGGTGTATCGAACACCGCCCGAGTCCCCACAACTCCGAATTCTGAGTTGCTTCTGAGGCTGTAATTGAGTAACTCTACGCCGCCCGATTCTCTAACGTGCCCGGGGCCTACCCCGAGCCAGCTCATCTTCGTGTGCTGCTGCCTTGCTGCTGCCTTGCGAGTTCTCATTGCTTCATCATGAAGCCATCATCGTCGCCAAATTGATATACGTTGTGGGAAGCCTTTCAACACCTGCGAGTCTCTTGGTACGTACGCACGCACATTCCTGCGCTGTCCCGTGAACGGAGCCCATACCATTAGTGCCATTTGATCTCGCATCCACGGATGTGAATAAGAAGCGAGCGGTCATTCTTCTGGTCATACGGCCTTCTGGCCCCTAGAAAGCATCACACGCCACCCCGGGCCGGGTGCAGTGGGTTGGTGGTATTTAACGCCTAAAGACCACCGCAAAGAAGATACACCCCACCATGTTTATGTCCCGTCTTTTAACATTTCTGAGTTTGCTGCTTTTGGTAAGCGCGGAGCGCATCGTGCGCTTCATATCCACAGACGGCAAAGAATACTATGGGGACGCGATTCTCCCCGCAAACACCACCGATGCCGCACACAGCACGACTGCCAGAGTCATCCAGGGCGATATTCTGGGTGACTTCACAGTCACCAAGCAAATCAAAGTGGGGACCACGGCGTATAGCAAATTAACGTGCACTAACGACTGTTTCAGCAAATCAAAAAGCTTCTGGCTCCCCTTCCCAGTGAAAGAGTGAGGACCGTACGGATGGTTGGTACCAAGTTCTCTTAAAGTAACCTTCAAGGCTTGATCAATTCTGAATCGTTTCTTGTTTGATAGGTTGGCCTGAACTATGTGGCACATATCAACGAGGTAAATTGTATCATATTGCGGATTTGAGGCTTGCTCACCGTTTCATTAAAGACCAATGGTATCGTTGTATCCATTTGAAGTAGGACGCAGTTAACCCGTTGTGTAGCTACCATTCCTGGGTGGCCGATATTGTTTTACAAGGTACACGGAAGTTTTCAGATTAACAATGCATGCTGATCATCCCCTAATAGCCGTGGACTGCTCTGAATACGCCCAGAGGCGAGCTTTCTTGTTCGCTTTGAAAATACATATACTAAACATCAGATAAGACCCCCATTCCGATTTCGCCTGGATATCAAAACCAAACCAACTTCACCTCAACCATGGATTACGAGACTGAACTTGTCGTTGTCATCAAGAAGAAAGCTTTCAACATTTCGGATGACGAGGCGTTGGACCACGTCCTCGGATACACCGGTATGTCTTTTATTTTTGTGGAACCAATGGCACTGACTCGGGATTCTTAAGTGGGGCACGATGTGAGCCATCGTGGTTGGCAGGTTGATCGCGGTGGCGAGCCTCAACCGCAGGTGCGCAAGGCTGAACAAGGCCGGTCCGACGCTCGACTCACTTTTATTTTCAGTACAGTATGGGCAAGGGCGCCGATGGCTGGGCAAGTACTGTTGGCACTCAACAGAGATCCTACTGACGAAACATCAGGCGCCTTGGCAAGTACTGTTGGCACTCAACAGAGATCCCAATGACGAAACATTCATTCAGGGCCCGGCGATCGTCACTACGGAACTCATCCCGGATCCCCAAGTTCTCAACTTGTGGACCAAGGTTAATGGTGTCACGATGCAGAATGACACCACCGCGAATATGATCTTCGGGGTAGCCCACTTGATATCGTTCTTCTCGATGGGAATTACCCTCCTTCCGGGAGATGTGATATTCACAGGTAATATTCTACTCATCCAACTATCCTGGACACTGATCTTCCCCCATCTTCAAGGCACGCCGAAGGGCGTAAATCTCGGTAGGTATGGTAGTGGAGAATACAGATGTCACTGACGAGACATTTTAGGCAAGCCGAATCCTGTATGGCTGACGAACGGCGATGTTGTTGAAGTAGGTCTACCTCGACAGACTTGATATCAATTAACTCGTACCTCTTTTAGGTCGGCTTGGAGAATGTTGGCACATGCACGAACCAACTGAAATATGTCAATTAAAGACGCTGTCTCATTTCTCGGACTTTCTGAAATACATTGTGTTCCAATTATGTTGGTCGCAAGTGACGAGATGTTACAACGCCATCGCATTCAACTTTTCTCCATGAGTTTAAAGTCTAGATCTCCTCCCACAATCTCTAGCTTGACCTCCGACATGTATTGCGGCAGTTCAGGCTCATTCCTGCTGTATGCCTTCATTATCCGGACTGCAGTCGTCAAGTTCAAAAAGCTGTCCAGCAGCAGCATCACGGTGAACGCCCAGCCAAACCAGGTGTCTTCGGCGTTTCGCCGCACGTATGCGGCCAGGATGTTTATGCAGCCGGTGGTAATAACGCAGATGAGGAGCGTGTCCTGCTTTTTGTCGCTTGTGGGCTCAAACGCAGTCGCGCCGAAAATCGACGTGCTGGCCAGAAATGTTAGCACGAGCGACTGGGTGGATTTTGTTCAAATGCGCACCATAAATTAAGGATGCTCAGTATGGCTGAGAAGACGAGACCTCGTTAGAAACCTCTTCTGTTCATTTGACGGCCAAAAACTCACCCCAGCTGCGGAAGAAGTCAACAAGGATCATAACAATGGCAGGTTGAAGTACTCACACGAGATCATACTGGTTTAATTGCATCATCTATGACTCGGTGGAGAGAAAAAAAGAATGTGCGGAGGAAGGAGAGTAAGTAAAAAAAAGATTTCGATGGTGAAAAAGTGTGAAAGGTGACGATTGTTGGACGGAATCTATTATATAGGGCTGCCGTTTCATGCCATACATAGCAACGGACGGCTCAAGCAACGCCCTGTCATGGGCTTTGAATTGTCGTCGCCGATCGTCTGTCTTGCGCGAATCGCTACTACGATCTGAAACTCCGCCGATATTTCCTTTCCGGGAATATGGGCGTTGAATCGCTTTAGAGCGCGATCGGATTCTGCCAGTGCCATCTCGACGTCACCATGCAACGGACTGAGGATGAATACGACCGCAGCAAGTCATTCCGATTTATATCGTATACAATCGTTGCATCCTCCGCTTCCACGCTGTTCACAACATTCGTGGTGATAATCCACCGAATAAATGGTTCCAACCTTCAACTTCGCAGCCTTCCGCGTATTGTGATAACATTTACCTTACTTGATTCGCTCAAGATGAGATGAGTGGGTGAACTCAATCCCGTCAATCATCACATTCGGATTATCGAACTCAACCTCGTGTTCGGTTCGAATGTTCAATCCACTCGCGTACCACCCTGCCGCGCGGCTGGCGCTGGAATATTCCCATGCCCTGTGGAAATTCTGACGAAACGGAAACACCCTTCCGTCGCGTATTCTGCCCTGCCCAGTCGGGTCCGCGGCCGTCTACCCCAACGGCAGTCCGTCGCGGGGAGAATTTCCCCATGACGCACGGCTGATCGTTCCCTGAGAACACGGAAAGTTAAATTTAAACCCACCCATTCCAAAGAAGGCACGGAACGGCCACCCCAACAATATCAGGTGCACAAGGGCGTCCCGGCGTTGATCTAGCCCCATGTTGAACTTCACACGGGCGGTTATTTAAGTATTGCAGGTACGTCGCAGCCGAGTGTGTATACGGTATACTGTACTCGAGACAGTAATGCGTGCGACGATAGCCCTCTCTCTGCTCAGCCTCGTTCTTTCCGCGACGGGGCAGCGCTTCGTGCGCTTCATTGCGACGGACGGCAAGGAGTACACTGGGGACGCGATTCTCCCGTCGGGAACGACCGACGCCGCGCTCAGCAAGCAGGCGAAAGTGATTACGGGCGACATCCTGGGCGATTTTCAAATCACCAACCAAGTCAAGGTGAATCAAATTGCACTTCTGGTTGATTTTTCTTGTGTTCTCTAAAACTCTAATTGTGGTGCAGACGATCAAGACTCTACTTGCACCGTTGGATCCAGAAAGGACCCGCACGGTAAATTTTATGCTCGGTTGACCTGGAGAAATAAGACATCTTACGGCGAAACTAGGTTCGATGCGTCGGGTTCAACTACGTCGCCCATGCCAATGAGGTAGGGCCGCTGTTTATTTTGCTACAATCACTGACCCATTGAATCCTACAGGCTAATATTACGATTCCGGACTTCCCAGTCAGCCATTTCCTCGCTCTGCTTTCATATGTATATAATTTAACCAACGATTCTCATTCGGCCTATACTAGATTTTATTCTACAAACCCTTCACTTCCCTCAGCAACCCATTGGGGCCGATCCCTGTGACGGCAGGGTACCAGAACCAGACGAACTTCACGTCGACGATGGACTACGAGACGGAGCTTGTCGTCGTGATTAAGACGAAGGCGTTCAACATCACCGAAGACGAGGCGCTGGATCACGTCCTTGGTTATACTGGTGCGCATTTTATTTGTTTTTGCGTCCTCGAGGTGCGTGTATTGAACGGAACGACAGCGGGCCACGATGTCAGCCACCGGGGCTGGCAGATTGACCGCGGTGGAGAGGTACGCATCTGGTTCAATTCGGTCTTAGGTTGAACTAATATATTCTTCTCTTCTCCCTCCCAGCCTCAGCCTCAGTTCTCCATGGGCAAAGGCGCAGACGGATGGGTAAGTCCTCCCGGATCCGATGTAGATGTACGCCGCTCAGGGTTAAAACCAATTAATTCCAGGCTCCGTGGGTAAGTCCTCCCGGATCCGATATAGATGTACGCTGCTCAGGGTTAAAACCAATTAATCCCAGGGACCAGCGCTCGTCTCAACATCGATAATCAAAGACCCGCAGAACCTCAACCTGTGGACGAAGGTCAACGGGGTGATGATGCAGAACGACACCACCGCGAACATGATATTCGGCGTGGCTAAACTCGTCTCGTTTTTCAGCATGGGGATCACGCTCCTTCCGTGTGTCCAATTCAATTCTATTCACAATTGAACTGCCATCTTACGTTGATTGGGCTTGAAGGGGTGATATCATTTTCACTGGCACGCCGAGCGGAGTGAATCTAGGCAAGGCGAATCCGCAGTGGTTAACGAACGGGGATGTGGTTGAGGTCGGTGTATCTATTCTCTTGCTTTATTGGTTTTAACTTGGCGCCGGGTAGGTTGGGACGGAGAATATCGGTAAGCGATTTGGAGAAAAGGTTTTGTTAATTCTAATCTTACTTCCAGGCACTTGCACGAACACCATCACGTACACCTGAGCCGAACGGATACGAGCGAGTTTTTAGACCGCAGAAAACACCTCACCATAGCTTCCTTCGTACTTTGCTTTGCCAAAATAAATTTTTATTGTTTTCAACATGGAAATCTCAACCATGACGCAATGATTGATTGACAGTCCAATCTAATCTAACCCTTTATCTTATCGCAATCTACTTCACGAATTTCTGCACACAACATTGTTGGATTTTGAAAAGCACCAGGATGGTTCGAGTCACAGAGCATAGACGAGACATTGACAAAAGGATCTAGAACAGTCAGACTTGCACCTGACCGTTCTTACTAACTGAAAACATCAGCGCATGCGCATCTAATTTTGGCCAACGGCCGCAAGGGCTTGCGGAGAGGCTGTGAGTCGTTTCGGATATTTTCTATGGTGATTGGTTTCGAACATTCGGGAACACAGTGGATGCATGCCATTGCTGGGCGGGAATTTTGGGGTTATCACCCCTAAGACATTGATCTGGCTTGGAATCTTTGGATGCCAGTCGATAACAAGTCATCCTCTGAGAATCTGAGTGGCTAAATCCAGTGAAAGGAGCAAAAATAGGATTCTAGCCAGAGCTAGAAGGAGCTAGACCAGTAGGAATGACGCGAACGTCGACAATGCGTAGGATCTAAATTCAAGCCCAGGTCGACCGGTCTGTCTTCGGACAGTATTCCCGTAGACAGATCGGTCACCGGTCTAAACCAGAACTAGATGGAGAGGCTGGGCAAGAGTCGGGCACGTTCGAAGATCGATGGGGAAGCGGCGTTTAGTTTGGTATAAAAGGAGCGAGTAAACATCACCCGAGTCAGCAACAAGCTTGTTTCTCTACCAACACCACATCCCATCTTTTATCTACAATGGTGCGTTTTCCTTCCATACTCTCCACTAGTTCTCACTTGGCGCGTCCCAGGTTAAAGTCGGAATCAACGGGTACCCTCTTCTTGTCTTTTTTTCGCGTTCATTCTAATCGGATCTGTTGGATTGTAGTTTCGGTCAGTGGCCAATCCTTTGAACAACTTGTGCATCCACTTACACTCGATAATAGGTCGTATCGGCCGCATCGTCTTCCGTAATGCCCTTGAGACTCAGGGCATCGAGGTTGTGGCTATAAATGAGTGCGTTTGTGACTTTCCCCTCCAGTTCGCATCTAATACCGCTGTAGCCCCTTCATCGACCTTGAGTACATGGTGCGGAGTGGTACCTCTCGCGTAGGAGCGGTCATTCAAAATATTCTTGGCAGGTCTACATGTTCAAGTACGATTCCGTCCACGGCCGTTTCAAGGGCACCGTCGAGGCCAAGGACAAGAAGCTTTACATCAACGGCAAGCCCGTCGCTATCTTCGGTGAGCGGGATCCTGGTTCCATCCCCTGGGGCAAGGAAGGAGCCGATTACATCGTCGAGTCCACTGTACGATATCTTCCGCCATAATGCTGCCGTACGTCACTAATGATTGTTCATAGGGTGTCTTCACCACCGTCGAGAAGTGAGTCCATTCATGCTGTCGAAACCGCGTATCCATTGCTGATGATTGCCGCAGGGCTGAGGCCCACTTGAAGGGTGGTGCTAAGAAGGTCATTATCTCCGCGCCTTCGGCCGATGCGCCGATGTTCGTGTGCGGTGTTAACCTCGACTCCTACGACTCCAAGTACACCGTTGTGAGTACCCGTCTTTTGTTTTTCTCTTGGCGCCGAACCTCGCTCTCGCATAGATCTCGAACGCGTCGTGCACGACAAACTGCCTTGCGCCACTGGCCAAGATCATCCACGACAAGTATGGCATTGTCGAGGGGCTCATGAGCACCATCCACGCCACCACCGCGACCCAGAAGACCGTCGACGGGCCCTCGAACAAGGACTGGCGTGGCGGACGTTCCGTCAACAACAACATCATCCCCTCCTCCACCGGTGCCGCCAAGGCCGTCGGCAAGGTCATCCCCTCGCTCAACGGCAAGCTGACGTGCGTTTTCGTTGTCACCATCATGCTTTTCGCTTGCTAACCCCGCGCAGCGGTCTCTCCTTCCGTGTCCCCACCCTCGACGTCTCCGTCGTCGACCTCGTCGTCCGCATCGAGAAGGATGCGAGCTACGACGACATCAAGGCGACCATCAAGGCGGCCGCCGCGGGCGAGTACAAGGGCATCGTCGAGTACACCGAGGACGCGCTCGTCTCGACTGACTTCATCGGGCACACCGCGTCGTCGATCTTCGACGCGTCCGCGGGCATCCAGCTGAACAAGAACTTTGTCAAGCTCATCGCGTGGTACGACAACGAGTGGGGCTACTCCCGCCGCGTGTGCGACCTGCTCGTCTACGCCGCCAAGAAGGACGGGTACTAGACCACGGCGCCGCAATACGCGTTTCCTGCCGCCGAAACGAGAGGAGGCGTGACGATAGAAGGAAGTGCTGAATAAAAAGAAAGCAGAACCCGGTAATGTAGTTCAGTTCCGTTGTTGTACACATATGCTTGCCCCCCGCCGTTGGTTCGTACGTAACTGCGACGAATAGAAATGCTTTGCAAAAATCCAATATACGTCGGCGAATTCGTCGCCCCGGGCCTGATCAGTCAGTCAGCAACATAGAAGAGGACCTCGCCGAGCGGTGGCGCGGCCTGCGGCTTGTGGGCTATAAATGTCTTCGCCGTCGAGCCGGTCGCCATTGAACTCGCTCACTCGCTACTCATCCAGCAGCCACGTCGTCTGCATCGACCTTTCCAATGCGCCGACTGGGTGCAAATGGACCGACTGTCAGCGCCTTGGGATTCGGGACGATGGTGCGTACTGATGGCTAATTCCTCTTCCCGTAGCTTCAGCTCCAATGAACAGGGAATCGGGGCGTTCTATGGCGAAACTAACAAGACGGATGCCTTCGAGACGCTCTCGCGCGCTGCCGACCTTGGGATTACTTTTTGGGATACGGCGGATATTTATGGGAATAGTGCGTCTCGTCTCGCCCATACACCGTCGACAAGTCGGCTGACGCGACGTGTCCCGCAGCGGAGGAAGTGCTCGGGGAATGGTTCACCCAAACCGGGCGCCGGAAAGACATCTTCCTCGCTACCAAATTCGGCGCGATCGACCTGCGCCCCGACGCGCCCAAGAAGAGCTTCGCGCCGTGCAGCGACCCCGCGTACATCGTGCACGCCCTCGCGCGCTCGCTCGCGCGGCTCAAGACGGACTACGTCGACCTGTACTACCAGCACCGCGTCGACCCGGACGTGCCGATCGAGGTGGTGCTCGAGACGTTCCGGCCGTTCGTCGAGCAGGGGACGATAAAATGGCTAGGCTTGAGCGAGTGCAGTGCCGCGACGCTGCGGCGGGCGAGGGCGGTAAGGGGCGTGGGAGAGCGCGTGGTTGCGGTGCAAATGGAGTATAGTCCGTTTGATTTGGGGATTGAGGCCAGCGGTGGGGTGGTGGAGGCGGCGCGGGAGACAGGGGTGGGGGTTGTCGCGTATTCGCCGCTGGGACGCGGGCTGCTCACCGGGAAGTAAGTCTGCGGCAGGGTTTTCTCTGTTTTGGTCACCGGTACTGACGCGCGGCAGGTATCGCTCAAGGGAAGATTTCGAAGAGAACGACTACAGACGGACGCTGCCGCGCTTCTCTGAGGAAAACTTTCCTAAGAATCTTGAACTCGTCGACCATCTCCAGCACATTGCGGACAAGTACCATGCCACGTCTGGCCAAGTTGTGCTCGCGTGGATGCTGGCGGAGCATCCTGACTGTGAGTTTTCTCTTCTTACGCAAAGACGCGAGGTTGACCATCGGTCGACTCAGTCTTCCCAATCCCCGGCACGCGGAACGTCGCCCGTCTAGAGGAAAATGCGCGCGGTGCGGAGATTACGCTCTCCGCCGATGATGTGAAGGATATTCGCTCGTGGGCCACGGCTGCGGACGTCCAGGGAGAGCGGAAGAGAGCGGAACACATGTCCAACGGCGAGTGTATTGGGCTGGAGGAGTGGGAGGAGAAGGTGGGAGGCAAGTGAGAATCATGTGGGAATAAAAACGGGACTCCGGGTGCCCGAGAGGGATCATTTTTTCGCGTAGAACCGGAGCACTGAGTAGCAAACGCCGCTCTCCTCGAATACTTTTATCAGCGGATAGGCGCGTCGCTTGTCCCATTGGCGCGTAATCAAATCACGTGCGACGCGACTTGCCCCAGCCAGCACGAAATCCGAATCAATCTTTGCTCTCTCCCTTGATCTGCTCCCCGTCGTAGTTTTCTAATCCCTTGATCATGGTGAGATATTATCTATCGACGGATCCCTTATCCATTCCAACTCGCTTGAAAGGTCAAAGCTGTCGTTCTCGGTGCTGCTGGTGGGCTCGGTCGCGTCCAGATTCATAATATCCACTTAGTTTGTGCCTAGGTGGAATTGGCCAACCGCTATCGCTCCTTTTGAAGACCAACCCTGCTATCACTGAAGTATGCAATCGCGATTGTTTTCGCTTCGCTTCATTCCAACCTTTCTTTCGTTTAGCTGGCTCTCTTCGATATCGTCAACACTCCTGGTGTTGCCGCTGATCTGTCGCACATCGCCACTCCCGCTAAAGTTGTGGGCCGTCTCCCTCCCAATGACGGTCTCAAGGAGACTCTCACTGGCGCAGAGGTCGTTGTGATTCCTGCTGGTGTTCCCCGTAAGCCTGGGGTAAGTCCACTTTGGTCCCAAGGGTCCGCTGTAAATTAACGTGAAATTTTCAGATGACGAGGTATGTCCTTGAAGAATTGTCCGTGCGACGAGTACTGATGACCAGCTAAGAGATGATCTGTTCAAGGTTGGTGGAATGCAACGCGCCCCATAGGCCGTCTCGGTTGCTAACTACGCCATCTAGATCAACGCTGGTATCGTCAAAGATCTGGCAACCGGGATTGCCACCGTCGCCCCTAAGGCCTTTGTTCTGGTTATCTCCAACCCTGTCAACTCCACCGTCCCCATCGTCGCAGAGGTCTTCAAAAAGCACGGCGTTTACGACCCCAAGCGGTACATCATGATCTGACATTTTCGGCACCCACTAAGACTCCGTGCAGGATTTTCGGTGTGACCACTCTCGATGTCGTCCGCGCCTCCACCTTCGTCGCCGAAATAATTGGCAAGCCCGGATCCGCACCGGACGTCGTCGTCCCCGTCATCGGCGGCCACAGTGGCGTTACCGTACGCCCTCTCATTCTCCCTCCATTGAAATTTCCCTGACACTTGCCAACAGATCGTCCCCCTCCTCTCGCAGTCCTCGCACCCCCTCCCGGACAGCATCGCCAAGGACGCATTCGACGCGCTCGTGAAGCGCATCCAGTTCGGCGGCGACGAGGTCGTCAAGGCCAAGGACGGCGCGGGGTCCGCCACGCTCTCGATGGCGTACGCCGGGTTTGAGTTCGCCAACAAGGTCATCCGCGCAATCAAGGGCGAGAAGGGCATCGTCGCGCCCAGCTTCGTCGCCCTCAAGGCGGACCCTGCCGGCGCGGAGGCCCTGACGAAGGAGCTCGGCGCCGAGCTTGAGTTTTTCTCGTCGAATGTTGAGCTTGGAGTGCGTTAACCTTTCCTTGGCTTTCCCTATCTTTTCCTCCCTTCGGTGTTCCGGCCCATCCTTGACTTTCCTTGCTATGTACTTGGTATATGCTGACTGACGCGCCGCTGTAGCCGGAAGGTGTCGTGAAGATCCACCCCCTGGGCAAGATCACCCCGGGCGAGACTGAACTGGTCAAGGCCGCCGTTCCCGAGCTCCTCACGAACATCAAGACCGTAAGTCCCCCTCCCTCCCTTTCACCCTGAGCGTTCATCTCATGCCAATTTATTTGCAGGGCACCACGTATGTTCTGGAGAAGTACGAGGAGGAGAAGAACCCGAAGCTGTAAGCGAGTATATGTTGGTCCCGGGATCCGACCGTCTGCGCTGTGGACGTGAGATGGCGGGGATGGGGAGATGAAATAAATAAAGGAATAAATGTGTTGTAAAGTTAGTTAGATAGCTATTGCGATGTTGCGTGTATGGACAGACTGGATTCCTCGTTCATGCAGTCGATGAAAGGAACTAAAAATAGACTCTGTCGTGGCTGTGATGGGCTGTGGATGATTGTATGGCCGTAAACCTCAACTTCAACCTCTCACTTGCCTTCCACGATCAACGATCAACCGCTATAGCACCTTTCCGTATTTCACCGAATCTCCAGAAAGCACCACACATTTTCGCCTCGGGTTCAAGAAATACGAACTCTTCAACTCGACACGTCGCCGCATCGTCGCCGCAACGTCCCCGCCTTGTCCCCGCCTCTGAGGAATTCCGCAATCCCGATAATCCGAGCCCTGCTGAGTTTTCAACTCATCACTAGCGGTACATGCAACTCGTAAGCTCGTGAGATCCTAGTATCCCGTTGAGGCTCGCCCAAGCGCTCTGTATTCGTTTGTAATATAACCATCTCTACATTTATTTCCGGCTGACTGCGGCCCTTTCTCCCGGCGTCTACGGTAGCGCCAACCGGCAATATCTAGACCAAATGGTGCAATTAAACTTGGTGACGCTCAGCACCGCCGGGCAACCCGCCTTTCACCCGTAATGGCCATTGTTATTTGCTTCGTGGCTCGGAGCAGTCGCGTCTCAGACTATCGGACACGAGTAGAAGCCGATCCCAGGAGCTGCAGACGCTGTGCGATTTTGCTTTCTTTTTTCTATCTGAATCCTGTTGAAATTTTCAATGTTCAATTCAAAAATTTAAAGCGTCGCCTGCGAACAAGAGAAACTCGATTGCTGTCCGCGGAGGACGAAGATACGTGGAACTAACTACAGTTTCTGCATTTCGAGTTCGCTTTGAATTCTTGTGAAGCCGACCCTCTCTTTTCCTGTGAAAACACTGGCTCCAAATAAGCTCAACATCATAGCGTGGTATACAATCAATTTTTCGGTTTTATAAGGTCTTTTTGCTCTCGCTAAAGAAATCATGTCTGTTCACAGCAGCCTTCAAAGACTCTTGAACATTTACAGTAACGTGGAGTCACGACACGTTCAACATTCCTGCTGAATCAGTGGAAGTCGAACCCAGGTAACCGGACCTGTTCTAAACCGCCTGACTCGGATAAAGAATTTATATCTGTTCACAGCAGAGTCTCAAACATTTACAGCGACGTGGCGCCACGACCGTTACTTGAACGGCGCTGATGGATCAGTCTAACTCGAGCTCATTTCCGAACACGTCCTCAACCCTACTCCCCACTCGGATAAAGAAATTATGTCTGTTCACAGCAAAGTCTCAAACATATACAGCGACATGGAGCCACGACAGCGGTACGAACGGCGCTGGTAGGCCAGTCTAGCTCGAACTCAGGCGATCAGACCCGTAAATTGAAAAAAGTAAAGCCATCGGTGTGACGCAAAATGTAGGTAGATCCAACTGCCACTTTCGGGAAATAAAGTCGGACTGGACCTCCGAACCCTCCATTGCAAACAGTTACGAAATCTCCTCCGTCGCCGAGCCACCCAGACTGACTTAGCTTTAAGAGGGTGGCTGTCCCATTCCGTCAGGGTTGATATGTCTTCATCTTCTGGAATCGCATTGCCTATTGACGGATCTATCACAGAACTGGTACTGAAACACCCCAATAAAATTGTTTGCAGCTCATTGGCGATAGTCTGGACCCCCCACGCCCCAGAATAATTTCCTAAGTTACATCAACGGACCATATTTTCTTTCAACTCGCTACATCTTGGAGATCACGGGTTACCGTGAACTGTTGCGTCCTCCTTCGGATGCTTTGAGTCCGACCGGCAATTGTATTGTGACCAATTTGCATGCCGACGGCCTTCGGCATACGGAAAATACAAGATCCCCAAGTGACTCGGCGCACACAACCCAAAAAGGACTACATCACCCGGGATCTTCGCTGTGGCAATGCCTATACTGAGAAAGTGACAGTTCAAGAGAAATGTTTCGCCCGCTGTGTGATCTAACTCTGAACACAGACTGACGCGGCATCGTTATTTTCCTTGTCCAATCTTCCAGGTGGTGAATCGGAAATCGTTCCGCAACTCGTGAAAGAAAACTGGCCCTAACTTGCCATCCTCCGAATTGTGAGGATCCACGAGGATCCGCGGATTAGCGTCGATCACCCCGAATGGGACCAAAGGTTGAGTTTTTCAATTTCGCTGAATTGAGTCAACCATGGTTGAATCTGGCGAAATTTAAAATGCCGGACGTATTCCAGCCGATCTACTAGGAGGAGAAGCCGACTGTTTTTCGACGCGCAGTGCTCAAGATGCCTGGGGATATTGCGGTGCAAACTTTTTGCTAGCCGTGTCTGGACATTCACTCTCCGCAGCAATTAATGGTTTGGCGCCTGCGACACCGACAGATCCGCTCGGAGTTACAGTCAGAAAATACAGCCAAAAATCGCTTTCGTGCTGCCGTCTCCCCGGTGACTACCACTGATTCCTCGTCTAATAGAATTGAGAAGTCCTCCGTGCTTCTTTGGTGCTTCTTGGTCTCACTTCGTGATATTTTGAACTTTGATCCTTACACGATTTGAATCATCGCGATGCACCGATTACCCATTTGGATGCTATGTGTTGTGTACTGTTTTGTGTTTTGTGTAACTGTTGCGAAATGTAGTCATGGAACCTCGACCTGAGCTCAGTATGCATATATATAAGGGCGGTTAGAATCGACAAGTACCTCGAAAAACATCGCAGCATGCTTCCCGGGAATCACAAACCTAGCCATAAACCTGGATCGTATCCTGTTACGACCCCGCCCCCGGGACACCAAAGAAATCGCATTGCGTGCTCAAATTGTCGGAAGAGAAAAGTCAAGGTAAAATGACCCTCGCCATTCGTCTATCCGCGGCATTCTGATAAATATATTAGTGCATTTCGAAGGAAAAGTACCCAACTTCTCCGTGCGAGCGATGCTCAAAGGAAGGCACGACCTGTGAATATGTTGCCATTTCAAACAATGAGGGAATGTCGTCCGGGAACGATATTTCGTGGGCGGAACCTCTGGACCCAGAATCATATGCACGAAGTCAAGGTGCATTCCCTCCTGCCGCTCCCGCTTCCCGCGCGCCGTCTATGTATCCTGGATACGGTGCATACGCGCCGGGATACCCCAACCAAACTCCTCCCTTCAGACCACCTGAATATTCGCACTCGTCGCAGTTCATTCCCGCCGGGCCTGGTTCAAGTTTTCGACCCGGCAATCAACCTCCCGCCACGGCTGGCCGCCCGAACGCCGCCTATTCTGGAACCAGCCCACAGCCGCCCATTTATTACGGCGTCTCCGAGCCTACGAGCTCCGGTTACCCCGGCTTCCAGCCGCAGGTGCAACCAGTGTAGTAAGTCCCAATAAAGAATATCGGGACGCCGTTTTGACAAACGCACAGCAACGGTTGCATTTGCACCACTTCTCAATGTATGTGCGGGCGCAGGAGATGGTGAGGGGCAACAGTAGATGGTATACTTACCCAGTCTATGTGTACCTCAAACAGCGTGGATTTACTCGCGCTGCATTATACTCCAAAGCGGATTGAGTGTGCTGATGGGCGGCGTTACAGTTGAATCTTGATGCTCGTACCTGACATGTTGTCGTCGGTGGAAGGAGTAAGTCCGAAAGCAAGCCGATTTTTAATCTTTGTGTTGTCAATTGAAATAGTCAATAGCGCCGAGCCATTACTGTTGATGCACGAAAATTGAACCGTGGGAATTGTCTCGCGATTTTGGAGGAATGTATTTTCATTTTGAATTTTTGTACATCCGCGATTCCTCCAGCAAGACATTGATGCTCAGAGCCCTCTGAAGGTTTCCAAGATACCGGAAATCTTGCGAAATAAAGAGACTCGGAGCAGCAAAATCAGTGTCACTACGGCAATTGCCATTCAAGCGTAGTATGTTGTCGTTACCGGTTACGCTGGTGTAGTATGCGACACCAGATTTGTAACCTTGTGAGTCCTTTCGCCGTGGAAACATTCCGGAAAAATCATTTGGTAGGTGTTTGCGAAATAACGCTTGTGTAACGCTGGTACCAACCAAAAGTTCCGATCCAACGCCATACCCAGCCTGACTTGGCCCGAATAGAGAAATATTCCAACGAAACGACGAACAAGCAACGATATTCTGACCAAGTTGCCGGCTTTCAACCTGACCTATTTGCCAGCCCATGTTATTTGCCAGCCCATGTAGTACTTAAATCCTTTGGCCGATCGCCTTTATCTTGATTGGAAGCAAATGGGCCAAGCTTTGATTTTTGGAACCGCCGTCTCCACTTTCGAAACGAACCAATAGTCCGACGGATTCAACTTCAACAGCACTTCGTTCTCTGATTACGGCATGAACTTTTGAGAGGTAGCTATGATCTGATAGCAATCTATACATACGCGTGGGATTCCGCAGCGCCCGCAGTCTGGAACGCCACTGGCTGCGCAGAACGCAGCTCTGTTTTTTCTTTCCTTTAAATATATCAAGGTTCCAGGCGCGAAATCCCAACCCCGAAATGATTGTCCCGCAAGATACTCCCAAGTCTGCGAGATTGGCTGCAGAGTCGGAGTCAACGGCAGTGAGTGGTTCTGGGCGCAGCCGCTACATAGTTGCACTTCGGTCTGATTCCTAGCAGACAGAGTCTCCTCCGGCGTACGAACCTCCGCTTTTTATTGCGCCGACCGACATCAAACCCGCCAATTATATTTCTCTTACCCCTCGCTTCAATGGGGTGAAGGGTACCTTCGTGCTTGACCCTACACTACGCCTCCCACCCTCCATGCAGCCCCATAGCGACAAGCTGCACTTGGGCATCTCGGCCGTCATGGGCGAGGGTCAATGCCGTTGTATACGTCGTCGGCTCTGAGTCTCTTCCAAGTGGCAGCAAGACACGCATGGAGGTATCTTCCAAGATGGGAAGCACTAAACTCGTCCTGGTAAGCCGCTCCACTGAATTCATTGCTGTCATTGTAATATAAATCTAACATATTTTTTCCAGCACGCGCCGGAGTGCCGTGCTCCTTTAACCGTGAACGTTGATTCCCGTCTCGGTGAATCAACTCTGCTGCTTCCGCGCTCGTTTCGGGGGCCGATACGCTTGTCCAACACACTTGGAGAGATCACACTCTCTGCCGCACTACGTGCCGCGACGGTGTCCTTCGGCGATCGTATGTTTATCGGAGAGTGGAAGGAGGAAGAGGTGAAGCAGAAAGTGTGGCCTGGAGATGAGCTAGTGGTGAACTCTTTGTTGGGTTCGATCTATGTCGGATATAATGACGAGAAGACGAAGGCGTAGGCTTGACTGACTTGTGCCTCTGCACTTCGTTGTGATCCCACTTCTTTCTGTCACTCAGTTGTAACAACTATGTCCAACATCTCATAAAAGATACTATTAACATGTACAATATGTCAGGTATACGTCGTCTCACGTCGTCAGTACATACGTTGTGCATCTAGACGCGCTTTTAAACCATTGCAAAGCCCCGTGCGTAGGTTTCAGCATCTTTAGGCCATGTCCCCCTTCTCGCCCTTCTCGCCACGGTTTTCGTCCTCTGATGACTGGGACGGCGCCTTTCCTTCACGGACATTCGAGGTCGGACCCTTATAGTGCTTGTGCGCGTGAAGGAAGTACCACACCCTGTATCGCAAGACACGTGTAAGTAAAAAAGATCAAAGAATCACAGACAAATGAAGCGCACAGGGAAAGGAACATGACCCCGACTGTGATGACCTGTATACGATCAGCTAGCTCGTTAGCGCTGAGAGCGGAGTGAGGAGGAAGGAAGCGGAGCGTACGGAAGCGTAGTTCATGTTGAGAGCTGTGACAGGCTTGAGGGTGGGGAAGGAGAAGATTACGCAGACGAAGAGCGTCCAGCTGATACAGGCGATATTGGCCGCCCATCCCAGCACTCCGGGACCCATGTAGAACGGTCCACTATCGGTCGATGCTATAATAAGTATGGAAGCAGAGAGGGATAGACAGATGGACATACGGCTTGAACTTGACGTCGGGATGGTTTTCGAATACCCGGCGGAGGAAGATCGGGATGATGTAGCTTAGGTCGAGTGCGATGGCTGTGAGCGAGAAGATCGCGTTCGCGGCGGCGGGCGAGGCGAGGTCGAGCAGCCCAGGTAATATGCTGAAGATGGTGGAGAGCCAGATGGCCCGCAACGGCGTGTGGGTCCATTGAGAATTGTATCCGAAGTAACCTCCGTCGGGAAGGCCGCTACGACGACGCTCAGCAAGGAATAGTACAACGAGCATGCGCCAGAAACGCACTGATCGCGGCTGAAGGCAAACACGGTTCTCGACACGGCCTGGAGAGCGGTCTGGACAACAAAGAATGCGGTGAGGCATACAAAGACCTGGAGGGTTAAGTCAAATTGTACCGATTCTCCGAACAAAATCAAAGAGCGCTGCTCGTACCCAGAGAATGAGTGCGCCAGTTTTCCCCATCCGCAGATTCATGATTTGTAGCATCGCCGATGGTGCAATGCGCAGTGCATCTCTACGGTGGGGATTAGCAACCAGGCAAAAGCAAAGGAGTCGAGACTCACAGGTCGCCGGAGCAGAGCACCAATACAATGTTCAGAAGCCAGCCAATGAGACCCGTCCCGATAACTAGAAATCAACGTGAGCGTTTTGTTCGAGGAGAACTGCATCGGTGTGTATGGAGGTAGCAAAATTGCCTTTTATGGTAATCGAGTTACCAAAAGGGAAGTTCCAAGGCAAGCTCGCTACCTCCATACACGCTGGTACAACAAGGGAGGCACAAACCAGCAATGAAGATGGCAGCGGGTGCTGATTAAATCGTTAGTGAAAGGTCTGACTCAGTTGTGAATTTAAAAACCTGTGTGGCTCGTTAGTTAAATGTCTGAATCAATTTATGAATATACGAACCTGCGTAGGCCGCACGTTTCACCTCCTCAGACACGTGAGCGGTGGCATCGTAGTCGGTCATCTAGAGGCAGTTTCAGAACGGCATTCTTCACAGGAATAGTCGCTGCAATGAAGCGCCGCAGATGGAAATCACGTGACTGACGACCGAAATTGCCTATCTTAGTGGAATTCTACGCAGGTGTGTCTAAATAGCCCTGCGCAGAGCCACACTCATAGACAAGCTGTGTCCAGGTGACCGTTGAATAAGGACTAGAATGGACTTACCGTCCACTGGACCGAAAGTAGCCCAAAAAGGAAAGCCAGCCCGGTGTTCCACCCGCCCGTGGCATTGACGAGTCCAGCGGTGCCGAACACGTAGGAGGCGGGGTGCATCTCAGAGCGGGGCGTCGTCGCGAGAAGGGTGATAATGATGACTAATCGATGTAAGACATAGCCGAAGCTCGGAGAAGGGAAACGCACGGGCGGTTGCTCCGAGATTGACAAACACGAAGTATTGGGTGAAGCGGGCAGATATTTCGTCGAGACGGAGTTCTGCAAAGGAGTGAGGTCGAACAAGAGAGCGGATGGAGGCGGGAGGCTTACCAGAAGTCCGTGTACCACGAGTAGACCTGCGAAGAGCCCCACGGTCTTGCCCTGCGAAAGAAGATCAGTCGGAGTAGAGGGTATGGACTGCGAGTAGCGTACCGGAGTCACCACAAAGTCTCCGTCCTAATGACGGCAAGGTTAGAAACTCTAAAACCCATGAGATGTCCGACATACCTTCCCGACCGTCACTAACACAGCAATATGTCAGGTCGAGAAAGGAGTGGCAAACGATACAACAGACCTGCTGCTAATATCATGCCCGAAAGCCCGAACTCAGTGGAACTAACGCCAGCAATTTGCCCTATGTACGTCGTTAGAATACATTCCTACTTCAAATATGAAGGAGGTACCAAGAATATTGAGCCATCCTACGACCCATCCTACCTACAGAGACAATCAGGTTATGCGGTGTCTTCAATTTGAATATGTAGGCATACGATAGCGCGGTACTTCAATGGCGTAAGCTGTGCGGAGGCAGTGTATCTGCGAGTCGTTGGCCCTCCAGGACAAAAACGGAAGTCTGGTACGCACAATCCTCCGCATGTCGGGAACGCACTTGTTTGGGCCAGTCAGACATCCATTAAAACAGGCTTGTTCCTCATTCACCTAACGATCTCGGCAATAGATGAGCCGAGGGTGAAGCACATACAGGCACCGAGGATCCACGCCCTGTTTTCAAGCTCTAGTCCACATTCTGCTCTGACCCGGTTCACGTACCATACGACCACGGACGGACCTCCGAGGGTCAGAGGGGTCCCAAACGTCGTGGCGATACTATACACTCGAATCAATCCTTATTTCCAAGTATTGATGCAGCCGAGACAATAACCTGGAGCATAAACCCATAATACTGAAAGCAAAACTGATCTATACATGATTATTTTTTTGAGCAATTTTGGGTGATTTCATTTTGGCACACGACACACCGTCGCCAGATTTGAGAACTCGCGCTTGAACGAGGGGACATATCCCAGAGCAAGAAGCTCCTTGTCATCGTCGTCCACAGAGGAGTGTATGCTGGCCATGGTGTGCTAAGATAAGCGCCGTGGGGTGGTGCGGGGACAAGTGGGCGCACGCAAGCGGGTATTTGAGGATTTTTTCTCATCATCGACCGGGAGTGAGATCTATGATGCCATCAACCTTTTGCAATGCTTATCGTCGGCTCTCAATCACGAACGTTCGCGTGCCTTACGCTGCCGTTAACTTTACATACTCTCCGCCGTCCACAAGCGTCCACAAAGGTGTTCAAGTCACTAACGTTGTGGTTTCGTGGTCTTCGACGTGCGGAAAAACAACCCGTTTGCCAGAAGGAGCCTTGTCGTCAGCTTGTCGTAAGATCTTGAATTTTTATCCCAGCTATTTAATACAGAGAAAGACGTGATGCGAATATTCGGATGCGAAACCTGCCTTCGACAGCGTGGAATACCTCGACCATATACAATTGCAAGAGCGGCGGCCGCGGGCTTTTCAAAGTTCTTGTACTGACCCGCTGATCTGCTGCAGTTATCAGGGTGCTCAATCACATGTTTCGTGGTGTGGCGTTGATTTGCCAAATTTGGGTTCAAAGGTCGATGTGGTTGAGCAAGTCAACCTCCAACAATTTAGCCAGCTCAGCCTCCGGGGTCCCGCCCCGATTTACTAATCGGTACGTACAGCTAATCCAAAGCCTTGTCGCAAATAAAGCGCATACAGTACTACGTGTTCTTATTGAAGACGAAGTTGGTAATGCAAGGTATTCCTCCTTGCCAGCGCTACCATGTCGTCTAAGGGGCGGTCCAATGAGGCACAGCCCCTCCTCCATCCTACGCATCTCGAGAACCAAACTGCACCGCTGACAACCACTCCTTTGCCCAAAGCCCAATTAACGGCGCTATGCATCGCAAGATTGTCGGATCCTATTTCCTATACCCAGATATTCCCATACATCAACGAATTTCTAATAACACTTCATGTTACCGATGATCCGTCCAGAATCGGATTTTACAGCGGCATTGTGGTATGCTTTCTGCTTTATCAATGCGATGTTTCTAGCTCATCGTCCTCGTACATAGGAGTCCACTTCTTCCGTCGCGCAAGTGATAACGATTTTCCATTGGGCGAAATCTTCTGGTACTTAAGTCAATCTGCATGCAGTTCATTTTCATGAACAATTTAAACAGATATCCTTGGCCGTCGACCAATCATTCTGGTCGGTACTTTGGGCCTGGCCGTCGTTTCCTTGCTGCTTGGACTTTGTCGCACATTTACGCAGATCCTCGTTGTTCGAGCCATAAGTAAGCACGCCTGGCTTTCATAGACCTTCGAATAAAACAGTTTGCAAGCTGGACTGTTGGCCGGGAACGCTTCGGTCTTCCAGGCTGTTCTAGCAGAGCTCACAGATTCTACCAACCAAGCCAGCGCCTATCCGATTTACGGCTGCATCTATCCCCTGGGCAGTACGGTCGGCCCACTCATCGGCGGCTTTTTCTCCAACATGGCGACTAAATACCCAGACTACTTCGGGTTTGACTTTCTGGAGGAACATCCTTACTTCATGCCTGGAATAATCTGTGCTTTGCTCGCATCACTTGGGTTCATCCTGACATATTTATTTCTAGAGGAGGTACGTTTTGGTTGCACATCCCTACTGATATCGATTTACGAATCCCGTGTCATAAAGACGCTCCCAAGCAAACGCAACGGCAATTCTGCGAACTCAGCCACTATGGGGGTCCGCGAGCTTCTGGCGATACCTCGTATACGTACACTTGGGCTTTCGAGCTTTGCACTGGCGTTTCTGGGCACTGGTCATACCGTCGTTTTTGTACTTTTCTGCTATACGCCCATCGAACAGGGAGGTCTCGCATTTTCGGTATGTCAACGACCTATTATATTTGAAACCTATCAACATGTATTTCATAGGTTTCTGAGATTGGCTACACGTTGGCCTTGTCGTCTGCAATATTCGTCGGGTTCCAACTATTCTTGATGCGAACCCTTCTGCGTACTTTTGACATCGCCAGGATGTATATCTTCTGCATGGCCGTATGGCCATTCACATTCATCCTGGTTCCCTTTCTCAACATAATCGCACGGATGGGACAAGACTCGGAGCCTTACGGCTCGCGATCCAGCCTCAGCGCCGTCTTCCTCTGGAGCGGAATCACTTTATCTCTCACATGTTCGCGGGTGGCCTGCTTAGCATATTCGTTTGTCTTCTCCCTCATCCGCCGCTGATATGAACGCGCTCACTCTGAACAGAAACAACCAGATATTGGTCCGGAGCAATTCGCCGAGTCCATCTTCCCTCGGCGCAGCCAATGGCCTCAACCAGTTCATCATGGCTCTTGCGCGATGCGTGAGTCCTGCTTTCGTCAGGTTTGTGTTCAATTTCGTGCAATCCCGACTTCAACTGACCACGGTTGTGTTTTTTTAGCGCTGTCTTCGCACTTTCAGTGGATAATAATATACTCGGAGGGCATTTCTGGGTGCTTGTTATGACTCTCATCTCTGCGTTGGGGTATTTTGTTTCGCGGCCGGTGGAAAATCCTGACAGACATGAATGAGTGGTAGAAATAATACTGTAGATTTTGGCAAATGTATTCAGCTTTCAGTGCTTTCAACCCGAGGCGGTTCAACGTTCAACCTTTGATCAAGTGTGGCAAATGACAGACTGAGATTGCCATTTCGTAATTCCTCTTGACTCTTACCCTCAAGATCACTCCACGCCAATGTGCATCTGCGATGAAACACTGTCCTCAACAGCTCTTCTAAACCGCATAAGTATCTCGACATTGATAAGATCGCGGACGGGCCGTTCGCGGACACCAGCTGGTCATTAATGACACATTTGGCAGCCACAGCTTTCTCCAGTGACTCGACCGCTTTCCAGCAACCCAGAATTCTTCCCTCTCTCCTTCATGGAAATCTCGGCGTTCGACCTTGCGTTTGACGCATATGACGATTTGCGAGACTGTCTTCCGCCACCAGAGCTCGATGGCGGGGAACTCGAATCAGACCGGGCTGACGGCTGGGAAATCCTCTCGGGTCCACACCCGATTCTTCAGCTACCTCCCGAGGTCCTCTCAGAGATAATCATCGAATGTCTCTCTCAGTATTCCGCCGCCCCCGCTTCCACGCGCGCGCCGATGCTCTTGTCCGCGATCTGCCGCGATTGGAGAGAAATCGCACTCTCTACTCCGTTCCTGTGGAGCAGCTTCATCTTGTCCGTCAATTTGCTCAGAGCGAAGGACGGATCTTCCGTTGTCCGGCTTTTCGAGACCTGGATTTCACGCAGCGGCAGTTGTCCTCTCACCATGGTCATTAATAGTGTTTTCGCCTCCTTCTCCATAAATGCTGCCCCCGTCCAGCACACTCTTCCAGAATCTTTCATCTCAGCTCTTAACCGGTGTTCTTCCCGATGGCACGACGTGAACTTCATGCTTCCCCTTACCGATTTCTATCGACTGCAGGCAGACGAAGGTCTCCCTCTACTGAGGAGACTTTCGATTACGGCCGCACCTAATACGGCATCTGTTGAATCCGAATCGCCTCTTCCTCCTCTAAAGCTATTCAGCATTGCCCCTTTACTCCGGGACATTTCTTTGGGCCCTGACTTCACCCCTCATAACGTCATTCTACCTCTACACCAATTGACGTACTTCGACTCTCGAGCCAGCACTAGCATCGCTCATTGCCTGGATGTCGCGCGCGGGGCTCCAGGTCTCCTGGAACTCCGGCTTGACCTGCATACTCTGGAAAACTGGAGCCCGGTGCGAACCAACATTAAGACACTCAATATTTTCTCGGTGATGTGGGGAAACAACGTTTTGGACGTGCTCGATTGCATGACATGCCCTGCACTCGAGATCCTTGTCGTCCACGGTTCTGACGCGATGTCACCCCTGCCTTTACACCGCTTCCTCTCCCGGTCGTCTCCGTCGCTGCGCGAACTGTCCCTCGACTGCCTTCTCGGCCCATCCGACGCCCTTGTCGGAACCGTCCCATGCCTCATTGCGCTGCCCACTCTTGCACATCTCAATATCAGACCTCTTGCAGGAGCAACTGCACACGATATCTTCAGTCGCATGTGCGACCCGACATCCCGTTCCTCCCCCGGCTCCAGACGCTCAGAGTGCAGGTAAACGTCGGCGAGGCCCCCCGCATGTCTTGGACGTACGGAACGATGACCCGCATGCTGGTCGCCCGGTGGAACAAGCGTGCTGGCGACGATGTTGACCAGTTGCGAGTTTTTACTTTTAGTTTCTCGGGTTCCTCGGGTTCCTTTGGCACCGATCCATTTGCACAGCCTGATGGTGCCACATTGGAACAGTTGGAGAGGTTGGCTGAGCAAGGAATGGATATTGAGCTAGTGACGGAGAGGCAGGTTGAACTCAGAGGACTTTTGGTCGGATCGTAGATAATGACAACGCTATTTATTTGGTTTTATTGCGGGTTGATTCCAGAACCTGATCTTTTCCAGGAGTTGGACATCCGTGCCATTTGTGTTGGCAGAACTCCAGAGGATCCACGTTGTTCACTCAGCATATACATGCGGGTAGACTCGTGAACCAGTCGACGTTAACGGGTGATCTCAGTTAGAGACCGGGCGTAAATCTGAATTGGGAAAATCGACAACAAGCCATCGATCAGACAAAGAGAACACAAACAGGGGTATCCAGCCTTGTCCGAGCGTTAGCGAGTGATGCGATTTGTCTTTTGCTGGATACCGGATGGGGACGAGCCTAACATGCTCGTGTGGAAGATCAACTCGGCAGTGCTTCGGCAGCCTCGTTGAGCTTGGCACTCACATATATCACCCCATGTAACCAAAAAACAGGAATTGTTGTAAGGCAATGTTGAAATACAACTGGGGTATCAAAAAAGTTTGGCGTGATTTGCCCGCAGAATACGTTCGAATCTAGTGAACTATGATGGCGGCAACTTGCAGCGGTGATTGGCGAATGAGCTTTGATGAGAGACAGCGCCAAACACTGTCTGCAACGGCCGCCGGTATCCACGGAACACCGGTGGCCAGCGGCGGCCGCCAGCGAACTTCTTACCTCCGGGCAACCTCAATCACCATGACCTTCATGCAACAGCGTGCTCAATATGTAATTTCTTCAACCTTCTAAGTTTTAAGTATGGATATTCAGATCAGCTCACGACTCTACTGAGTCGGGACACGGTGTTCAGTCGACGTGGCCACCCATGTTTCATGGAGACTGGAGCTAAATCATGAAGCCGCCAAAATTCTTTCGGCTCGCTGCCGTGCAAGTCAATGTCTCAAGGTAATGCGTTCCCCTTCGGCCGAACGTTGGCCGGTTCAAAATGCGCCCGCCTAGTCATTGTGCATAACGTTTTTATGCGCAACACTTCCGTCCTGTCGTCGACGTGCGCTATATAAGTGGCGCGCGCGACCTTGCAAGCGTCCTGCGATGTCCCTGAAAACCGAAGAAACTCCTGCTTCTCCCGCTGATGTAGAAGAACCGTATAGCATATTCACGCCAACCGAGAAATGGGTTATAGTGTCTCTAATCGCGTTCGGAGGGCTGTTCAGGTACGTAGATACCGTGGATGTCTTGTATTTCCTCATGTATATCTTGCATCCAGCCCGTTGTCCGCCAACATATATTTTCCCGCAATTCCTGCACTGGCAGCGGCGTTTCACAAGCCCATTGAACTTATCAATTTGACGGTATTACCTTATTGTTCAAGCCCCAATACCGTGTATAACACGCTATCAGGTTACATTAAACATGGTATTCCAAGGCCTTTCACCGATGGTCTGGGGCACGATCTCTGACACCTACGGTCGAAGACACGCATTTATCCTGTGTCTCCTGCTCCTCTCGTTGTCGTGTGTCGGCCTAGCTTTGACACCGACGAGTGACTACTGGCTTCTATTGCTCTTGCGATGCTTTCAGGCAGCTGGGTCCGCCAGCACTGTCGCGATTTCGGTTGGAGTAGTCGGCGACATATCGACACGCGCCGACAGAGGTGGCTATTTAGGACTATCATCTATCGGGCCTATGGTACTTGGCTCAAATCATCCGCGTAACTTGATTAACCATACTGTCAGGTCGGCCCCGCCATAGGCCCAGTCCTCGGTGGGGTCCTCGCCGATAAACTGGGGTGGAGGTGACTGCGCAGGCTCCCAGTTCCTCCTCTATAGCTAATACGTATGCAGGGCGATATTCTGGTTCCTCTGCATTGCCTCCGCTGTCTGCATGATTGTCATGATCTTGTGCGTCCCTTTAGTACGGCCGGTGATTTATTTAAGCTGCCCCTCCCAGGTTTCTTCCCGAGACCCTCCGTGCTATCGTCGGCAACGGCAGCATCCCTTTGCCCTCGATCTACTATCCTGTCGTCCCCATCATCGGGCGCGACGCCAAGCGGCGAGCCACCACCACACCTGCTCCCGCCGCGAAGAGAAAATTCCAGAATCCTCTGCTATTGCTCCTGCACGTCGATATCCTGCTCCTCCTCCTCATCAACGGCATCGTGTACTCGGTATTCTATGGCGTCACAGCGAGCATCTCGACCGTCTTCCACGACGCGTATCCCCAGCTCAACGAGACGGAGCTTGGCTTGTGTTTCCTCAGTACGTGGACCGCGCAACCTTTCTTGCTATGTACCGATGACAGCGTCGCTTTGCAGCCGTGGGAGGCGGGATGCTCGCCGGTTCGTTATTCTGTGGTAAACTGCTCGACTGGGACTATAGAAAGCTCCGGCGGACGCTGCAAGCCCAAGACCCCACTGTTGCACAGGTCGACGAGACATCGGGGAAGGTCAACGACGAATTTCCTATCGAACAGGCACGCCTACGTCTCCTGCCCGCTTTCCTCGCCTTGTTCGTCGTGTCGTGCATCGGCTACGGGTGGTGCATCGAGAAGCGGACGAGCATTGCCGGCCCGCTCATCTTCCTCGTCGGAGGTATGTGTATCGCTTTATAACTGCACCAACCAACGCTGAACCCCTCCAGTCGGACTCGTCGTGATCATCGTCATGAACTCCATGCAGACCCTCATGCTCGACCTCATGCCGACGCAGGGCTCCGCGATCACCGCTTGCGTGCGTTCCTCTTCCTCGCTCTATTATTAGTATTTCCACTGACTGGCCGCGACCACCAACGCAGAACAACCTCGTGCGGTGCGGGCTCGGCGCGGGGCTCGTCTCGGGCATCCAGCCGCTGCTTGATGCGCTTGGGCCGGGTACGCGTACCTCCTTCTCGGCGGGCTCAGCGCGCTGATGGGCCCGCTGCTGTATCTCGTGGTGTACATCGGCCCGCGGTGTCGCACGCGGCGGATTCGGATCGCGGAGATGCAGAAGGAGGGCGCGCGCGCAACAGGCTCTTGATGCATGTTTGGAGGGTCCGTCGTCGTATTGCCCTCGGGAGAGCCGTCGCACTCGGCAGGCTTGCTCCCTCCTGCAGGCGTGCCGTCGTCAGCTGGATCTGTTATTGCTCGCATATTAAGCAGAAAGCAGATTTGTACTATATCTGGTATTATATTCATAGATATTCTTTCGGTGAGTCTCCCTGTTCAGTTGAAGCCGGTACCATCTTTTTTGACGACCGTGTTTTTCATAATGCAGCTAGAATCAATACCATTCACTCACCTGGTCCTCGACCACCCCCCGCGCCTATCTGCCTCAGCCTTTGCCCCACGCCTTTCATAAGTACTCGAATTCATTTCATTTTCCCTTCCCGCGTTCGTTCGTGCTCTTGAACCTCGACGATCTTAACTCTACCTTTCCTTGGCACGTTCCGCCTTTGGCTCCTCGGGGCATACCGCGCCAGCGCCCGAGATGGTGTTAGCTTTACCAGTGCGTTACTAAACGCCCGCAGCGCCGCGCCGCACCCCTTGCTCGTCGCGGCTTGGCGCTCGGCTTCCCCGACCCCTTGCTCGTCGGCGGTCCGCGGGGCGTCCATCTTCGCCCAACACCTTTGTCGCGTGCTCGCCATGCTTGCTTGCTTTATGTATGCCCTGGCCGGGCCTATGCCTAGCACCGATGATCCTGAGCCCGCCTAGCGCCTAGCGCCGATCCTGCGCGCGCCGGACGACATGCGTTATGCTTGGGGCCAAACGAACTCCACATTTGCGTACAATACACCCTCTCCCGCGAGCTCCTCTCTACTTGCTTGGCGGGCATTCGCTTCGTGGCCCCGAAAAACAAAATTACAAGCGAGCAAGCTACAGCTCGAGTCGACGCTGCATTCCACAAGTTCTTCCTCGTCGAGGCTTGGCGTTCGGCTTCCTCGACCCTTCACCCCTCACCGAAGTTCCATATCGTCCGCGGTGCGTAATACCGAACACCTTTTTCGCGTCCTCGCAATTCTTTGCCACGTACACAGTATATGTTCGGCCGAGCCAAGCCACCTAGCGCCGATCCTTCAATGTTTGCTAGCGCTGATGCTCGCTGGACTTGGCGGCAGGCTACGATTACAGAATCCATATTCGTACGGCGAGAAGCAAGCTGCAATTATCGCAACTCAAGTCGTGGCTTGGCGCTCTGCTTCGGACTCCCCCTTCTTCGCTTCACCCTTACTCATCGCGGCCTGATACTCGGCCTCCCTGACCCCTTACTCGTCGGCTGGTCCGCGGTGGACGCCCAATGCCTTTTCGCGTCTCGTCCCTTCTTGGTCGTTGAGTTGCTCTCGCTCGCTTCCTTTGTTTTCGCTGGACTTGGCGACAATTCTTGGCAGCATAGCCTACGACCCCTTCGGAAGCCTACACGGATCCATACCTTCGTTTATGGACTATGTACGCAATCCACACCCTCGTTGGAAACAACGACATCCCTTGGCGCCATCCAATCCGCCCGCAGCCTTACAGGAGCTTACAAGGTAATAAGTTACTTAGGGGGATCTTCTTCCGCGAGCCCTGGTGCGCTTGGCGCGCGGTCTTTCCAATTCTGGCTTTGGTGATCTTCGTGTTCCGTAATACCAAGAACGAGAACGCGAACAAGAACGACTATAGGAACATATACCAGGCATCGTACATACCTGCTATGGCGATCTCCTTCCTTCCCGGCAGCAGGCTGAAACAATTCCATCCACTCTGATTCCGCATCCATCCCCGTCCTTGACCCTATCCATTGCGGCGTCGTCTTGGCTCTCGAGCTCAAGAACCAGAACGAGCGAATGGATATTCGAAAATTGCGCCTGCTGCGGCGATATCCGATGTATTCCACTTCTCGGAGAGCCAAGCGCGCCGCCACCAGTCTAAGGAACACCGCCTCGAGTCCCACAACGCGCTCCGACTCCCAAGTACCCCACATCCGCAGCAATTCATTTCTGGCGGATTCATTTCTCGGACAGAATCCGTCCTGTTCCGCCCGTCCTTTTCCGCCCGTTCTGTTCCGACCGTCTTGCTCCGACCACCAATATTCATTACGATGCCACTCCACTTGGTGGCACAGCCTCCCTTAGACTCTTGGCTACATCCGCAATGCTCTGCACCCATGCGCGTTAAAAACGTTAACCTAACATTCCGTCCCGTGCGTCGTCCGTTCCGCGCGCCCGAGATCCGTCTGTATCGCGCACTGGTCTGGTCTTGCTGTCCGGCTCTGCGTCGCGCGCTCCGACTTGCTCGTTCTCCGGGTTCATGGCCGGCCCTAAACTACATGTAAACTGATAGTACACAGCTCTTGGCCGGGCTGCTCCACTCGTCGAGCTTCGAGGCTACTCCACTCCCCATGGCTACATGCGCACGTTCCGTTCCGGGTCTGCGCTCCGAGACCCGTTCTGCATTTTCTCCGTTCCTCCGATGTCTCTTTGGCGCTAGAAACTAATAAGCACCCGAGATCCGCTCTCTCTGTCTCGGTCCCTCCCGGTGCAGCAACTGCCGGCGTCCGGCACCACTTTCCAAAATTCATTCTGTCTCTGCAGCGTCTATCACAAGCAATCTTACACGGGTATATCCGAAGCCACAAGCCCGAGACCGACTTCCAACTTGCGACTTGCCTTAGACTCGTCTCATTATCGTGTCATCCGTTTTAATTTCAGAGTCTCAAGGCCGAGGCGTCCCCGCTCGTGCTTACTTACATACATGCATGCAGATTTGGGCGACTCCACTCTTCCTTGTCTTGGCCGGTCACTGTGACTCCACTCGCCGCACACATGCTGTGTGCGCGCCGTGCGCACGCACGTTCCTCAGGATGATCCCACTCCGACCCGCTCCCCGAGATCAGTCAGCACTAGTGCCTGCCTGGCTCCGTTCCGTCTGTCTCCGAAGTCTGACTGACTCTGCCCTGAGCTGGATGCGCACGGCTGCTGTGTCTGAATCTCGGCTGCATTCCGCCCTTGCCTTGTACCGCCAGACGCGACGAACCGGGTACCTACCTACCTACCTCGCCGGCTGCGTCTGTCTGTGTCCGTGTCGTGTCTGTGTCCACCCCTCGCCGCCTGCGTGCGTGCTGTACTGCGGCCTGCTCGCACATGCAGCACTCCGCGCACCGCGCACGTTCCCTCCCTCCCTCCTTCCCCTTCCCCTTCCTCTACTTCCACGCGTCCTCCTCCTCCCACACACACACGCACATACACCCTCCTCCTCCTATCCGTCCACGAATCAACGCCATCTATCTCTTCTCCTCGTCCTCCGCGGCGCGGCACAACAAAATCCGCAGACACAGAGGGATGATCCGTCGTTCACCTATCTCTCGTACCGTACCCTGTAATGCCGCGATACAATACAGTTTATTGTCTATTGTCTCATCCCGCGCCCTGCCCAGCTGAGTCGAGGACGCAGCCGATTCACGATCAGATACAGCCGCTGCTCCCCATTCTCTCTATCTTGTCTTCGTCTTCGTCTTCGTCTTTGTGCTTTATCTTTTGCAATTCTATAATAAACAGTGTAACGAATAATAATGTGCAGTGTTATGTGCAGAATGTGTGCTAAACTAACAAATGCGAAATGCGTGTGTCGGTCGTTCCAAAAAATGCGACGCCCAAAACCGCGCTCACTCAGAACCCGCCCAAACACCCCTCGCCCTCCGCGTCGCGGAAGCTCGCGCCCGCGAGGGAGCGGCACAGGCTCGACACGCGGCACCGCTCGCCCTTGTCCTTGTCGCCCTTCGCGCCCGACGAGGCCTTGCGCTTCTCGCGCGGCGGCGAGCTGCGCAGCTCGCGCTCGCGCCTCGGCTTCTCCCGCTCGCCGCTGCGCGGACTCCGCTCCCCGGCCCCGGCACTGCTGCGCGCGCTCCGCTCGCGTTCGCGCGGCGGCCGACGCCGAGGTGGCGGTCGCGGCCGAGCTCGTGCGCGAGCGGCGCTCGCGCGGCGGGCTCTCGCGCCTGAACGCCGCGGCGTGCGAGTGCGACTGGGGGAGGTCCTCCTCCTCGTACCCGTCGTCGGGGGCCGCGGGCGGGGCGCGCGCGAAGGGCGTCTGGGGGCGGCGCGGGGGCGGGCGCGCGGTGGGGTATGTGGGGGAGGTGGGGGCGGTGTAGGTGGGGTATGTGGGCGCGGAGGCGGCGGTGCGGAGGCGCGGCGGGGAGGTCGAGGGGGCGGGGTAGCCGTGGGCGGGGTAGCCGTAGGCGGAGGAGGGCGCGGCGTAGGGCGACGAGGTATATGGGGAAGGCGGGGGCGCAGCGTAGGGACTCGCATAGTACCCGTACTTGCCACCTAGACGATGTGAGACACGCCGTTAGAAGGCGCACACGGGGAGCACATACCGAGATGCACCGGCGGGCCGGCAGGTTCTGGCGGGGGCGACGCAAAGCCATCGCTCTCGTCGCTCTCCGAGCTGAGGTCGGGGACGAGCGGCGGGGGCTGGGCGGTGTGGTAGCCGTACGTGGCGGGGGAGGAGAAGGGCGTGGAGTATGGGTACGCGGTGGCAGCATACGGGGAGGCATAGGACGGGTGGGCGTTGGGTATTGGCGGGGGCACAGGGAGCGGGATGTACGGACTTGTGCGCGTGGGGCGTGCGCTCTGCCTCTTCGTCGTCGTCGTCATCACCCTCGTCCTCTAGCTGCTGTTTTTGCGCCTCGTATGCGGCGAGCGCGCGCGGATGGAGGGAGCCACCGCGGCCGTTGCTGGCTGCGCTGGAGTCGTAGTAGGTGCGGCCGGGGCAGCCGCGGGCGGGGAGGGCACAGGCATTGGGGGCGACCTGGATGGGGGTGCGGTCGTACTGGGTTGCGCTGTGTGCGGAGAAGGTGCGGGTGAGGGACGGGGAGGGGGGGAAGTGGACGGAGGGGTTGAGGAGGTGGGGGAAGGGGTCGTAGTCCTCGTGGACGGTCCTAGCGCGTTTGAGGATGGGATTTGGAGGGTGCCCGGTGTGGGGCATGGGTGCCTGAGGTGCAGACAACGACCTGGGTTAGCAGAGGAGGAGGTTCATAGTGGCTCAGTCAGTCTCTTTTTCTATTTGTCCAGATCTGTGCTGATCTGTGTTGACAATGTGTGACTGTCACCCTTCGACACTTCGGTTCCATGGCCACCGGTTGCCATTCTCGGACTCGAATCTGCTTCAACTTTATTTCATTTCCTTTTCTAAACACAGACTCTCCAATGCCCCATTGTATTTCTCCGTGTCCTCCCTAGCCCACCCACTCACTTTCAGCTCGAGCTAGCACCGTCGCCGCCTCACAACTCATTGCCGGCGTAAATCGCGCACTTGACCCCATTCGGTGGCGTCCAATCCCGCCGCCATCGCTGGCCCCATCCAATCCATCCATCTGGCAGCACCATCCCATCCACTCGGATCGCAGCCCACCGCCACCGTCTCGCCAAGCCTCCCGCTGCTTCCGAGCTTCCTTTCCTTGCCGTTCTCGCGTCTCGTCACTTACCCAACCACGCAGCCTACGTACATACATAACCTAAACTCGCCTCCGCGTTGCTGAGACGTCGGCGATCCTCGCGGCGCCAAGGGCCCGTCCTCCCTCGGCCGGGGCTCTGTTCTGGACTGCTCGGCGGGCGTCCTGCGCCGTGGTTCTATCACCACGTTCCCGGTCGGTGCCTGCTGAGTACCCCCACCCCCAGTTAGCCCACTGCCCCCGACGCGGTCACGCGACGTCTTTCCATCCATACCTTCTCAAATCTCGAATCTCAATTCAATCTCAGCCAGCTCCTTCCTATTCCGCGCACATTCTGTGATTTCTTCCCGGCGAACGCGTAATGTCCGGTTGTATGCGACGTGCGACTTCATCTGATATAAAATCTGTGGTCGACGGTTTGTTTTCGCCCTTCCCATATATGTCCTCTTCCCCAATGCGTCGCGAGTGGCCCCCGAGTCTGGCTCTCCCCAGCCAGGCTAGCTGTCGATCACCCATACTCTATCCATATCTATCTCAAGCAGTGGGTGTCGGGTGGGTGATCATGCTACCCCGCGTCTCTCTCTCCCATGTATCTATACTTGGCCTGAACACTTATTATTACGTGAAGAAACATCTCGTCGCGTCGCGTCGTACCCCAATTCTCGTTCCCACACCCTGTCGTCTAGTGGGTGTGTCTGTGGGCGAGCGATAGCTATCGCGGGGTGCCGATTAGATGGCAATCCCCGCAGAAGAGATAAGCAGGTACACTGTACAGGCGCCTGACGCGCCGCCTGACCTCCCTTCTCGCCTTTGATCGACATATCACGTCGGCTAGCAGACTGCCCTTCCCCTTCCCCTTCCCCTTGCACGAGTGTCCGCCGTACTGCAGTCGCTGATTATGATTATTAATTCAGATGGTACTGCCAGCGGATTATAGATGGCGCCATCGCCATCGCCAGCCCGACATCGGCCTCGAGGCGCAGCAGCCGGAGGCGAGGCGAGGCGACTCATATAGCGGAAGAGAAGACGACAATAAATATTAACAACCAAACAACACCATGTCCTGCAGTACCATAATAATCAATTACATCACGGAGCAGCTCTCGCTTGCTCGAGCTCGAGCCTGGAGCTCCTTCCTAATCCGGGCGCCGGGCGGTGAACGTTATTGTTGGGTTGGGTTGGGTGATTCATTCTTGCTTATCGTGCCGTGTCATATCGAGTCATATCATATCGCGTAGCGACTTGAGAGGAGAGCGGATCCTGCTGGTTGGCCATGGACAATAAAAGAGATTTGTTGTACCCGGTGGGTTTTTATTGTTGCTGGTGGAGGCCAGGCGACTTTGCGGAAGAACGTTAACAACCAAACAACACATGTCCTGCAGTACCATAATAATCAATTAAATCATGGAGCAGCTCGCGCTTTGCTCGCGCTTAACTCCTTCCTAATCCGGGCGCCGGGCGGTGAACGTTATTGTTGGGTTGGGTGATTCATTCTTACTTGTCGTGCCGTGTCGTATCGCGTCATATCGCGTAGCAACTTGAAGAGGAGAGCGGATCCTGCTGGTTGGACATTGACAATAAAGAGATTTATTGTACGCGTAAGTTTATTGTTACTGGTGATTGATAAATTATATATTCCGGATCCTAGCTATAGCTTATCGTATCGTTCAACACGAGCCGAGAGCGGTTGTGAAACAAGAAATCTGGTGTACCCGTGCGCCCACCTCCGATCGGTGCCGTGTACAGTATAGTATAGTACAAGCGTATGACAATTGAATTTCGGAAAGTTCATTGTTATCAAAAGTTCCGTCTCGGATCTAGACGCACGGCGTAAATATACTTGTGTATCCCACCACCCGTACCTTTCTCTAATAATACTTAGAACCGTGGCGCCGGTGTTCGAGGACGCCGGCGTTGTGTGCCTAGCCTACACTGCGCGCGGTCTGCACTGCACTATATATACTAAATCTATAATGCAATACAGTGACGTACGGGGCACAGTTTTAATCGTGTTTGAGGCTAGCGACGCGGAGCTGCCAGCGCGCGCGCGCACGCGCACGGCGTATTTGGGTACGTACACCGGGGCAGCCTGCAGGATTAATTGTAAATGTTTGAGCGAAAATAAACCGTCTGGTCGTGCCATCCGTCCAACCAACTACTGCCCAAGGCTATATATGATAGATAAATCGAGCTGCGCGCGGCGGGGTTGGTGGTCAATTAAGGTTGGGTTCGGTTGGTTCAAGTTAGTTGGGCTCAAAGGAGAAAGCTGAGGTGGAGTTGAGGTTGAATTTGGAGTAAGGTGAAGAGAGCAATGGAAGTAAGTTTGACCTGTGTGTGTGTGTGAGAGAGATTTGGGTACGTACACCGGGGTCGGGATTGTAAGTGTTTGAACGAACATAGCCCATGCTTAGCTGTATTAGCACCGGGGAGGAATTCGAAATACCAATATTAATTAGATACGACACGGTGATCCAGAAAGGTTCAACTCCCCGAACCAGCCAACCAGCTAACCACCCCAAAGCTATAATAAATCGTGTAGATCGAGGGTTGGTCGGGCAACTCCGAGTCGGGCTCGGTGATCAAGTTGAAGTTGGGGTTGGTTCAAGTTAACGTTACTATTAGTCGAACTTTTGAGGTCGAAACCTGTGTGTGTGAGAGAAATCGAACGGTGCCTCGGGCTCGGTGGTCAAGTCGAAGTTGGTTGGTTCAAGTCACTATTCGTTGAACTCAAAGTGGAGTTAAGGTTGAAACCTGTGCGTGAGAGAGAGGGACGGATTTGCGAATCACAAAAGCCTATTCTCTATAAGTTCCCTCTTCCTTGACTATGTATATATCTTCCTTCGAGCTTCCTTCCACACAAAAGATATATATACTCCCGGAAGTCTGCAACTTCGGTCCGGGAAAAATGTATTAGTGCCTGTGTTGTGTTCAAAACTCTGACCTTAACTGACTTGTCGAGGTCGACGTCGAGGGATATTACTGTTCTCCAGATGCATCACCTTGAATTAATCCGACACGGTGATTCAGAAATATTGAATGCCCAGCCGTTCAACCAATCAAGGCTTCCATGCTTCGGCGTGTTCGGGCTCAGTGGTTAAGTTCAAGTTGGTCGAGCTCTAAAAACTGAAGTGGAGTTGAGTTGAGGTTGAATTTGGAGTTGAGTTTAAGAGAGTTCAGGTTCGAAACGGCGTCTGTGAGAGAGACGGATTTGCGAATCACAAAAGCCTATCCTTATCCCTTCTCTTCCCTTCTTCCGCAGGTATATAAAAAGTCGAAGTGGATCCGCAGTTCAAGTTCAAGTCCAAGTTCAAATTTGAAACATGCGTGAGAGAGAGACGGATTTACGAATCACAAAAGCCTATCCTTATCCCTTCCCTTCCCTCCTTCCCATCTGCAGGTATATATACATTTGTATATCGCGGTCTAGAAGTGTATTACTATATGATGGTTGGATGGACGAAGAACAAGTTCGGTCCGGTCGCGACGTGGGCCGACGGCAAAAATGTATAAGTACCTGTACCTGGTTGTGTTCAAAACTCAAACCTTAACGTTAACCGACTCGTCGCTGATTACTAGCTACCGCTCCGAGTCGCGCGAACACAACTGACATTGTATTATATTTAACCAGCTCGCTGCACGGCGGGTGTCAGCAGCGCAGTGCAGAAATTTATCTGGGTTCGAGCACTGAGGTGGAACTGTGAGTTGGGGAGGTGGAACTGCAGGCTTGGCCCGGGTGTCCGGGTCGGGCGCGCAATTAAATTAATTTAAGATTTCAACCAAAGTTGGTATTGGTATCCAGTGATTTCGAATAGAATAAAAATACGAATACGAATAAGAACACGAATAGGAACTCGAAGAAGAAAAACGAAATGAGACATGAGAAATGAAGCAGCATCGAACCTTTGAGACAAATTGCATTATCGACAAATTGGCGCCAGACGCGTCGTCGGTGCGAATTCGAATTCGAATTAAATAATATGTACGACACGGGTTTTTATACCCCAGAATCCACGAGAGTTTCCTTGCAATTGAAACTCCGCACCGACGCGTCTGTGAACATGGTTCGATTTTGGGTCGGCGTCGCGTGTCCCACTGGAATCTGGGGTCCCCCCGTCTAATCTCCGTCCGTCACGGTCGCCCACGGCTGGTTCAGTTGACATGGACGTGCACATGCCAGTGTTTCTCCGAAGGTGGTTGGATGTGAATAGGACTCTCTTCTCTGTCCCCGTAATGCTAGAGCTCGCCTGGGTGTGGACTAGGTGTGAACGGAGAAATATCAGAGTTCTTTCTTTCTTTCTTTTCCTGGAAATGAATTACTTATCTACACGTACACTATACCCCAGATCAGCCGCGGCCGAAAATTTTCAAGCGGCAAGCCGGCACCCGTGGGTGGCGAACATTCAGGGGTTTCTCGAACTTCAACCAACCGAAAACGCGAACGTTGCTCGCGTCGGACGCGCTCGTCCGAAAGTCAAAACGTGCCTACGCGCCGGACGCGTCGTGCGAACACAGTGACGCGTCGCCTCGTGGAAGGAAGCGCTCGCTCACCCCTGGGAAGTTACCAAACCTTCCTTCGGGAACGCGTGAAGTACGCGTAACGCGACAGAAGTACGCGACGCAACGCGTCCGCCGAAATACTTAGAACAGTGACACGTCGGGTCGTACCTCTCCCCTCGCGCTTGGAAGAACGCGAAAATACGCGACGTTTGAACACGAATTCTGGAAGTAGGTCGCGTCCTCAAGCGACATGCCCAATGCGGATATTGTTGTTCCTGTTCGTGTTCGCGTTCGATAAATCAATCGAGAATCAGAGATGCGTGTCAGACCGGCGCGCATACCGCTACATATATCAGGTATCAGTGATTCAGAATCATGGGTAGGCGAGGCACGCTGCGTTCCTTCGAATTCGCCTTCAACGCGACGACGTATCTATCAGCTACGATACTTACTTACCAGTGTCTCGTTTGGCCCGGGTTTGGTCTAGCGCGTTTGCTAGCCAGTAGCACTGCTGCCGCCACTGGTGACTTCAGTCATAAGACAAGCTATTCCCAGAAATCGGAACGCGCCGTCGGATTTTCCAGGAAGAAGCACCGTTTGTCGTACGACACACATATTCCTATACTTATCCCGGGCCCGTCATGACAGTGCCTTTTCATCTCCGGCGAGCACACCCACAGCATGACATGCGAAAGCGCCTCCGCCGGAGATTAACTGTCCGAGTCGGCGCCCGCCGATTCGAGGAAGCAAGGCTCAGGAAAGGAAGCTGAGCCTCAGCTACTGAGGGTGGGCGGTCAAGTTCTGGTTCGGAATTGCCATTGTAGAGCACTCGACGGTGCGGGAGTTGCAGACAGCCCGGTGTTGGGAAGTCTGAGGTTAAATGAACCGGCGTTGAGGAAGGTGTGCACTTTGCATCCGCGCCGACGCGCTGTCTGGCGATATCTCGAACCCGGTGTTGCAGAAGCTACATATATAGTGCGAGTGGCAGCGGCGCGTCGACATTGAGAATTCAATTATTCAACACACAAGTTAAGTAATCTCCGACTCGGAGACTGGCGCCACCCGGCAAGTGTGAGAGGAGGAGCGGGTTACGCCGACGCCCAAGCAGTGCTCGACGCCGAGGTCCCAAAGTCCAGTGCTGCTGCCGATGTGCATTATTCAGAGGGCTAGGTTCAACTCGAAACCCACATCCCAACGCCGACGCTTCCGCACTGACATGAGAGGAAATGAGTCGGAGAAAAACGGAGGACGAGTCAGCATTATGGCAATGAACGGCATCCCGACAGAATATGTAGGACAGAATGTGTGAACGCGAATGAGTGAGCATGCGGAGCGAGGGTGCTGAATAAGTGCGCCCGAGCGAAGCTAGCCTGCCGACTTACAGGTGGGGTGTTCAGTTCCAGAACAGACTGCGAGAGTGAATCTCGTTGACAATGAGTCACTGTCCTGGGTTGGATTTTAACTTTTTTTCTAGCATACCTATACCCGCTGTGGCGCACAGTGGGAGAGTAGGTTGGTTCGGTGGTAATGAGAATATCAGGCGACGTGGCATTGTGGGTTGCAATAACTTGAAGGCTGAAGGATAGGCGAACAAGAGCACGGCAAAGTATCGCGTTTTCCGTCTGTTCGGAACAGTCGCATTGCAGCCGTCGCGTCGCGTATGCAGGTGGAGCGTAACGGTGGAGACTCAGGGAATAAGTGGTGCCAAAAACCCTATATTTACTGTCTCCACTGGACCGCCTAAAACGAACCAGTAGCAAACAGCGGAAGCAGGTATAGGACCGATAAAAAGACGTTCGAGGTCACATCAGGTCACCAACGTCACAAAAGACGCTGAGAACGTCACACCACATCAACATCGTGTGTTCTGACACCTGACACCGGAGAGACCGGAGCGACCGGAGCGGCCAGATCCAGACCGCCCCCAAAAAAACCAAAAACCGAAAAAACAAATGAAACGGTTCGAAACACTCGAAACACCTGACGACGACGATCGCTCGCGACGACGGCTCGCTCGCTCGCTCGGCTCGGCTCGGCCGCCGATCCGATCGTGATCGATCGCAACACACCCACACCGACCCGCGCTCCGGCAAGCCAAGCAAGAAAACGAAACGCAAACGAAGGTGAAGGGTTGGAAAGGGAAGGTGAAGGTGAAGTGAAGTAAGGGAAGGGAGAATTTGGGGGGGGGAGGGGGGGGAGGGGAAGAGAAGAAGGAATTTACCTTGTAGTTGAAGTTGACAACGGTGCCATTTATTTCCAGTAGAAAGGTCAATTTGCAATTTGAGCGTTTGCCGAGTTGTAGTTGTTGAGCTTTGAGCTTTTGAGTGAGCGAGTGAGTGAGTTTTGAGTGAGTGAGTGGAGGAGCAAGCGAGGCGAGGGAGCAAGGGAGGGAATGGAATGAAGGAAACGACGATGTAGCTTTTATTTTAATAAAACACGTTTTGGGTTTTGGGTGGACACATTTTGGGGCTCGGTCAAGCTAAGCTCAAGCTAAGAAGGCTAAGCTAAGCTGGCGGCCGTAATTCGATATTGATGGCAGGCAGGACGATGAAGAAATGAAGTCGGGAAATCGCGTCCGAAACAAAAATGACGTTCAAAAGGTATTAAGCTCGTCTTTTAGCTAACCCCTCGTCTTTTAGCTACCCCGGCCCAAGTTGAGTGAGCTCAGAAATTCATGCTTGCCTTGCCTTGCCTCTCGATCTCACTCATTTCATTCAATCAATCCAATTCCTCGATATCGGACAGACTGAGTTTCTTGTGTGGCTCAGAAATTTTATGCGTGCCTCTCGATCTCACTCACTCAATCATTTTAAGTCCTCAATCGGACAGACTGAGTTTCTGAGCCACAAATTCCTCGATCGGACAGACTGAGTTTCTTGTGTGGCTCAGAAATTTATGCGTGCCTCTCGATCTCACTCGCCTCTCGATCTCACTCACTCAATCATTTTAAGTCCTCAATCGGACAGACTGAGTTTCTGAGCCGCAAATTCCTCGATCGGACGGACTGAGTTTCTTGTGTGGCTCAGAAATTTATGCCTGCCTCTCGATCTCACTCACTCAATCATTATAAGTCCTTAATCGGACAGACTGAGTTTCTTGTGGCTCAGAAATACACGCCTTGCCTCTCGATCTCACTCAAGGCCAAATCTCTCCGTGCGAAGGAGTGATAGGAGAGTACTGATATTTGAGATAAATATTTCTTACTGATAGCGTCCAATATACATGTATATACATGTATCGAGTACTGAGACCGTCCTGCGCCATTGCGAGATGGGATTATCTGTCAGGCACATTTACTTGCGCCAGGAATTAGTTCCTCCCTCCCTCCAACTGAGACCGTCCTGCGGCGTTGCGAGCCCAAAGCGCGTAAACTGTGTCGTCAAACGTGCACGAAACTGGCTTGCTGCGCCTTCATCTGCCGCAGGAGCGAAATGCAGCTGCAAGATGTGTCGCTGAGCGAGACTTTCTGCAGCTGACCGAGCTCCCGTAAGTCGAGTGTATTGGTTGGTGCTGTCTGTGGATCAGCTGTGAGTCACAGTGGGCAATTGAGGCAAAAGTCGGATGCGAGTGAGGGACACAAGGAACAACCCTTTAGCATCCTACGCAACGACGACCCTCCGCCTCCATTGCCTGCGTCTTCTCCGCGTGTGGTTTCCCGTACTAAGCCCTCTTCCCAAGACTTGGCTCATCGCTTGTCTGCGGGCGATCCGCTTCCAGCAAATTTAAGAGACCCTTGAGCTTTGCACGTGCATGAGGAAGATGATATGCACAATAAACACGACGGACATCGCGACCACCGGCCGTTCTTGTTGACAGCGTGGCTGTAGCACCAGGCACAAGCCGACCATGTGGGCCACGTTCGCGGTCGTTTTGATGGCCGCTGGCGCTTGAAGAATTTTTGCAGGTCGATCCACTATATGTGAGTAACTTAGGAAAAAGATATCCGTGGTCTATGTATGTGGGCGAATAAGCAGCCGGCGTCCGAGGGCGGGGCGGAGACACGGACCCAGATGCATGTTCGAGTATCCCCGGCGTCGACGTCGAGGTGCAGGGGCTTGGCTCTAGTAGGTGTATTCCTCCTCTGCGCGGTTTTGTACCTGCACCTGCTGCATCAGCATCCGCTGATGCTGGTCTCTGTCCCACGAGCGCGAGAAAGTCGACGGCGGCGGGCCATTTGCGGTCCCATTCGCATTGTTCGCGCCTCCGCCGTGTTCATTCCCACTCCCATTCACATGGTTGCCAAATGGCAGCACCAGCCCGTTCGCACCAGCACTGCGCTCCACCACTACTACTCGCCACCAGGACAGTGCACCCTCAAATCCCTTCCCCTTCCCTCCATCCCACTCCTAATCCACGAGCATCACGGGCAACAATATACCTCGCGCACCCCCGAGCGGTTCCCGGCTCGCGAGATCAGCGCGCCACCGCCCCGCGGCACGGATTACTTTATGGGGCGTGATGCGTGGGGAGCCGCGCCTACTGAGCCAATGCAAGCTGTTTGGGCGAGACCGGTCGCGCCTACTGCTGAGGAAAAACACGATGCACCCGCTAGCGGAGACCGATGGAACAGTACGAGCGCGTCGGCAGGAGCGCCTGCACAGGATAAGCTTCAAAGCGGAGCAGTCATCGAATGGGAGCCTGCTCTACTGCACGGGGTACGAGCTGCAGCCGCACACGCGCGCGGGGACATCGTCGTCACGGAGCTGCGGGTGACGGTGCGCCCGGGCGCAGCAGCGGCGCCGACGTGGGCGCGCTTCTTCAAGGCGCGGCGCAGCGGCAGTAGCAGCGCCGGAGTGCGGGGCTAGGCTGCGGCGTTGGCGCCGCTCGCGCTTGTGCCCTCGGCAGAGGACAACCCGGGCTCGCCTCGCTCGATTGCGAGGGCGGCGCGTCGTCCGAGCGCAGGGCGGCTCGTCCGGACTTGCGGCGTTCGGGGCGCACATCCGCGCCAATGGCGGGGGCGGGGGGCTGTTCGCGCCGCAGGGGTACACACCCAGCATCTCGGAGTGGTCGGAAGAGAACCTTGACGAGTGGGTCGAGGCGGGGGACGTCGTGGTGGCCGCGCACCCGCGCAGGCGCAGGAGTCGCCCCGCGGGGGGACGTGGGCGCGCAAGAACAGCGTCCTGAGCGAGCACAGTGTCGGCGGGGGGCGCTCTCACCGAGTGCACCTAGTGGGTCGCAGCTTGAGTGCGGCTGGGACTGGGGATGGGCATGGCTCGGAGACGCTGCACCACCATCGGCACCAGCACCACCTCAAGGCGGGGAGCTGGCCGAAGAAGACCCTGGGGCGGCGGAGCGTGGCGCTGATCGCTCGTGCGTGGGAGTGACGAGATTCTGCGAAGGCGAAAACGAGTTCTGCGAGGGGTTCGTGGGGCCGGAGCTCGTCCAGTCAACTGTCTCGCTGTGGAGGAAGTAGTTAAATTCGACGGGAAGCTCGGTCGGGGCGGCGCTGTGGGCGTTCGCGCGCGACGCAGCGAGGGGCTTGCGAGGGCCCGCGGACATCAAGAAGGTTTGCAGATCCTTCGTTGCTGGAACGATTGGGGGGTCTGGTTGTCGTTGACTCGGTCACGGAAGGGAGAGAGCCCGCCGCGAATGCTGGATGGCGCCTCGCGTTTCTTCTCGGGTTCAAACTGCTTCTGCGACTGCTGCTGGTCGTAATTCTGGTTTTCGTCTCCACCGCTCGTCCAGGGATCATAGTTCGCCATCCATTCGTTCGCGGACGGTGGGGCAGCGGTGGCTTCTTCTCCACGGAACGACTGCGACTGCTGCGGACGGAAGAGGGGGAGCTTGAGAGGCGCTGCGGGCTGGGGTCGTCTGGGTCACTGGCGCTGTCCAAGGGTCACGCGTAGGACGTGAAGAGGTCGCTGCGCCCGCGCGGCGCACTGTCGAACACTGTGACTGCGGCGGCGTGGGGGGCGAGACGGTGCTGTTGTTGCCGCACGGCCGCTTGCGCGTGGTGCCGTGCGCGGCCTTTGTTGGGGCGGGGGCGCAGGAGGGGTTGAGCTTGAGCGTGGTGCGCGGGGGTCTCGCGTTGCGGCGCGCGGCTCGGGTCGTACGCCCGGCAGACGGTGGACAGGTCGATGACGCCGCCCAGCGCGGTCTTGGAGAGCACCGAGTAGGTCGCGCTGCGCGCGACGCTGCGGGACGCCTGGTCCCGGCCGGGAACATATTCGCTATAGAAGCGAATAATTTTGGATCAGCGCGATGTGAGAGACTAGAGTGAGCAGCACTGCGCAGAAACAAATGCCAGAGGGGCCACTCCCCGCTGAGCCGCCGTGAGGAACGCAGACCCCTTCTTCGAACTGAAGTTGCCGATGATGATACTGGAAAGCAGGGTTAGCACAAACTACCTCCCAAGCAACAAGGGATGGCCAGACCTTACAAAGAGTGTCAGAATGACGACGGCACCGAGCAAGTTATACACGAGGAAGAAGATGGGGTTATCTGGGCGGCATTCGTCTGCCACTCCATTCATCTCCACCTCCGCCTCCATCCCCCGACGTGTGTGCAGGTGCGGGCTCGTCTGCAACGAGGCTGGGACTGAGCGTTGAGAGGAGAAAAAGAGAGAAGGACGCTGAAAGGGAAAGTGAAGCGCCGAGACAACGAGGATGCGAGCGATGTTGTGGAAGAGAGCAAGATAAAAAGGTGGCGAAGTCACGCTTGCGTCACGACTTCTCGCCCTACGATTTCGGAGGCGCACAGTCCGTTCCGTACTGCAACTTCCAGGATTCGTTCCAGCCATTTTTCTCGAGTCCTTCGGGTGCACTCCCCAGCGGCTTATCGGTTTTTTTCGTCGTGCGCGAAGAGTACGGCTCTTCCGTTCTGTTTGCTCCATCGCGATCCTGTGCAATCCACTGCTCATACGTCTCCAACATGACCCGCCAGCGACCCTGCCCACCGGCGCGGAAGAGGACACGGAGGCGGACGAAGGCCGAAATACGCGAGCTGGGGAGAATGTGGGTTCTTATTATATATATTTTTGACAGAATCTTCATGTTTTTGCGCAGCCGTCGACTCAAACCCGGGCCACAAAGGGACCTGCTTCTGGGGCTAAAGACGGCAATGTCGTGCCCTATCTCGACGAGGGCGAGGGCTGCGTGTACTTCACGGGAGTCCTCCAGAAAAAGGCCATCCAAGAACTGCATCCGAAGGAGCTCCCCCGCCAGATGATCGTCAAGTGGGGTTGTGAGTACCTGCGTGTCCCGCAGACAGCTCGAATACCACGCCTGCGAGGTCGGGCAGACTCAAGGTCTGGTTTTGCGCATTCAAGGTCGAGCGTCGCCTTCTCGCCGGTGAGGTTTCCCTGCTCATCATCGTCGGCGTCCGTTTATCTTGTTCAGAGCGGATTATACGCTTGCGGCTGCTCGACGAAGGGTACGCGCTCGTCAAGTTCGAAGAACCCTGCCCGTGCAACCCGCCGCCACCGAGAATACCATTACATGCATCCGGGGGGCTCCCTGGAGGAAATCGAAAGGCTTGCGGTCGAATCCTCGAGGAGATGGGCGAGCAGAATATAGCATGGTGAGATTTGATTGACTTGCTCCTGTGCTGCTTGACATGTCGAATTTTCTTCAGCCAAATTCTTCGTCCGCGGAGGCGATGTGCTAAATACGCCGTAGGCCTTCTCAAATTCGGACGGAGTTGACTTGCGTCCTCATTTTTCTTGGTCCTGCAACTTGGATTCAATTCAGGTAATATAAACTGTAGCATATTAGCATCCGTACATACTGTAGATTAGATCGCATACCTTTCTTGCTAGTACATGTCTGTCTGTACTACCGGCGCATTGCCTAGTTCGAACTCATCAATGGATACTCCCCAAATATTCACAGCGTTGGCACCAGATTTACAGCCTTCGCCGTGGAGGGTGCTGACTTGTGTGGTCGGGTCAAAGTCGAAGCACGATTCTAGAAGCGCGAGAGTCTAGCTACGCCGCCGTCGTGGGCAGGCTGAACCGTTGTGATGCCTGAACCCCCGTCCTGCGCATGGCGTTCGGAGCGAAAGGCCGACCTCGAAGTATGCTTCTAGGGGTGCGGGGGTCTAGCTACGCCGCCGTCGTGCGCAGGCTGACACCCCGCTGTGACGCCTGCACCCCCGTCCCTGCGCATGGCGTTTGGATCGAAAGGCCGACCTCGGAGTATGCTTCTAGGAGTGCGGGGGTCTAGATGAGCCGCCGTCGGTGGGCAGGCTGAACCCCGCCGTAACACCTGCCGTCTTGCACATGACGTTTGAAGCAATCTTGAAGCAAGTGGGGCCTGAAATCCACGATGTACTGGACCGGTCTAGAGGGCGAAATTGAGACACTATGGCGGTCTAGCTACGCCCCCCTCATGCGCAGATTGAACCCCGTTACGACGCCTGCGCCCTCGTCGTGCACATTGTGGAAGGTCGGTGTTGCCTCCGAATGGCCAAATCGCCATTCCAGTGGCGAGTAATTGCTCCAGTCTGCGCGCGCCATGTTGCTGCATGGTCTGAGAGATGCAGAAGGTGTTGCGCGGTCGGTGCTGCTGTATTACAGCTAGCACCGCCGATGTGGCCGTATAACGGCTCGATCGATGCGCTTTGGCTGACTTGTGTGGTCGGGTTAGAGTCGAAGTACGATTCTAGAAGCGCAGGGGTCTAGCTACGCCGCCGTCGTGCGCAGGCTGAACCCCGCCGTAACGCCTGCACCCCCGTCTTGCACATGGCGTTTGAAGCAATCTTGAAGCAAGTGCGGCTTGAAATCCACGATGTACCGGACCGGACTAGAGCGTGAAATTTAGACACCAGGGCGGTCTAGCTACTCCCCCTCATGCTGCAGACAGAACCCCGTTACGACGCATGCGCCCTCGTCATGCACCCTCGTCATGCACATGGTGTTCGAAGGGTAAAGGCCGAACTCGGAGAATGCTTCTAGGAGTGCGGGGGTTTAGCTACACCGCCGTCATGCGCAGGCTGAACCCCGCCGTAACGCCTGCACCTCCGTCTTGCACATGGCGCTTGAAGTAATCTAGAAGCTGGTACGGCCTGGAATCCACGATGCCCGGACCAGTCTAGAGGGCGAAATTGAGACACCACAACGGTCTAGCTACGCCCCCCTCATGCGCAGACTGAACCCCGTTACGACGCATGCGCCCTCGTCATGCACATGGTGTTCGAAGGTTGGGGTTGCCTTAGAAAGGCCAAATCGTCATTCAAGTGGCGAGTAATTGCTCCAGTCTGCACGCACCATGTTGCTGCATGAATTGAGAGATGGGGAAGGTGGTGTGCGGTCGGTGCCACTGTATCACGGCTAACACCGTCGATGTGGCCGTATAACGGCTCAATCGTTGCGCTTTGCTGACTTGTGTGGTCGGGCCAGAGCCGAAGCACAATTCTAGAAGTGCGGGGGTCTAGCTACGCCGCCGTCGTGCGCAGGCTGACACCCCGCTGTGACGCCTGCACCCCGTCCTGCGCATGGTGTTTGAAGTAAAAGGGCGAACTCGGGGTATGCTTCTAGGAGTGCGGGGGTCTAGCTACGCCGCCGTCATGCGCAGGCTGAGCCCCGCCGCAACGCCTGCACCCCCGTCTTGCACATGGCGCTTGAAGTAATCTAGAAGCTGGTGCGGCCTGAAATCCACGATGCACCGGACCAGTCTAGAGGGCGAAATTGAGACACCACAGCGGTCTAGCTACGCCCCCCTCATGCGCAGACTGAACCCCGTTACGACGCCTGCGCCCTCGTCATGCACATGGTGTTCGAAGGTCGGTGTTGCCTCAGAATGGCCAAAATGTTATTTCAGTGGCGAGTAATTGCTCCAGTCTGTGCGCGCCATGTTGCTGCATGAACTGAGAGATGCGGAAGGTGTTGCGCGGTCGGGTGCTGCTGTATCACAACTAGCACCACCGATGTGGCCGTATAACGGCTCAATCGGTGAACTTCAACGGTCAAGATCACGATGGTTTTGGTCACGTGTCGCGGGTTGTCTGCCACAACTTGAACTTCAACTTGAACGATTATCATTCAAGTTGATTTTTAATTTCAAGTATTGACATGTACTAGATAGAATGCAGCAGCATACGCAATCATTATGATACAAGAAAATGCTTCGAGACAGTCTACTCGACGATTTTGAGATGCAGATACTCGGCAGCCAGGTTTTCGTTGGCCATCGCGACTTGTCGGCCTTCTGGATAAAGCGTATTTTGTGTTTCCACTCGTTCTGTGTGCAGAGCTCAGCTCGGTCGTTCCCGACCTCAAATCGCCGTTTCTGGAACCAACGTTCGCAATCGGGCGACCACCATCCTATATTCAGACCCGAGAGAGAAAATGCGGCGGGCTTGGGTTGTGATGCGGGTCTCGTAGGCTTCATGTTGCTGAAGAGGGACTCGCAAGTGCGCAGTCCGTAGACGCAGCGCTCGTGACGGTCGGGGGCCGCCGACTCAGGCGCCCGCCACCGTTGTGACCCACCCTAGTGACTAGGGGTGTGTTACCCACACCTGGGACCCCTGCGGCACCGGTGTCGTGGAGCACTTGTACGCATGCTCAGGCAGGCAGGGCGGCTGTGGGGGCGTCCCCGGTGTATCCTTCACTCTTCGCACATCAAGGTGTAAAGCAAGATGATATTACGTTATGTATGGATGCGTACGCGATTGATTATACTACAATTATATATACAAGTCCAAGTACGCTCGTCGTGCCCAATTGGTATACTACCCCGTCACAGAGCCCCCCTACGCGACAGCGTAGACCTGCATCCCAGGGCGGCACGGAGATCACGCGCTGTCCTGCTCGTATTCGTCTTCCCAGAACGCGGAGTCTGAGATCGCGCCGTCCTCCAAGTCCTCGAGACGCACACTCGAACTGCTCGCTATCGCCTGCGAGCTCCCCGACTCGGCCGCAGTTGCGTCCACCAGCTTCCCTCGACTTTCCCTATTGTCCGCCTCTCGCGCACCGCTTTGACTTTCTCCTCTTCTGCTGGTCCTTCCCGAGCGCAAGCCTCTCGTCTTCTTCTTCTTCTTGGGCTCAGGCTCATCCGGGGGCAGGGGAGCGTCGTCCACCTCTTCGTGGTACCGCTTACGACTTGCGTCGCTGGGTGGCGCGGGACCCACTCGATCGCGCAGTGGCAGACTCCCTATGCGAGTGACCAGCGGCGGGTTCGTCAGACGCTGCTCGAGGGGTACTGGCGGCTCCTTGAGGCGATCCAGCAGTGGAATACGCTGAATCGGGCGTGTGCCCGGCGGATCCGTCAGACAGGCTGTCAACGGCAGCAGCATTGCGCGAGGCGCAGTGGGAGGAGGCCGGGAGTATGTCGGCATAGCGCGCTCCTTCGGCGAAGGAGGCGGCGAAGTCGAGATCGGTGCCGCAGTCAAGTGCGGGAATCCTGGGAATGGCACCCGGACTTCGGGTGACGGCGACGGGGACGGGGACGGTGAGCGTTGGACGAGCAGATACCTTGGGACCCCTACAGTAGCCAGAAAGGTTCCCAGTACCTCGGGGTCCACTGACAAACTGGCAAGCTCCGTCGAAAGGGCGACCGCCGAATGCGTGTGGGGGTCCTCGTTCTGGGGAGAAGGGCGAGCAGAGGAATCCTTGCTCCCTTGGGCAGCAGCACTGTCAAGCGCGCTTGCTCCAGAGGGACTTAGCGTGACAAGGGGAGGGGTGCCCTCCTCGATTCCTTCCATCTCGTCCGGAGGTAACCACCTGTCGGTGGTGAGCGCCGTCTCCTCCTCGAAGTCCTCGTTCGCCCTGTATCTCAGATGCAGCTCAGGCGAGAGAGACCCCAATCCCCCAAGCGCACGTTGCCCTTCGGCGGCGTCCGTCATCCGCAGCCACATTTGGCCTCTAGCATGGACGATGGCAAGGGGTCTCGCGCCGCTTCGGTGCAGCGCGTCCCGAGCAAGGGTCTCGAATGCTACGGCGCTGAGCGTGTCATCTAAGCCTTCGACGACGACGACATTAGTAGCGACGGGGGCAGGGGACCACGTCGGCCAGGTCCATGCCTTCGTCCGAGTTGTCGGAGTCGCTGAAGTCCACAGTTTTTCCCTTTCCCTTGCTGCTCTTGCCGCCACCCTCTTTTGAGGAAGGGCCACACCCGGGCGCCCAAGGCAGCCTCGTGGGCGGAGGAGTCTGCGCTTGCCTGTCTTCGTCACCCCGTGCAGGACTTTGAGTGCGGTACATCCAGCTTGACGCGCGCTGCGGCCTTGCGGTCTGCCCATCCATGGTGAAGAAAGGAAGCCGCGGTACCGGTGCGCCGAAGACATCCTCGTCTAGGACTCCCTTCTCCGCTGTATAGTGACCGAAGTGCAGACGCCTTCCAAGCTCCCGATCGTACCATGTTGACGAGCTAGCTACCTTCACCCTCGAGCCGCGGTATATCCAGGCCGGTTCGTCGTTGTATTCTGCCAACTCGAAACGCCCGTTCGACTTTTTACTAGCGCGGGCGACTACCGGGGGGACGACCCACTCCACTCGTGCTTCATCTACGCGCTTCCGCTGAATCTCCGGCGCCATATACTGGTTTGCCCCCTGTTGCGGGCGCGGGAGGTGCAGGTGGCGGCAGCCCTGCAGCCGATGAAGTGGAAGGCTGAGGTGCCCCGCGTAGCCTCGGAGTGTGGCTCAGCGGGCGGGGCCGTCTCGGGAGCCACTGTTCGAGTAACTGAGTGTCCGGAGGAGTCAGACTGCGGCGGCTGGGGCCACGAGGAAGCTGAGGGCACGGTCCTTTCCTCGACCTGAGGAGTCGGACGATCTGGCGTGATGCGAGGGAGCGGTGCCGGGGCCTCGAGCATCGAGCAGCGAAAAGATGAGGATTGCGCGATATAAGCTTGCCTGGAGGTGCGAACTTCAGAGGCACGGCCGTCCGTCCACATAAACGTGGCTTCAGGCGCTCGAGGCTCCTCCTGGACCGCTTTGTCGTACGCGTTACAGTGGATGAGAGCTCCAATATCGGTACCGTCGGCGAAATTGGAGTAGGTGGGCGGGCAGGGAGTGACGGCAGACAGCGTGTAGTTGGCTAAAGGGAATTCGTGTACCACGAAGCAGGGCACGCGCGCCAGCAAATACGATAGGTATACCTCCTCTGAGGCCCCATTGATCCAGAGCCCTATGTACTGGTCGTCCGCAGCGCTAGCCATTCTGGCGTTATCCCTCAGCAAGGCCAATCTCCATTGTCCCTTGGCTTTCCTTTCCTTCGCTAAGGCGATCCATGCCTCCTTCTCCCGGAGCCCTCGCTGAAACGCCACTCCATGGTCCACTACGTCGCTCCAAACATCCATCTGCCCCAAGGCTTGGAGCCGAGCTTCGGTAGCGTAGTCTGGCCGGTTGACCCAGACTTGAGCCTCGTGGATCGCACGCAGCCGCGCCATCTCTCGATTGAAGCGACGCAGCACGGTCTTCAATCCTTCCAGGAAAGAGGACGGTAGGCATCCGTGCGTGGGCCGATTGGGATTACAGACCCATACTTCCACTAGGGGACGGTAGGCTGCATACGCCGGGTCTGAGCTGGTGACGAGATGGGGTCGTCGCATGAAGGGCCAGTGCGCGCGCTCGGATGGAAATACTGCGGGGCGTACAGGCAATCAAACTTTCCTGCGTGCCCGTCGAAACGCCTCTGCGTCGGATCCTCGTGGGCTTTTGGAGTCCCATTTTCGTAGCGCTCGCCAGGAGAAATGGAAGCTGCTTCGAGTTCGGGGACCCACAATTCGAAGAGCCTGTTTCTCCGCCGCACATAACGCCCCGAATATCGTGGGCAGCGCCCACAGATCGAAGGACAGCGAGCTGTATACCAGCGGTTTCGTCGTTATAGCCAGCAGCACTAGGGAGCCTTGCGGTTCCATGGCGCGCTTGGCTACCCCGACGAGAGTTGTTGCTGATCGTTGTCGACATTGGGTGTTGGTTGCAAGGGGCGAAGTGGACTTAGAAAGAAAGAGAGAATGTCCAAAACGACCTGACTAAGCTTGTGATGTTCCCAGGCTCCGCCACTGATGGCGGCTAGTCAGGCCCGTCGGGCCGAAGCGTCGGAGAGTCCGGTTCCCGACGAATTAGTACTCTACTGAGCCAGCGCATCTTCCCGGCTTTAGCCAGTCCACGTCCAGCTCGTCCCAACACGGCGCTTCTTCCGGGTGCATCCAATTCCGTCCGCGTCCTTGTCGCCCTCAGCTCGTGGTTCTTCCAAGCTATCAGCTCGTCCGCTACAAGCCTCAGAATTCCAGGAGAAAAACTCCCGTCCACTACTTCTCTGCGGTAGCGCCTCTTCCCGGGTGGAGGCACCCAGTCAGCGTCCACCGCTCAGCTTCTCAAGCAGCCCATCGAGTTATAAAAAGGGGGCGCTTCGAGACGGGTAGCAAGCGATCTCACCACCTAAGCTAGCTTGTGCAGCCTCAAGTATTCCCGCTTGATGGCTGGCGCGTTGCGGAGATCCCGCTCCGAAACCCAAGCATCGTCGCAGGGCCATATCCTTCCCAACATACCCGAAACATACGCTGGTTGCCATTCTTGCGAGGCCTAATCGTGTGCCTATAATGACTTCCACGACGTATTCCTGGGAGGCCCTGGGAGGCAGTCAGGTAGTCGCGCGTCTCTGGAAGAACCGTCCTCTGGCCTAGTCTCTCCTTGGCGACATGGTACTTGTGCAGGTGCTCCAGATTAAAGACTGGGTGCATGGAGTATGTGTCGGGCAGACGCAAGCGGTGTACGACTGGGATAATCTTCTCAAGAACCTCGAATGGTCCCGCTGAATTAATTTGGGCCCCGTGCCTTTCACATCCACCAGCTCCAACGAGTGGGGATTGACCAGGACGTAGTCCCCTTCTTCAATGCTCTCTACAAGAGCCTGCCTTTGCCTTTCTGGAAGCGCGAAGGGGTGAGCACTTTGTCCGGGTTGGGAGCTTCCTCCACGTAGCGGTCCCTAAAATACGGGTCCTCTTCGTAGGCGTGCGGAAGCTTCCGACTACCTCCGGCGACGCCGAGATGAGTAGGTGTGACCTCCCGTTCCAGTCCTCCTCATCGCGTTCGGGACGGACACCGGCCGGGTAGGTCCAGTGGTCCTCGTGTTCGAAGGGGAGGTCCGGGGCAGCAGCGGCATCAGTGATGGCGTCGTCGCGCTCTTGAACCTCCTCTCTGGCCCTGATCATCTCTTCCTCCGTCGTCGGTTCCGCCGACTCCCGATCTTCCCCTTGTCCTGTTCCTTGTGAGGTTTCGCAAAGGCCTCGTAGCGGCGTCGGTTGCGGTTCATCCCGTAGTGCGGCAGGAAGACAGTCTTGTCGGCGACTGAGGCTTCTACTACGAATGCATCTCGCCGGGCGCTTTCCGTGTCTCCCATTCCCCGAGCTCCGCACTTGGGAGGAGGACTCTCAGCAGCCACTGGCTCGAGGCCGGGCGCTTGCGGGTCCCTGAGTTTCTCAGGATCTTCACTCGAGTAAGCGCGAGACGATTCGCTCCTTCTCCTCTTCTTCCGGATCCAAGTCCACATGGATAAGCAACGCCTGACGAAGGTGCAGCCAGGTGCTTGTAGTGCGAGCAATCTCGCGCTACGGGTTTGGGACTACTGCAGATATAGCACTCGCCATTAGGAGGACGCGCGCTGACCCGTGAGTCGTCGCGACGGAACTCGTACCCATTGACGGTCTTTCCTCCTGGCCACTCCGGACGTGCCTTCGAAGGTCCGGCGGCAGCGGTTTGCCACCCCAGCCACGATTGTCCCGGCGCCGATCAGCGGCTAGGGCGGTCTTTTCGGGCTCCTGTTCGTTCCCTTCTTCGTTGGATCCGTCTCCGACACACTCCAGGATTGAATCCGCGGCTTTAGCAGATCTGGGGTGGAAGCGGACCCTTGGCGCAGCGCCCGTATGGGGCGCGCTGCCTAGGACAGCGTTAACCTTGTTCTCCAAGAGGTAGGAGGCGAGTAGGCTCGCTCGATTGTGCTTGGCGTAAGTCATCAACGCTTCGATGGACGGGCAAGTGCGTTCGGACACTTCACGGTACCACGCCACGAGCTGTGTACGAAGGATACGGCCAACCGCTTGAGGGCCATCTTCCACGTCCGAGAATATGAAGGAATGGTACTGGATTCTCCTCTGGAATAAATCCTCCGGATCCTCCTCGTTACGACCCCGTTGCCGGAATCGCATCTCCTCAAATTCCTGCAGTCTGTCGGATAACCACTTCGCAGTGAGGAAATGGCGCCGCAGCGCATTCAACAAATGACTCCCAGCCCGAGAGTACAAGGTTCGCGAACTCGGGGAGGACCCCACCAACTCCGCGCGCGCCCCGAGGACTTCGTAGGAGCCATTTGTCCTACGTGGACGAACATTAGCGGACTGAGAAGAAGGACGCCATATTGATGACATAGTCGATAATAGTCTCGTCCTGACCGTCCCATGCTGCGGGAGCGGTGGAAGCAGGGCGCGAGGCTCCTCCCCGAGCTTCCGGATAGCCTCACCGCGCGCATCATCATCGATCAGAGCAGCGCGAAGGGCGGAATCACTGCGGGGGGGGAGGCGATAGATCTCCTTCAACGGGTGCTGCGAGCCGAATTCCTTAAGGACTTCGGATATGGTGGAGTCCGCAGAGCTCAGACGATCGCTTCCGTCTTCGCTGGTCAGCGTTTGGCGGAAGGAACGGAAGTAAGTTAGCAGATGTTGATTCCCATTCTCCACTCGTCGCTGGAGGCAGGTGAATGCGAAGCGCAGATCGGTGGTTGATTCGCTGCGCTCTAGCAAGTAGAGGAAGCCGTAATCGGGGTCCAGCACGAACCTGCTGCTGCGCGCGCTGGAGTCCAAGAATTGAGGTTGCGCGTCCATGATTTGTTGTAGTGCAACCACGGCGTGCGCCACTCTCGACAGCATCCGGAGATTGAGGCAGTAGAAGCGCTGCGCGGTCCGTCTTTCAAGGCCGTGTGCGTTTAAGACCCCAAAAGCTGGCTGAAGATTAGAAAACAGAAATACAGGGCACGGGCATGGTGCCTACCGTACGAGTGGAATTCAAGACCCTAGGAGGCAGAAAAAACCGCGCGAAGAGAGGCGCCAGATTTACAGCCTTCGTTGTGGAAGTGGCTGACTTGTGTGATCGGGACAGAGTTGAAGCACGATTCTAGAAGTGCGGGGGTCTAGCTACGCCGCCGTCGTGCGCAGGCTGAACCGCTGTGACGCCTGCACCCCCGTCCTGCGCATGGCGTTTGAAGCAAAAGGCCGAACTCGGAGTATGCTTCTAGAAGTGCGGGGCTCTAGCTACGCCGCCGTCGTGCGCAGGCTGAAACCCGCCATAACGCCTGCACCCCCGTCGTGCACATGGCGTTTGAAGCAATCTTGAAGCAAGTGCGGCTTGGAATCCACGATGTACCGGACGGTCCGGACCGGACTAGAGCGCGAAATTGAGACACCACGGCGGTCTAGCTACGCCCCCCTCATGCGCAGACTGAACCCCGTTACGACGCCTGCGCCCTCGTCATGCACATGGTGTTCGAAGGTCGGTGTTGCCTCAGAATGGCCAAACGTTATTTCAGTGGCGAGTAATTGCTCCAGTCTGTGCGCGCCATGTTGCTGCATGACTGAGAGATACGGAAGGTGGTGCGCGGTCGGTGCTGCTGTATCACAGCTAGCACCACCGATGTGGCCGTATAACGGCTCAATCGGTGCGCTTGGTGAACTCCAAGTGACGGTCGGGATCACGATGGTTTGGTCACGTGTCACGGTGTCTGCCACGATTATCATTCAAAATTTCAAGAGGATACGATACACAATCATTACAATACAAAAAGATACTTCAAGACAGTCTACTCGACGATTTTGAGATGCAGATACTCGGCAGCAAGCTTTTCGTTGGCCATCGCGACTTGGCGGGCTTTCTGGATAAAGCGTATTTTGTGTTTCCACTCGTTCTGTGTGTAGAGCTCAGCTCGGTCAAATCAACAAGCTCTTAGGCATACCTGTTTCGACACTATACACACCACAGATCAAGTTCATTTTCCTCCTGTGTCAGAGCATCGTCCCAGTACGCCGTTTGGCTCTGACCATCCCAGAAACGCACACCGTTTTCGAATATCTCGTCAGAGGGTCCTCGAGCTGCGAGCTCATCGTCTGTACCCTCCCCGGAAAGACGCCCAATGATCCCGCCGGCAAATCGAGCTGGCACGGCCGCGAGGAGAACGAAGGAATGCGTCGCGACGTGTCTCATAGGCGAGGTAGTCAAGGGAAGTGGGGACTGTAGTTAACAGGCCTCACGCCTAGTCTAGTCTGGAAATACGGGGGACTAGGCTGAGGGCGAACCGGTCCTCGTAAACAGAGACGAAACTCTATCCCTCGTTGGAATAAATGGAAGACAATTTCTTGAATGCCCAAGGAGCCCCAGCCCATTCTAACGATCTCGAGAGTCGTTGCTGCACTCGAAAGTACGATGTGGAGATCTGGATCGTCGCCCTGGCTGCACGGGTGGATGATATAGAGAGCCTGGTCGTTTAAGACCTTCCGTTGAACATCGACCACCCAGACTTGGACGGAAATATCTGCCTCATCTTGCCGAAGATCAAGCAATTCCCGAGGAACGTCCTCGAGTGAGCGTGCTTGAGACAAATACTTCAGCAAGGCAGGAAGATGAGTATACCTGGGGCGATGAAGACCAGGCCATTTTTCATCCCCCACAGACCTGGCGCAGAAATCGGGTCGGAGCACTTCCTGATACTGAGCTGGTGCTCCATTGTTGAGAGAACACACGACAGTAAAACCAAAGCGAGAATAGGGAATATTCTCCATGTCTAAGAACGGCTCGTAGAAGTGGTCATCGCCTTCATACTCTTCGATGTCCTCTACGTTCCACGAGGTATAGACTGCGTGTAGATCGTCCGCTGTGGAGTGCGGCCCGATGGATTCTTCGGGCAAAAGAGGCGGTGGGGCGTCGGGAGAGTGCAGGGAATTCAGGTTTGGCCTCACTATCGCCTTCGGGCAAAAAGCGGGTGGAATGTTAGGGAGTGCAGGGAGTTCAGGTTCTGAGGGGAGAATATTCACGCAACCCTCGCCATCGTCATCGTCCCCGGCGTCTTCTTCTGGAGCGAGCGCCGTACAGAGATCCCATTCATCCGTCCAACTATCGTAGTGCCGCTGAGTGGGAGTAAACTCGTCCCATCTCTGCGGCAAGACACGATTGAGTGGTTGGCGAATGAGGAAGTCTTCTTCCTCTTCCCAAACGAAAACCCTCGCTCCTTTTCCTGCCGGGTGGAGCTCCTTTCGATGCGTGATCCTCTCGTGCTAAGGCTTTTGACCTTGTGTTCCGAAGTTTCCGTGGCCTCCCATTTCTCGTACTTCTCCTTACGACGAGTTAAGAAAGCGCGTACGGCTTCGCCGGCTTTCTGTCCGCTGCCGGAGTCTACGGGTGGGGAAGCCGGTTGTGGTTTAGCAGAGACAGACGGCAGGCCGGAGGGAGCAGTGAGAGTGAGGCTGGAGGGTTGTGGCGCGACGTGCAAGTCTAGGTTCCTCCGCGAAACATATATCTCACCGCGGCGATCCCAGGCACTGAAGGATACGCTCCCCGGCAAACTGTGGAGGTATTGAATCTCCGCATGATCGAGGAAAGAACTTTGTTTCCTTCAAAACCGAAGGCATGGACAAGCATGGAGTTCCGTCGATTGCACCCCAGTACAGGTAGAGAGGAATGCTGATTTTTCCTACACACGCGGTGAGCAGGGGCGTCCATTGGATGTTTCCATGTCAAGGTGAGGTCGATGATACCCCCGACGCGCTGCGTGTCGATGTCGCCTGCCGCGGATGACTCTAAATCTGCGAACCATTGCGGGTGAACATTGGAGGCATTGATCACACGAACCCGCCACGACTTATCGCGGTGATGATGATCTAGGAGGACCACCATCATGGCGATAGTCGCCATGAACGGCAGGAATGCGTCGCGCGAGTTCCTTAAAACTAGACCCGCTAGTTCACGGGTACGCCATGGGGTTTACGGTATCCGAATTGTGAAGGGAAAGGAACGGAGAGCATCCCTTCAAACGGAGCACCGGGATACTCAGCGTACATGGCTTTGAGGACACTCCGCAGCGCATTCTCCAACTCGGTCCATTTGGTCACAAGGGCAGGATCCAAGGACCATCCGACGCCTGAGGTTACGAAGGGGGACACCTTTGAGATCTTCTGCGAGGAGACATCGAGGCGTTTCGAAGAGAGGCCCCTGAAACGGATTGGAACGCGAGGAGGGAATACGAGGTAGGGCATTTTGTTAGAGGTCCAAGTTATGCGGCGATATTCCCCGTCCATAGAGGTGTGAGTCGGGCTGGTGCGTCGGCAGGCCTAGGTATCTGGCTCATGAAACTTCGCTTGCCGCAGGTAGACGGTAAAGATGTCATTGCCTTGACGAAAAATGACCGTGAAAATACTCGCTAGGCTGGTAAAGAACACGTCAGATAGAGCGCAGATTCAGACAAAAAGCCACATTACGGCGGGAAATTTCATCTTGCGCGAAAAAAGACCAGACGATTAAGACACAGAACAAGGGCGGGCCAGATGTTGTATTTTCCCGATGTTGGCGCCTTGCGGACGTATAACACCTTGCAGGGCACCAAGTGTGCACGATTTGCGGGCGTATCACACCTTGCAAATGTTGAGAGGGACTTAAGAGAACTGCGGCTGTGACATCGTCACGGGTACGGGTCGTGTCGCGACTTCCAAATTTAAACCTGGTCTCGAAAAAAAAGCGAGATGCTGGTGAGGGCCCGCAACAAGACGACGTGTCTTCTACTTCGACGCGCGAGGCAAGACTCAACTGCATCAGCAGCTGTTTGCCTAGGTCTTGTTTGCGTGCCGGTCTGGCACGAAACCGCGATTCGCTCCGTTCGAATTCGTTCCTCACTACCCGACTCTTTCATTTCAGCCTCTCTAGTCTACTGGGCATGATATCTGAAGACAATCGTTCAGAATCACGTATGCTAGAGAGTCTTGAACGTCGATGTTGGTCGTTACACGACAATAGCGACGCTCCTCTGGCCCATCGAATCGCGACCGCGACGGTATTATCGAGGTTGGTCGTTTACAACAACAGCGACTTGCCTCGCCAGCATCCCCGTCTAGTTTCGACACCGGCTTCGGGACCATGTAAGCACCCAATCATCGTATTTCTCCGTGCTATTCACATACTTGCGGCTGCTAGTAGAGTAGTTAGGTGGAAAAAAATAGCCGCAAAGTAGAAACCGGCCCTGAATTGGACGAGGCAACCAGTGATGTTTGCGGCGCAAGTTCGAATTGTTTCACGTATGTATACTTGTGGGTGTCGACGAACAGGGTAAGCGCGCCGTCTGACTTTTGGCAATGCACAAAGCGCGAAAGCGCGGTCGGAGAAAACGCTGCGCGCGTATATCTTTCCACTTTGAGTTTCCGTAGATTATTCTGTGCCAGTGCGTGCACACACTGGCGCAGAGGTATCTGTTCCAAGCGAAATCCAGCCACGGGTCGGATGAAGACAGTGTCGCCCGGCTTGTCTAGCACTTCCTCGAAAATCTTGTTGAGGAGCTCGGACGTTAGGTTGTGGATGAACGGGGTGTTTGCCATTGCAAGGCGAAGAGCTCAACCACGGAGACCACGGTGAAAGAGAAGAATTTCGAGCGTGGGGTGGGCGCCACCATCTTGCCATTCATTTCTAACACGGTCTGTAAGACATAGTTGACGTGTCTGAGTTTATTCAACAGACTGGCGCGCAGTTATAAAATGCAATGTGATACACCCCTTTCCATCCGCTTTGTTCGCTCTTCCCATCCGCTTTATTCGCACTCACACCATGTCGGATTCCGGTCAGAAAAGTGATATCCCAGAATCACTCCTTGATGCCGACATCGCCTCCAACGAGGAAAGTGAGCTCTTTAATATTCTCATTGGCGAATCTAGTCTCACCTTTCAGCCTCTGAGGGCAAAATGCGAAGACATTCTACGAATGAAAAGCATTCTACTTTAGGGTCATATTTCAAGAAATCTGCTCAGCCCATCACCCATTCCGCCCTCCTCGCCATACTCTACCAACTCAAACCAGGTATCATCCCCGGCCACACCACACTCTACACCGCGTGCTGCCTCGCCTACGCGGGCCTTCTCCGATCCAACGAAATCACCGTCGGCCCGGGTAATGACTGCCACCTCGTCTACGACAGCGTGCAGTTTTTCCCAAATTTTGACAACTGCACGCACGTCACCCTCACCCTCCCTCACTCCAAAAGCGATGGGTTCCACCAAGGATCCACAATCACTGTTGCCGCTTCCCTTGGGCAGCCATCGTGTCCAGTTATGGCCGTCAAGCGACTTTTCACTGAACTTCCGCGTGCCGGGAATGCGCCACTGCTCGGGTTTGGACGGGAAGCCTCTTCGCTACGAAGCCTTCGTTGCAGGCCTCAGACGCTTCCTGGAGGCTGCCGGGGTGGACCCCAAGGATTTTTCTGGAACCAGCTTCCGTCGCGGCGGCGCTTCCGGCGCTTCTGAATCTTCTCAACCTGCCGCTGGTCATAGTGACCGCGAAATCCAGGTCTTTGGCCGCTGGGGCAGCGACTCCTACCAACTCTACGGCGCTCGCAGGTAAGCTCCTAATCCCTACAACTAATCTGTCGTCTCACTTTTGCGCGCGCAGTTACTCATAATAAAACCATATAAATCGACCTTGCCCTTGGTCCCATTCCATTCCATTTTACAATGTATCTACTTCTTGCATTCCATGTCCCTCGGTAGCTTGCTTGATTCTGATCACGGTGGATCAGCTGGAGAGTTTCAAGATCTGAATATACATCTGTTTATAAACACTCAGCCTCTGAATTGTGAAAGAAAAGGAGCCTGGAGTATATATACAATCTGTCACGGTCAGTGTTAGAAAAAGTTTTGTGGCAATCATGGCCATGTGATCGGTTTGCCACAAAGTTCCTCCTTTGGCGTGCTTGAAAAAGTTTTGGCAATCATGGCCATGTGATCGGTTTGCCACAAAGTTCCTCCTTTGGCGTGCTTGAAAAAGTTTTGTGGCAATCATGGCCATGTGATCGGTTTGCCACAAATCTCAAGTTCCTCCTTTGGCGTACTTGTAAACTCTCCTTGCGTTCTCGTTGCCTTGCTTGCATTTCCGACCTCATTTTCTCATTCTCGTCATTCCGTTGACGTCTCAAGTCATTCTCATTGAAATTCCTGCGTGCTTGGTCTCGAACTGTGGCAGTTGTGGCACGTCGTGCTTTTGTTTCTTCATTGGGCGAACTTCGAGACTACAACAGATGGCCTGAACAAGACTTCGCCAACGTGAAATCAACCTTCAACTCTGAATGATCCAGTCCATAACACTCGGCTCTAAAACCTGCGCCATGCCTCCAATGAATCTCACAAATACTGTTGCAGATCCGGAGGGGCTAATTCTCGCCCAGATGGATCGGGAAAGGGACCCCGTGGAGTCTGAGAACCCCAACGAGCAGATTTCGGAGGCGGTGGCACCACCCTCTTCAAAAAGTGCAGAAGAGCCCGTGATGAGTCCACAAGACTTACAAGAGGCGGTACTAGAGTTTCGACAAGACGTGAGGAGGAGGATCGAAGAGTTGAAGAGGATGATCGAGGAGCGCGCCTTGGAGGGCGCAGAGGTCGCAACGCCCGCTCGACGAGATACGGCACCTTCTCACAGTCCGCGACGGGGATGAAGACGCAGACATCAATATTCGACTGCTCCTGGGTCTGAACCAGTCGCATGCGACACCACCCGTTCCATCGACTGCATTCTTCCATGTCCCGCTACCCGCGACTTCCCTTCTGCATGGCGATAAAACGGCGCCTAAGGGCGACATTCAACTGCTCCTGGCTCCCAGCCCATCGACTGCAGCGCCTCCCGCTCGACCAGCTTCATATTCCAACGGTCCCTCACCCGCAGCTCCCGTTCTGGACAATGATCAAACGCTACCTGGTCCGCTCGGCGCTTTTTCAACCCCACCCCGACGCCCCAGATCAATAGAACACCCCGACCGCCGCGAAACGTCTTGTCAGCCAACCCTCCAAAGAACCATACGAAACTCCGATCAGAAGTCGTCCAAAGCCTTATATGGGGGCTGAGTGCGTGCTCAACCTATTTTTGTTTCTTTTTGCTAAACTTCTGAAAGAGCACGGCAGCGGGAATGAAAAGGCAGTAATGCATTACGGAGAACTCTATGAGCGTATGACCGAGGCCAGATATGGGTGGAGGCTCATGGGCTGGCCAGATGGCGTTCTACTGGAGCCTCCAGCGCAGATGCTCGCCGGAGGCAGTGGTGCGGCCCAGATGTTATGGAAACGGCTGGATTCGGGGACGTGCTACTGGGAAAAACTTCCAGATGCAGAGTACCACGCGCTCCGAGAGAAGTATCAGGGTTTCAAAAGGGTGAAGGTGGAAAAGGGAGAGGTTCAGGAGCACCATGATGGCCCACGGTCATCCACGCTTGGAAAGCGACGCCGATACTTACCGCGCAATGAAGTGGATCACTCGACGTCGCACGAATCAACCGTTCCCAAAGGTAGAGGCGGGACCGCGCGTCAACCTGCCAAGAGGTGCCGCGCCAGTCCCGAGGCACCACCTTCGAGGAAGTTGAACTCCGCGCTCAGCGACCAACCTCAAGCCATCTCGGTGACTCGCGTATCGACTCGAAATAGTCCTGGAGGGATCAAAATAAAAATCCCTCGACGGTCCCCAAAGCGCCTCAGTCAGATCCACGGCGCTAGCAGCGATTGCGACTCGGATGAATCTGGTTGAGGGCTTCGCGCCGGAGTCAATTTTGTGCAGTCGTCATATCTCCCGTATTTTATCAATATTTTGCTCTCCTGTACATGTCCAATACGATCACCATTCTGCGATGCTCAAAAATCTTGAGTTGAAGTGCGTGAAGGCTATTCAGTAAGTGCACAAATTTTATGGCAATCGTGGCAAGACTGTGGCAAGTGATCGGATCTTCGGTTTGCTGCCCTCACCAAGTTCAACCTGTTAATCTGCTTGCGCTCTCTACTTGCGTTTTCGCTAACCCCGCTCTTAGCTGCCGTGGCCTCCCAAGAACTGCAAGGATGAAGACTTCCCTCAACTTTTCCAGACTTCGCCGCTACTTTGCCCGAATAGTATATAATCGTGACACCCGGAAATCCTTGAAAATCCTTGACTCAAGCTGTTGGCATGTACATGGGCACAATATTTCTCCCTTTCCTTTCCTTTCGCATTCATAATCATTCCGTACCCTAGATAAGTCAAAATGCTCGTCGTCTCAGCGCTGGTCGGAGCGCAGACTGAGCACAGTGACGCGCCGTTCAGGCAGTTTATCGTCCGTGCCCAGCTTGCAATGGGATGGGATCTTCCGCAATATTAACAAAGCTTTTAGGCACTTTAGTACTATGTCCTGCCATCGTGCGTCTAGTTTGAGGGCGACTAACGTTATTTGTGAGGGAATCGGCGAAAAAATCGGCGAAAGCGGCGTCAAAGTTATTCTGCCCTCACCTGCACCACACCATGGCCAACGCATCGCAATTAGAGCCCGCCCACACCCTCCCCACCGCCGCCATCGAAGAATACCACTCTATTTGGTTCGAACATCCAACATCTGGCTGGACCCGGGTAAGCGAACGCGGTCACGGTTCGTATCCACCGTTACTCAAGTCAGAAACCAGTGGTTCTGGCTCCCCGTGTCCTTTTCTATCTCACGGCCAGGGAAGCCCTGTTCGCGCCTTTCAAGGGCGTGGGTTCTATTAGTGAGACTGGCCCTGGGCTGTTCAGAGTCATTCACCTGTGCATAACCGCCGTGAGTCACTGGTTCCGCAATTTGGTACCAATTTTTTTTACAGTATTTTACTCAGCTCTCCATCTACATCACTTTTCTCCCCAAAAGCCTCTATGGATGTTTTAATCGGGTGGGTGATTCCTCTGGAATTCGAGCCCCGTTTTTTTAAATGTGGTCACTTGCAGGTCCGTACGTGCGTGCGCGAGAATCAGGTCTCAGCAGTTGTTTCTGCTTGTGCGTGCCTGTTGATTGCATTTCTCATTGGAGTTACGATATGGAGGAAAATGCATCCCGGCTCGCTAGTCGCGGTCAGCCATGGCGAAGCAGTGAATAATTTTACCATGGTGGGAAACGGTAAAGCAAGTAATAGTTTCGGCCCAGGTGGGCAAGGATGGTGAAGTCGGTGTTTTATCATCATTTTTGTTCGCTCTTGCTCATAGTTTATATGATTTTCTCAGATCTCCTCCAATCTTTCTTGACAAACGACAGCCTTTCTTTTTATCGGTAAATATTTTGATGGCGCCTTCACCCGTGTATAGTTACCACTGGATTGCTTACCGAAAAGAGCTCATGCAAAAGCCGAAAGGGAAAACTTCCGTGCGAGGGGTTGGCAGCTCGGTTTACAAAATGCAAGTTGTCGATCAAATATCTACGTATATATATTCCGCACCCCTACTGCACAAAAATATACCAACCAAGTAACTGGTGAGCAGATAGAAGGAAAGAAGCTCAAACAGCAAGGGTATAGGTAATCTTGCATCGAAAATAAAGGTGAAGTGGCAATGGAGCAGGGTTTGGCAATGGAGCAGGGTTGATGGTACCAAGTCAAGCGAGGCTTGCGGCCGCTGCTCGTGCTCGCTGATACCCCTCGATCCCTAGACTTATACCGAGCCCGAGCCCAAGTTTAAGCTTAAGGTCCGCGAGTAATGCTGGGTCCGCTTGTCCCTGTCCCTGTCCCTGTCCCTGTCCCGCGCTTTTTCCTTCTCCCTGTGCTCCTGATACCGCCGTTGAAGACGTCGACGACGTAGACGTGGGTCAAGTGCCCTGTCTCCATTGGCACTAACCCCGCACAAAGCTGGACCGGCACCGCGAGCGGGCTCAACCCCGCTAGGGGTGCAGGAGTAGCGGGCCGCGGGCGGCGCGAGCGGTG